>CM058240.1:84398558-85598558 GCA_030180135.1 Orychophragmus violaceus | reverse complement strand
GGAGGCACCTTCACTTTCATGTGTCTCGGAGCAAGGTATCGAGTGCCCATTCTCGATATCTGTAGGATCTACGGGTTCAGCACCACGCAGCCACGCACCGATTTATCCCTTCCGTGGGAACCACCAGAGGCTCGTGATTTCTGGGAGTACATTGGAGGTGGACGATATCACTCACGGCTTACACCAGTGATTCAGGTTAGGCATCCGGTTCTCAGATATGTCTTACGTATCTTGGGACGCACTTTATTGTGCAAGCATGAGGCGAACAAGATGCGCAAGACCGAGATGGAGATTTTATTCAGAGGGCTGAGGGAGCAGTTCAGGGGTACTGATGTGAGGAACCCGGCTGAGAAGGTAAACCTAGGAGCTGTATTTGCCCATCACCTTTGCGAGCTGCAGAAGAAGCCTTATGAAGGCGCGCGCAAGGAGACAGTAGGGAGTCTTCTCACTCCTATTTTCAGACACTGCAGGATCCCTATGGGGGGTATAGAGCGCGTTACTGAGCGCGAGTTCTTGGATCTCAGTCACTTGCAGAGTGCTACGTGGCTGAAGGAGGGGCGAGTGTGGGTGTACTACGACCCTGAGGATACACAGTATGGCATCGATCTTCCTGCTGCCAGGTACACTCGGATCGATACCATTGATGATTTGAGCTTCCACCCTTCCGCTAGAGATCGATGTGCAGTACCCACTATGGCTCATCCGCTGGGAGAGCCTTCTGCGAGAGCTTCGTCCTCCTCTGCGCCAGCGCCTGCCCCAGTCGACGATATAGGTCCTTTTCCAGAGCCTACGATGCCTTACGGTGCATATTCTGATGCCGAGTGGAGAGAGAGATCCGATGGCATTTTTCGAGTTGTTTGGAACTTCATGCGCACTTGCAGCTCCAGGAGGCCACCACAGGTCCATCAGCCCGTACACGTTTCTCGACGCAGACATCGATCCCCGACTCCTCCTTCCCCGACTGATACTGATCCCGCAGCTGAGGCAGCCGATGACGATGCACGGTATGGTGGGATAGATGATGAGAGCGAGTGAGAGTGATCCCCATGTTCAGACTTTCGGTTCTGTATTCTGGCTTTTTATCTTTTCTTGCACTTTTGTTTTCCATTTATTTTTAGGATTTGCTATGTTTGGATGGTTATGCTTGATCAGACATATTTGTTGTTTCGATTTTACTCTGTTTCTAGTGTTTTCAGCTTGCAGGATTGAAAATTGACATAAACCGACGGACTAACCTGCTAACTTGCTGACTGATCCGATATGCGCATTGCAACGATCGTTGCTGCTTTGAGCGACGATCGACACTCAACGAAAAATCGCCAAGCAACGGTCGATGCACTTAGTGCAACGATCGATGCATGAGCGACAGAGGTAAAAACCCGACAGAACTAAAACATCCATTAATAATTTTTCTTTCTTTTTACCGATCCTTCGCTGGACACTACTGGGGACAGTGTGTCTTAAGTGTGGGGGAGGTGCTACTGACTTATATCTTTCTAGTCAGTCCGTTTTTCAAAATTTTTTCTTTTATTGAGTCAAAATTGTTTAAGTAAGAAACTATGATTTTCGGAGGAGATTTACAAAACTTGCAGGAACTTAAGTAACCATTGGGATGAAGTTGCAGGATCTATCTCTGACCTTTAGAAAACCCCATCACAGATCAACCTACTGGGAACACCCACATCACTTCAGGTATCAGAGGATCCTTTACTGACTTCACCCCTAATACTGACTTAGATTTTCTCACCTAAGGGCTTGGTATACTTTATGTCGGATTCCCTGTTAGTTCTGACACAGCCTGTAAACCTGTCCTATATAGTCCCCTTCTCCCCTTCTATAAAGTAAAAAAAATAATAATAATAAACTGAGGATGAGTTAGTAACTCCGAAGTGGTCATGGGAATAGTAGCAAACACTATTATCTCTCATGTGATCCATGGAATGTGTCCAAAGTACACCCCATAACGGGAAGAACACTGATAAAAAAAATAAAATGATACCCAATGTGGGAAAAATCAGTTGTTAAAGAAGGGAAAGAGAAGAAAGGGACTAGAGAAAGATAGTATGGTGGTCTAGAGCTGATTTGGTAAGAATCCATGTGCCTTTAGATCGATACTCCTTAGGTGAGACCGCACTTAAATACTTGCAGAAGTCAGTAGGGAGAATTTGAATGCTTGAATGTGATTGTGGAGTTTACCTAGGACAGTTGCTAAGTGTGGGGGAAGTACATGTTGGTCTTGACATCCTGTGATTGATTCTTTCAGTGGTTTACTAAGGGGAATCTGAGTATTGTGGCTTCTAGGATGAAATGAGTTTCTGAAGAGTTTTCAAACCTCTTGACTACATTTAGTTCTTTGTCTTGCTTGAGGGCAAGCAAGAGCTAAGTGTGGGGGAGTTGATATACCATGGATTTTAGGGATTTTAACCATGGTATATGTGTCATTTATCGAGTCTTTTACTATGTTTTAGAGTCTTTTCAGGTATTTATTAGGTACAAGCACATTTGGAGCATATTTGGTGATTATAGCATTTTCTGGAGCTAATTGGAGTATTTGGCCGAGAGATCAAGTTCACTATTGATATTTCCGAGCTGCATCGATCGTCACACTTATGGCAACGATCGTTGCACCAGCGAGATGGGCCAAACGACGGTTTAATAAAGAATGAAGAAATTGCAGTTTTGCCCAGAAGTTTCTGATATTTACAAAGAAGCCCCAATTCGTGTTTTAGGTTATAAATAGAGTTTTTAAGCCATTGTTTAGGCTAAGCAGAAATAACCTAGTTTTATTCTCTTAGGAGATTTTAGGGGCTGATTCTGTTCTCGAAAGAGACTTGATTTTGAACCCCTGTTGATTATTCTGTTTTTATGATATTTGGTTTTCTACTTATGATGTTTTCTGTCTCGATGAACATGTCTGAGTAGATCACCTGTTAGGTTGAAGGATTCTCATTAGGGATTTCAGAGAATTACAGTTCTAATTAGTTAATAAGGATTTATATCTGCCAGTTCTTTATCTAAGTTGTTCTTAATGCTTAATCTGAAGTAGCTAATCAGAATTATGATGTTAGGTTGATTAATTCAGCGGAAGTTGGTTAATTTAACTAGAAAGGACTTAGATAAGCAACTAAACTATTCGCAAACGGAAGTTTGGTCTAGGTTAATTGTGAACATATCAAACTTGGAATTAATGCTGGTTTAATCTGTTAGTTCTCGCAAACGGAAGTTTGGTTTGCTGCACTTAGACTTAGAGAATTATCGCAAAGGAATTTGGTTAATTCTATATCTGTGTTTTGAGTTCTAGAACAGTTATTGATTGGATCCTGATTGATTGATTGCTTGCGTTCCTGATTTCCTGAGAACTCCTGATACCTAACGCTTTGCCCTCTTGCTTACAAATTCACTTGATTCGCTTTGATATTTCGTTTACTGCTTTCACATCTGCTTCGCTTAATTTAATCCGAATTACTAATAATCTATTGTGTGACTGAGAGTCCTCGTGGGATTCGATACCTTATATACTACGATTGCATTAACTGTGCACTTGCAGTAGAATAGGGAAAACTATACACCTATCAGTCCTTGGTCAATTTACCTAATGGTGCAAAGGCCATTGAGTGTAAATGGATCTTCAAGAAGAAGATTGACGTGGATGGCAATGTACAGATTTACAAAGCGAGGTTGGTGGCTAAAGTTTTCAAGCAAATTCATGGTATTGACTATGATGAAACCTATTCCCCAGTCGCTATGCTTAAATCCATTCGGATTTTTCTAGCAATTGCTGCTCATTATGATTATGAGATTTGGCAAATGGATGTCAAAACCGCATTCCTGAATGGTATTCTGGAAGAGGATGTGTATATGACACAGCCTGAAGGTTTTGTTGATCCTAAAGATGCTGGGAAGGTATGCAAGCTTCATAAATCCATTTATGGGTTGAAGCAAGCATCACGGAGTTGGAATCTTCGTTTTGATGAAGCAGTAAAACAATTTGGTTTCATCAAGAACGAAGAAGAACCATGTGTTTACAAGAAGACTAGTGGGAGAAAAATTGCATTTCTCGTACTGTATGTCGATGACATACTCCTCCTCGGTAATGACGTTCCGTTGCTTCAGTGTGTTAAGACTTGGCTCGGAAGTTGTTTTTCCATGAAAGACATGGGAGAAGCCGCGTATATTCTTGGAATCAGAATCTACAGAGATAGAATGAACAGGCTAATTGGACTGTGCCAGGACACTTATATTGATAAGGTATTGCACAGATTCAAGATGCATGATTCCAAGAAGGGCTTCATACCAATGTCTCATGGCATTAGTCTCAGCAAGAAGCAGTGTCCGAAGACACATGCTGAGCAAGAGCGCATGAATAGGATTCTTTATGCTTCTGCAATAGGATCTATAATGTATGCCATGCTCTGCACTCGTCCAGATGTAGCTTACACGTTAAGCATGACGAGTAGATACCAATCTGATCCAGGTGGAGATCACTGGACAGCCGCCAAGAATATTCTCAAGTATTTGAGACATACTAAGGATAAATTCCTGGTGTATGGAGGAAGTGAAGAACTGGTGGTGAATGGATTCACTGATGCGAGTTTTCAGACCGACAGAGACGATTTTGTTGGGAATGTCCTGAAATCTACCGTACTATCTCTAGAAAGTATGATAAGTGTCGAGATCAGACATAAGTCATAAATACTGGGTGATCATGATGACTTGCTAGAGCCCGCTCATGATCTATAAGTTTAGGACTTATTACCAGTATTGTATGATCCCTAAGGGTCACACACCATAGCTAACGGGAAAGTTAACAAGGAATTAATACGGTAAGATGCAAGGCATTTACTGTATTTGAACAGAGAATTGGGCCAGACAAAATACAGGCTTTTGTCTGATTTGTGTCTTGGGCCCAAAATCCCAATAGGCCATTAGGATAATTCCTTGGGCCCATATAAGGGATGAGAGGCGCAGCCTAGGGTAATTTTACACCCCCCTGCGATTTTACCTGAGTCGTCTTCCTCTCTCTCTGTTGTTCCAACTTTGGTCTAGCAGCCTGATCCAGTAGCTTGTAAGCGTGTGGATACCAAGGAGGAGCCGGTAATCATCTGCTCTAAGTGATCTCGATATTACCAATCAATCCGCTGCACTCTAAAAGAGGTAATGATCCTGATCTGTATGATTCAACTGCAAATCACCTAGATCCTAGTTGATTATGTGCTAGGTTGTAACCTGTGAATTAAACCATGAACACACATAATCCTACATTGGTATCAGAGCCCAGGTCGTTAGGTTTTTGCTTTTTGGATCATACTAGGTTGAGTAAAATTGATTGAATCTTGGAAAACCTAGATATAAGAATCGATTTTTCTCATAATCGATTTGTATAAATCGCTTGGTATGAATTGAATTTTGACTTTGTTCAATCATAATCGAATCGATTGTTTGAATCGATAATGTGATGATCGTTTGTATTTTAAGTGAATAGCATGAATCGATTTGTGTGATTGTTAAAATTAAGAATCGATTGTTGAATAAGAATGAGGACAAAGTCGGTTTTGTCTTTAGTGCTTGGTATCAATCGAGATGTTGACTTTTGTTAGTGATCGATTGAATTAATAAAGAAACGATTTGGTTTGTTTGATTATTAATGTTAAGAATCGTTTTGTCTTCTAGCGATGATCTCATGATCGTAAAGTGAATAGCATAAAATGAATTGAAAAGTCAAAATCGTTTTTGTTTTAAGTGAATGTCACGATCGCTGTTGACTTTTTATGAAATAATTATCAAACAATTGTATAAGGTCTTGGTTAGCGATCAATCATGTTTTGTCTTTAATCTAAAGACAAAAACGATTCAAAGCATTGAATAATTATGGTTCAAGCGGTTAACCCAAATCGCGGTTTGCTGGAAATTATTTAATACAATTGGTATTATTTAATTTCTGGTTAAACCGGATTTAAATTCAAAAATTGAATTTTAACCTAAACCGAAGGCTGGTCTAAGTTTGATTTGGTTGGATCAAATAATTTAGAGCTGGTCTGGTTTAGTAAATAACTAGTTGGATTTAGTAGTTAATTTGGTCTTGGACCAGAATTAATGAACCGACTCGGTTATGTCAAATTATTGGGCCAATTGGAATTCTGTGGTCTTGGGCCAAGAATTGTGCCTATAATTTGTGACCCAACCGAAATCTTTAATAAAATATTAAATTAGAAATTTCTATTTTTAGTATGTTTCTAAATTTAGAAAGTTTCTAAAATAAGTAAGTTTCCCAAAATAGTAATCTTCTATTTTTGTAAAGAAAACCTAAAATCCTCAAAAACAATATCAAGCTTGGATGTCTTGCCCAATCTTGTCAGCTACTTAACGCTTATTCAATTACAGATATGGCTTACAGTGTGAGGTGTCTGTTTTTGCGTAAGTAAAGTAGTATATAGTCATTAATTTCATTGGGAGTCCCAGACTTTAGTGATTATTTGGCTGTAAGAGATTGGTTTCCTTGACTGGGCCATCGGGAGTCCCGGGCCTTGAGACATCTGGTGTATTGGGCCTTGGGCCCAATTCACAACCGAGAGTTATTGGA
This sequence comes from Orychophragmus violaceus, assembly GCA_030180135.1. Classification (NCBI taxonomy): domain Eukaryota; kingdom Viridiplantae; phylum Streptophyta; class Magnoliopsida; order Brassicales; family Brassicaceae; genus Orychophragmus; species Orychophragmus violaceus. The sequence continues at coordinate 85,591,978 of CM058240.1, read as the reverse complement.
TATAACTAGCTGTGTGTATGCTTACCAAGTAAAGCTACTTCTGGGTGACGGCCAGTGGCCCACTTTGGATGTAGCTGAACATGGGTCTCGGAATCATTGCATTCTTATGAGGTTAAACAAAGAAATTTTGAATGCAATGCGAGTTTTCTTATAAGTTATTAAGATTACTCTTTTATGAACTAAATAACTAAAACTCTATTTATCTCTAAATTTCAGTTATGACTAGCACAAACAATCAAAACACTTTCTCGATCCGGTCTGTCCTTGAGATGGACAAACTGAACGGATCAAATTTCTTGACTTGGTCGCGGAACCTGAGGCTAGTCCTCAGGCAGGAGAGAAAGGACTATGTCCTTGAGAGAGCTCTCCCCGAGAGGATCGGGTCCAATGCCTCTCATGCAGTATATGATGCTTGGAATAAGCATTATAATGATGCGGTAGATGTGCGTGGTCTGATATTGGCTACCATGGACTCAGATTTGCTGAAGCAATATGAGAACATGGAGTCGCCAATAGAGATGATCAGCAGCCTGAAATTGAAATTTCAGGAGCAGGTAAGAGTGGAGAGATACCAGTTGGTTAAGTCTCTCACTAGATGCAAGCTACCAAATGATCATCCAGTAAGTCCTCATATCAGTAAAATGATGGGTTACATTGATAACCTGAGGAAACTGGATTATCCAGTTAGCCAAGAATTGGCAACTGAGATCATTCTGCAGTCACTGCCGTCAAGCTATGATAAGTTCAGAAGGAACTATATCAAGAAAGGCTTAACGAAGACGCTGACTGAACTGCATGATATGCTCAAGACAGTTGAGCCAAACGTGAAGAGTACCCTGTATAATCTCATGAAGGAGAAGGGTAGGTTTACTAAACCTAATGCTGACAAGGGTGAAGACAAAGTTGTCCAGATTTTGAATCATGGAAAGCGTGTGTCTTCTGAGCCCGAGTCAGATACATCTTACGTTGGTAAGTGCTGCTACTGTAAAGAGACTGGGCATTGGAAGAGAGATTGCATTAAATTCATGGAAGATTATGAGGAGTTGAAGTTGATGTATGAGACTACTTCCTCAGGTATTCATGTTATTATTTCAAGTTCTACCTTATAGGTATTGGATACTGGTTGTGGCACTGATATTTGTTATAATATGCAGAGCCTAAGCAACAGTAGAACGTTGAAGGAAGGGCAAGTGGAACTGCATGTCTGGAAGGAGCTATGGATGCTGCCTCAGCCGTAGGGTTTTCACTTGTAGATGTCTTTGAGGCTTGGTTTTGTATTAAGTAATTGCTACAATGTACCTGCTTTAAGCAGAGTTGTCTTTCATTTTCTTGTAAGAATTTGAATGTTTTTCATTTTGATAAAAGACAAGTTTTGTTCTTTTGATCTCAATGAAATATTGATTGTAGCACCCTATTCAAGGAATGGGTTTTATATCTTAAACCAAAAGTGCCTAAAAGTAACATAAATACCGAATTGGTTTAAATCTGATGAATTAAACCTGATTTTTCTTGGCGTAAATGTTTTGGTCACATAGAGTAAGTCGGATTCAGAAACCCCATAGTTATGGCTCATTTGATCGGATATCTTATGAGACTTGAATTCTGCTTACTGGACCAAAAGACAAAGGGCCCATCTTAGCCGAGCTAGAGAAAGGCCCAAAGGCTTATTGGACCTTGAACATACTCATGTATGTGGCCCGATGAGCAGTAATGCCAGAGAAAATTTCCTGTACTTCATTATATTTACTGATTACTTCAGTGAGTATGACTGTGTTCATTTGATGAGACACGAGTCGGAATTCTTTGAAATGGTCGAAAGAGTTCCAGAATGAGGTATAGAATCTGAGTGACAGAAGTATTGAGACTCTGGATTAGATCACGAGTGAGAATACTTAAGTCATTGATGGTGTGATCATCTGAATGAGTGTGAAGTCGTTTCACAGCTCATTTCTCCTGAAAACCTTGAGGTGTTTCTATGAGAAAGAATCAGATCTTATTAGAAATGATTAAAGATGAGTCACACGAATCTTCCATGATATTCTTTAAGAATAACGCTCTACAAATATCTAAGTTTACGCTGAAATAGTTCCACCAATATCAGTTGAAAGACACCACATAAATGTGGACTGGAAATGATCCAAATTCGTCTTTACTGAGTATTTGTAGTTGAGCTACTTCGCTGGTTGTCCTAGGGAAACCAAGGCTTGTTACTTTTTACGTCCATTCCGAAAACGAAGTTAGGTTGTTCGGAATTATGTTTTCTAAAAGGAAAGTTGCTTTCCAAGAAGAACAGTGGGAGTAAAAGTATAACTCGAAGAAATTCGAGAAATACAGGAGGCTGCTCAACCTGTTGAGGGAGAGCAGCGGATGGATTTACAGATTTCTGTAGAATCTACACCTGTAGAGCATGAAGTTCGCAGATCTGAATGAATCCGTCACTAATCCGAGAGTGATTTCTCGTGATTAGTTGCCATGATCTGATGATCATTGAAAGTGACGAACCTGCGAAATTCATAGAAGCGAAAGTGAGCCCGGACTCCGAAAAATTACACTGTGTGTAAGTTAGCTTCATCGATCCATTCATGGATGGAAGCAAACATATCGGAGTAGGAATCTTCGTTCTGTTGAAGTAGTTAAGGTTTTGACTTGAACAGGAACGAGATGGAACTGTGCGTTTACTAATAGATAAGTGGGAGCGATGTTGCATTTCTCATAGTGTATGTCGATGACATACTGATTCTCGGAAATAACGTTCCAATGCTGCAGTCGGTAAAGGACTGGCTTGGGAGTTGGTTTTATGATTGATATGGGTAAAGCCACGTAAGTTCTTGGATTTTGGATCTAAAGATAGAGATCCAAAAGAGCTGATAGGACAAAGTCAGGATTCTTATATTAACAAAGTCCTACACGTTTTCAGCATTCCAAGAAGGGTTTTATGCCAATGTCACATGGCATTACGTTAAGCAAGAAACAGTGTCCTACGATAACTGCTGAGCTTGACTGCATGGATGAGATTCCATATGCGTCGGCAATTGGATCTATTATGTATGCCATGACACGTACTTGTTTTGATGTTGCTTTAATGTTAAGCAAGACAAGTAAAGACCAGTAAAATCCAGCAAAGAATCACTGGATAGACGTAATGAATATCCTCAAGTATTTGGAAAATACTTAGGATAAGTTCTTGATTTACGGAGAAAGTGAGGTGCTACAAGTCGATAGAGTCTGAAAGGCAAGTTTCCAACAGACAAAGATGATTTCCGGTCACAGTCCGGTTATATCTTGTGTCTGTCTGGCGGTGCAAGGCACTGTTGCTGACTCCATGACTTAAGCTGAACATTTCGCAGCTTGGGTAGCGGCGAAAGAGGTTGTTTGGATAGAAAAGTTCATCACTGAACTTGATGTGGCTAGCTGCACATCTGAGATCCAAACACATTGAGGGTAGGTGTTACCTATTCCGTGAGATAAATGACAGAGGTGTTAAGTAGATCAGCAAGTTTCAACGAATGAGAATGTTGCTAATCTATTAACGAAGCCACTCCTTAGGCCTAAGCACGAGTCGCGGACTGTAGCTGTAGGATAAGAGAAATTAAGATGTAGTCTTAATTTCAGTGGGAGTTTGTAAAGGGCTTTATTTAGTTGTTTTGAAAGGTTCATGTAAACATAATATTTTATGTTTATGAAATCTATGATTTCTGGATTATTTTAACTGTGATATAAATAATCGTTCCAAAATGATTCATGTCATTATATATGGGCCATCGAAGTACATGAGTAGACTTGATCTTGAAACCCCATATTTAACGAAATGACATAAATCATAGTGTCCATAGTCGAAGGTTGTTGAAATTGGAACACCAACAACCACTTGAGACTAGATTGTGTTGAGACTTATGACCAAGTTTCGAGGGGTCATAGATGCGCGGCATCAAAGTCGACACATAGGTATATGTAGGGGAGCATATGACCGGACATGGCCCGCTGATGAGAACTCTACAAGATATTAATATCTGTGTCATAAGAGGTTCTTATATACGACTATAGAGTATAGTCCTTAGACCTGAGTTCGCATGCATGTGGCTGCACATGGAGTGATGCGCTTTGATCATTGTCTAACGCTGTTTCGTAACTGGGAGCTATAAGGACCTTGGTTGGGTGTATTATAAAGTGTGTAGTTCATAGTGATGGAACAAGATGGGATTTGTCCCTGCCGTTTAACGGAGGTAATATCTCTAGGCCAATCGGAGACTTGATAGCTGGTAAGAGAGTGGCCACTCCCAAACGGACTTGCCCAAGTCGTTTGCATTGTCAGTATCAAATCTGGTCCGATGAAAATGGTCTGGCTATATAAGGATGACACACATCTTGCCTTATGCCAGATCGAGATATTGAGACAAAAGGATTAGGGAATGTAGGATTCCAGTACAAGTGGGAGATTGTTGGGAATGTCCTGAAATCTACCGTACTATCTCTAGAAAGTATGATAAGTGTCGAGATCAGACATAAGTCATAAATACTGGGTGATCATGATGACTTGCTAGAGCCCGCTCATGATCTATAAGTTTAGGACTTATTACCAGTATTGTATGATCCCTAAGGGTCACACACCATAGCTAACGGGAAAGTTAACAAGGAATTAATACGGTAAGATGCAAGGCATTTACTGTATTTGAACAGAGAATTGGGCCAGACAAAATACAGGCTTTTGTCTGATTTGTGTCTTGGGCCCAAAATCCCAATAGGCCATTAGGATAATTCCTTGGGCCCATATAAGGGATGAGAGGCGCAGCCTAGGGTAATTCTACACCCCCCTGCGATTTTACCTGAGCCGTCTTCCTCTCTCTCTGTTGTTCCAACTTTGGTCTAGCAGCCTGATCCAGTAGCTTGTAAGCGTGTGGATACCAAGGAGGAGCCGGTAATCATCTGCTCTAAGTGATCTCGATATTACCAATCAATCCGCTGCACTCTAAAAGAGGTAATGATCCTGATCTGTATGATTCAACTGCAAATCACCTAGATCCTAGTTGATTATGTGCTAGGTTGTAACCTGTGAATTAAACCATGAACACACATAATCCTACAGATTTCCGATCACAATCTGGATATGTCTTCTGTCTAAATGGCGGTGCAGTGAGCTGGAAGAGCTCTAAGCAGAATACCGTAGCTGATTCCACGACGGAAGCTGAATATGTTGCTGCTTCAGAAGCGGCAAAGGAAGCTGTTTGGATCAAGAAGTTCATGACTGAACTTGGTGTGGTTCCTAGTATCTTGGAGTCAGTGGCTTTGTTTTGCGATAACAATGGAGCCATTGCTCAGGCGAAAGAACCCAGGTCACATCAGAAGTCCAAACACGTAGAGAGGAGATATCACCTGATTCGTGATATCGTCAATAGAGGTGATGTAAAGATCAGCAGAGTTCCGAAGGATGAGAATGTCGCTGATCCTCTGACTAAGTCACTCCCAAGGCCTAAGCATGAAAGTCATACGACTGCTGTAGGCATTAGAGATCTAAAGATGTAATCTTGATTCTAGTGGGAGTTTTAGTTTTATTTTAGTTATAATAAGATGCTCTTGTAAACATTCTTAGGAAGTGGGACGCTGACAACCGCGAGAGCCTAGATTGTGAGGTGACTGTTGGCTAAGTTTCGTGGAGCCAATGATATGATTATCGCAGTCAGTCACATAGGTATATGTTGGTGAATATATGATCGGACATGACCCGCTAATCAGAAGTCTACAAGATAATTATATCTGTGTCATAAGAGGTTCTCATTACGACTATAGAGTATAGTCCTTAGACCTGAGTTCATCATACTTTCTTGCATGTGAATTGGTACACTTTGACCTTGTCAAACGTCGACCCGTAACTGGCGGCTATAACGGCACTGTTCAGGTGTATCATGAAATGTGCGTTGAAACAGGGATGGAACAAGATGGAATTTGTCCCTCCTGAATAACGGGAGATAAATATCTCAGGGCCTATCGAAGATTTAATACTGAGAAAATGTGTGGCCGCACTCAAACGAACTGTAGTTCAGTTGTTTGTAATGTTCAGTATGAGATCAGGAGTTCGATAAACACGATGTTGGCTTAATAAGGATGACACCAATCTTGCCTTATGCCAAATCGAGATATAGAGACAAAAGGATTATAGGAATTAATGATTCAATTACAAGTGGGAGATTGTTGGGATAGTGTCCTGAAATCATACTTGTACTCACTCCTGATGATAGTTGTGTGTCGAGATCAGACATTCGTATAATACTGGGTGGTTGCAATGTTTTGCTAGAAGCCTCTTGCAGTCTGTAAGTTGTAGACTAACTGCCAGTATTATATGATCCTATAGGGTCACACACCTAAGCAAACTGGAAACATGAATGTGGAAATGATCATTATGGTAATGATCATGTTGATGTGTATTGGATACACATTGACATAGAGTTTTATGATATGTGTCGATCGATGCATGAGTGTGTCGATCGATGCAAGCTTTTCGTGGAGGTGTGACGATCGACACATTAAGTGTGTCGATTGTTGCACATCGGGTTTCGAAACTGATGTTTCGGTTAATGACGTAACCGAGTCGGGTTTGTCCGACGGTTGATGATGTCATTTCCAGGTCGATATATAAAGGCTTATATGGTCGACCTGAACCCTAGCCGTCTTCTTTTCTCTCTGACAGAAAAGCAGAAACACGAGAAACTCACAGATTCCATAGACTCGGCACTAGCATCCCGTTTTCCAGCTTATGTGCGTGTATACGTGGTAGAGGCGAGGCACCTGTGTCGCTACTGATCTCGTTCACCATTCATTCCGCTGCCAGTAACAAGGTAAGAACGAGGTTGGTGATTCAATATATCAAACACTAGATCCTAGGAGAATCCTACATATACCCACCCCGTTATTATATTTTAAGTGTGTTATATGTTTTAACCGTATTTTAATCTACTCATAATTCCCCATATATAGATTCGTTTAGATACGTTCTTAAATACTTATATATGCATATACTTCCTAGCATGCCGTTCTATATTTATGCAACACCCAATCAAGAAATCAAGGAAACTATCAATCAATTACCGATATAAGCTAACGAGCATGCATCTCTTTAACCTAACCATTTCAGTAGTTAACCGATTTATTAGTCAACCTAGCCGTTCTAACCAATTCATTCATTGAGGTATGCGACCTAAATCTACGGTTAATGAATCCAAGGTCTGTATGTCCTAATCTGTATGCAACACACAATTTAGCCGACTCACTGTGATATCATGACGACGGATGGACAGACTGACGGAACTCCGACACGAACTTGACGCTAACCCGAACCTTTCCCAAACCGTTGACTTTCTTTGACCCGAACTTGACCCACACAAACCTCCGGACCAACCTTATATGACGTCTACAACAACCGACTATAAGAGAAATTCGGTACGTGGGATGGACGTTGAAAGTATCCGCTTAGGAAATATTTCACCGTTCCTCCGTCACCATCCCATCCCTTATCTCTCTCTTACCTCACTTTCTCTCTCCTCTTTCTCTCTTTCTTTCTCTCTCCTTTCTCTCTCTCCTCCGGCTCTCCTCCTTCTTCTTCCTCCGGCTTCTTCTTCTTCTTCTTCCTCTTCTACTCCTTTCTCTCTCTCTCCTCCGGCTCTCCTCCTTCTTCTTCCTCCGGCTTCTTCTTCTTCTTCTTCTTCTTCTTCCTCTTCTTCTTCTTGTGATGAAAAATGAGGAGGCTGGAGGTTCCTTTATATAGCTGAAATCCCGTTGATGGATTGAAGACACCTGTCCTCCCCTCCATCATAATCAGCCACGCCATCAGCCAAGGTTCATTGTTCACTTGGTGAGAAAGTTTCCTTCATTCCACATTCAATGAACCAAAACTCATTCCTTGAATCCAAATAAGAAGAGGTGGCGAAATCTGAGTGAGTGAGAGAGTACACTTGGCTCTCCAGGGTTCAATCTTGCCAAACCATTCATGATGTACCAATGTTACTGTTTTCGTGTTTAATATTTTAGGAACTCCTTAGATGCTTCTATAAATTCATCAAGCCTCATTTTCATATTATATATGATCTTATAAGAATTTAGCAATTTGAATCACTTCATTTGGACACCCGTAGCTCCGGTTATGTATTTTACAAGTTTTCTCGGTTCTATCGGTTTCTATTCCTGATAGTCCGAAAAACTCATCTACGGTCTGTTTCTACCATTCCTGGTCTTCTAAATGTTTTCTTTATTTAAAAAGAAGAACATTTGATCCGTCTCAGCTTCTGGCTCGTATTTTGGTAAAATTACCAAAATGCCCCTCATCTTCCGAAAACTACGAAAATGTCCCTCTTTGACTTTACTGCTGCCCGTTGACCAATTTTGTGAGACAGAGTATTACAGACAGGGATTACGGGTGAGCCTATGATGCTGAGTTTTCATCCTTCCGAGGAGCTTTGTCGAGCTGGTCCGCGTCGCTCCACTGTACTTAGAGGCACATTCTTTGGAGCTGCTCCTTTTGCGGCTGAGCACGACGCAGTTCCTACTACTGATGATGAGACTTATGGTTTCCAGGACCCTCCGAGACCACCGGAAGACATGCCATCTGGAGAATGGCAGAAGTGGGGGACCTCTAAGCTTACGGAGATGTGGAAGGGTATTTTTGGCTGCTTCTATCGTCGTGCACCGCGTATCTCTCACCCGCAGCGACGCCGTCGCGAGCCTACACCACCTGCACCTGCTGTAACGCCTCTTTCCCATTCTCCGCTGACCGTCGAGCTGACCGGCCAACAATCAAACAAGAACATGACCGATCGAACCCGAGCAAGTCGAACAGGAAAAGTTCGCCACAGGACGAAGCCAGAAACGGATTGGTTTGAGACAAAGGCTCGTACTAACCCATCCTTGACTCCGCTATCCTCACTTCCATAGCACAAGTTGATCACCTTACACCACTTCAGCGAGTTGTGTCGGTTCGGACTAAACACCATATCAGGAAAGCATATTCATTTTTGAGTAAATCAAACGTTCAGCACAACGTTTAATCGTCACTTTACAAATCGTTTTCATCAATAGACAATCAACACGCAAATCAATACAAAAGTGGCGTCAAGCCAAACCGAGAGAAAAACCCCAAAACCATCCAATCAAAAACCCCGCCCAAGCCATCCCGAAGCTACACCGAGGACCTCCCGCGTCCGTCGCTGCTTAACCTGAAAACACAAAAAGAGTCTAATGAGCGATCTAAGATCACCCAGTGAATCGGCTCCCCACTAAGGCTTCTAATCTATATATCATCTATAGATTCCCGCCCAAAAACCCCCAAAATAACAAACAATCAATCAAACAGCCGATCACGCACTACCATGTCGTGTCGAGCCCACACACAATCAATTGCCAAAAGAAAGAGAAGGCGATTAGAGGAAATCGGGAGCACTGCGGCACATGTTCCCGATTGAGACTCGATCTATCTACCGCGCAACACCAACTACACCAAAACACAACGCTGGGCCCCTACGATCTTGGTAACTTCCACGGGTTTCCACCGTTACCGATATGGCAACTAACCCACGACTCCTAGCCATCCACACAACGAGTAGGACACCGTTCTCTGTCCATCGATACGCGGTGACTCAGGCTACCCCTAGATAACCCAAGCTTCCATGCAGTCCGGCCCTAGAACGCGACCCCGTGTTCTCCGGACCACACACCTACCGACGTCACTCAGTAGGTTAACACCATAACCGGAATCACCATGATCCGATTAGGTAAATACCCGAGGATCCAATCGGTTCGGAAGTACCAGAACGTAATCAAACACCTAGACTTGCGGGATCTATCGCACCCTAGAGTCATAGTGCAGAAATGTAAACACGCAGACTCGCTTGGACTCTAACAATCAATCTCAATCAATAACAACAATCAACTCAACCCCGCATCCCGCAAGTCTACTCACACACACCACCGCTCTGACTCGGCACCGTACCGAGTCAGCATTACAACTTAACCGGTCCCGTGACCGAGTTAAGTAACAACAAGGATCGCTCGGCCCAACACCGAGACGATCTAAAGGCCTGCACAAAAAGATCAACCACAACTACACAACAACACAACCACGCAATCAACACACAACAGGCCTATTAGGGTTGCTAACATCTTTTAACCAATTTACGCCCGCTACCTTGGATTAGCCGCTTGCTAACCCGTAGACGGTTCACCAATCACAACACTTCTCTTTTCTTAACCAATCCTAATCATCTTTTATCAACTCCTCGATCCGTCGGTTTAGAGTTAGTAAACTTACTAACTCCCCGACGTCTCATCATTCATTACTTAATTCATTTAACCTCGGGAAACCCCGATACCATTCATATTCTATACATTCGTTCAGGTTTAACTTCTGTATTTTAACTCGTCTTAATTCCCGTATATAGATTCATTTCATACCGTTCTTTACTTACATATATATGCATATACGGCCCTAATCATGCAACGACTATATGAATGCATCACACAACGATACTACCAACCTAACGGCACTCAACATGTTTAATCCATCAACGTCCAACATGCTTCTTTAACCCTAGCCGGTTTAACTTTAATTTGATCAATCAATTCACAATTCAATTCAATTCAATACGATCGGGTATACATTCCTATTTCTACGGTTTTCCCATTTAACGTTCTATATGCAACTACGGTGTTTGAGCCGACTCACGGTGATTTGACGGAACGAACGGCACGGATGCGGATACGATTCCCTGAGACCCCGAACTAAACCCGAACCTCCCGAACACACGAACACGGACTCCGAAGCTTCCCGAATACCCGAACACAAACCACAACCCAAGAACCGACCGGAGTCAACGCGTTGACCACGGCATTGACCGGCCGTTGACCGGCGTTGACTGACGTTGACCAAGGCTGCCCGTTGACCGTTGACCGCTGAACGTTGACCAAGCTAAAACGGTTGACCACTCCTCTGAACCGGTTGACCACGAACCAAGAATCCAATTGACCGGTTTAGGTAAACCGGGTCAAAGTCAAAATGTTGACCGAGAGTTGACCGGTTTCCTAAACCGATCTAAAACCAACCAATTTAGCTCCAATCTTGAACCAACACATCTGAACCAACCCCTGGGTGAACCGGCTGAAGATTTGAAGACGGAGGAGCTCACCGGCGGCGGAGCTCCGGCGTTGACCGCGGCGGCGGCGGCGTTGACCGCGGTGGAGGCGACTTTTCCGGCGACTTCTGACGGCGAACCACCCACCAAAGTGCTTTTTTTGACGAGATCTAACCACCCATAGCCTTGAATCACATAAATATGTTGAAGAGAGAGAGAGGTATCCTCCCCAACCCTAACCGCGGCTGCTTCTTGGCCGGCCCAAACTCCGGCGACGGCGATGACGGCGGCTAGCTGGAGGATGAAGAGGAGGATGAGATGAAGCTTCTGGACTTTGTAGAGGATGATTTGGTTCTAGGATGAAGAAGTTATGGCCTTGCTTGCACCACAAGGCATGAAGAACACCTTGAATCCTTTAAAGAACACCTTGAAGATTCAAGAACTTTGATGAACTTTCTGGAAATAAAGATGAATCTGATGAGTCTGGTAGAGAGAGGAGAGAGCTCGAGAGTGTAGAGAGAGAGAGTAAGATTCTTTAGCCAAAAAGATGATTTGATGCATTGTTCCTTCTTGTGCATGAACCTCCTTTTTGGTGCATTGCATGCACTTGGGAGAGGTGGCTCCTGCAGGGGAGAAACACTTGGCCTTCTGGGGTTGAGTCTGAGCCAGTTAATCCTCCCATTAAGCCCTTAATCTCCTCTTAATCCCCTTAATCACTCTTGTTTGGTTTGCTCGTTTTCCCGATAATTGTTTTAGTAAATACCAAACGATTCCCATAAATATCCAGACTTCAATAAACTGATTCTCCTCGCTTTTAGATGAATTTAGCAATTTGAATCACCTCGTTTGGAGTTTCCTAGCTCCCGTTATGATTTTCCGAAGTTTCCTCGGTTTAGTCGGTTTTCCGACCGATACTCCGAAAAATGCATTTCTGCTCCGTTTCTTCGAAATCTAATCTTTTAAATGTTCTTTATGTTTTAGAAAGAGAACATTTGGCCCGTCACGTCTTCCGTCTCGAACTTTGGCGAAATTACCATTTTGCCCCTGGGTTCGGCAAAATTACAGTTTTTCCCCTGTTGACTTTTCTTCTGCCCGTTGACCATATTTTTGGATACGGGGTATCACACCTGCGATTTCCGATGATGATGAGATGGAGTCTGCTGATTCTGAGGACTCGGATGGGCACTCTCAGGAGTTCTAGATCCTCTGCTTGTACTGGTTCTATGATCCTTTTCTTTTTCTTTTCTTTTTCTCTTGTGTCTTGAGTCATTTTTATGTCCATATTTCAGTCACTATGTTAGTCCAATCAGTTTGGAACTTGGATGAGTATGAGTTTATGCATTGTGTTGCTGCTTCTGACATGATTATTGAGTGATCTAATGCAGTTAACAGGTGAGAATTTGAGTGTTAACTCATTAACTTGACCATGAGCCTTATACAGACTCTGCGTACGATCCTACGGATTCAATGTCGATCGACACTACCATTAGTGTCGGTCGACACTGATCGTGTTCAGGTACGGGACTTTAACTCAATTTTCCTATCGTTCCAAATTGATTTCAACCGAACTCAAGCTGCAATTGCACTGAGGCCAGTGCGGTTTAGGTGTGGGGGAGGTGGTTACTAACAACGGTTTTTATTTTCTTAGTGTCAGTCCATTGTTTTTGAACTTGTTTTATTGAGTCAATTTTAGTTGGAAACAAAGATTTTTCGAGGAAAATTTCACTTTCTCAGGATCTTAAATGACCATTGGACAAACCTGCAGTAGCTATATGACCGTTAGAAAACCATACACGGATCAACCTACCAAGGACACCCATATCAGTTCAGGTATTCAAAGGATCCATCACTAACTTCACCATTAATCTTGACTTAATTTTCTTACTCAGGGGCTTGGTATACATTAGATCAGATTCCTCTGTCAGTCCTGAAAGGTCTGTAAGTCTGTCTGATTATGGTTCCCTTCTCCCTTCCCTTCAAGCAAAGAAAAAATATATAAGTAATAAACTGCGGATAAGCTAGTAGCTTCGAAGTGATCACAGGAGTGGTAGTTACCCCAATTATCTCCTGTGCGTTCATGGAATGTGTCCAAAGTAATACCCCAATGAGGGAAGAGCAGCTGATAAAAAAAAAAAATGATCCCCAAAGGGGAAAAATCAGTTGCTGAAGTGAGAAAAGGGAGAAGAAAGGAACCAGAAGTTGACAGTCTGCAATTAGGAAACTGCTGAGTAATAGTCCATGTGTCCTTTGATCAATCCCCCTCGGTAAGACCGCACTTAATGAAGGAATTTCTAGCAGTTCCTAATCCAATTAGGCAATCCTGGTCTGAATTCCAAGCCTAGGATCTAAGGTTCATGTGATTGAATCTATGGGATCTCAGAATTACCTGGTGATTAGCAGCGGAAGATTTGCAGATAATCGAGATCACGAAGAACCTCAAACGCTGTGCCTCTACTGGTATCCACACGCACACAAACTGAACAGCAGGGATGCTAGTGCCTATAGAGATCGAATCTCCTCAGAGGTTTCTTTTCTAGTTCTGGTGGCTGTGAATTAGGTTAAGTTCGAGTTTAGGTCGACCATATATCTTATATATGTCGACTTAAACCGCAATGGGATTAACCAACGATTAAACCGAATTAATCTGGTAATCCGCGAGTTGTGTCGACCGACACACTTTTTGTGTCGATCGACACGGCCCCAGAATTTTGATACCGAATGCATATCAAATATGCATTCACTAAATCATTACATTAATGATCAACCTCGTCTTTAACGTTCAGTTTGCTTAGGTGTGTGATCCTGTAGGATCATATAACACTAGCAATGAGTTCTAAACTCATTGATCATAAGTGGCTTCTAGCAAAGCATTATGACTACCTAGTATTATACGATTGTCTCATCTCGACAATACGACTTTCACTTAGAGTAAGTACAATAGATTTCAGGACATTCCCAACAATCTCCCACTTGTACTGGAATCATCTATTCCTTTAATCCCTTTGTAGCTATATCTCAATCTAGCATAAGGAAAGAACTGTGTCATCTTTATTAAGCCAGATCACGTTTATCAAATCCCGATTTGTACTGATGAAAAACAAATGACTGACAATCACCTCGTTTGAGTGCGGCCACGCATTTCCAGTATCAAATCTTCGATAGGCCCAGAGATATTTAACTCCTGTTATATAGGAGGTACAAATCCCATCTTGTTGCATCCATGTCTCTTTCATATCTCATGATACGCCTAATCAGTGTCTTTATGATCACCAGTTACGGCTGACGTTTGACAAAGTCAATACGAACCAATCCTTATGAGAGAGGACATGATGAACTCAGGTCTAAGGACTACACTCTTTGGTCGTAATGAGAAACTCTTATGACACTAATATAACATCTTGTAGAGTTCTCATTAACGGGTCATGTCCGATCATGTGTTCTCTAACACATATCTATGTGATTGACTTTAATACTCTTATTAATGACTCCATGAAACATAATCATCAGTCACCTCACATACTAGTCTCACGTGGTTGTTAATGTCCCATTTTAACAACCTCGACCAGGGACCAACATAATCCATGACAATATTTGTTTATAGGGTTTCATGATCAAGTCACATACTTGATGACCTATAACATTGCCATGAATTATTTCGGGACTATTATTTAATTAACATAATTGAATAATGATGAAACAAATTTCATTAAAATAACATAACTATTATGTTTTTGTGAACATCATGACATAACTAAATCAAATATAACTCCCACTGAAAACAAGATCATATCTTAAGAAATCTAATGCCTACAGCAGCAGTATGAAACTCATGCTTAGGCCTTGGGAGAGGCTTGGTCAGTGGATCAGCAACATTCTCATCCGTTGGGACTCTGCTGATCTTCACATCTCCTCTATTCACAATATCACGGATAAGGTGATATCTCCTTTCTATGTGTTTGGATTTCTGGTGTGATCTAGGTTCCTTTGCTTGCGCAATGGCTCCATTGTTGTCACAATACAAAGCCACTGGCTCAGAAATACTAGGAATCACACCAAGTTCTGTGATGAACTTCTTGATCCAAACAGCCTCCTTTGCCGCTTCAGAAGCAGCGAGGTACTCAGCTTCAGTTGTGGAATCTGCTACAGTGTCCTGCTTGGAACCCTTCCAGCTGACTGCACCGCTATTCAGGCAAAAGATGTAACCAGTTTGCGATCGGAAATCATCTTTGTCTGTCTGAAAACTTGCGTCTGTGTAACCACTTACTACCAGCTCATCACTTCCTCCGTACACCAAGAATTTATCTTTAGTATTTCTCAAATACTTCAGAATATTCTTGACTGCTGTTCAGTGACTTTCACCTGGATCCGATTGGTATCTACTCGTCATGCTTAGAGCACAAGCAACATCTGGACGAGTACAGAGCATGGCATACATGATGGATCCCAACGCCGAGGCATAGGGAATCCGACTCATGCGTTCTCGCTCAGCAGGTGTCTCAGGACACTGCTTCTTGCTGAGACTTATGCCATAAGATATTGGTATGAAGCCCTTCTTGGAATCTTGCATTATGAACCTGTGTAAGACCTTATCGATATAAGTGTCTTGACACAGTCCAATCAACTTGTTTAATCTATCTCTATAGATTCTTATTCCAAGAATATACGCGGCTTCTCCCATGTCTTTCATTGAAAAACAACTTCCGAGCCAAGCCTTAACAAACTGTAACAACGGAACGTCATTTCCGAGAAGAAGTATGTCATCTACATACAACACGATAAATGAAACTGCGCTCCCACTAGTCTTCTTGTAAACACATGGTTCCTCTTCGTTCCTGATGAAGTCAAACTTTTTGACTGCTTCATCAAAACGAAGATTCCAACTCTGAGATGCTTGCTTCAATCCATAAATGGATCAATGAAGCTTGCATACTTTCCTAGCTGCATTTGGATCGATGAAACCTTCGGGCTGTGTCATGTACACATCCTTTTCCAGAATTCCATTAAGGAAAGCTGTTTTCACGTCCATCTGTCAGATCTCATAGTTATAATGAGCGGCTGTTGCTAGGAGAATCTGAATGGATTTAAGCATGACGACCGGGGAATAAGTTTCTTCATAGTCAATTCCATGAATTTGTTTGAAACCTTTTTCCACCAGCCTTGCTTTATATATCTGAATATTTCCATCCACATCAATTTTCTTCTTGAAAATCCATTTACACTCAATGGGTCTTGCACCATCGGGTAAATCAACCAAAGTCCATACTTGGTTCTGTGACATGGATCCCATTTCGGATTCAGCGGCTTTCAGCCACTTTTCGGAGTTAGGGCTCATCATCGCTTCTTCAAAATTCGTTGGCTCGTCATTGTCAATGATCAACAAATCATGACAATTGGTTACGAGAAATCCATATCTCTCGGGTTCGTGACGGATCCTTTCGGATCGGCAAATTTCAGGCTCCACAGGCGCGGTTTCTACAACTCTTTGTAGATCCAACTGTTGCTCTTCCTCTACGGGTTGAGCATTTTCCTGCGGTTCTCGAACTTCTTCGAGTTGTACTTTACTCCCACTGTTTCTCTTAGAAAGAAACTCTCTCTCAAGAAAGACGCAGTTCCGAGCAACAAACACTTTGTTCTCGGATTGGTTATAAAAGTAGTATGCCTTGGTTTCCTTAGGATAACCTACGAAGTAGCATTTATCAGATTTGGGTTCGAGCTTATCTGTAATTAATCTCTTAACATAAGCTTCACAACCCCAAATCTTCAGGAAAGACACATTCAGAATATTTCCAGTCCACATCTCATGTGGTGTCTTTGCAACTAATTTTGACGGAACCCTATTAAGTGTAAACGCAGACGTTCTAGAGCGTATCCCCAAAAGGATAATGGAAGAGTTGAGAGACTCATCATTGATCGAACCATATCTAATAAAGTTCGATTCCTCCTCTCAGACACCCCATTCCATTGTGGTGTTCCAGGAGGAGTAAGTTGCGAAACGATTCCACAATCTCTCAAATGATCACTGAATTCTTGGCTTAAGTATTCTCCTCCACGATCTGATCGAAGAGCCTTAATACTTTTGCCAAGTTGATTATGTACTTCATTTTGGAACTCTTTGAACTTTTCAAAAGATTCCGACTTGTGTCTCATTAAATAGACATAGCCATACCTGCTGAAATCATCAGTGAAGGTAATGAAGTATCGAAAATTTCCTCTGGCACTTGTGCTCATTGGGCCGCATACATCTGTATGTATAAGGCCCAATAGGTCACTGGCCCTTTCGTTTTGTTTGTTGAAAGGGGCCTTTGCCATTTTGCCCAGTAAACAAGATTCACATTTCTCACATGATTCATAATCAAATGAGCCCAAAAGCCCATCACTATGGAGCTTTTGAATCCGTTTCTCGTTTATGTGGCCCAAACGACAATGCCATAGAAAAATCTGATTCGTATCATTTGATTTGAATCTCTTGGTGTTAATGTTATAGATTTGTGTGCTTTGGTTTAGAACATAAAGCCCATTCTCTAATGGGCTGCTACCATAAAATATATCATTGTAATCAAAAGAACAACATTTATTCTTAATTGAAAACTGATATCCTTCCAAATCCAAAACAGGAATAGAAATAATATTCTGCTTATAGCAGGTACATAGTAGCAATTATGAAGTTCTAAAACTAAATCAGAAGGTAAAGACAAGTTAAATGTTCCTACGGCTAATGCAGCAACTCTTGCTCCATTCCCCACGCGCAGGTCCACTTGTCCCTTTTCCAACGTCCTACTGTTGCTTAGGCCCTGCATATTTGTACAAATATGAGCACCACAGCCGGTATCCAATACCCAAGAAGTAGAACCAGAAGTAGTAACATTTACTTCTATAACAAAAATACCTGAAGATGAAGTCTCGAAAGTCTTCTTCTTCTTCTTCTTCTCTTCCAAGAATTTGTTGCAATTTCTCTTCCAATGCCCAAGCTCTTTACAGTAATGGCACTTATCAGTCTCAGATGGCCCGGCTTGGGCTTCGGGGCTTGCGCAGGCGTGTCCTGGTTCTCAACCTGGACTGCCTTGCCCTTTCCCTTGCCTTTTCCAAGTTTCTTAAACTTCTTACCCCCTTGTACCATAAGTACATTAGGAGTGCCCTTCTTGATATTTGGCTCAGCTGTCTTGAGCATGCCATGCAGTTCAGTCAACGTCTTTGTCAAGTTATTCATGTTATAGTTCATAACAAACTGATCATAACTTGACGGCAGTGACTGCAGAATGATGTCAGTAGCTAACTCTTGGCTAATGAGACAATCCAGCTTCCCCAGGTTATCAATATAACCCATCATCTTAATGACATGAGGACTGACTGGACTGTCCTTTGGTAGCTTGCATTCAATGAGAGATTTAATCGTCTGGTATCTCTCAGTTCGTGCTTGCTCCTGAAACATGCTTTTCAGGCTAGTAATCATCTCCACTGGCGACTCCACGTTCTCGTATTGCTTCTGCAAATCCGAGTTCATGGTAGCCAACATGAGACAATTCACATCGACCACATCATTGGAATGCTTATCCCAAGCACTCCTTTCTGCATGTGCAGCATTGGCTCTCGGTTTTTCAGGGAGAACAGTTTCCAGGACATAGTCCCTTTTCTCCTGCTTGAGAACAATTCTCAAGTTCCGATACCATTCGAGAAAATTCGATCCATTTAACTTGTCCTTCTCAAGGACGGATCGCAGGGAGAAAGAGTTATTATGAGTGTTAGTCATAGCTGAGAACAAAGAAAGGAAAAAGGTTTAGTTATGATGTTCAAGAAATGAGAAGTCTTAACTTTTAAGAAAACTCGCATTATATTCAAACACTGTTTCCTCAGATGAATATAATGATCCAAGACCCATACTTCACTAAACTTGAGTGAGCCACTGGCTATCACCCAAATTTAGCTATCTAGGTAAGCAACAACTTTGCTAGTTATATCTAATATAACTCTTGGTTGTGGATCGACATCTCATGCCTAATCCACCTGATGTCTCCGAGCCCAAAACGATTTTGATGGCCCAGTCAAGTAAACCAATCTCTTAAGTCATGTAATTGTTGATACCTTGCACTGCAAACCTATCAACACGATTACCTCCTACCTTACTCTTGTAATTGTGGACATCTCGCACTGCAAGTCTATCGCACAATGAAACGAGTCTTGACAGTTGACAAGATTGGAAAGACATCAAGTATCACTTGATATTTGATTGAGGAACAGAACCATTTAAAACGTTCAGTTTTATTATGTTTTAATTCTTCTAATTAAATGATTTGTCTTGGTTTGGTTCTGTGGTTTCAGGTTCCATAACCTAAACCATCGAATCTGGTGTCGACCGACACTACTTTTGTGTCGATCGATGCAGATTAACCAAAAAACAATCTGCGATAACCGATCAATCCAATTGATCCAGTTTTGAGTACCAGTCAGTGTCGATCGATGCTACATTAGCATCGGTCGATACCAACCCAATCGCAATAAACCATTCTTAGCGTTTAACCATCATTAACCAAGCTCGATAACCGGTCCAATCCAATTGAACCGATTCATCAATCTAGCGAGGTTTGTGTCGACCGACACAACTATTGTGTCGATGTCTTTTCAAGATCCATCAGAAGCAGGAGGAGAAACACTAGGCGAAACCTAATTTGTTCGGGTTATCCTTCTGTGTCGACCGACACCGGATTGGTGTCGATCGACACAGGGCGATAAACCCTAATCGTTTTCAAGCAAAAAATCCTAAAACTAGGTTTTCATGAAAACGAATTTTAGCAAGTTTGTATCAACCATACACAGATTCAGATTCAACTAATCTAATCAACATGCTACAGATTCAATAGAACCCTAAATCTTTGATACCACTGAAGGAATTTCTAGCAGTTCCTAATCCAATTAGGAAATCCTGGTCTGAATTCCAAGCCTAGGATCTAAGGTTCATGTGATTGAATCTATGGGATCTCAGAATTACCTGGTGATTAGCAGCGGAAGATTTGCAGATAATCGAGATCACGAAGCACCTCAAACGCTGTGCCTCTACTGGTATCCACACGCACACAAACTGAACAGCAGGGATGCTAGTGCCTATAGAGATCGAATCTCCTCAGAGGTTTCTTTTCTAGTTTTGGTGGCTGTGAATTAGGTTAAGTTCGAGTTTAGGTCGACCATATATCTTATATATGTCGACTTAAACCGCAACGGGATTAACCAACGATTAAACCGAATTAATCTGGTAATCCGCGAGTTGTGTCAACCGACACACTCTTTGTGTCGATCGACACGGCCCCAGAATTTTGATACCGAATGCATATCAAATATGCATTCACTAGATCATTACATTAATGATCAACCTCGTCTTTAACGTTCAGTTTTCTTAGGTGTGTGACCCTGTAGGATCATATAACAATAGCAATGAGTTCTAAACTCATTGATCATAAGTGGCTTCTAGCAAAGTATTATGACTACCTAGTATTATATGATTGTCTCATATCGACAATACGACTTTCACTTAGAGTAAGTACAATAGATTTCAGGACATTCCCAACACTTAATTGCTTACAGAAGTTAGTGTGGTGAATTTGGATTTCCTGTCTTGATTGTGGAGTTTACTTGGGACAATTGCTAAGTGTGGGGGAAGTACATTGTGGTCTTGATCTCTGCAGGAATGTTTTCATGTGGATTACTTAGTGAATGTGAATGTGATGTTCCTAAGACGAAATGAGTTTCTGTGTTTTCAAACCTCTTTTTCATGCTTTGATTTTCTGTTTGCTTGAGGGAGAGCAAAATCTAAGTGTGGGGGAGTTGATATATCATGGTTTTTCTAGGTTTTCAACCATGATATAAGTGTATATATTGAGTATTTAACATTGTATTTCGAGTCTATCAAGTCTTTTACAGGCTATCATACGTATGGAGCAAAGCTAGGAGTTTTGGGACGTTTCTGGAGCATTCTGCAAGAAGTTGAAGTTAGAGACGTAACCAGCTATTGATGTTGACGGACATCACTCTTAGTGTTGGTCGACACTAATGCCCAATGAGACCATTACGCGAGTTCATTACATCTTTTGAAGAATTGCAAGAAAGCCCATAAGTTTCATTGTTTCTAATTTAGCCCCAAAACGTGTTTAGACTATTAATTAGGTTTTTGAGTTTTGTTTCTCTTATCTTTTGTTCTTGCTTTTGGCTTTTGGAGACTTGAGAAGATTATTGCTATTGGGGCTGATCTGCTACTCTGTAACCTTTGAGGGAAGGATTTCGAACCCCGTTATTTTATCTATTTAGTCTTTTGGTTTTTTATTCAATATATGTTGTCTGATTGATATCATGTCTAAGTAGTAACCTCTGTTAGATTTAGGAATTCTCATAGGGTTTTCATGCCTTGTTAGATCTTAGAATAATTAGGATTCTAAAACTTTTTGTTCATCACCTAAATTGAGATTAAAACTGAATTCTGGATTGATCACCTAGGGTTTAGATATTAGGTTAATAATTTGGCACGAGAGTGTGAATTATATTCTGACAGAACTTAGCGTGAGCAATTTGACTAGATACAAAGAGATTTGGTTTAGGAGAATTGTGAACTAAAGAACTTGCTATTAATGCTTGTCTAGAACTCTAAGATTGCAAAGAGAATTGAATCGTTAGGTTGCTAGACATAGAGAATAATTGCAGCGAGAGTTGAGTTATTTGACATTTGTGATTCTAGTTCTTGAACCTGTGCTTAATCTTAATCATGATTAGTTAAATGTCTAACACTGCATGATTTCCTGAGAACATCATAAGTCTAGCGCTTTTCTCCCATCGAAAACACACTTTTAATTACTTGCATATTACTGCTTTCATCTGTCTTGCTTAGCTTAATTCGACTACATATAATCTATCGCATGAAACTTGAGTCTTTGTGGATTCGATACCCTTGATATTACATCATTCGACACTGTACACTTGCAGTTAGAAAATAGGGATTAAAATTTGACCTATCAGACACGAATAATGAGTTGAATATTAGTCGTAATAATAGCGACAAATAAACGACTTGGTTACTACTATACACGAAGTAGCGAGTTAGTCGCCCATGTACGGACCAATTCACGATTTTTCTACGACTCTTCACATCAGACGTAAAAGTAGTCGCCATATCACCGACTAGCCCGCGACTATTGTTTCCGGTCTCGGCAATGGTCGTTAATCAGTCGCAAATCGACGACTAAATTACCAGCAATCATTTTTGGTCGTATATTAGCAACTAATACACGTCCATATATCTGTTGTCGCAAAATAGTAGTAATATTGTCCCCTAATAGTCGCCAAATATTACGACTACAAGTATGGTCGCAAGTTCTAATCGCAAAAACGCTGTTTTCTTGTAATGGCTCAATTACCGCGCAGACCGTCCTCTCTGGAGCGACCAACCCACTTGACACGGCCGTTAGGCCTGGGCAAAATAACCGGAACCGAAGAACCGAACCGGAACCGACCAAAAATTTCGGTTCGGTTCCAGTTCCGGATCCAGCCAAAGTACCTATTGGATCATGTACTTAGGATCCATGGGTATCGGTTCGGTTCCGGATAATAATCGGAACCGAATTGAGGAACCGAATACCCGAAAAAATATTTACACTTACATATACAGTATTAGGATATGTTGATATTTCAGATAGTTTATAGGTTTTCGGATATTTTATTGACATTTCGGTTATTGGTTCCAGGTTTTTTTGTCATTTTGGATATTATTTCACATTTCAGATATAAAATTGCTATTTCGGATACCAAATATCCAGATTTTTTTGTTGATTTCTGGTATTTAACAGTTATTTCGGGTATTTTTGTTGATTTCGGGTAAAAAAATACCCGGAACCGTTTAATACCCGAAAATTTTGGGTATTTTTATCAATTTCGGGTAAAAATATCTGGAACCGTTTAATATCCGAAAAAATTCGGATATTTTACGGTTCCTCAATTTTGGAACCGAACCGAACTGGAACCGACATAAACCGAACCGGATCCGAATCGAAAATAAAAATGTAACCATTGGATCTTAAACTTCAGATCCGAAAGAACCGGAACCGATCGGTTCCTACCCGGAACCAAACCGAATACCCGAATGCCCAGGCCTAACGGCCGTCATGTGCTCAAACGCCAAAGCAAGGAGTTCATCACCCGCCAAAAACTCAACGGTTGAGTGTAGTTTAGTTGAGATTATTAATATTAGAGCAAATCATTCCATAAGCTGAATCCTAGAGATTGATTGCTTATAAATTTATTATATAGAACTCAAACTACTGGAAACTAGAGCTAAAGCAGCGTAAGTGTGCTTGACGTTGCGATAGGTTAGTCATCCGTTGGTACCAGAAACTAGGATAAATCGCAAGGCTATTCATTTATTCTGATAATCTCCGAATAAAGCCAACCCTTCTAAAGTTCGTTGAAACATTTATTGAAAACAAAGAAAATGAAGAAATCACATCTCTCAACAGCATAAAACTAATGGTGTGATGAGTTCAACGTCATTATGAATGGGGTATTGGGTGAACGTACAAGGAGGTCATGAAGTGTTCGGTTTTTCCTTTGGGCTCAGAGAATCCATCCCCCTCTGTGTAGAACACATCAAAGATGCGAGCAATGTTCAAGCATCGCAGAAGAACTTGGCGTGGCACATGATCATATGTGTTCAAGAACTCCTCCAAAACCACTTTGTAGTTATCTCTATACATTTTACGTAACTCTAGGGATGCTTCTTCCTTACTGACTCCATGTTGTTTCATGTAACAGTTGAGCCCATTAGCCACCTCTCCTCTGCTTATCTCGATCTTCAAATATCATTTATTCATGAGGACTAAAGGAAGAAAAAAAATATATAAACAAGAACCAAAGAGCTTTAATTTGGGGTGTACGGTGTACCTCATAGGTTCCTACGTCATTTGCTAGACGAAACATTGCACACAGAGATTTGATGATTAGGGGATTGGAATTGAGCCACTCAAAAGCTTCTTTCTGATTGATATCCTTCATTCCTATAAAGCAGTACGCTGCATAATCACCCATCGCGCCAGTCATACACCCAACCTTCATGTACTCATCAAAGGTTGATACATGACCCATCCGTGCCCATTTTGCTATCTCTTGGTAGGCCTTCACAAGGGTTTTGGTCTGTGTTTGTACTCGAAGAACTAATTAGACTCCAATAACTACATATTGGTTTAATATCACGCTTGTTTGGCTACATTACCTTCTCTACCAATTGTTTCACGGCGTATGATCTTCCTTCTGGTCTCATTTCTCGTTCAATCTCTCTCATGACTTCAAACAAACTTCCTAGGACGATTCGTAAATATTCTGGTAGTTTATCACTGGCATCAATATTCCACCTGGTCACACCAAAATGTTTCCCATGATTAAATAAATCTAATAGAGAAAGAAAGAGCCATATGGATATATATATATCTAGTACCTCTGCAAACATTCCGTAAGAGCCATAACTTCGGGAAGAGTTGCATATGCATCATATGTGTCATCCAACACAACAACCATTATATTTATTTTAGCCACTATGATTCTCCCAGTTGAATAGTGTGGCTCGAAGTACGGTCCCAGAGCCACCAAATGGCTCTCCACAATTCTATCCCTAACGTAAGGTAGCTTAGATAAAAGATCTAAGTCCTTCCACCACCTGCAACCATAAAATTAAATGAATTGGAAAAATTGAATTTGAGACCGGTGTTATCAACAAAATTGAAGACGAGTATGTCACTTGGTGAGAGTTTTGAGTTCTTGGATGTAATGGAACTGACAAAAGTTGAAGCTAAGCTTTGCAAACTTGAGCAGGATCTCGACGTGACCTTCTTCTTGTTCGTAGTAAGATATATATTCTCTTGCCACTAGTGCTTCTATGTTACTGTATCGAGGTCTGTATAATGAGTTTTGTATATGCTTGAGGAGATGAGGAGGACAAGTAGATGAGTTACCACCTGCTAAAGACTTCAAGTGATTCCGCGTGAAACTCACTGCTTCGTCCATTATATTTTCAGAAGGTGTCCCTAGATGTGCTACTTCGAACAACTGTAGCATTCCTCTAACATCTTTGGCTATACTCTCCTTGAACCTCCCATCCTCACCTATGAATCTATCAAAGACATCTACAATGAAACCGCATAGCCAAATTAGATTTATAAGTAAATATAGATGCAAATGTTATGAATATGCATAACATGTATGTGATTGAATCCAAGGAAACTGATATTCTTACCACAAGACATCTTGTGACCGTAAAATCTAAACACCTCAAACATGATGGAGATTGTTTCCAAATCATCTTCCCCCACTAATATGTCATCCAACTTTCGGAAGCTGAGGTCAAGGATCTCTTGAATCTCTTTATCAAAATGATAGGAGATCCCGAGGCTGACAAACAAATGGATGAGACGAATCTTCTCCTTGTCGCTGCTGTGAGAAGACATGAGCATATATCTTACCAGCGGCTTCGTAGTTTCAATTTCTCTTTCGAGTTCATCAAATTCCTAGAAAGAGATGCAAAATGGCTGGTCAAAACTCATGCATGTTTTCTGCAACAAGATAGGTGAAAGGGGCAAATTTATTTACAGCGCCGTCAAGGGGAACAGAGAGGAAGTGATCTCCCCAAAGAGAGGGAGAAAAGTAAGTCGAAGGACGGCTACTCTCAAGATCATCACTGGTAGCACAAGTTTTGGTAGTAGCCTTAACACATAACAAGTCGTGTTTCATGGGTTTTAAAGAAAGAGATGGACGAGGAAAGAGAGGGAGGCTGGTTTTAAGACATAAGAGAGGGACTGGATGAAGATGAGAGAAAAGTTTGAGTCCGAAACCCATTCTTGTTGCCTCTATTCTTTAGTAACGAAAGGGCTACTCTGTATTGCTTGAAGTACTCTGTTTTCTACGTTAAAACATATCTCTCATATTGTGCTCTTATTTCCCTTATAAGAAACGAAAGGAAGCTACCTGGTCAACAGCCTGGAAACATTTAATTGATATTTTTCATTTATTTAATTGATAAGTTAAGCAAACTTTTGATAGTCTCTGTCAGTATACATAATGGGATCCGAGAAAAATGGGAGGAAAAATGTCGGACGGTCAATTTATTGGGGAATACCCACTTGCTTTGTTCACATGTGGAAACCTTACTAGCACTTCTAGAGCGAGTGCGATGGACGCGCTAGGGCAAACTCTCCCAGGCACGCTTTCCAACGCGTCCGCCGCTGGTGCTTTCTAACGACGGTCTGTCTCCTCTTCGCCGGCGTTTCTTTGTACTCCGGATAGCCAGCGCCTCCCTCGTCACGGATCTCTCCATGGGCGGCGAGGTTCCGCCGTTGTCCGAGCCAACTGAACCCCCGACCCTCCGGCTTTGTTTCTCTCTTGTCCGCCGTGGTTCACGTCGCCGCCGATGCAGCTCTCTACTCCGCTGATGCGGCTCAAGCCTTCTTCGATACTTAGTGTGAGCAATTTGAGTAGATGCAAAGAGATTTGGTTTAGGAAAATTGTGAACTTATGAACTTTCTAAAAATGCATGTCTAGAACTCTAAGATTGCAAAGAGATTTGAATCGTTAGGTTGCTATACATAGATAGTAATTGCAGCGAGATTTGAGTTACTTGACATTTGTGATTCTAGTTCTTGAACCTGTGCTTAACCTGAATCTTGTTAGCTAAGTGTCTGACATTGCATGATTTCCTGAGAACACCCTGAGTCTAGCGTCTTTCTCCATTTGAAAACAACCTTTAATTTACTTGCATTGCTTTCTACGTTAAAACATATCTCTCATATTGTGCTCTTATTTCCCTTATAAGGTCATGTACATCCATGAACCCAAGGTGGGGTTCTTAAAAAAAATTTTAATGTTTTTTTTTTTTGGAAAGTAAAAAAAAAAAAAAAATCGAAAAAAAAAGAACGAATAGAATGTCGCCACGTATCATGAACAGTGCAAGAACCGATCGTTAGCTAAAGATTTTTGGAACTGGGGTTCTTAACTATTGTGGTGGGGCCCATAATATTTTATAATTTTTTTTTAAGAACCTCACCCTAAGAACCATGGATAGGGATGCTCTAAGTAACGAAAGGAAGCTACCTGGTCAATAGCCTGGAAACATTTAATTGATATTTTCATTTATTTAATTGATAAGTTGAGCAAACTTTTGATAGTCTCTGTTAGTATATATAAGAGCATTCCCAATTGTGATTAATGGAGTTCTAAAAAAATATATTTTAATAATTTTTTTTTTTTTAGATTCTTAAAAAAAAAAAACAAAAAAACAAACAGACCAATCACAAGGCGACACGTGACATGAACAGTTAAGAGGCGGTCCTTATTTAAGAGATTTAGCAATTCGGTTCTTAATTTTGTGTGGGGTCCACGTGGGATCCACATAATATTTTATATTTTTTTGGTTAAGAACTCTGTCTAAGAACCCCGGTTACACTTGCTCTAATGGGATCCGAAAAAAATGGGAGGGAAAATGTGGGACGATCAATTTATTGGGGAATACCCATTTGCTTTGTTCCCATGTGGAAGCCTTATTAATATTTGGGGAAACCTGACACAACATAAAATATAACTTGAAATGCACAGAGATAAAGGTTCACAAGAAAGAAGACCACAGAGCGAACTAAACGGATCTTTTAGGACATATGATCAATAAATGCAAAAGATCAGTTGTGTAATGGTCCAATTCTCAGAGCACAAAATTTTATTAAAAAGAAAAAGAAAAGTTCGGTCCGGTAGCTAAGTCCATTTTTTTTTTTTCCAAAACCCTAGCCCTCCCTTATAAATAGGAGTCTCCTCTTCAAAAACCATTCTCTTCTCTCTGTCGCGAAGCTTTGTCGGAGTGCGAAGTTGACCAAAGCCCTAGAAGCCACTATTCACGTTTTCAAGCCTCCCTTCGATCCAGATCTGTCGTCCGTTCGGTTTCATGAAGTTCCTAAATTACGAAAACGCCCTTCTTTGGCTAAGGTGAGGTTTCGGTTCAATCTTCGCTTGCCCTATTCCATTCCGGACGATAGTCCTCCGTTAATATGGTCTTTCCTAAGTAGTGTAGGGATAGTAAAGCGCTGATGTGATTGATTGCAGAACGTAGAATGCTAGGTTATCGCTTAAACTGAAAACGTTGATTGTGCTTGATGGACTTCCGGGGTTTAGAACTGTGGTAGGGCCCCCGAAAGGGTGTTTGGTGATGGCTTGCGTATAACGAGTTTGGTACGCAACCCTTGTATCATCGTAAGGGGGGTTTCGGCGAGCCCTCCGATTTCGTTGGAGTTGGAGTTGGAGTTGGAGTTGGGCTCCGGGGCCAATGGCGGGCTTCGGAGCTGTTTATTTTAATGCACTATGTGGTCAATTTGTTTGCGCTTTCATTTCGTAGTAGTCCATTGGGACGTAGGTTGTGTGATAAAGCCTTCGGGTGATGCTTGCAAGGTGATATTAGCCTAGGACTTGTGATTCGTGATTGTGTAGTGTAAGCCGGGAACGCGGGTTCCCTAAATCCGCCCCTCACTGGGTAATTGTGTTTGAAACAATTGCTCAGACCTCCTTTCCCTTTTTCCCCTGCCCCTGTTTTCTTGAAGGTCCGGATGCGGGATTGATTCGATCGGGTTATGACATTGGTGTATTTGAATCCGAAGAGAGCGCCGGGTCCTGGGACAAGTTGAGTGACATCCCGGTTGGACCAAAATGGGCTCCACGGGTATCCTAATGCCGCGTCTCCGGTTTAACCGGGAGGCGGGTGTTACAATTTTGGTATCAGAGCCTAGGTTAATATCTCCCAGTCCTATCCTAGGAGATCAGCTTTCATTGTTTTCCCAAAACCCTGATTTCAAACTTTTTCAAAAGCGTTTGCAAAACTTTTCTTTAAATGGATACATTGTGAAAACCTTTTCAAACACCAATATACATTATGGATTATCTCTTGTGGTGACCTCTCTTAGTATATCTCTTTTTGCAGTATGTCTTCTGATTCAAGTACTGATTCGGGGTCCGAGTACGCACCTAGCCCCACCAGTGTTTTGCGCACCCGTGTTTCGACCAGGAGAGCACCACCGAGACAGAGGAGACGTCTCACGATCGGTGACCCCAGCCGCGGCCCCGGAACTCGCCCGTCCACCCACCCCGTACCCTAGGTGCAGACTTGTGATTCATGCAGTCGGGACCTTTACGAGACCAGTGAGAGGCAGAGGACGGCCACGGAAGACACCCATCGTTGCTCCGGCAGCACCTGTGGACCCAGTAGAGCCACCCTTTGCAAGGAGGCCAGGCAAGGAGCATGTAGTTGAGGAGAGTCATCCGGATCCGCCAGCTCGTGTGTGCTTCTTGACTGTGTGACCTTCAGCCCAGTGTGACCCGGCCTTACCAGACTTTGGACCAGAGGCGATACCGCTGACAGACGACACCCCGGGATCGTCGACCGCGAGGCCACCGGCGCAGGCACCCCCTCGAGACGTTCCCCGACCGTTCCAGATGGTAGGCATGAGCGTGCAGGATTACCTAGATGCATTCATCCTTAGAGCCGACTGCACCTACCCCAGATCCCCGGCCCATTTGATGACCATGTTCATGGGTGGACTGCTACCGGAGATCCGTCAGGGGATGACAGATGGGAGCGAGTATGGAGACTATGGGTTAGTGGTGATGGCAGCCCGTTATGCGGAGTCCATAGAGAGGAACCAGAGAGACTTCACATATCGACAGCAGATGAGAGAGAGGCGTCGGGAAGATGAGGACATTCGGCGACGAGTGATGGCTGAGCAGCACGCCACTTGGGACAAGGAGCAGCGTTTGAGGAGAGAGAAGGAGATTGCGGATTTTGCTTGGTTGGGGGAGTTGACTACCAGAAGAGAGCGGATCCAAGAGAGATTTGAGCAGCAACGGGCAGAGTGGGCACAATAGCAGGCCACTTGGGAGCAGGAGCAAGAGCAGAGGAGGCAGCGGAGGCAAGAGGATCAAGACTATGCCTGGATGGATGAGCAGCTGAACATTCCGGAGCAAGGACCGGACGGATTCGACCAGCAGCAGGCTGCACAGAGTCCAGAGCAGGCAGCAGTACCACCAGTGGTCACCATCACAGATTCAGAGCCAGACTCAGACCCGTCAGAGGATAAAGGTGCATCAGGCCATCTGTACCGTGGCGACCAGGATCTCGAGTACCGGACCCCGGGATCGCCGAGTGGCTAGAGTCAGGATACCTAGGAGTTGTTAGGATTAGGGCGTTTTATCTATTTATTTAGTTGGTGTTGGTTTTGAGTTTCCTTGTTTTACGAGATTCTCGCGTAGTCAGCTTATTCTTTATTCTATTCATTCAGACCTTTGTAGCCCTACGCCGTTGATCTATCTATTCATTATTTTATTCAGTCGTGCCTTTCCGTTCGGACGTTCCGTAGTCATTGCAGCTCCTCCTATTGTTAGAACCCTTGAGTTCTGTAGCGACCGGGAAACCGAGTCCTTCAGAATTCGGGACGAATTCTTTTCAAGGGGGAGAGAATTGTAATGGCCCAATTCCCATAGCCCAAAATTTTTTTAAAAAGAAAGAGAAAAGCCCAGCCCGTTAGCCAAGCCTATTTTCCTTTTTGCAAAACCCTAGCCCTCCCTTATAAATAGGAGCCTCCTCCTCTTCAAAAACCATTCTCTTCTCTCTGTCGCGAAGCTCTGTCAGAGTGCGAAGTTGACCAAAGCCCTAGAAGCCACTATTCACGTTTTCAAGCCTCTCTTCGATCTAGATATGTCATCCGTTCGGTTTCATGAAGTTCCTAAATTACGAAAATGCCCTTATTTGGCTAAGGTGAGGTTTCGGTTCAATCTTCGCTTGCCCTATTCCATTCCGGACGATAGTCCTCCGTTAATATGGTCTTTCCTAGGTAGTGTAGGGATAGTAAAGCGCTGATGTGATTGATTGCAGAACGTAGAATGCTAGGTTATCGCTTAAACTGAAAACGTTGATTGTGCTTGATGGACTTCCGAGGTTTAGAACTGTGGTAGGGCCCCCAAAAGGGTGTTTGGTGATGGCTTGCGTATAACGAGTTTTGGTACGCAACCCTTGTATCGTCGTAAGGGGGGTTTCGGTGAGCCCTCCGATTTCGTTGGAGTTGGAGTTGGAGTTGGAGTTGGGCTTCGGGGCCAATGGCGGGCTTCAGAGCTGTTTATTTTAATGCACTCTGTGGTCGATTTGTTTGCGCTTTCATTTCGTAGTAGTCCATTGGGACGTAGGTTGTGTGATAAAGCCTTCGGGTGATGCTTGCAATTTGATATTAGCCTAGGACTTGTGATTCGTGATTGTGTAGTGTAAGTCGGGATCGCGGGTTCCCTAAATCCGCCCCTCACTGGGTAATTGTGTTTGAAACAATTGCTCAGACCTCCTTTCCCTTTTTCCCTGCCCCCATTTTCTTGCAGGTCCGGATGCGGGATTGATTCGATCGGGTGATAACATTGGTGTATTGGAATCCGAAGAGAGCGCCGGGTCCTGGGACAAGTTGAGTGACATCCCGGTTGGACCAAAATGGGCTCCACGGATGTCCTAATGCCGCGTCGCCGGTTTAACCGGGAGGCGAGTGTTACAAGTTGTGTCTGAAAAATACTGAGAGATCATAATTCACAGCAAAGATGACTAGAGAGCGAACTAAACAGATCTTTTAGGACATTGATTGCAGTGAGAACATGATCATTTAATGCAAAAGATCGGTTGTCTGCCAGCAATGTAGCTAGCCAGACCCACCAGAGGCGCCACCTTCTCCGGATCAAACCCTTGAATCGGTGTTCCTCTGTTTCTCTGCAACTTTTCCCGAACTCTACAAACCAATCAGCATTGGATATGTCAGCTTTCTGGCAGTCTTACCCAATTCATCAATAGATTTTGCTATGTCAAGAATATCATCAACCTCCTAGAACAATAGCCCAATACATCTTGCATGCCTTCTAAGCTTCTCAATCTCTTCCTCTGTTCCACCTCCCATTATAACCCCTAAAACCGCAGCCTCTTCCAGCAACGCCACCGTTTTGTGAAGGGGGATGAACTCTACGCTCCAATCCAGCATCGTCGGGATTTAGTCATTCACTACATAGGTCAACCACTTGCCCAGTCACAAGACCTTTTTCCCTATGGCCTTTGCAAGCTCAATTACCGCGCGGACCATCCTCTCTAGAGCAACCAACCCCCTTGATATAACCGTCATGGTCTCAAACAAAAAAGCAAGGAGTGCATCACCGGCCAAAACCACTACAAGAAATCAGTTTGTTTGAGACGAAATTTAACGTCGAATTTTTTCCTTTGCTTATTTCCGTCGAGTTTATGACAGTTTTCCGACAAATATAATAGTTGTCGTAAAACCGATCGTAATCAGCAACAAACTATATTTGACATAAAATCGGTGTAAATACTAACAATTTTACGTCAAATAAGGGACCCATAAATATTCATCAAAATTTTGTTGCTAAATTACGGCGAAATAACTTCGAAAAAGTTTTGTTGGTATTAACTATGAATTAACAATGAAATATAATGATGGTGCTTTGGTAGATAGATATATGTGTTTAATATGATATAACCGTTTTTGGAATAAAATAAAATGTTATTAATTGTCACTTAATCGATGTATATTTGTTGGTAAAAATTTCATTGTAAATGCGTTGTTAAAATAGTTGCCAATTTCGTCGCTAATTCGTTGCTATGTTATGAACTTTTTTTATAAATACCTCTTTACACAAACGAGATAAACACAAATTAAAACAAAAAAAAACTTTCTAAAAGAAAAATATTTTTTTTTATTTTTAAATGTCTAGATACGAATTATGAACCTGGATGTATCAACATAAGGATGCGGAGAGAGTGGTGACAAAGAGTTTCATAACGGGTGAAAATTTTCATATATCAAGCATGCCAAACATCAATAACCATGGAAAACGGTAAGATGTTTGTCCTTGTCGAAAATGCATGAATAGAAAATTTATCACAAGTGATACGGCTTGACGTCACTTATTGAATATAGGGTTTACACCGAATTATTTTATTTGGTATCAATATCGAAAAAGCTATAGTAATGGGCATGATGCGGGAAGTAGTAGTACTAGTAGTAATGTTCACCATGAAGATGAATTGTCTGTTAATCGTGATCAATTTGGTTATCAACGGGAGTATAATCATCATGAGTATGATATGTTGCATGAAATGGTTACAAATTCATTTCGTGAAAAAATAAGTATTGATCAAAATGATGTTTTTGAGGAACCTAACTTAGATGTCCAACAATCTTATGATATGCTAGATGCAGCAAATCATCCCCTCTATGATGGATGTAGAAAATGGTTGTCAAAGTTATTGTTGGCATCTAGGATGATGAATATTAAAATTGATAATAACTTAGTTGGGGTTTGTATGGATGACTGAGCGGATCTTTTTACAGAATGTTTACCGGAGGATAATTTTGATGTCGAAAGTTATTATAAGATTCAGAAAATGCTTTCTAACCTTAGTTTGCCTTCTGAGATGATTGATGTATGTGTTGATAACTTCATGCTTTTTGGGAATACGATGATAAGCTGCAAGAGTCTCATTATTGTGGAAAACAAAGAAATAAGCCGCAAGGAGTGGATGGAACAAGGTATCGTACCAAAGGATGTGGTATCTTCCTATAACGGAAAGGTTGCAACATATTCAATCTGAAAGAACAGCTTCTTCTATGAGATGACTTGCTGAGCATTCACATACGGATGGGACCGTCACTCATCCTTCAAATGTATAGGCGTGGAAACACTTTAAGACGGTGTATCCCCAATTTGCCAGACAGGTTGAAAATATATACCTTGGTCTTTGCACAAATGGATTTAGCCCATTTGTTATGTATGGTAGACAATATTCGTTTTGGCTAGTACTATTGACGCCTTAAAACCTCTCCTAACATATGTGCATGCAAAGAGATTTTCTATTTCTCAATATTTTAATCCCTAGTCCCAAGCATCCAAAACGGTCTCTCAATGTATTTCTACAGCCTCTGATACATGAGCTAAATAATTTGTGGACTACTGTCGTTCATACGTATGATTGTAAGAGAAAAATAAAATTTACGATGTGGGCGTGATGATAGACTTTTTAGGATCTAACTCAATTCCTCAAGTCTACTCATATCATTGTAGTATTTAAGGTAGCAATCTAAGGAAGCAAGAAGAACAACACGTTAGGAATGCAAAATACTACTTAAACTAAGACAAATAAAGAAAAGAAGGTTTAACCAACAATCCTAAACAAACTAGAAAGCAATGAAGCAAATAAACAAGGCAAACAAGAAAAGTCAACAAAAAAGGTCAAAAAGGTCAAAATAAAAGTCAACCAACAAAATGCAAAAGATTAAACAAAGAAGACACTAAACAAGATAAACAATGGGTCCTAGGATGAGGGTATGGAGACTAGATGCTCTAGAGACAATCAAAGAAGCTTCAATCAATCAAACATTGCTAAACAAGGCTAATGATCATAGCTAAGCTAATCACATTATTATGTTCATAACTCCTACGCTAATCATGAAATCATTCAATTCTCATTTGAAAATTACAAGATAAGCATGCAAGAATATCCATCAAATACCTTTAGCAAAGCTAATCCTTAGGCTAAGAACACTAATCATTAGACTAATTCAATCTCTTGGCACTAATCCTTTTGTCTAATTCCTAATAAAGATCAAATTCTAATTTGTGATTAAGAGACAAAAAAAAATCATGCAATTCAAGTTCTCAATTCCAATAATCACCTTAGACAACTAATCTCTTAGGCTAGGAGTGAAAATCCTCTAAATTGTTCATTCCAGCATTTCATCAAACACCTTGTGAGCATGAAAAAGCATAACATCTATATTTAACAAACCCTTGGAGCACACCAAATTAGAAAAATATCATGTATAACTAAGTCCTAAGCATCATTAATTATTATTTAAATCAACCTCAACCTAAAGACCCAAAAACTCTACTTTCTAATCTCCATTATTCCCACAAAACCCATAGAGATAGTGTAAGATAACAAAATTAGAGAGAAATTAAGAGAAAATAATAAGAAGATATAAAGAAGTACTTACACTAAACTCAAAATCAAAGATTACAAGATCCAAATCCTAAAACAAAACTATGCTTAGGTAGCTTAGGGTTTCTAAATCACCAAGACGAGTATTTATACAAGGAGACTTCGAAGTGGAAAAATTGTAAATAAATGAGTTCGCGAAGGGTTCCATCGAACGGCTGTGGTCGATGGAAATCCATCGACCTCACTTGGCCGATGGCTTGGTCAATGGTGTGCACGGCTGAAAAGTGCCTTGATGATGAGAAGAATATCGACATGCTACGTCCGATGGCCCGAGTTCGATGAAGCCGAGTCCGATGGATGTGCCCGATGGAATGATCCGACTCAAGCACATTGGACTCTGCATCGTCGGGGGGGGGGGGGGGGGGGAGGGGGTGCACGAGCGGATAGTGTGCACTGAGTTTGTTACGATGTGCATGGAATAGTTCGCGAGCATGTGCATGGCTGGGGACGTGGGGTTCAATCTCCAATTCTTCATCCCTTGCTCTCCAAAACTCCATGCACCTACAAATAGAAACAAAACAATTCCAAGAGTACTATATATGCATTTCCTAACTCTAATGCACCTAAAGTTTCTAAATGCAAAAAGTCTAAGAAACTAATATCATATAATGAAAATGAAGCTAAATTATGGACACAAGTTGATGCTAAAACCCCCTAAAATATGCATCTATCAGGTGGTTCTTTTGTGGACAATAAGCAATTTCCCCGCATATGGTATGTTATCAGGTTGGATTCCAAATAGAATATTAGTTTGTTCGCATTGCATGAATAGGAAATAATTGTTTCTACTGAAGCACGGTAGAAAAACATATTAGTTTGACTATCACTGTCGGTTTCTACTTAGCAGCCACCCATACAGGAGAAACAAGAAATTGTTGACGAAGAACAAAGTTGTCCGTCTGCCACGTATTTAAGCTGAATTATTTTGTTTGGAATCAACAAGGAGAATAATAAATGAGTTTTTAATTCTTGTAATACTGAAGTGTTGTTTCAAAAAAAAAATTTGTTTTAAAATTTTACAAGCTATGAAATAAATTCAAAATTGCAATTAAAAAAAAAATGTATGAACAAAAACGACAATTTTACGACAATTCCAAAACATACGACAATTTTACGTCGACTTCTTCGTAAGATAGTAAAAAATTGTAGAACATATGAAACCTGAAAATATATATGGATTACAATAAGATTTATTAGTGTTTGTTGACAACAGAAGAGAAGATCAAAATCACAATGTTACTACTTCTACACATCTATCAAGTATTAACAGATTGAAATACATATAACGAAAATATATGAATGATATAGTTGTAAACATTCAACTGTCTTACATAAGTTCTTATCTTTATAGGTTGACTTATGTTATACAAACATAAATGATAAATTCAAAGCTAAAACATACATTCAAAACACTCAATCGAACACCGTATAATAGAAATTGTAATCATAAAATTGTAAACATAGCAATGAATTAGCGATGATTCGTCGCTAATTCGTCGTTAATTCAACTCCCAAACCTCAAATATAAAGATTAATTAAACACTAAATCATACGTGTAAATTAGATCATAGTTCACTAATTCGTCGCTGAATTAGCGAAAAATATATGTTGTATCAGAAAAATTCGTTTTCCCACACGTTGGAAAATTAAAACTCAAATTTTGCGTTTTGCGACAAATTTTCTCTGATTACATCGCTAATTCCTAACTAAATTAGCGATGAACACAAAAACTATACAAGGCTCCGAATTTTATTTCATTCGCGCACACAATCTCCACAACTCTCTCTCTCCCTATTTATTTCCTCCTCTCTCTCTCTCTCTCGCGATTTCCTCCTAGAATCAAGGTAAAATGTTTTTATGTCTTCATAATTTAGTTTAACTTTGTATTTAGTTAGTTAGAGAATTTAGGCAGATAATTTAGGAATGGTTTAAGATGATGATAGTTAGAGAATTTATAAATGTTTTAGGATAGTGGCTAAAATTTTAAAATTAGTTTTAGGATATTGGTTTGGAAATTTATAAATGTTTAGTATATGTTTATAGATTAGTCTAAAATATTAAGATTATTTACATATATTTTCCTGTTTATAGATATGGGTGATCGACATAAGAGGCACTCTATGTATAACTTTATGCCTACGACGACGAATGCAGCGGGGACGAGCAGTCCAAGCCAAGCACATAAGCCGTCATCTTTCGCCATGTACTCGATTTCTAAGCCCGGCATTTCACCTCCGCAGCCACGGGTTCATCATCCTACTCCGCCTCATCCGGAGTACGAGCCTGCAGAACCTCTTGCTCCTCACCAGCCTCATATGTACGCTGATTTCACAGCCGAGCAGCTACTAGCACTACTGGGGAGGGAGTCCTTACCCAAGCTAGATCCAGACAGACCACCTAACACATATTGGTAATTAAATAAGTTTAAAATATTAATTTTTATATAAAAATATTTTTTTCAATTATTATCTAATCATACTGATTATTTTTATAGGTTTGGGCTGGATAATTGTGTCGGACAGAGTGTGTCCGACACAATTAAAGGATATTTCAGAACCGCATGCCAATTGGAGTCAAGACGAACAGCCAATCCGAGGTACTTGGTACAAATGTTTTGCTGTAAGTTTTCGTTTTTTAATTTATATAATTTGTATTAAATTATATATTACTTTTTTTAAGAAAATTATTTAACTATCTTTTTTGTTTAGTAAAAATGGAATTGGAATTTGGTGATTAACGGTACCGTAAAGCAAAAGTTTATTAAGAAAGCTAATGTCCGGCTCAACGACACAGTGTGCAACTGGAAGAAGAAGTTGTGGAGGCTTGGAGATATGGCACGACCAGCTTATATGTCTTTCAAGGTTAGGAACGTTCTAAAGCGCTTTTGGCTGGACCTCCATTCCGATTCAAAGTTTGCTAAGTGTTCATCATCGCGGAACACTAGGGGACCGGATGGGCGTCTGCCAATAATGCATACCTCTGGCCAGAATTATTGTGCCAGTAGACAGGCCATCATGGTAAGTGCCATTTTCTAAAAAAAAGTTATTTTAATTTAATAAGTTTTAATTTGATTTGTAAACAGTTGACAGCGGAGAGCTTTCGTCGTTAAACAGTGTTTATAAAGCAACTCATACACATAAATCGGAAAATTTTGTGAGTCCGTAGGTGAAGCAGATCTACAACGAGCGTGATGGCGTGTCACTGAGTGGGAGACTCAACTTTCTCCCGAAGGTACTCTGAACAAGTTGACCACTCGGGAGAAAGACCTTATCTTCACCGAGGTAATTTTTTGTTGTTTTAAATTTGGTTTAATCAACAATATATTACTGTATATATAATTTTATTAATAACATATCTTCGAGTTTTGCAGGTGGCCCCGAAGAAGAAAAGACGGATTATAGGGATATGATCTATCCAAGACTCTCATTGCCTCTACTCTAGCTCCTTGGCGGACTACATATGAAGATACATTCTTATTACGAGCAGAGTTGGAAGCTAAAAAGGCCTTTTTTGCTAAACAACAAAGGGAGATCATCAGCTGGAACACTATACTCGAGATCTAAAGGCTGGATAATCCTAGACCACTGACGGTTTTGAAGGCAAAGAGACAGGCTGAAGGAGAGACTTCGGCCACAACGGGTCATCATGAGGCGGATTCATCATCCGTTTCCGAAACAACCGAAGATGCGACTGGAATTTATTTAGGGGATTTGAACTTAGGCGGGAACTAGACGACAAAATATTTTGATGTGTTATATTATGTATATTTTGGAGTTGTAACATATTTTAATTAATAATATTTTATTTTTATTTTATAATATTTTTAATAAATAAAATTTAAATTATTATTATTAATATAAATTATGTTTTATATTTATCTATTCAACGTTAAATCGAAGTACAACATACATCAGTAGTTCGACGTAAAATAACGACGATATAACATCGAAATTATTTAGGATCAATTAATGTGGTCTGGTTAACGTCAAATTAACAACATATATTATACATCGATTTAACGTCAAAATCTTTAACGAGGAATTACCGTCCCAAAACACTCATCGCTGTCCACGACACACTTTTGTTGCTGAATCAATTTTAATTCAATGTAAATTTAACAATTAATTGACGTCGTTATTAGGACTAATTTATTTGTCCCTAATTCGTCTTTAACTTTACGTCGAAATAATGACTAATCCTTATTTAGTGGACGGCTACTGTCAAAATCATCACTTGTGGCAGCAGTCTTGGTACTAGCCTTAACACAGAACAAGTCGTGTTTCATGGGTGTCAAAGAAAGAGATGGATGAGGAAAGAGACGGAGGCTAGTTTTAAGACAGAGCGGGATCGGGTGAAGATGAGAGAAAGTTTTGAGTCCGAAACCAATTCTTGTTGCTTCCATTTTTAAGTTATCGCCAAGAGAAAGTTTCACTATGTTTTGCTTGAAGTACTCTGTTTCTATCTTCGGTTTCTACTAGCCATGGGCGTTTGAGTACCCTTCTATTTCGCTTCGGGTCTTTCGAATTTTTGGGTTTTTGAGTTTTCGGATCTAAGCATATAAGACCCATCAGGTATTTTAGAATTTTGGTTCGAGTTTAGTTATATTCAGATTCAGTTCGGTTTTGAATACCCGAAAAATCAAAAAACAAAAATAAAAATTGGCTACATTTGAAATTTTTTTGTTAATTTTGAGGAAAAATAAAACAAGAATTTGTGTATATTTCATTTATTTTGGATAATTTAGCTATTTTGGTCTAAAACTAACCAATACATTTAAGTTTATAATTATAATTTTGGATAATTCTATTATATTAAGTTTATATATAATTACTATTTTGGCTATATAATTCAAGTTTGGATATTTCGTGTACCCATTCGGTTTTTGATTTGATTCGAGTTCGGTTTTGGTTATTCGGATATAAGAATTTAGGATCCGTTCAAGTATTTTGTCAGTTCATATTCGGATCCGGATTAGGTTTAGTACTTCCTTTCCCATATTTTGCCCATGCCTAGTTTCTGCGTCAAAAGCTATCTCATATTGTGCTCTTATTTCCCTTTTAAGTAACGCAAGGAAGCTACATGGTCAACAGCCAGGAAACATTTAATTGATATTTTCATTTATTTAATTGATAAGTTGAGCAAACTTTTGATAGTCTCAGTTAGTATACATAATGAGATCCGAGAAAAATGGGAGGGAAAATGTCGGACGATCAATTTATTGGGGAATACCCACTTGCTTTGTTCACATGTGGAAACGTTACTAAAATATAACCTGAAAATACAGAGAGATCACAACATAAGTGGTTCACAAGAAAGTAGACTGAAGACCAGAGAGCGAACTAAACGGATCTTTTAGGACGTTGATTGCACTGAGCACATGATTAATTAATGCAAAAAAATCAGTTGTGTCTGCCAGCAATGTAGCTAGACAGGGCCACCAAAGGCGCCGCCTTGGCCGGATCAAACCCATGAAGTTGTTGCTCTGCTTCTCTGCAACTTCCCTCGATCTCTCCAAACCAATCAGCCTTGGATATGTCAGCTTTCCGGCTACCAAGTCTTTTCCGGCAGTCTTACCCAATTCCTCAGTAGATTTCGTTACGTCAAGAATATCATCAACCACCTGGAACAATATCCCAATACATCTGGCATACCTTCTAAGCTTCTTAATCTCTTCCTCTGTTCCATCTCCCATTATAACTCCTAAAACTGCCGCCGCTTCTAACAACGCCGCTGTTTTGTGAAGGTGTATGAACTCCAGACGCTCCAATCCAGTGTCTTCTGGATTTAATCCTTCGCTGCATAGGTCAACCACTTGCCCAGCCACAAGCCCTTTTGTTCCTATGGCCTTTGCCAGCTCAATTACCGCACGGACCGTCCTCGCTGGAGCGACAAACCCACTTGACACGACCGTCATGTGCTCAAACGCCAAAGCAAGGAGTGCATCACCCGCCAAAACCGCCATGTCTTCTCCAAATACCTTGTTTGAGAAAAAAATAATGGTTCAACCGTAGTGAGCATACATTTAACATCAATAAATGATTCAACTCTAGTGACCACTTCTTTGAGCCTTCATATGATTTAATAAAATACCTTGTGGTTGGTGGGCTTGCCTCTGCGGAGGTCTGCATTGTCCATACAGGGGAGGTCGTCATGAATTAGAGAGCTCGCGTGGATCATCTCGACCGCGCAAGCGGCTGACATGGCAGTAGCCTCGTCACCACCCACTAGCTCACACGCAGCAATGCAGAGCAGAGGCCTCACACGTTTTCCACCAGCTAGCAATGAGTACCGCACGGCCTCCTGGATCGTGAGAGGTTTCAGAAGCGGTACGGAAACTTCGAGAGCCGCGCTTACAGATTCGGCTTTACGGATCATATACGACTTGAAGTCAAATGTAGAGCTGTGATCATTGCTTTTTCCCTCTGGTGGAGGAATCATGTCTCTGCCGCCTTGTGGGGTGAGTGCAGAACAGAGAGGCAAAACGGTGCGTTTCCGGAGACTCTTGACGGAGGATATGGAGTTGTATCTTTTTCCTCTGGATGGGATGAAGAAGGAGGAGGAGCTGAGGTAAACAGTAGCCATGGCTGATCCACCTTCTCCAATACAAATTTTATAATTGGGAATTCCCATTTAAGAGCTCTTAATAGTTAAGGTCAACGTTATTTTTAATTGTAAGAAGTTCAAATTAATATAACGTAATTCAGGTTTCATTGATTAGTTACCGGGGGAAGTTGTAAACAAACAAAAGTTGACTCCAGGTACAGCTTTGTGAAGTCTGATCCGAGAGCATTATGAGTCTTTTGCTCAGTGTCAAGAGATTGTGAATTATAAACGAAAATCTGTGAAGTCTCATCCAAGAAAAATGTGAATGTCTTAACTTATGGGTCACTTGATCAGAGTACGTACTTACTGTTCATATTTGATTTGTTCTAGGAGAACACGCTTGGGGCATTGTAGCCAAAAAAAAAAACAAGCTAAGCTGTTGATCTGCGAGAGAACACCATGTAATCGGAAAATTTGCCAGCAAAGATGATACATAAAAGGATCAGATAACATAAGTTGGTGTAAATAACGAGTCACCTGCTGCAAGTGACTTTTGAACAAAACAAGTCATAAGCCATGCTAAACTTTACAATTCTGGAGTCCTAAACGGATCTTGTGCGGTCTGAGAGTGGGGAGCTTTGGATTAAATACTTTTTTCCTAAACGGATCGTTGCTTGCATGACCTAACGAGGAGAGAATGACGAAATGGCGGGAAACATTTAGGGCTCTCTATCAGCGCAAGTCCTTCCAGTTGCTTTTTTACCGAATGTGAATTTTTTTTTTTTTTTTTTTTTTTTTTGCGAAATAGTATTTCAACATAAAAATTGTATATAAGAGTTTTTTTGGCCCAAAAGAGATAAAGAAGTAATGTATATATGGGTGTATAACTTGAGCATTTTAGTAACTATGAATTAGGTATCGGTATTTTTTTCGATTCGGTTCCGGATGTATCGGATAAAGATATTTAGGATCCAATAAATACCAAAAAAAATTCGGTTGAGTTAGGTTCCAGATCGGTACTAATAGGTCCTGGAATGGTTCGATTCCAAGACTTAAAAACCGTTAAATACCCAAAAAATTGATCTCAATTATTTCAGGTATTTCATACCAAAATACCTAAATTGTATTCGAAATATCAAAAATATACAAGATAATCCAATAAAACAAATAACCATAATACCATAAAACATATCCAAAATACTTGGGGAAATAACTAATATCTTTGGGTTTATAATTGAAGTTTTACTTATTTGAGTTATATCAAGTCTAAATATAATTAATATTTATATGTATATAATTGTACTTCATGTTATTTAGGTACTTATTCGGTTTTCGGTTTAGTACTGATTTGGTTTCGGTTTTTTGGATATTGAGATTTAGGATTCATCGGATATTTTTATAGGTTTTAGTTCGGTTTCGGTACCTTTTGTTTTTGTTCGATTTTTGTTCGGATTTTCAGTTCCGGTTTTTATGCTCAAACCTACTATGAATGATTTGATTACCCTGGATGTTTCCAAAAAAGAAACAACACCATCATTTATTTATATATATATATATATATATATATAACGTTAGTTTTTCTCTACTTGTGATAAAACATCATCATATACGTAAATTCCAAGGGTGGACAAAAAAACCAAACCAAATCAAATCAAACTAATCAAATTTAAACCGATCTAAATCAAACCATATATATATATAACTATTCGATTTGGTTTTAAACCAAACTGAACTGACAAGCAAATATATTTTTAAATATTAAAAGTAATATTATAAATGTGGATATATACATATATTATTGAATCTAAGTCACATTCTCTTTGTTCATTTTCATTTTTTCTTAGAATATCTTAATATGATATAGTAATTTAATTATTTATATATATATATATATACATTCTATCATTAACTCTATTTGCCTAAAGACTACTAAAAATACTAAACTTAA
Source organism: Orychophragmus violaceus (assembly GCA_030180135.1). NCBI lineage: Eukaryota > Viridiplantae > Streptophyta > Magnoliopsida > Brassicales > Brassicaceae > Orychophragmus > Orychophragmus violaceus. The sequence goes on along the minus strand of CM058240.1, from coordinate 85,548,291 downwards.
AAAATCTTGTACATAAACATGTAAATCTCATCTTTTCCTCATTCCTTTTTAATTTTTCATAGTTTTAAAATTTTATAACATAAAATCATAAACCTTTCTTAGGATCAATAAAAGCAAAAGGTTGGTGCTAAATTATTAATGGTCATTTAGTTAAAAAAAATTCTAACCAAAAAATTTAGAACTAAACCGAACTAAACTGAATCGAACTAAACTTTGACCGAACACAAACCAAACCATAATAGTTTGATTGAGTTTGACTATAATTAGACCAAAACAAACTGTACCGAACCGACTTGAATCAAACAAATAATTAAATGGAAGTGTCCACTCAAAAATTCTACATTATTTTATGATTTGATTTAATTCATTTTCGGTTACTTATGTTCGACCATACCGATTGAACTGCTTAGAAGAAAAAAAAGGAAATTTCTTTTTTTAGACATTTATTTGATCTTAGAAATTAAAGTAAACCTTTTTTTAAAGAAATGCGAAACTAGACATTTGAGGTAGGAAATTACCTTGATCACCCCCGCGACCAAATAATAAAATAGAAATTTGAATTACCGTATTAACCCTTAAGAAGTCTATCCAAGAAATCTCTATGGTAGACTTCTTGAGAAGTCTACTTTTTCCATACAATCTTAAATTTAAATTATAAAATTTAATAAAAATAATTTTATCTAACTACATTTTGAATAATTAAAACACATTCAATTGTCACCTATTAAAAATAAAATTTGAAACAAATAAATCTTTTTAACAAACATGTCTAAATAGTAAACTGTAGGTCTTGAAGAAGAAGAATTCTACGGTGGAAGTATTCTGTAGAAGTCTACGGTGGAAGTATTCTGTAAAAGTCTGCAGTAGAAGTCTACCTTCTCAAGTCATACCTAGAATGAAAATTGGCGAGAACTTAAAATGCATTTGGTGGTAATTTTTATTTTGAAAAAGAAGTCTACCATTTAAGTTTACTTGAGAAGTCTTCTTCTGAAGTCTACCGTTAACGATTTTTTACATTGAAATTCTACCTCCTATATAAAGCATTTGCATTTTGGAAATGCCGAGGGATGAAAGGGTCCCTGGTAGTTCGACGCCTTAAACGGATTAAGGCAACTTTTCCCCCGAACGTACTCTTTCTGATCGAGACGAAGAACCAAGATGATGTTGTAAGAGATGTGGCTGCTCAGCTTGAATATGATCATGTTAGATGTATATCGCCATTAGGCATAGGTGGTGGTTTAGCACTAATGTGGAAAAAGGATATTGATGTCGATTTTATTTTCTGCGATGATGATAGGTCTAAGTTTTAATCCTATTTTACTGCAAGTGCACAATTAATGCAATTATAGTATAAAGGGTATCGAAATCCACAGAGACTCTAGACCTACGATAGATTTTAGAGCGGTCAAGTTAAACTAGGAGAAAGTAATGAGAAAACTAAAAGCAAGCAAAAAAGTAAATCAGGTAGCAGGATTGGTTTGAAAGCAATTAACTAAAAGCGCTAAGTCTAGGGAGTTCTCAGGAAATCAGACAAGCAGATCAGATAATCAGTCAGGATCAAATTAAGTATGGTTCTAGAACTCAAACACGGATATAGAACTAACCAACTTTCGTTGTGAGAATTCTCTAAGTCTAATAGCAGAAATCCAAATTTCTTTGCAATTCCTAACAGATTAAACTAGCCTTAAGTTCAGGTTCGCTATGTTCACAATTCAATTAAACCAAATTTCTTTGCGAGTAATTCAATTGCTCAACCTAAATAGTTCAGATTCTAAATCACACTTTCGTGTCAATTTAACAACCTAGAGTCTAGATTCTAAGTGATCAAGTTAGAAACTAGTGTTAAGCATAATTTAGATTGAAGAACAAATATGATATGAATCCTTAACAGAAATAAATAAATCTAGCAAGTCATGAAATCCTTAATGAGAGTCCCTAAACCTAACTATGAATCTACTCAGACATAGATAATGAAAACATAATCAATGAATAATTATATTGCATAAAAGAGTAAGAAACAAAGGGGTTTGAAATATTCTCCAAAAGCAGGAAGCAATACAGGTTCAGATCAGCCCCAAAAAGCTCTAAAAACTCTCAGCTCAAAGTATGAAAGTGTAATGTAAAGCGTATCTAAAAACTGATGTAAAAACCTAATTCTATTAGCCTAATCACGTCTTAGGGCTTCTTTGTAAATACTGGAACATCTGGGCAAATCTGTAATTTCAGCATTCTTCATTAAACTCGCCGAGAAAGTCCCATCTCGCTCGTGTGTGATATATCATGGTTTTAACCGGTTTTAGGCCATGATATAAGTATGTTTTAGAGTCTTTTATTGTTTCTTTCGAGTCTTTTATAGGTATTATTAGGTACACGCACGTTTGGAGTGGATTTGGAGATTATGGAGCTATTTGGAGCATTTTGGAGTTTTGACCCGAGAGTTTGTGCTCACTGTCCGAAACAGAGGAGTGTGTCGATCGACGCACATCAGCATCGATCGATGTACAGCGCGTTGGGCCAGACTCGCGAGAGTTAATGAAGAATGCTGATATTGCAAAGTTGCCCAGAAGTTCCAGATAATTACACAGAAGCCCCAAGACGTGATTTAGCTATTTAATTAGGTTTTTAGATCAATTTTTGGATACGCTTAGATACACTATCATACTTTAGAGCAGAGAGTTTTTTAGAGCTTTTGAGGCTGATCTAATCCTGTACTACATCTTGTTTCTGGAGAAGATTTCGAACCCCTTTACTCCTTTATTAATCTCTTTTATGCAATCTATTATTTCATTGATTATGTTTTCATATTCTATGTCTGAGTAGATTCATAGTTAGGTTTAGGGATTCTCATAGGGATTTCATGACTTGTTAGATATAATTAATTCAGTTAAGGATTCATATCAATAGATGTTCTTCAATCTAAATTGTGTTTAATGCTAGTTCTAACCTGATCATTTAGAATCTAGATCTTAGGTTGCAAGATTAGCACGAAAGTGTGATTTAGAATCTGAACTATTTAGGTTGAGCAATATAATTACTCGCAAAGAAATTTGGTTTAATTAGATTGTGAACATATCAAACTTGATCATTAAAGCTGGTTTAATCTGTTAGTAATTACAAAGACATTGGGATTGCTGCACTTAGACTTAGAGAATTCTCACAACGAAAGTTGGTTAATTCTATATCTGTGTTTTGAGTTCTAGAACTGTACCTAATTTGATCCTGACTGAATAATTTGTCTGCTTGTCTGATTTCCTGAGAACTCTCTAGACTTAGCGCCCTTAGTTTATTGCTTACAACCACAACTTGCTACTGATTTACTTTCTTGCTTGCTTTTTAAGTTTCTCAATACAATTTGCTTTCTCCTAGTTTAATCTTTTTAGTTCTAATCCTATCGTTGCCTAGAGTCCTCGTGGATTCGATCCCTAAGTACTACATTGATATACTGTGCACTTGCAGTTAGTATAGGGTAAAACTCTGAGACTTATCAAGTTTTTGGCGTCGTTGCCGGGACTCTTAGAGTCTTCGATAGATTCGAACTTAGGGTTTTTACTAGGATTTTTATTTTTATTTCTTTTTATTTTGGTTACTGATTTTTCTCTGTTTTCTCTCTGTCGCAGGTTTCAAAATCGCATAGCATCGACCGTTGCACATTCTGTGTCGATCGTTACTAGGTGATTGAAGTTGAATCGATCGTTGCACTGTTAGCATCGATCGTTGCTTGGCGATTACAGACGGTTTATGCAGAAGCGTGATACCATAAGTAATCCGAATACTAATCTCGTAAACCTCCAACTTGAAGAGCTTGCTAGACTAAAAAGGACCAACAGAAGAGTTCAAAGGGCAAGGATGGTTGTACAACGTGTGATCATAATGCTTGATGCTCAAGGTGTCCTAAGGGACCAACAAAACAATCCGTACAATGCTGCTGGGCAACGGATTGACGCTGAAGGGAATGTTATCCCTGACCAACAGGAGCAGAACCAAGGCCAAGGACAGGCCCAAGGTAGACAGGAGCAGAGGATGGTTGTTCATGAGAGAACATTAGCTAACTACAACCGACCGGACGAGTTTCATGCTAACCGGTCAGCTCTTGTACCTCCTGGTTTTGAGAGGAATGATTTTGAGATCAAGACCATCTACTACTCTCTTCTGAAGCATAATGCCTTTCATGGGCATCCGACTGAGCAGCCAATGGATCACATAGATGAGTTTGAGGACATAGTCACTGGGATGAAGTATGATGGAGTGAACTATGACTATCTGTTCCTCAAGCTTTTCCTTTACTCTCTCGCTGGAGATGCTGCTGCCTGGCTGAAACAACTTCCACCTGGGAAGTTTGAGACATGGGATGTTGTGAAGAGTGAGTATCTGAGACACTTCTATGATGATGCTCGCTCCGATCAGTCTCGACAGGACATTCTCACCTTCACTCAAGGTCCGACAGAACCTCTTAAGACTGCCTGGATGAGGTTTAAGAAGTACCAGCGTGACTGCCCGCATCATGGATTTACTGAGGTAACATTGCTGGGTATTTTCTTTAGAGGCATAGATCTTCCTTATCAGATTGCATTGGATAATTCTAGCAATGCAAACTTCAACACTAGGACTCCTGCGCAAGCTAAGCAGTTGATAGACAACTTAGTAAGCAGTAATAGCTGCAAGACTACAGATAAGAGAAGGAAGGAATCCTATGGGAAGGTAGAGAATTTAGAGATTGCTGATATTAGATCTAAGCTGGACACAGTTTGCAATCTTCTAGCTGGGAAGAAAGCTGTCAATTTTGCTCAAGATGTGGAAGTAATCCAAGCTGAAGAAGATGGGCAGGAAGAGGATGTGAACTACATCGGAGGATCTGGTTTCCAAGGTAACAGGTTTGGTAATCAGCAAGGTAATAGATTTTTCAGTGGTCAGAAGAGTGCCTTCACAGGCAATCAAAACTCTTCTGGCTTTGAACAGAATGCTGGATTTCAGAAGGCTTTCCAACAAGGTAACCAGAGGACTTATGGATCTTCATCTTATCAGACTCCTCCTGTCGCTAATGCTCATGAGAGTAAGATGGAGGCAATGATGGAGCAGCTACTGGAAGGACAAACTAAGATTGTTGTGGACTGCAACAAGAAGTTGGATGCTGTTTATGAGGATCTCAATGGGAAGTTTGAGTCTCTAAGCACTCATGTGAAGCAATTGGACACTCAGGTGAGCCAAATTTCAAACTCTGACAAGGGAAAGAGTGTTGTAGACACCCACATTAAGGCCTGGTCAGTGTACATTGATGATGGATCACACCTAGGTGAAAGATTTGAGATAAACACAGCTGAACTGATAGAAGATGCTGAAATTTCTGATTTTGGGGAAAATCTCTCGGGTGGAATCTGTGGAAATTTGACTGCATCGATCAATGCACCCTTAGCATCGATCGTTGCATGGCGTGGACAGACAGATTCACAGGATTCCTATGCAGAGGCAGACCAAGAGCTTAACCGTTTATTCCCTGGAGTGTCTGAGATAACTCAACAGGAGATTTATGCACAATCTATTCGATTATATCCTAAGGTATCTGAAGTGATTCAACAAGAGATTGAAGAGCTTAAAAAGCTGGAAAAGATTAGTGAAGAGTTGGAAGAAATTCCACCATCTGATGATCCACCTTATCACCCTTGTGTGCAAAGGTACTTGAAGAAGATGTTGCCTATGGATGAAGAGCTGAAAGATTGGATTTATAGTTGTTCCTCAGCATATAAGTGATGTGCTATTGAACAAGATTCCTAAGAAGCTACCTGATCCTGGAATTTTTGTACTGAGTTGTTCTATATTTGAGGATAGTTTCAAGCGCTCTCTGTGTGGTTTAGGAGTTTCTGGAAGTCTCATGCCATATTCTGTGGCAGAGAATCTGGGTATGATGGATTTTTGACCCACTAAGACCTCTCTTGTCCTAGCTGATCAGTCAATAAGGATTCCGGAAGGAGTTCTTGAGGACGTCCCAGTGAGATTTGGAAACTACTTGGTTCCGACAGACTTCTTGGTGCTTAAGTATGACAGTGAGCAGGATGATGCTTTGATACGGTGTAGACCATTCTTAGCCACAGCTGGAGCAGTAATAGATGTGAGGCACAGTCTGATTGATCTCCATCTGGGAGATGAGCCACTACACTTTGAGATGGACACGCTGCGCAAGCCGCTGATTGATGGGCAGACCTTAACTATTAAGGATGGATATGGAGAGCAAAAAAGCAAGACTTTGGTTTCAGATCCACCATATCAGTTTACTCCTTCTTTTCTTGGACGAGCCCATACTGAAGATGCTTACTCTCCACCATGGATGAGGAGACTTGCACAGAGGCAATCACAGTCTCTGTCAGGATCTCCAGCAAACTGATCTTGTTCGTCCGGTCAAGCTAATGACCTTAAACAAGCGCTGAGTGGGAGGCAATCCACTGTTAGGTTTTAGTGTTTTTCTTCCTTATTTTTGGTGTTTTTCTTAGGATTTCACGTTTTTATTTGTTTTTGCTAAGTTTTAGATACAGAACACTGTCTGGAGATGTGTGACGATCGTTGCCATATGTGCAACGGTCGTTGCAGGGAGATATGACGAAGAGATGGGATCGCCTTGTGACGATCGTTGCGGTCCTGTGCAACGGTCGTTGCAAATGGTTTAAATTGCAAAATTAAGGTACACGTGCTAAACCGGAATTAATCTGGTTCAACAGCGTCGATCGTTGCACCCTTGCATCGATCGTTGCTCCCACGACCCAGGTAAGTGCCTTAAACCCTTTTCTCTTCTCTTCTTCTCCACTTCGCCGTCCGTACACACGAATCTCCTATCACCCAATCTCTCATTTCTTCATCATTTTCTCTGATTCATAGCTTGAATTTACTTATTTTCACACCAACTATCTATTTCTCCAAACCATTTGCAGTGATTCCAAGGTATGAGCTCTCATTTTCATCATTTTTGGAATCGGTTCTAGGGTTTAGAAATTAGGGATTTTTAGGCTTGAAATTGATGAACCCGTACTGATTAGACTTGATTAAGGATGTTTGGTGATGGTATTCAGCTGATTGTGAGGTTTTGGAACGAATTTAGGACTGATCTTTGAGATTATCTGTCGGCTGTGAAATCGCACTGCAACGATCGACACACTTGTGCAACGGTCGTTGCTCTGCGATTTCACAGGGAGTTTCTGCCGAGACTTACATGTTTTTAGTTTCTTGCAGATGCCTCCTCGACCAGCTCGCAAACGTAGAGCCACCGCCACAGCAGCTACAGCTCATCATCATCCACCAGCTGAGTGGTTCCATCGAGAATCACCACAACCTGCGGACTATCAGAGAGTTCAAGCAGTGATACAACCACCATGGCCTAGAGCAGATGCGCAGCTGATTCTGACAGATAGGGTCTGGGGCATGGAGATTGATGACCTGCTCAAGACTGACACGTTCACAGAGAGGCCATTATTGACCATTGGGATGAATTTGACACATTGCTCTACAATGGTTGGTGTGGCATGACGCTTAAGCCGACCAAGTTTGCAGATTATTCGACTTGTAAGAGTCTGGGCATCGATGAGCAAGTTCTTGCATTGTGTAAGGGCATTGGTCTGGGGACAATGCCTATGCAGCCTCATGAGATGTACCCTGAGTTGGTAAGACAGCTGCTGGCCACTTGCAGAGTGATCTACCCTGACCCAAAGAGCAGGAAGTCTTCAGGAGGTTTATTTACCTTCATATGCTTAGGATGTAGGTATCGGATCCCCCTTCTTGATATCTGTAGGATTTATGGATTCAGCACTGAGCCTGCGCGTATTGGTATGTCTCTTCCGTGGGATGTGGAGGAAGCTCAGTATTTCTGGGAATGCATTGGTAATGGTCGGTATACTCACAGACTACAGGAATGATTCAGGTTAGGCATCCTGCTCTCCGATATGTCTTGCGCATCTTGGGATGTACTTTGTTATGCAAATATGAAGCCAACAAGATGCGTAAGACTGAGATGGAGATGCTATTCATTGGACTGAGGGACCAGTTTGAGGATACTGTTCTGAGAGATCCCACTAGAGGACTCAACTTGGGAGCTGTCTTTGCCCATCATTTATGTGAATTGCAGAAGAAGCCATTTGATGGTAAGGGCACTGAGACAGTAGGGAGTCTTCTTACTCCCATTTTCAGGCATTGCAGGATTCCCTTAGAGGGCACAGAGTGTAATGACAGCAAGGAGTTCCTTGATTTCAGCCACCTGCAGAGCGCTACATGGCTCAAGGAGGGACGTATATGGGTCTATTATGACCCTGCCACTGAGAAGCGTGGTGTGGATCTTCCTGTTGTTGGTCTTACACAGATTGATACGCTGGATGCCTTGGGATTACGGCCCCCTACGAGAGATCAGCGCAGAGTTCCTTCTATGGCTCATCCGCTGGGAGAGCCTTCTACACGGGCTTCTACTTCATCTGCGCCTGCACCTGCTGCCCCTGTTGATGATATTGGCTTTTATCCCGAGCCTTCGATGCCTTTTGGTGATATGTCTGAGGCAGAGTGGAGAGAGCGTGAGGATGGTATTCTACGGAGTATCTGGAACTTCATGCGTACCTGTACTTGCAGAAGACAGCCGCAGATACACCATCTAGGACCTTCACGACGTAAACAGCGATTTCCGACTCTCGGTTCTTCGAGTGGTACTGATCGCATTGATGGGATGGAGGATGAGTGAGAGTAGTGGCTTCTCTTGATATCGGTTCTGTATTTCTTTTTCATTTTTATTTTGCACTTTTCTTTTGATTTTCCTAGGATGCTTATGTCTTTGGATGGTGTGCTTGCATTTGAACTATCTGTTACTTTTATTTTGCTTGTCTACATTGATTTTCAGCTTTAAGGTTCGAAAATTGAGATTTTCTCACGGACTAACCTGCTGACTTGCTGACTGATCCGAGAAATCGCAGTGCGTCGATCGACACAACCTTGTGTCGATCGTCACAACACGAAAAATCGCCTAGCAACGGTCGTTGCATTTATGCAGCGATCGATGCTTGTGCGACAGAGGTAAAAATCAGACAGAACTCAACACATCCATTAACATTTTCTTTCTTTTTACCAACTCTTAGCTTAATACTACTGGGGACAGTGTGTTTCAAGTGTGGGGGAGGTAGCTACTGTGAGATCCGGGATTCACACTAAGAATTTGTATTCGTGGATTTGGACTTTTGGATATAGAAATGGTATAGTTTCCTATGAATCAAAGACTTTATTGAGATTGATCGTCGAGATAGAACAAACACAGTCGAAAAGAGAGTACAAAGTATGGAATCGAGCTATCTAGTCGAAGTGTTCTTAGCCTAGGTTGGAATTGTTTTTAATGAGCCGCCACTTCTTCCTTTAAATAGTCTCCACTCTCATCTCTTCGTCCTGATATTTCGGCCTCGTCGTTGTAACGATCTCCGAGATTCGTGCGGATCAGTTGAACTAACGAAGACCGAGTTGCTCTATCTCCACGTCATCCTCAGCCGAGCTCGAGCTCGATCGTCTCCGGCTTCGGCGTCGTCTGGGCCTCCCCAAGGCGCTTGCTTCGCTCGGGCCCAACGAGAGAGTTGACTCTCCCGTCTATCTTTGATTCTGGAATGAGCTCGTAATTGCGGGCCTTTGTCTTGTCTGTTAATGGGCCGGATTTCCTAGAGGGAAATCCAGTACCAACAATAGCCCCCCAGCCCATTGAATTCGAGAAGTCGAGGTTAATGGGCGGTGGACGTTCTTGGGAAGAGGCGCGTGCCTCGGATGTGACAAATCTTAATGATTATTTTCGCCCCATCCGTCGATCTCGTTTTGATCCAATGGTTAGGAATGAGCGCGTGGAGCAGACTGAACCGCTTTTCTGCGCGTCTGCAGTCGTTGCGTGTACGAGTTTTTAGAATCCCATCTTTCACCGTAGATCTGGTCGATCATCGACGGCTCAGATTCGAAGATTGCGAAGCGTCTTCTCGGGCTCGTCCTTTTTGGTGACGTGACCTAATTACTGCGTATTTGTGGCCGTCGATCTTAGATCAACGGCTGGTGGGGAGGAAGTGAGGAGTCCGAATCACCTCGGTTTTCTCGTAATTATTAGTAGTTCGGAATTGTGCGGTTAAGATTTTACGCGATTCCCACTATATAATTCTCTCGAATTTGGCCGAAGGTGGTTTCTTCCTTCCCCACTTCCGCTTCTTCTCCTGCTTTCGCTTCTTTCTCGAAAAACTCCTTTCCAAGACTTTTCACTTTCTTCGCTCCGACAAACCGTTATTCATGGCTCTTAGGGATGCGACGGGGGCGAGCGTTAGCTCAGCGGCGGGCTCGTTTGGTCCACATCCGCCGTCCTCCTTGTCTGTAGACCAAATCGAACGGTTACGGAGAGAGTGCAGGATTCCACCCGAGGTGGAGATTGTGATTCCCTCGCCGGCGATATCGCCGGAAACCGAGGTTGAGGGTTATTGCTGCGCTTCGTTCACCTATTTTGATAAATGCTGGCTCTTCTTTCCTATTCCCAGCTTAATCTCTCTGGTGCTGGCCCAGCTCCAATTGGCGTTTCATCAGATGACGCCGAACTTTGTCCGGTATGTCATCGGACTTGGAGTTAGGGCCGCTGAAGAAGGAATCGAGTTTGGTCCTGAGGAGCTCATGCGCGTCTGCTCGGTCAAGCACAACGCTAAGTTCCGGGGGACTTACTACCTTTCGCCTCGTTTCGGGAAGGTCCTCGAGGACGTTCCGACGAAAGATGTGTGGAAGGACCGATACTTCTTTTTCAGGATAACCCATCATTCGGTCGGGGATTTTGACTATTCGGTCATCCCGTCTCGGTGGTCGTCCAGCGTCGGTAAAGCCTTGGTTTCAGTATCTTTCTCTCTCCCTTTTTTTTTTTGACCGTCCCTTACTCGGTCCGGCTTTTATTGCAGAAGCCCCAGAGTTGCTTGCAACTAATCCGGTTACAGAGGCTCTGCTGGCTCGCCTGAGAGGGGGCGCTGTTAATTGGGGCAGTTTCACAGTTCGGCGTGTGCAAGCCGCTCTGCGAACCAACCCTGAACGGGGTCTCCCGGGTCTCGCGCCAGTCCCTCGAAACCCGGCACTTCCTTCCGAGCCTTCTCGGGCCGCTCCGATCCGAAGGACTCAGCCTCCGATCCGTATTACCGAGCGGGTAGAAGAGGGTAAGTTGTTTTGGATTCGAGTTTCTTTTTCGTCGTCGCTCCGACTCGTCTAATTCTTTTTATTTTATTTATAGCTCGAATCATCCCGGGCAGCAGCTCGGCTGCTAATTCCTCTCCTCGCGAGGTGCCGTCTCGCAGAGTGAGCGGCCGCCGGAATGGGAAGGACCCGGTTGACCTGGTCGACAAGATCGGGCCGGGTGAGCTCGGCAATGCTATTCTCTTTGCTTTTGACCGGGCCCCTCCTCCGCCTCCGGCCTTCCCTCCTCCTCCTGCTCAGACCCCGCCCCTTCCGGTCCCAGAAGGAACGAGTACGGAGGTGGCCGGCGCGATTCTCCCCTTGGTCTACCGAGAGGTGATATTACCTCAGTCCGGAGTTATCGCTCCCTGCGACTCTCGGTCGGACTCATCTGGTGAGGATCGTCGGAGTCGAGGAGGTTCTCTTCCCCCTTCGCCGAAACGTCGTAAAGTCGACGCCGGAAGGGATCCGGAGGGGTCGGAGGGAGAGGCGTGTTTGGTTGTGGACGATCCAGAAGGCGTGGTTCGTTTGCTGAGGCGCATTAGGCCCGTTGGTTCTGAGCTCCCGGTTTCTGGGGAGACGGTACTCGGTAGTGAGTACTCCGAGATGATGGCGGCTGTCGGGAAGGTGAGAAGTCTTTGGCTTTGGTCTTCTTTCTTTCTTTTATCTTTCCCTTTCCCCCTTCGTTTAAGCGACCGCCGTCTTTTTGTATAGGCCGTTGAGGCCGTGAATGCGTATGCGGTTCGGTCTGAGAACGAGGTTCTGGATGCTCAGACTTACGAGCTCGAGTCTGCTCGAGAGGCTGCTACTCAAATGAATGCCGAGCTCCAGGAGGCCTTGGCCAGGGAGGAGCGTTTGAAGGAGAAGGTTGCGGGTCATGCCGCCGTGGAAGCAAGGATCGCATATCTCGAGAGGAGAGAGGAGGAGCTGTCCTGTCAGCTTGGTGCCGCAGAGGCTCAAATTCGGACTGCGGAAGAGTCAAAGCGGGTCGAGCTCCGTAAGGCTCGGAAAGAACTCCATGGCAAGTATCTGGTGATTTTGGCCGGGGTTAAAGAGAGAGCTGAGAGGAGAAAAATCCAGACAAGTGCCGAGATCCGTCTCCAGGAGACCTTGGCCAACATCGAGCTCATCGCTGAGATTGGGGCTGGAGAAGTGGACATGACTGATAGGTCAATAAGTTTTACCCTATTCTAAACTGCAAGTGCACAGTATAGTCAATGTAGTATATAGGGTTATCGAATCCACAGGGACACTTGGTCTCAAGAGAATCAAACTATAGGAATAAATCCTAGAAATAAGCAAATAGTGAATGAAATAAATTGCGGAGCAAGAAAGTAAACAACAGCAGGAATTGGTTTTGTAAGCAATAAACTAAAAGCGTCAAGCCTAGGGTATTCTCAGGAAATCAGACAAGCAGACAAGCTAATCAGTCAGGATCAAATTAAACTCAGTTCTAGAACTCAAATCACGGAAATAGAGTTAGCCAAATCTCTTTGCGAAAACTCTCTAAGTCTAAGTGCAGCAACCCAAATCTCTTTGCAATTACTAACAGATTAAACTAGCATTAAGTTCAAGTTCGATATGTTCACAATTAAACTAAACCAAATCTCTTTGCGAATAATTCAATTGCTCAACCTAAATAGTTCAGATTCCTAAACCCCACTCTCGTGACGTATTTAGCAACCTAGGATCTAGATTCTAATTGATCAGGTTAGAACTAGCTTTAAGCACAATTTAGTTTGAAGAACATTCTAATCATATGAATCCTAACTGAATTAAACAAGTCTAGCAAGTCATCAAACCCTAATGAGAAACCCTAAACTCAACTATGGATCTACTCAGACATGATTGATGAAAACATAATCAAAGAAATAATAGATTGCATATAAGAAATTAAATAGATAAAGGGGTTCGAAATCTTCTCCAAAATAAGTGAATACAGGAAATAGATCAGCCCCAAAAAGCTCTAGAAATCTCTTAGCTCTAAGTATGAAAGCGTAACTAAATAAAACACCAAAAACTAGTATATATAGGCATAATCTCGGATGGGGCTTCTGTGTAAATACTGGAACTATCTTGGGCTTCTTTGCAAATCTTCATAACTTCATTAAACCGACGTGTACGGCCCATCTCGGTACTGTGTCGACCGATGCACAAGGTGTGTCGGTCGATGCATGATCAATAAATCGAACAGTGACTTCAGCTCTCGGCCAAAACGTCCCAAAAGTCCCAAAATGCTCCAAAAATCTCCAATTAGCTCCAAACCTAATTAAACCTGTAAAAGACTCTAAACAAATACAAAAGACACTAAAAACACATCTATATCATGGTCTAAACGGGGTAAAAACCATGATATATCAACTCCCCCACACTTAGCCTTTGCTTGCCCTCAAGCAAAACAGAGAACTAAAATGCAGTGAAGAGGTTTGAAAACTCTTCAGAAACTCATTTTGTCCTAGAAGCAGCAGCATTCAGATTCCCCTTAGTAATCCACATGAAAGAATCAATTTACAGACAATCAAGACCAACATATACTTCCCCCACACTTAGCAACTGTCCTAAGTAAACTCCACAATCACATTCAAGCATTCAAATTCTCCCTACTGACTTCTGCAAGTATTAAAGTGTGGTCTCACCTAAGGAGTATCGATCAAAGGGCACATGGGTTCTTACTTTGCCAGCTCTAGACCACCATACTATCTTTTTCTAGTCCCTTTCTTCTCTTTCCCTTCCTTAACAACTGATTTTTCCCCACTGGGTATCATTTTTTTTTTTTTTATCAGTGTTCTTCCCGTTATGGGGTGTACTTTAGACACATTCCATGGATACACAGGATATGAGAGTTTTAGCTACCATTCCCATGACCACTTCGGAGTTACTAACTCATCCTCAGTTTATTATTATTATTATTTTTTTTTTTTTTTACTTTATGGAAGGGGAGAAGGGAACTAGATAGGACAGGTTTACAAGCTGTGTCAGAACTAGCAAAGGAACCCGACACAAAGTATACCAAGCCCTTAGGTGAGAAAATCTAAGTCAGTATTAGGGGTGAAGTCAGTAAAAGGATCCTCTGATACCTGAAGTGATGTGGGTGTCCTCAGTAGGTTGATCTGTGATGGGGTTTTCTAATAGTCATAGATTAATCTGCAGCTTCATCTCAATGGTCACTTAAGTTCCTGCAAATGCTGCTAATCTTCTCAAAAAATCATTGTTTCCTACTTAAACAAATTTTGACTCGAAAAACAAATTTTTGTTAAAATTTAACTGACTCTTAAGAAAACAAAAGAAAGTAATTAGTAGAACCTCCCCCACACTTAAGACACACTGTCCCCAGTAGTGTCAAGCAAGGGATTGGTTAAAAGAAAGAAAATAAAAATTAGTGAATTGAATGGTTAGTTCTCTCGGGTTTTACCTCTGTCGCAGTCAGGCATCGATCGTTGCACTAGGTGCATCGACCGTTGCTGTGCGATTTTCTGTTGTAGCGATCGACACAATAGTGTGTCGATCGACGCAATGCGATTTCATCGATCAGTCAGCAAGTTAGCAGGTTAATCCGTCGGTTTGTGTCAATTTTCAATCCTGCAAGCTGAAAACACTAGAAACAGAGTAAAACTGAAACAACAAATGTATCAAATCATGCCAAACCATCCAAACACAATAGAATCCTAAGAAAATAAGAAAAGAGAAAGAAAAAAAATGCAAGAAAAGATAAAAAGGTCATAATACAGAACCGAATGTCTGAATATGGAGACTATGCTCACTCGCTAACATCATCTATCCCTCCATACAGTGCATCGTCATCGGCTGCCTCAGCTGGGGGATCAGTGGCATCCTCTGGAGATCGCTGTCGACGACGTCGGTCAGGTACGGGCTGATGGATCTGTGGTGGCCTCCTGCAGCTGCAAGTGCGCATGAAGTTCCAAACAACTCGAAACATGCCATCTGATCTCTCTCTCCACTCGGCCTCAGAATATGCACCGTAAGGCATCGTAGGCTCGGGAAAAGGACCCACATCGTCGACAGGGGCGGGCGCCGGCGCAGGAGTAGGGGCAGGGGCAGCTGAAGTCGAAGCTCGTGAGGAAGGCTCTCCCAGCGGATGAGCCATAGAAGGAATCCCTCGCTGCGCAGACTCAGGAGGCTGAAATCTCAGCGCCTCTAATGTGTCAATCTGTGTCCATCTGGCAGCAGGAAGCTCTATACCAGTCCTCCCAGTGGTCGGATCGGTGTAAACCCAAATGCGCCCCTCCTTGAGCCAAGTAGCGCTCTGCAAATGGCTCAGATCCAGGAACTCCCGGGATGTATCACGCTCTGTGCCATGAAGAGGAATCCCACAATACTCAAAAATGGGAGTAAGCAAACTCCCTACCGTCTCAGTACCAGCTCCATCGAAAGGCTTCGTCTGCAGATCAACCAAATGCTGTGCAAAAATAGCTCCCAAGTTGAGACCCGTAGTAGGATCTCTCACGCCAGAACGTCTAAACTGATCTCTCAGCCCCATAAACAGCAGCTCCATCTCGTATTTGCGCATCTTGTTTGCCTCGAACTTGCAAAGCAAGCTCCAGCATAAGATACGCGAGACATATCGCAGCACCGGATGTCTCATCTGCACTACAGGAGTGATCCTGGAGTTGTATCGACCACTGCCAATACACTCCCAGAACAGTCTGGCCTCATCTGCGTCCCACTCTAGTGGCATGGCTATGCGCCTCGGCCCAGTACTGAACCCGTAGATCCTGCAAAGATCAAGTAGAGGAATCCGATACCTGACTCCCCAACTCATGAATGTAAATGTGCCTACTGTAGCACTCCTGCTGTTGGGATCCGAGTAAACCACTCTGCAAGTGGCCATCAGCTGCCTGACCAGCTCAGGGTAGAGATCATGAGGTTGCATCGGCATTGTCCCTAGACCAATGCCTCTGCATACAGCGAGTACCTGCTCATCAATCCCAAGAGTCCTGCAGGTGGAGTAGTCAGCGAACTTGGTCGGCTTGATGTTCATCCCACACCAACCGCTGTAGAGAAGCGAGTCATACTCGTCCCATGAACTGAGCAATGGCCGCTCTGTGAACTCGTCAGTCTTGAAGAAGGTCTTAAGATCCTCCGGCCACTGTCTAGTAGTCTGAATGGGTGTGTTATCCGCTCTGGGCCAAGGCAAAGCAACCGGTGGCCCATATCTTTGGTATGGTGCGGGTGGCTCTGACTCTCTGCTAAGCCACTCTGGTGGTGGGATGTGTTGTCTCGTAGCTGTGGAAGCTGTGGCTCGTCTCTTGCGGGATTGCCTTTGAGTTGCCATCTGCAAAAGAAACAAAGTTCAACAATTATAAGTCTCGGAAATTCTCTGTGAAATCGCGAAGCAACGACCGTTGCATCTAAGGCATCGATCGTTGCAAGGCAATTTCAGTTCGTCGAACATTTCCCAAAATCGCAAAGCAACGACCGTTGCTCTAGAGCAACGACCGTTGCAAGGCGATTTTGCCAAAAACAAATCATCAAAAATCGGTTCAAATCAGCTTCAAACCACAAATTCAACAAGAACACACTACTAAACAACCTAAATCACGTTCATTTAAGCATAGCATCATCAATTTTAAGCTAAAAATCCCGGATTCCATAAACCCTAAAATCCATTCCGAAAATGGTGTAAATGAGAAGTCATACCTTCGAATCTTAGCAAATGGGTAATAGAATCAGCTAGAGGGGGTTAAAACAATAAGATTCAAGCTTTGAATCACAAAAATTGATGAAGAATTTAGAGATTTAGGAGTTTAAACTCTCGGTTGTACGGACGGCGAAAGTGAGGAAGAAAAGAGAAGAGAAAGGGTTTAAGGCACTTACCTCGGTCGTGGGTGCAACGATCGTTGCTTTAGGGGCAACGATCGATGCTTGGTAAATCGAGATCGATTTCCGGTTAAGCACATACCTTAATTTTAGCAATTGAACCAACTGCAACGACCGTTGCAATAGAAGCAGCGATCGTCACAATGCGATTACCCCTCTTCGTCAAATCTCCTTGCAACGACCGTTGCACAAGTGCATCGATCGTCACACATCTCCAGACTCGAGTTCTGTATCTGAAACTTAGCAAAAACAAGTGCGAAAACGTGAAATCCTAACAAAAACACCAAAAATAAGAAAGAAAAACAACTAAACCTATCAGTGGGTTGCCTCCCACTCAGCGCTTGTTTAAGGTCATTAGCTTGACCGGACGCACAAGATCTTTCAGGCACTAAGAGATCCTGACAGAGACTGTCTCTGTTCAAGTCTCCTCATCCATGGCGGAGAATAGGCTGTTGCAGAATGCTTCAGTCCAAGAAAGGTGGGAGTAAAATGTGCTCCAGGGTCTAGAGTCACTGTATCATCCGGCTGCTCATCATCTGCTTCCATGATTGTGAACGTCTGCCCATCTATCAGTGGTTTCCGCAGCTTCTCCATCTCATATCGCAGCGGCTCATCTCCCAGGTGGAGATCTATTAGACTCTGTCTAACGTCAATCACAGCTCCCGCTGTAGCCAAGAATGGTCTTCCAAGCAGCAATGCTTCATCAGGATCGCAGTCATATTTCAGCACAAGGAAGTCTGTCGGAACCAAGTAGTTTCCAACTCTCACTGGTATGTCTTGTAAAAGTCCTTCCGGAACTCGTATAGACTGATCAGCTAGGACAAGACGGGTCCCAGTAGGAGAAAAATCTAGCAATCCCAGCTGTTCTGCTACAGAATAAGGCATCATGCTTCCAGCAGCTCCTAAATCACACAGAGAGCGTCTAAAACTGTCCTCGAAGATGGAACAATCAAGTATAAAGACTCCGGGATCAGGTAACTTCTTTGGAATCTTGTTCAGCAGAACATTACTGATATGTTGGGGAACTATAATCACCCATTCTCGCAGCTCATCATCCAAAGGCAGCATCTTGTTCAAGTACCTCTGTACACAGGGATGATAAGGTGGATCATCAGACGGTGGAATTTCTTCCAAGTCTTCACCACTTTCTTCCAGCTTCTTCAGCTTCTTCAGCTCTTCAATCTCCTGTTTAATTACCTCAGACACCTTGGGATATTGCCTAATGGCTTGTGCATAAATCTCCTCCTGAGTGATTTCAGACACATCAGGGAATAGGCGGCCCAGTTCTGCATCAGTCTCATTATCATCCGACATTACTGTCTGTTCACGACCTGCATCGACCGACACAAGGTGTGTGTCGATCGTTGCAATGCGATTTTCACAATTTCCACCCGAGAGTTTTTCACTCAAATCCGAAAATTCTTCTTCATCCACCAACTCAGCTGTACTTAACTCGAATTTCTCACCTAGGTGAGATCCATCATTAATGAGTACAGACCAGACCTTAATATGAGTATCTGTGACTCCTTTTCCCTTCATGGAACCTGAAATCTGATTTACCTGAGTATCCAGCTGCTTCATGTGAGTGTTCATAGACTCAATCTTTCCATTGAGATCCCCATACATAGCATCAATCTTCTTGTTGCAGTCCACAAAAGTCTTGACTTGTCTCTCCAGCAACTGTTCCATCATTGTCTCCATCTTAGTTTCGAAAGCAGTGGGTGTAGGAGGTGTTTGATAAGATGAAGATCCGTAGGTTCTCTGAGCATTCTGTCCATAAGGCTTCTGAAAATTAGTGGTATGTCCATAGCTTGATGAGTTCTGATTGCCTGTGTAGGCACTTTTCTGTCCTCCACCGGAAAATCTGTTTCCAGATTGATATCCAAATCTGTTTCCTTGGAAACCAGATCCTCCGATGTAATTCACATCCTCTTCCTGAGTGTCTTCCTCAGTCTAAATTACCTCTACTTCTTGAGCAAAGTGGACAGCCTTCTTTTCACCTAGAAGAGTGCAGATTTTGTCCATCCTAGATCTCAGTTCAGCCATCTCTGAGTTATCAATACTTCCACTAGGTTTCTTCCTCCTCTCATCCATAGTCTTGCAGCTGTTGCTGCCAATCAGATTTTCAATCAACTGCTTAGCCTGTGTGGGAGTCCTGGTGTTGAAGTTGGCATTACTGGAATTGTCCAGCGCAGACTGATATGGAAGATCTATGCCTCTGAAGAAAATACCAATCAGCTGAACTTCAGTGAATCCATGGTGTGGGCAGTCACGCTGATACTGCTTAAATCTTATCCAGACAGTCTTTAAAGGCTCCACAGCTCCTTGGGAGAAAGTGAGTATGTCCTGTCTGGACTGGTCTGAACGCGCATCATCGTAGAAGTGACGCAGGAACTCACTCTTTAAGGCTGCCCAAGTGGTATACTGGCCAGGTGCCAGCTGCCTCAGCCATACACTAGCGTCTCCAGCAAGACTGTGTGGAAATAACTTAAGGAACAGATAGTCCGGGCACACTCCCTCATACTTCATGCCAGTAACTATGTCCTCAAACCGATCAATGTGATCCATAGGCTGCTCCGCTTGGTGACCATAAAAAGCAATCTGTCTCATCAGCTGGTAGTAGATGGTCTTGACCTCAAAGTCATTCCTCTCAAAGGCAGGAAGCACTAAAGCTGCTCGGTTTGCATGAAACTCGTCAGGTCTGTTGTAGTCAGCTAGTGTCCTTTCATGAACAACCATCTCTCTACCTTGAGCTCGTCTTTGACCCTGGTTTTGTTCCTGTTGCAGTTCCTCAGGAGGGTCAGGGATGACATTCCCTTCAGCATCAACCCTTTGCCCAGCAGCATTGTAAGGATTGTTCTCCGGATCCCTCAGGGTACCCTCATCATCTGGTATCAAGATCAAACGTTCTCGTACCATTCTCTCTCTTCTTTCTCTTCTGTTAGCTCTTTCTAAACGTCCAAGTTCCTCTAGATTGAGATTGACCAAGCTCGAGTTCGGATTACTTCTAGTTTTCTGCGTCTGCATAAACTGTCTGTAATCGTCCAGCAACGATCGATGCTAATAGTGCAACGATCGATTCAATCTCAGAATGGCCTGGTGTCGATCGACGCAAGGTGTGCAACGGTCGACGCAAGGCGAAAATCGTACCTGCGACAGAAAGAAACAGAGAAAAAGTCAAATATCAAAATAAAACGAAAAAGCAAAATCAAAAAGAAAAAATTCTAGTAAAAACCCTAAGTTTGGTCCTATTGAAGACTCAAAGAGTCCCCGGCAACGGCGCCAAAAACTTGATAGGTCAATAAGTTTTACCCTATTCTAAACTGCAAGTGCACAGTATAGTCAATGTAGTATATAGGGTTATCGAATCCACAGGGACACTTGGTCTCAAGAGAATCAAACTATAGGAATAAATACTAGAAATAAGCAAATAGTGAATGAAATAAATTGCGGAGCAAGAAAGTAAACAACAGCAGGAATTGGTTTTGTAAGCGATAAACTAAAAGCGTCAAGCCTAGGGTATTCTCAGGAAATCAGACAAGCAGACAAGCTAATCAGTCAGGATCAAATTAAACTCAGTTCTAGAACTCAAATCACGGAAATAGAGTTAGCCAAATCTCTTTGCGAAAACTCTCTAAGTCTAAGTGCAGCAACCCAAATCTCTTTGCAATTACTAACAGATTAAACTAGCATTAAGTTCAAGTTCGATATGTTCACAATTAAACTAAACCAAATCTCTTTGCGAATAATTCAATTGCTCAACCTAAATAGTTCAGATTCCTAAACCCCACTCTCGTGACGTATTTAGCAACCTAGGATCTAGATTCTAATTGATCAGGTTAGAACTAGCTTTAAGCACAATTTAGTTTGAAGAACATTCTAATCATATGAATCCTAACTGAATTAAACAAGTCTAGCAAGTCATCAAACCCTAATGAGAAACCCTAAACTCAACTATGGATCTACTCAGACATGATTGATGAAAACATAATCAAAGAAATAATAGATTGCATATAAGAAATTAAATAGATAAAGGGGTTCGAAATCTTCTCCAAAATAAGTGAATACAGGAAATAGATCAGCCCCAAAAAGCTCTAGAAATCTCTTAGCTCTAAGTATGAAAGCGTAACTAAATAAAACACCAAAAACTAGTATATATAGGCATAATCTCGGATGGGGCTTCTGTGTAAATACTGGAACTATCTTGGGCTTCTTTGCAAATCTTCATAAATTCATTAAACCGACGTGTACGGCCCATCTCGGTACTGTGTCGACCGATGCACAAGGTGTGTCGGTCGATGCATGATCAATAAATCGAACAGTGACTTCAGCTCTCGGCCAAAACGTCCCAAAAGTCCCAAAATGCTCCAAAAATCTCCAATTAGCTCCAAACCTGATTAAACCTGTAAAAGACTCTAAACAAATACAAAAGACACTAAAAACACATCTATATCATGGTCTAAACTGGGTAAAAACCATGATATATCAATGACCCGAGAGGTGCTTAAGCTGGCTGAGCAGAAACGGGTTGCTCTAGCGGAAATGGAGGCCGCGGCAGTCTCCGACTTTAGCGTTGGCAAGCTTGCTCTGCCGGCGATGTCGGAGGACTCCGTGGCCATGGCGAGTTCTCCGCCTGCTCCCCCAGCTGAGACCGTCCCGAGGACGACTGGTGAGATCGACTCCCGGCCGAGAGGAGAGGCGGGCGATGGAGCGGAGGACCTGATCGGCGACTCCTCCTATGCACCGTTTTAAAACTGTCGTTGTTATTACCCGAGAGGGTTTTTTTATTTCTTTTTCAGACTTTGGTTGCCCAAGGGGGCTTTTGTTCGAACTCGAGGACATCACGTCCCCTTTTTTTATATGAATTACTTTTTCGAAATCTTTCATGCCTTAGCATAGATTTTACTGTTTTTGTGCTTCCGCACACAATTTGAGCCGCTGTGGCAATTCGAGCCTCTCCAGGGGAATCGATCGGACAACTTATTTTGAGTTGCCTTAGGTAGTTCTTTATGAACCTTAACTCACTCATATTTGAGCTCGAGCTTTCTGCTAGGAATAGTCTGGAGCGCGACTACTTCGTGATGTAGGATTCAGGCTTAATCGCTGAAGAGAAGTATTAAGTACCTAAACAAATCGAAGTAAACTTACAAAGATCCGACTTGGAGTACGTAGAGGTCGCATGCTTGATTAGCTGTCTTGACCTAGTTATTTTGCTTAAGGGGTGGGGCGGCCCCCCGATTCTTTTAATCCGTATGAGGCTTTGGAAGAATTGTATATTTTTTGGAGAGATTATTCTGAATCTCTTTCTTTGGGACGATCATTTCAGTTCGTTCGAAGCGGGAGGACCGTTCTAGGTCGCTTGTTTTTTGGGACGATCATTTCAGTTCGTTCGAAGCGGGAGGACCGTTCTAGGTCGCTTGTTTTTTGGGACGATCATTTCAGTTCGTTCGAAGCGGGAGGACCGTTCTAGGTTGCTTGTTTGAGGAGATAATTTCATATCGCTTTGAAGAGATAATTTCATATCGTCTCGTTATCTGGAAGAGGCCATTTCAGGTCACTTGGGAAGGATAATTTCATATCGCTTTGACTTAGAAGAGATAATTTCATATCTTTCGTTTCGGGAAGGGATAATTTCATATCACTTGTTTTGGGAGTGATAATTTCATATCGTTTTGCTTATAGAAGAGATAATTTCATATCGCTTTGGTTTAGAAGAGATATTTTCATATCACTTTGCTATTGGAAGAGATAATTTCATATCAACGTAATGGCTCTAACAGGAAGAGACGTTTGATTAGAAGACTTATTTTGATTTCACAAAGATAAGCTGGTATGACTTCGTCAGAAGTTGTCGAGCTCGGTGAGAGCTTTGTGTTTGGAGGGTGGCTGCGCTCGAAGTCGAGCTGCCTACGTACCCTTTTTAGGGGATCAAGCCATTTCGTAGTTCGATTATATTGATGTACTCCTAGTGGAAATACTTTTTGAGGTTGATGATGTTACAAGGTCGTAGTTCGGGCTTCTGGGTTTCCACCGACTTGAGTCGGTAGACCCCGTCCTTTACGATGTCGGTGACCTGGTAAGGACCTTCCCACTTCGCTCCTAATTTTCCAGCGTGTTCTTCCTTTTTATGGTCGAACACTTTTCGTAAGACGAGCTCTCCTACTTGAAACCTCCGAGTTTTGATTCGGGAATCATAGTAGCGAGCCGCGGCTTGTTGGTAATTCTGGAGTCGGGCTAATGCGAGGTTCCTTCTTTCGTCGACGAGGTCGAGCTCGTCAGTTATCATCTTGTTGTTAAGTTCCTCTTGTCGCGGGAATTCTTCTTTGCGAATGCTTGACACGAGAATTTCAGCTGGTACTACCGCCTCGATTCCGTAAACTAGCGAGAAGGGAGTCTCGCCAGTGGATTTGCGGGGGGTTGTCCGGTAGGCCCAGAGTACGGTTGGGAGTTCGTCACTCCAGGTTGTTTTGCACTCGTTGAGCCTTTTCTTGAGGCCGTTCATAATCGCTTTGTTAGCTGCTTCTGCTAGCCCGTTCCCTTGGGGGTAGCGTGGCGTTGAGAAAGTCAGCTTTATGTTCCAAGTTCTGCAGAACTCTTTGAACGTGTTTGATATGAACTGAGATCCGTTATCCGTGACGATCTCGTGGGGTAGTCCGTGTCTGCAAACGATGTTTCGCCAGACGAACTCCTTGACGTGAACGTCCTTAATTTTCTGGTATGACTCTGCTTCAATCCACTTGGTGAAGTAGTCTGTCATCACCAATAGATGTGTGGCTTTCTTTTTGCCAGATGGGACCAGCGGTCCGACTATGTCCATTCCCCACCGCATGAATGGGTACGGTGATGAGATAGAGGAGAGTTTCTCCGACGCTTGGTGGATAATTGGGGCATACTTTTGGCATTTATCGCACTTGTTGGAGAAAGATTCGCATTCGGTGGCCATTGTAGGCCAATAGTAGACTTGCCTTTTGATTCGCACGGCCAATGCTCGTCCTCCGGAATGGCTTCCGCAGGATCCGTCATGTGTTTGTGTAATCACGGCTGCGGCTTGCTTTTTGTCAAGGCATTTAAGGTACGGTCCGGAGAGGCTCCCTTTAAAGAGATCTCCTTGTGTGATACAGTACCTCGCACTTTGCATTTTAAGTTTCCGCGCCTCCCATTTGCCATCGGGAACTGCGCCGTTTGTAATGTATCGAATGATCGGAGTTCTCCAATCTTCGTCATTGTTAAGCTCAGGTCCCTGACTAGTGGGTGCGGTTTGAATTGGTCCGTCGGGGACGTTCGCGACGTATATGGTGTTTCTAGGATCAAGATCATCATCAATTTTGATGATGTCGCTATTAGTGTCTCCTGGACATTTTTTGCGTTTGACATCGTTTTTCACAGCGGGCCCGTCCTCTTTCAAGGACAGAGCTTTGAGAGCTATGTCGATGCTTGGTTTTTCTATCCCTTCGACTGGTATGATTCTTTTGAGGTTAGGATCTGATGTCGATGCTAATGCGGCTAGCGCATCGGCTGCAGTGTTTTCACCTCGTGGGATTCGTGTTAGATCGAAGAATTCGATCTGTTCGGCCAATGTATGGACTACCCGTAGGTATGCTTCCATTCGTTCGTCTTTGGCCTCGTAGTCGCCATGATATTGGCTTGTGACCAGTTGGGAATCGCTGAAGGCATTTACTTCTCGGGCTCCTATTGCTATCGCAAGTCTAAGCCCGGCTATCAGCGCTTCGTATTCTGCCTCGTTATTCGATGCGGCGAAGCCCAATCTAAACGATTGTTCTAATACTTCACCCGTTGGGGAGACTAATTTCACTCCGACTCCGGACCCTTGTCTTGAGGAAGCTCCATCGACGTAGAGTTTCCATTTTTGGGCCGAAGTCTGGTCGATTTCTATAGTCGGAGGGAGCTCGATTATGAAATCTGCCAGTACTTGTGCTTTTAGGCATGTTCGAGCTTTGTATTCAATGTCGTACTCGCTGAGTTCGATAGCCCATTTGACCAATCGACCTGATTGGCTTGGACTGTGAAGGATGGTTCTCAGTGGCTGAGAGGTCATCACTATTATCGAGTGCGATTGAAAATACGGTCGGAGTTTCCGAGCCGATGTTACTAGCGCTAAGGCGAGCTTTTCCATGGCGGGGTATCTGGTTTCAGCATCGATCAAGGTCTTACTGATGTAATACACTGGCCGTTGTTCGTTATGTTCTTCGCGAACCAGGACTCCACTTACTGCTGCCGTCGAGACAGCTAAGTAGAGATAAAGGGGTTCTCCTTCTACTGGTTTCGCCAGTATGGGTGGTTCGCTTAAGTAAGTTTTGAGCTGAGTGAATGCCTCTTCACACTTTTCGTCCCAAAGGAACTTTTTGTTTGCTTTGAGCAAGTGATAGAAGGGTAGACATTTATCAGTCGACCTCGAGATGAAGCGATTCAGAGCACCTATTTTGCCGGTTAGGCGCTGGACTTCTCGCGTTGTTCTGGGAGATTTCATCTCTATGAACGTTGCGATCTGTTTGGGGTTCACTTCGATCCCTCTTTCGGTTACTAAGTACCCGAGGAACTCTCCTGAAGGGACCCCGAGGGTACATTTAGCTGGGTTGAGTTTCATCCCATACTTATTGAGAATGGTAAAGCACTCTTTTAGTTGGGGAATGTGATCCTCGTACCTAGAAGATTTTACTAGCATATCATCGATGTAGACCTCCATGGTTTTGCCTAGGAGTCCTGAGAACATCTTGTTGACGAGGTGCTGGTAAGTTGCTCCTGCGTTTTTTAGTCCGAAGGGCATGACTTTGTAGCAGTACGTGCCTCGATCAGTTATGAACGAGGTCTTTTCTTGGTCTTCGGGGTTTATCAATATTTGATTGTACCCTGAGAACGCATCCATAAAGGATAGCAGCTGATGTCCAGCGGTGGCCTCGACCAGTCGGTCGATGTGCGGGAGTGGGAAGCTGTCCTTTGGACATGCTTTTTTGAGATCCGTGAAGTCTACGCAGACCCTCCACTTTCCGTTCTTTTTCTTAACCACCACGGGGTTTGCGAGCCAGTCGGGGTACTTGACCTCTCTGATCGATCCGATTTTCAATAACCGATCGACCTCGTCATTGACGGCTTTGGCCCGTTCAAGGCCTAGTTTTCGACGTTTCTGTCTTACCGGTTTGTAGGTTGGGTCGACATTCAGCTCGTGGCTGGTTACGTCGATGTTTATCCCTTTCATGTCTGCTGAAGACCAGGCGAAGGAGTCGACGTTCTTTTTGAGAAAAGAGACCAGTTCGTTCTTGACTGGCTCTGATAGGTCGATTCCTATGCCAACGAGTCTTTCGGGATGAGCCTCGTCTATGCAGACCTGAGTCGTGAGGTCCTTTGGGGGTCCTATTTGACTGGGGTCGTTCGACCTTTTGGTCTGCATGGTGGCGAGCTCGTCCTCTTTCTGTAATTGCTACGCAGGGGATTTCTCAATCTGTTTGAATCCGTTCATGTAGCAATGGCGGGAAATCTTTTGACTTCCGTGAATGGTTTTGATCCCTTTGGGTGTCGGGAACTTTACGCATTGGTGGTAGGTCGATGGTACCGCTTTCATGTCGTATATCCATGGTCGACCTAGGATTGCGTTATAGGGAGCTGGCCGATCTACTATGACGAACTCTGTCATTCTCCGAACTCCTCCAGCGATTACTGGGGCAAAGACAGAGCCCATCGAGTATGTCGTTTCGCCAACAAAACCTACTAGTGGCGTCTTTTCTTCTACAACCTCGGAGTCGTTGAAGTCCATTTTTTTAAACGCGTCGTAAAAGAGGACATCTACCGAACTTCCTGTGTCAATCATTATCCTTGAGAGTTCGACATCTCCCACTACTAGACAAACGAGGAGAGCGTCGTCGTGTGGTTTGTCGAGATTACTTGTCTCGCTCTCGTGGAAAATGATCTCGTGGTCTGGACCCAACATTGGGGTCTTTCCCCCTCTGTCGGTCTCGACTCTTCTTTGAAGAGCTTTGATCGAATTGACCGAGTCGCGGCAAAGCTTGGAGCCACCGAAGATGAAGTCGATTCGTTTAGGGGGTATAGCCCGTACACCCCCCCCCCCCCGCAGAGACGAGGGAGATTGATTCTTGAGCTTAAAATTTTGGCAGGAGCCGGAGGCGGGGATAGTGCCGAACCTCCCGGAGTACCGCTCAGGTTAAGCTCGCCGAGGATGAACTCGACTCGCTTCCGCGACCCTTCAGGGAGTGTTTCGGGAGATTCCGGCTCCTTTGACCGTTCTCGTTTGTTTTGAGAGTGCTTTTTAGAGTTCGACTCCTTGGTCTGTTTGTTTTCCTTTTTGTCGGACAGAGTTTCCTCCTCGACCTCGGAGTCTTTTTTGCTTTCGGACTCTTGTTTTTGATCTTCCGCTTTAGCTCGAGTATAGCAGTCCTCGGTCGAGTGCCCTCTCTTATTGTGGAAATCACAGAATTTTTCCTTGTCGAACTCGAATTTCTTCGAGCTCTTTGGGCTCTCGACCGCGTTGACGTTCCCTGACTTACGGGAATCCTTTTTCGAGTTTGAATTCTGTGGACCCGATGGGTTCCTTTCTTTCTGGTGTTTTTTCCTGAGGGCCGCGGTTTCGTCCTCGAGGCGAGCAAAGGCCGATGCGCGATGGAGGGCGTCATCGAGCGTTTGAGGTTCGCGGACTGTAATTTCCTCGCGGAATCTGGTTGAGAACCATAGTCCTCGTCTTAATGCTTCTATAGCTACCTCATCTCGTGGGTTCACGATTTTGGATTTTATTTCCTTAAATCGGTCGATGTACGAGCGAAGTGTTTCGTCGGGTTTTTGAGAGACGCCAAATAAGGCTGCCTCAGTAGTCTTTTCCTCGATGAAAACGGTGTATTGTTTGAGGAAAGCCGTCATGAACTGGGTGAAGTTGTCAATGGACCTTTCTTCCAGTCCGGCAAACCATTCTAGGGCAGAACCTGATAGGTTTTCCGCGAAGAGCCTGTAGAAGGCTGGCTCCCTCTCCTCATCGGTAAGGTACACCCTTGCCATCGCTAGTCGGAATGCCCTGATGTGGGCTTTCGGGTCTGATTTCCCAGAGAATTCTGGAAACTTAGTTTTCTTGATCTCTCAGATTCTTGCAAACGCAATCCGATCTGTGAACGGCGTTTGTTGTGTTTCTTCGATCACTCGATCGATGTCAGGAGCCGCGCTCGTCGCCATGTGAACTTTCGAGCTCAGACTGTTAAACTGGGCTTTAGCCTGTTCAATGTATTGTCTAAGCATATCGTGTTCATCGCCCTCTGCGGGTGCGAACTGGACTTGTGCCTGTCCTGACGTTTGTTCCGGAAAAATGGGGTCGAGGAGATCGATCGTTGGGATCGACCTCGTCTGATCGACCTGTGGCGTTCGGAACTGAACTGAGTTTGATCCATTAAGGAGTCCCGAGCTCGAGGCGAAGGCAGAACCTCCTAGTTGCCTCGGTCGGGTGTTAGAGTTACTCGAGAAAGGTGGTGGCCCGGGTAATGGTCGGTTTCTTGATCCGGTTGGATCTGTGACCATTAAACTCGAACCAAATGGGGTCGGTACCGCGATAGGGGTCATCGTAGGGTGGAAGCCGCTATTTGACGTATTACCGAAATGTCCCGACATTCCCGGAGGAGTTACTACTTGGGAGAAGTCCAAGCGAGTACACGGTGGAGGACTTATGGGAGTTCGCGTTGGTCTGCCCCCTTGGCTTTGACTGGCGAGCTCTTCAAGACGGGCGTTCAGGCGCCGCTCTTGTTCTTCGAGCTGCGCTGCCAGGGAACGGTTTGCGACCTCTTGGGCCCTTGCGCTTGCCTCGTTGTTCCTCGTTCGATCTACTAACAGGCTTAACATCGAACGGATCTCGGCAAGATCGCTTGGTCCTTGTCTCTGTGGAGCGGAAGGTAGTGGCGAATTGGGTCTGGTTACTCCAGATCCTCCTCCCGGGGTGGGTATTGAGTCGTTTCTCATCCACACCCAGTTTCTGCTCGGATCATTAGTTCCTGACAAAACGTTTGTCGGAGTCTAGCTTGTCGCGAATGTTTGAGCGACGGAGCCGGCTGGTGCCGAGGTCGTGGAGACTGAGGCGGAGCTCGTCAACACGCCGTTGGTCTGACCCATGTTCCTTACCCCGGTAGTATTCTGAGGAACGTTGTCGACCGTTTGAGGGCGGTCAACCGGTGGTGTGGCGCTGGGAGAGCCAGTTTGGTCGGGATTCATCTCGATCTATCGGATCTAGGATATGATTCTTAAGATAGGAAAGGCTATAGAATGTCCCCACAGTCGGCGCCAAATGTGAGATCCGGGATTCACACTAAGAATTTGTATTCGTGGATTTGGACTTTTGGATATAGAAATGGTATAGTTTCCTATGAATCAAAGACTTTATTGAGATTGATCGTCAAGATAGAACAAAAACAGTCGAAAAGAGAGTACAAAGTATGGAATCGAGCTATCTAGTCGAAGTGTTCTTAGCCTAGGTTGGAATTGTTTTTAATGAGCCGCCACTTCTTCCTTTAAATAGTCTCCACTCTCATCTCTTCGTCCTGATATTTCGGCCTCGTCGTTGTAACGATCTCCGAGATTCGTGCGGATCAGTTGAACTGACGAAGACCGAGTTGCTCTATCTCCACGTCATCCTCAGCCGAGCTCGAGCTCGATCGTCTCCGGCTTCGGCGTCGTCTGGGCCTCCCCAAGGCGCTTGCTTCGCTCGGGCCCAACGAGAGAGTTGACTCACCCGTCTATCTTTGATTCTGGAATGGGCTCGTAATTGCGGGCCTTTGTCTTGTCTGTTAATGGGCCGGATTTCCTAGAGGGAAATCCAGTACCAACAGCTACTGACTTTTATCTTTCTGTTTTCTTAGAGTCAGTCCATTTTTCAAAAAAAAAAAAAATTGTTTTATTGAGTCAAAACCAGTTTAAGTAAGAAACAGTGAATTTTGGAGAAGTTAACAATATCTTGTAGGAACCTAAGTGACCATTGGGATAAAGCTGAAAGATCAATCTATGACTATTAGAAAACCCAACACGGATCAACCAACTGAGGACACCCATATCAATTCAGGTATTCAGAGGATCCTTTTACTGGCTTCACCCTTAACCTGACTTAATTTCTCACCTAAGGGCTTGGTATACCTTGAGTCGGATTCCTTTGTTAGTTCTGACACAGCTTGTAAACCTGTCCGAGTATGGTTCCCTTCTCCCCTTCCATAAAGTAAAAAAAAAAAAAGTAATAAACTGAGGATGAGCTAGTAGCTCCGAAGTGGTCTCTGGGAGTGGTAGCTACAACTATCATATCCTGTGCATCCATTGGAATGTGTCCAAAGTACACCCCTTAACGGGAAGAGCACTGCTAAAAAAAAAAAATGATACCCAATGGGGAAAAATCACAATGCTAAGGAAGGGAAAAGAGAAGAAAAGGAACCAGAAAAAGATAGTATGGTGGTCTAGAGCTGGCAAAGTAAGAATCCATGTGCCCTTTGATCGATAATCCTTAGGTGAGACCGCACTTAATATACTTAAGAAGTCAATAGGGTGAATTTGAATTGCTTGGATTGATTGTGGAGTTTACTTAGGACAGTTTCTAAGTGTGGGGGAAGTACATGTTGGTCTTGATATCTTACAGTTGATTCTTTCAGTGGTTTACTAAGGGGAATCTGAGTGTTGTTGCTTCTATGACAAAAAGAGTTTCTGAAAGTTTTCAAACCTCTTCACCATGTTTTAGTTCTCTGTTTTGCTTGAGGAAAAGCAAAGTCTAAGTGTGGGGGAGTTGATATATCATGGTTTTTACCGGTTTTAGGCCATGATATAAGTATGTTTTAGAGTCTTTTATTGTTTCTTTCGAGTCTTTTATAAGTATTATTAGGTACACGCACGTTTGGAGTGGATTTGGAGATTATGAAGCTATTTGGAGCATTTTGGAGTTTTGACCCGAGAGTTTGTGCTCACTGTCCGAAATAGAGGAGTGTGTCGATCGACGCACATCAGCATCGATCGATGCACAGCGCGTTGGGCCAGACTCGCGAGAGTTAATGAAGAATGCTAATATTGCAAAGTTTCCCAGAAGTTCCAGATAATTACACAGAAGCCCCAAGACGTGATTTAGCTATTTAATTAGGTTTTTATATCAGTTTTTGGATACGCTTAGATACGCTATCATACTTTAGAGCAGAGAGTTTTTTAGAGTTTTTGGGGCTGATCTAATCATGTACTACATCTTGTTTCTAGAGAAGATTTTGAACCCCTTTACTCCTTTATTAATCTCTTTTATGCAATCTATTATTTCATTGATTATGTTTTCATATTCT
This sequence comes from Orychophragmus violaceus, assembly GCA_030180135.1. NCBI lineage: Eukaryota > Viridiplantae > Streptophyta > Magnoliopsida > Brassicales > Brassicaceae > Orychophragmus > Orychophragmus violaceus. The sequence continues at coordinate 85,516,975 of CM058240.1, read as the reverse complement.
ATGTGTGAGTAGATTCATAGTTAGGTTTAGGGATTCTCATAGGGATTTCATGACTTGTTAGATATAATTAATTCAGTTAAGGATTCATATCAATAGATGTTCTTCAATCTAGATTGTGTTTAATGCTAGTTCTAACCTGATCACTTAGAATCTCGATCTTAGGTTGCTAGATTAGCACGAAAGTGTGATTTAGAATCTGAACTATTTAGGTTGAGCAATATAATTACTCGCAAAGAAATTTGGTTTAATTAGATTGTGAACATATCGAACTTGATCATTAAAGCTGGTTTAATCTGTTAGTAATTACAAAGACATTTTGATTGCTGCACTTAGACTTAGAGAATTCTCACAACGAAAGTTGGTTAATTCTATATCTGTGTTTTGAGTTCTAGATCTGTACCTAATTTGATCCTGACTGAATGATTTATCTGCTTGTCTGATTTCCTGAGAACTCCCTAGACTTAGTGCCCTTAGTTTATTGCTTACAACCACAACTTGCTACTGATTTACTTTCTTGCTTGCTTTTTAAGTTTCTCAATACAATTTGCTTTCTCATAGTTTAATCTTTTTAGTTCTAATCCTATCGTTGCCTAGAGTCCTCGTGGATTTGATCCCTAAGTACTACATTGATATACCGTGCACTTGCAGTTAGTATATGGTAAAACTCTGAGACCTATCAGTGTGTCTATCGATGCACAATGTGTGTCGATCGATGCACAATGTTTGTCGATCGATGCAATCCTCTGTTCTGGACAGTGAACTCTATCTCTCGGGTCAAAACTCAAAAATGATCCATAATGCTCCATAATCTCCAATTCCGCTCCAAACGTGCATATTCCTAATAACACCTGTAAATGACTCTAAAGAAACACCAAAAGACTCTAAAACATACTTATATCATGGTCTAAAACCGGTAAAAACCATGATATATTAACTCCCCCACACTTAACTTTGCTTGCCCTCAAGCAAAACTGAGAACTAAAACATGGTGAAGAGGTTTGAAAACTTTCAGTAACTCTTTTTATCCTAGAAGAAACAACACTCAGATTCCCCTTAGTAAGCCACTGAAAGAATCACCTACAAGACATCAAGACCAACATATACTTCCCCCACACTTAGAAACTGTCCTAAGTAAAAATCCACAATCACATTCAAGCATTCAAATTCACCCTACTGACTTCTATAAGCTAGTAAGTGCGGTCTCACCTAAGGATTATCGATCAAAGGGTACATGGATTCTTACTCTGTTAGCTCTAGACCACCATACTATCTTTTTCTGGTTCCTTTCTTCTCTTTTCCCTTCCTTAGCAATCTGATTTTTCCCCATTGGGTATCATTTTTTTTATCAGTGCTCTTCCTGTTATGGGGTGTACTTTGGACACATTTCATGAATGCACATGAGGTAATAGTGGTTGCTACTACTCCCGTGACCACTTCGGAGCTACTAGCTCATCCTCAGTTTATTATTCTCTATTTGTTTTTTACTTTAAGAGAAGGGAAGAAAGGAACCTTACTAGGACAGGTTTACAAGCTGTGTCAGAACTAACAGAGGAGTCCGACTCAAGGTATACCAAGCCCTTAGGTGAGAGAATTAAGTCAAAATTAAGGGTGAAGTCAGTAAAGGATCCTCTGAATACCTGAATTGATATGGGTGTCCTCAGTAGGCTGATCCACATTGGGTTTTCTAATAGTCATAGATTGATCCTGCAATTTCATCCCAATGGTCACTTAAGTTCCTGCAAGTGCCGTTAACTTCTCAAAAATTAATTATTTCCTACTTAGACTATTTTGACTCAATAAAACAAATTTTTGAAAATAGGACTGACTCTAAGAAAACAAAAGCGTGCGTCTGTAGCTACCTCCCCCACACTTGAAACAGACTGTCCCCAGTGGTGTCAAGCCCAGGATTGGTGAGAAGAATCAAATTGAAGAACAATCCGAAAAGTTGCAGAACACTTACTTGTTGTCGGCCTGCGTCGATTGATGCCACAAGGGTGTCGATCGATGCAAGGTGAATATGCTCGCGGTTGTTTAGATAACCGATGTCTGAACCGCAATCAAATCGGCTAATCAGAAATCGCATATGCATCAACCGATGCACTAGGTGTGTCGATCGATGCAATGCGATTCTCACGCCTCTGAACACACTTAAACGGAAAAATCAAAACACCAAAATCAAAGCGAAAAATGAAAACAAAAAACGAACCTAACAGTGGGTTGCCTCCCACTCAGCGCTCTTTTAGAGTCAGTAGCTTGACTTATGGAAAGGAGATCGGACTTATGGTGGTTTCAACAGAGACTTTGAGTGTCTCTGTGAATGTCTCCTCATCCAAGGGGGCGTATAAGCTGTCGGATCATGAGATTTTCCAAGGAACGAAGGAGTAGAACCAGGGCGGGAGCAAAGCTTGGGTGGGATTCTGCATTTTCCAGCATTCAAAGCAATGCGGTCAGGAGGTTTAAGCTTAGACGATTCATTCCTTACATTTGGTGCAATTGAGATGGCTGGAGCTTTCTGCTTATAAGCAGTTGCAGGCACTGAAGATGTTAGAGCAAGTTCAAGAGGAACCGCCATCTTCTTCTCTCCAATCGGACTCTCTGGTTCCACTACAACACTGAAGCTCTGTCCATCAATGGTGGGTCTCTGCAGTCTATCTATTTTGAACTTCAACGGTTTATCTCCCAGATGGAGATCAATCAATCCGCGTCTCACATCAATCAATGCGCCCGCAGTAGCTAAGAAAGATCTACCAAGCAGTAGAGGATCATCAGGCTCAATCTCATACTTCAGCACCACAAATTCCGTTGGAATCAGGTAGTTTCCAACTATGATAGGAATGTCCTTAAGAACTCTTTCTGGATACTTCTTTGAATGATCAGCTAGGATAAGAGAGATCCTAGTAGGCTGGAAATCTATCAGTCCCAATCCCACAGCCACAGAGTATGGCATGAGATTCACACCATATCCTAAGTCACACAGAGTTTTGTTGAATCTCTCCTTAGAGATATAACAGTCTAGCACAAAGGCTCCTGGGTCTGGAAGCTTCTCTGAAATCTGAATCAGATTCTTCTCCATCTCTTTCATGCAATTAGCCACGTCTAGTTCCTGTTTAGACAGTTTAGGAGCCTTAAAATATGAATTTGGGGGCTTGTAGACTCGTTCTGGGACTGTTTCAGGTTTCTGGTCCCGTCTGCAATATGTGTCGACCGATGAAAAATGTGTGTCGATCAACACAAGGCGATTTTGAGCAATTTCATCAGACGTATCGGGGATGCATCGATCGATGCCATGAGTGTGTCGATCAATGCATGTCTCAGACAGACAGAATTCTTCCAAAAAATCCGAGATTATGCTCTCTTCTTCTCCTAGCAAGTCAATCTCATCTCCTGTGATCACAACATTGACGTAATGCTTTTGCTCAGCTGTCCTAGCTCCATTCTGCCTTTGTATTGCTCCAGCTGTTTGTTGAACTTGGATATCTAGCTTCTTCACATGCGTGCTCAAAGATTCAAACTTCCCACTTAGATCTTCATACACAGCATCCAACTTCCTGTTAAGGTCTACAGCAGTCTTAGTCTGATCCTCTAGCAACTGCTCCATCATTGCTTCCATCTTGCTCTCATAAGCACTAGTAGCAGGAGGAGTCTGATATGAGGATGATCCATAAGTCCTCTGATAAGAATTACCTGGCTGAAAAGGTTTCTGATATCCAACAGTCTGTCTACAACCAGAAGAGTTCTGGTTGCTTGTGAAAGCACTCTTCTGTCCACCATAAAGAACTTGTTACCTTGCTGATTTCCAAAAATGTTTCCTTGAAATCCAGAGCCACTGATGTTGTTCAAATCATTTTCCTGTCTTTCCAGTAACTGCTCCATCATACTTATCAGCTTATCAGACTGCGTATTTCGAGGAGGAAATGCTGATATGATGAAGATTCATAATCTCTGGTGAATGAATAAGAACCATAGTCTCTGCAGAATGAGTTATTCTGCTGATTTTCCAAGATCCGTTCCATCATTCCCATCATCTTACGTGATGCGTCGATCGATGCAAAGTAGTGTCGATCGATGCTAATCGCGAGCAGGTGTCGATCGATGCCTAGGTGATGTCGATCGACGCAAGGCAATTCTGGTCGTACCTAAAACGAAAAAAGAAAAGAAAAATCAATAATAAAAAAACAAAAACGAAAAGCCGAGTCTAAACCCTAAGTTTAAATCTATCGAAGACTCCAAAGAGTCCCTGACAACGGCGCCAAAAACTTGATAGGTCTAAGTTTTAATCATATTCTACTGCAAGTGCACAGTTAATGCAATTATAGTATAAAGGGTATCGAAATCCACAGAGACTCTAGACCTACGATAGATTTTAGAACGGTCAAGTTAAACTAGGAGAAAGTAATGAGAAAATTAAAAGCAAGCAGAAAAGTAAATAAGGTAGCAGGATTGGTTTGAAAGCAATTAACTAAAAGCGCTAAGTCTAGGGAGTACGGTTCTAGAACTCAAAAACGGATATAGAACTAACCAACTTTTTTGTGAGAATTCTCTAAGTCTAATAGCAAAAATCCAAATTTCTTTGCAATTCCTAACAGATTAAACTAGCCTTAAGTTCAGGTTCGATATGTTCACAATTCAATTAAACCAAATTTCTTTGCGAGTAATTCAATTGCTCAACCTAAATAGTTCAGATTCTAAATCACACTTTCGTGTCAATTTAACAACCTAGGGTCTAGATTCTAAGTGATCAAGTTAGTAACTAGTGTTAAGCATAATTTAGATTGAAGAACAAATATGATATGAATCCTTAACTGAAATAAATAAATCTAGCAAGTCATGAAATCCTTAATGAGAATCCCTAAACCTAACTATGAATCTACTCAGACATAGATAATGAAAACATAATCAATGAATAATTAGATTGCATAAAAGAGTAAGAAACAAAGAGGTTCGAAATCTTCTCCAAAAGCAGGAAGCAATACATGTTCAGATCAGCCCCAAAAAGCTCTAAAAACTCTCAGCTCAAAGTATGAAAGCGTAATGTAAAGCGTATCTAAAAACTGATGTAAAAACCTAATTCTATTAGCCTAATCACATCTTGGGGCTTCTTTGTAAATACTGGAACATCTGGGCAAATCTGCAATTTCAGCATTTTTCATTAAACTCGCCGAGAAAGGCCCATCTCGCTCGTGTGTTGATCGATGCACAATGTGTGTCGATCGATGCAATCCTCTGTTCTGGACAGTGAACTCTATGTCTCGGGTCAAAACTCCAAAATGCTCCGTAATGCTCCATAATCTCCAATTCCGCTCCAAACGTGCATATTCCTAATAACACCTATAAATGACTCTAAAGAAACACCAAAAGACTCTAAAACATACTTATATTATGGTCTAAAACCGGTAAAAACTATGATATATCAGATGAACGCATGCTTGATTGTAGAATAATTAATAAAGATTACTCTTTTTATTATTCTTGCATCTATGGACACCCTATCCGTGAATTAAGACACATTCTCTGGGAACATCTTGAACGTTTAGCAGTCAATCAGGTAGGACCTTGGCTATTAAACGGTGACTTTAATGAGGTCCTTAATGCAAATGAAAAGATTGGTGGTCGACCAAGAGAACCCTGGAGCTTGGTCGACTTTCGCAATATGGTTAGCCACTGCAAAGTTGCGGATCTCCCTTTTTCCGGTAACAATATGACCTGGTGCGGGAAATGTAGAGACTACAATGTTGAATGTTGGCTGGATCGAGATATAGGTAATGATGAGTGGCGAGCTAAGTACCCTGCATCAGAAACCATTTACTTAGAAATGATAAAGTCTGACCATTGTCCGGCTATTGTTTAGATTCGCTGTAACACTGATTCTGTTCGGAAACAATTCAAGCTCGATAGTCGCCTTTGTGAGTATAATGAGTTCAAGGAAGTCGTAGAACAGACTTGGTCAGATGATCTCCCGAATCCAGACATTACCATAACGACCCGCATCAGAAACTGTCGTCACAAGATTTCAGAATTTAAGAAACGCAGTGATACAAATTCTGCAAAGAAGATTAAGAAACTGGTACAACAATTGGATCGAGCTCACTCTGATAATACTCCCCTGGACACTATTAGGGAGTTACGATGTGCCCTACTTCAAGCATATAAGGATGAGGAAAATTATGGGCAAGATAAAAGTAGAGTACATTGGTTAAGCCATGGTGATCGCCATACCAAATTTTTCTTCGCTTCCACGAAGAATAGAGGAGTACAGAATAGGATACTATCAATAACTGGTGCGAATGGGCAAGACGTTTCTCGGAATAATTGATAGGGTCAGGTTTTAATCCTATTCTACTGCAAGTGCACAGTTAAGTGATTGTAGTATATAGGGTATCGAATCCACAGAGACTCTGGTCTCGATAGATTAGAACTATAGGAATTTAAACTAAGAAGAAATCAATTCGTAGTAAACTAAATAGCAAAGCAGGAAAGTAAATCAATAGCAGGATTGTTGGTGGTGAAAGCAGTTAATTAAAGGCGCTAAGTCTAGGACGTTCTCAGGAAATCAGACAAGCAGACAAATCAATCAGTCAGGATCTAATTAAGGACAGTTCTAGAACTCAAATCACGGATATAGAATTAACCAAATCTCTTTGCGAGAATTCTCTAAGTCTAAGTGCAGCAATCCAAATTTCTTTGCAATTACTAACAGATTAAACCAGCATTAATTTCAAGTTCGATATGTTCACAATTAAACTAAACCAAATTCCTTTGCGAATAATTTAATTGCTCAACCTAAATAGTTCAGATTCCTAAACCACACTCTCGTGTCGTATTTAGCAACCTAAGATCTAGATCCTAATTGATCAGGTTAGAACTAGCATTAAACACAATTTAGATCGAATAACATTCTATTCATGTGAATCCTTAACTGATTTAAACAAGTCTAGCAAGTCATGAAATCCTTAATGAGAAACCCTAAACCTAACTATGAATCTACTCAGACATGATTAATGAAACAGAAATCATAGAATAAATAGATTGCATATAAGAAATTAAATAGATAAAGGGGTTCGAAATCTTCTCCAAAATAGATGAAGTACATGATTAGATCAGCCCCAAAAGCTCTATAAATCCCTTAGCTCTAAGTATGAAAGCGTAAGTAAAATAAACACCAAAATCCTAATTATGTAGGCTTAATCTTGGCTGGGGCTTCTTTGTAAATACTGGAAACTTCTGGGCCAAAGTGCAAAATCTTGAATCTTCATTAAACCGCCGAATCGGCCCAACTCGCTAGTGTGTCGATCGATGCATGATCTCAAAATCGGACAGTGAGCTCAATCTCTCGGCCAAACACTCCAAAAATCCCCAAAATGCTCCAATATCTCCAATTATGCTCCAAACCTGATTAAACCTGTAAAAAACTCTAAAAGAACACAAAAAGACTCTAAAACACAATTATATCATGGCATAAAACCGGTAAAAACCATGATATATCAACTCCCCCACACTTAGCCTTTGCTTGCCCTCAAGCAAAACAGAGAACTAGAATGTAGTGAAGAGGTTTGAAAACTCTTCAGAAACTCTTTTCATCCTAGAAGCAGCAACACTCAGATTCCCCTTAGTAAACCACATGAAAGAATCAACCTGCAGACATCAAGACCAACATATACTTCCCCCACACTTAGCAACTGTCCTAAGTAAACTCCACAATCACATTCACGCATTCAAATTCTCCCTACTGACTTCTGCAAGTATTTAAGTGCGGTCTCACCTAAGGGGTATCGATCAAAGGCACATGGACTCTTACCTTATCAGCTCTAGACCACCATACTATCTTTCTCTAGTCCCTTTCTTCTATTTTCCCTTCCTTAACAACTGATTTTTCCCCATTGGGTATCATTTTTTTTTTTATCAGTGTTCTTCCAGTTTTGGGGTGTACTTTGGACACATTCCATGGATGCACAGGATATGATAGTTGTAGCTACCACTCCCAGAGACCACTTCGGAGTTACTAACTCATCCTCAGTTTATTACTCTCTTTTTTTTTTTTACTTTATGGAAGGGGAGAAGAGAACTAAATAGGACAGGTTTACAGGCTGTGTCAGAACTAACAAGGGAATCCGACACAAAGTATACCAAGCCCTTAGGTGAGAAATCTAAGTCAGTATTAAGTTGAAGTCAGTAAAAGGATCCTCTGATACCTGAAGCGATGTGGGTGTTCTCAGTAGGTTAATCTGTGTCTGGGTTTTCTAATAGTCAGAGATAATCTGCAGCTTCATCCCAATGGTTACTTAAGTTCCTGCAAGTGCTGTTAATCTTCTCAAAAAATCATTGTTTCTTACTTAAAAGTTTTGACTCAATAAAAATATTTTAAAAAAAATTTAACTGACTTTAAGAAAACAAAAAGAAAGAAGTTAGTAGAACCTCCCCCACACTTAAGACACACTGTCCTCAGAAGTGTCAAGCGAAGGATTGGCAAAAAGAAAGAAAAATTTGTTTAAGGAATGGTTGAGTTCTGTCGGGTTTTACCTCTGTCGCTCAGGCATCGATCGTTGCACTAATTGCATCGACCGTTGCTGTGCGATTTTCATTGTGGGTCGATCGTTGCTCAGGACCGCAATGATCGCTGCAATGCGATTTCTTTCGTGTTGTGACAATTGACAGTGGTGTGTCGATCGACGCACTGCGATTTGTCCGAGACCTGCAAACAAAAACTCACCAAAACCAGAAACAAAACGTAAAATCCTACAAAAACACTAAAATTAAAATGCAAAAACGAAAACAGTGGGTTGCCTCCTACTCAGCGCTTGTTTAACGTCAATAGCTTGACGCTCCAACTGATTTAGGTAGAGGGTGCATCATCCAGAGGCAGAATCTGACCTTCTGGAATCTCGGCCTTAGCCCAATAATGTTTCACCCTCTGTCCATTCACAGTGAATTCACTACCTTCCTTGCCAGTTAGAACGACAGCTCCATATGGACGCACCTCTTTGATTGTGAAAGGACCAGACCACCTTGATTTCAGCTTACCTGGAAACAAATGCAAACGAGAGTTATACAAAAGTACCTGATCATTAGGCTCAAACTGTCTGGAGACAATTTTCTTGTCATGATATGCCTTAGTCCTCTCCTTGTACAGCTTTGAGTTCTCATAGGCAAAATGTCTAATCTCATCCAACTCATTAAGCTGTACTAATCTCCTTTCTGCAGCAGATTTAAGATCGAAATTCATCTGTTTTACAGCCCATGCTGCTTTGTGTTCAAGCTCTACTGGCAGATGACATGCTTTTCCATATAGCAGATGGAATGGAGTGGTCCCAAGTGGTGTCTTGAATGCTGTCCTGTAAGCCCATAATGCATCATCCAACTTTGCTGCCCAATCTTTCCTTGTCTTTCCAACTGTCTTCTCAAGGATCTCTTTAATCTGTCTGTTAGAAACCTCGACTTGTTCACTAGTCTGAGGGTGATAAGGAGTAGCGACTCGGTGATGAACTCCATGCTTCTTCAGCAGCTTCTCGAAAACCTTACTGATAAAATGAGATCCTCCATCACTAATCACTATACAAGGCACTCCAAATCTGGGGAATATGATGGTCTTAAACAGCTTAATGACCACCGAAGAATCATTGGTTGGACTAGCTATCGCTTCAACCCACTTAGACACATAGTCCATAGCAACCAAGATGAACGTATTCCCATAGGATGAGGGAAAAGGACCCATGAAATCTATGCCCCAGCAATCGAAAACCTCAACTTCCAGAATGAAATTCTGAGGCATCTCATGCTTCTTGCTGATTTTCCCTCTCCTCTGACAGGCATCACACTGAGAGATGAAATAATGAGTGTCTCTAAACATAGCAGGCCACCAGAAACCTGCTTGCAGAACCTTAGACACAGTCTTGAATGTAGCAAAATGTCCAGCATAATCTGATCCATGACAGTGAAATAGGATGTCTGGAACTTCTGATTCAGCAACGCATCTCCTGTAAAGACCATCTGAACAGTGCTTATAGAGATAAGGCTCATCCCAGTAGTATCTTCTAAGCTCCCTAAAGAACTTTTTCTTTGCATAACCCTTTAAATCATCTGGTTCAGTCTCAGCAGCAAGGTAATTAGCTATGTCTGCATACCAGGGTCGATCAGTGGTTGCCACAGCAGCAATTTCGAAGTTATAGTTCCCGATTCTGATCCTTAAAGTTTCTGGGTTCGTATCAGGTATGCATCGACCGTTGCATGTGTATGCGTCGACCGTTGCTTTCCCGATACTTGCATCGACCGTTGCCAATGTGGCATCGATCGACACTGTGCGATTATCCCGACAGTTCTGCAACTCTCTGCCCAAATCAGTCTGAAAAATTGTACCAACCATATTGACGTTTTCCTCAGGCAAATAATCATTGATGGGCACGTCTTCCTCAACCAGCATCCTTGAAAGATGATCAACGACTCAATTCTCAACTCCCTTCTTGTCCCTCACTTCAATGTCAAACTCCTGAAGCAACAGAATCCATCTCAACAATCTTGGCTTAGCATCCTTCTTCTGCATCACATACTTCAGGGCTGAATGATCAGTATGAACAATCATCTTGGATCCAACAAGATAGGGGCGGAATTTTTCGAATGCAAAGACAACAGCCAATAGCTCCTTCTCTGTGGTGGCATAGTTTCTCTGCGCATCATCTAGTGTCCTACTAGCATAATAGATAGCATGCAGCTTTCTGTCCTTCTTCTATCCCAGAACAGCTCCTACAGCATAATCACTTGCGTCACACATAACCTCAAAAGGTAGATCCCAATCTGGTGGCTGAACTATTGGAGCACTCACTAATGCCTGCTTGATTTGTTCAAATGCCGACTGACAGTCTGCATTGAACTCAAATTTGGTATCCTTACACAGCAAAGCAGTTAGTGGCCTAGCAATCTTACTGAAGTCTTTGATGAACCGTCTATAGAAGCCAGCATGTCCAAGAAAGCTTCTTATAGACTTAACAGAATCAGGCGCCTGAAGGTTGGTCATTACCTCAATCTTAGCGCGGTCCACTTCGATCCATGTTTCAGATACTTTATGTCCAAGAACAATACCATCTCTGACCATGAAGTGGCATTTTTCCCAGTTAAGGACCAAGTGCTTCTCTTCGCATCTAGTCAGCACCTTGCACAGATTATCTAAGCAATCATTATAAGATGATCCATAGACTGAGAAGTCATCCATAAATACCTCCATAAAGTCCTCAATCATATCAGTGAATATGGACATCGTGCACCTCTGGAAGGTAGCTGGTGCATTACAGAGTCCAAAAGGCATCCTACGGTAAGCGAATGTGTCATATGAACAAGTGAAAGTGGTCTTTCCCTGATCTTCTGGGTGGATAGGAATCTGAAAGAAACCTGAGTATCCATCGAGGAAGCAATAGTAAGGATGATTAGCTAACCTCTCCAGCATCTGATCAATAAAAGGCAAGGGAAAGTGATCCTTCCTGGTTGCCGCATTCAGCTTCCTGTAATCTATGCACATCCTGTGTCCCGTTACAGTTCTAGTTGGGATCAGCTCATTCTTCTCATTCTTCACAACTGTAACTCCACCTTTCTTAGGCACTACATGGACTGGACTCACCCAATCACTGTCTGAAATAGGATAGATAATCCCAGCATCAAGGAGTTTCATAATTTCCTTCTTAACCACTTCCTGTAGATTGGGATTAAGCCTTCTCTGATGCTCAACAGATGTCTTAGACTCATCCTCAAGATGTATCCGATGCATGCACAGCTCTGGTGAGATACCTGAAATGTCATCAAGAGAATAGCCAAGAGCTTTGCGATGCTTTCGCAGCTTGCTTAGCAGTAAAGTGAGCTCTGCGTTGTTCAGACTAGCATTGACAATCACTGGATAAGTTGAATTCGGTCCAAGAAATGCGTACCTTAGCCCGGATGGAAGTTGTTTCAGCTCTATTTTCGGAGCTTTATCCTCGTCCCAGTCTCTGTCGACATGCAACGACCGATGCTTAGTTCGTGTCGATCGTTGCATCGTCGCATCAGACGCTTCTAGCTTCATTGCCACTTCAACCGAATCCATCAGTCTTGCATAACACATTGCTGGCTCGTCCTGCAGGTACTCCAGCTCCAATATAGAGCTCAGTAAGGCTCTTTCTAGTGGATCTTCAGCATGTGACTTGTGAAAGTACTCTGCAGCCAAATCACCTAGTGTGTCAACATAGAAGGTCTGTCCGTCGATGGTTGGTCTTTTTGCCAGCTTGTCCATATCAAAACTCATCTTCAGATCACCCACATTCAGAACTATTCTACCTCCTTGACAGTCAATCATCGCACCAACTGTAGCTAAGAAAGGCCTGCCTAAAATTAGTGGGTCCTTTGGTTCCTCTCCATACTGCAGAACCACAAAGTTAGTAGGAATCACACATTGGCCAATCATTATAGGCACGTCCTCCAACAATCCTTCGGGAATTCTGATTGTTATATCTGCCAGTATCAGTGATATCCTAGTGGGTATAAAGTCAGTCATCCCTAGCCTCTTAGCAACTGAGAAAGGCATAAGATTCACACTGGAACCAAGATCACATAGAGACCTTTCGAATCTCTCCCTGTAGATAGCACAATCCAACACAAAGCTTCCTGGATCTTTCAACTTCTCAGGAATTCTGCCCTGAATCACTGCACTACACACCTCATTGATCATCATTACACTCTCCTCATCAGACCACTTCCCAGCAATCATATCCTTAAGACATCTCTTCATCACAGGAGAGGTTTCCATGGAGTCAATCAAAGGCACTTCAACTTTCACATTTTTAATGAACTCCTTGCACTTGGCATACTGCTTATCGTTTTTAGCTTTTCTGGGATTCTTGGGATAAGGTACCTTAGGCTTGTAAACCCTCTCGGTCGACTGTTTTGGTTTCTCTGGTTTTGGACCCTCTGCAGTCGCCTTGCATCGACCGTCACTGGCGTTGTGTCGATCGTTGCTGGGTGACTTTGTTACGACAGTTTCTTCGTTATCGCTTTGCATCGACCGTTGCTTGGTGGTGTCGATCGATGCATTACGAATGTCACGGATCCCATCTTCCAATTCTTCGATCTTCACGAGTTCTTCAACACTCAACTGCCTTTTCTGGCCAGGTAACAGCTCCTTACCACTTCTCAGTGTCACTGCATTGCATTGATACTTGGGATTTGCATCAGTTCGCCCTGGGAGATATCCATCTTCCCTTTGAGCATATCCAGCAGTTCTTGCAACCTTGGCATCAAGCTCCTTCATATGTGCGCTCATGTATTCAATCTTCCCATTCAGATCCTCATAGACTGTACCTATCTTCTTGTCGAAGTCTGCAGCACTCTTAGTCTGACTCTCCAGCAGCTGTTTCATCATTGCCTCCATCTTACTCTCATGAGCAGTGGCTGCAGGAGGAGTCTGATAAGATGAAGATCCATAGGTTCTCTGAGTACCTTGTCCAAAAGGTTTCTGAAAACCACAAGTCTGTCCAAAAATAGCTGAGTTCTGATTGCCTGTGAAGGCACTCCTTTGTCCTCCATTGAAGAATCTGTTTCCCTGCTGATTACCAAATCTGTTGCCTTGGAAACCAGATCTTCCAATGTAATTCACATCTTCTTCCTGAGTGTCCTCCTCAGTCTGAATTACCTCTACATCTTGAGCAAAGTGGACAGATTTCTTACCAGCTAGGAGATTGCAAACTGTGTCCAGCCTACATCTAATATCAGCCATCTCCGAATTCTCTACACTTCCACCAGATTTCTTCCTCCTCTCATCCATAGTCTTGCAACTGTTGCTGCTCACTAAGTTCTCAATCAACTGCTTAGCTTGTGCAGGAGTCCTGGTGTTGAAGTTTGCATTACTGGAGTTATCCAGCGCAGACTAATATGGAAGATCTATGCCTCTGAAGAAGATACCTAGCAATGTGACCTCAGTGAATCCATGGTGTGGGCAGTCACGCTGGTACTTCCTGAATCTCATCCAGGAAGCTTTTAAAGGCTCCACAGGGCCTTGGGAAAATTGCAGAATGTCATGTCTGGACTGATCAGAGCGTGCATCATCGTAGAAGTGACGCAGGAACTCACCCTTCAGAGCTGCCCAAGTAGTAAACTGACCAGGTGCCAGTTGCTTCAGCCATGCAGCAGCGTCTCCAGCGAGACTGTAGGGAAAGAGTTTGAGAAACAGATAATCCTGGAAAACTCCATCATACTTCATGCCAGTGATTATGTCCTCAAACTGATCAATGTGATCCATAGGCTGCTCCGTTGGATGACCATGGAAAGCATTCTGTCTCATCAGCGAGTAGTAGATGGTCTTGATCTCAAAGTCATCCCTCTCAAAACCAGGAAGCACTAGAGTTGACCGGTTTGCATGAAACTCTTCCGGTCTGTTGTAGTCAGCTAAAGTCCTCTCATGGACAACCATCTGTCTACCATTGTTCTGTCCTTGACCTTGGTTCTGCTCCTGTTACTGTTGCTCAGGAGGATCAGGGATTACATTCCCTGCAGCATCAATCCGCTGCCCAGCAGCATTGTACGGATTGTTATCTTGGTCGCTCAGGGTACCTTGAGCATCAGGCATAATGATTATCTTCTGTACCACCATCCTTGCTCTTCTTTCTCTTCTGTTTGTTCTCTCTAGACGTCCAAGTTCGTCAAGTCTGAGATTAACGAGGTTCAAGTTCTGATTACTTCTAGTTTCACGCGTCTGCATAAACTGTCTGTAATCATCAAGCAACGATCGATGCTATCAGTGCAACGATCGATTCAATCTCAGAATCGCCTAGTGACGATCGACACAAAGGTGCAACGATCGACGCAAAGCGAAATCGGTACCTGCGACAGAGAGAAAACAGAGAAAAATTTAGTAACTAAAGAAAATAAAAACAAAACGGGAACAAAAATAAAAATCCTAGTAGAAACCCTAAGTTCGATCCTATCGAAGACTCTAAAAGTCCCCGGCAACGGCGCCAAAAACTTGATATGGTCAGGTTTTAATCCTATTCTACTGCAAGTGCACAGTTAAGTGATTGTAGTATATAGGGTATCGAATCCATAGAGACTCTGGTCTCGATAGATTAGAACTATAGGAATTTAAACTAAGAAGAAAGCAATTCGTAGTAAACTAAATAGCAAAGCAGGAAAGTAAATCAATAGCAGGATTGTTGGTGGTGAAAGCAGTTAATTAAAGGCGCTAAGTCTAGGGCGTTCTCAGGAAATCAGACAAGCAGACAAATCAATTAGTCAAGATCTAATTAAAGACAGTTCTAGAACTCAAATCACGGATATAGAATTAACCAAATCTCTTTGCGAGAATTCTCTAAGTCTAAGTGCAGCAATCCAAATTTCTTTGCAATTACTAACAGATTAAACCAGCATTAATTTCAAGTTCGATATGTTCACAATTAAACTAAACCAAATTCCTTTGCGAATAATTTAATTGCTCAACCTAAATAGTTCAGATTCCTAAACCACACTCTCGTGTCGTATTTAGCAACCTAAGATCTAGATCCTAATTGATCAGGTTAGAACTAGCATTAAACACAATTTAGATCGAAGAACATTCTATTCATGTGAATCCTTAACTGATTTAAACAAGTCTAGCAAGTCATGAAATCCTTAATGAGAAACCCTAAACCTAACTATGAATCTACTCAGACATGATTAATGAAACAGAAATCATAGAATAAATAGATTGCATATAAGAAATTAAATAGATAAAGGGGTTCGAAATCTTCTCCAAAATAAATGAAGTACAGGATTAGATCAGCCCCAAAAGCTCTAAAAATCCCTTAGCTCTAAGTATGAAAGCGTAAGTAAAATAAACACCAAAATCCTAATTATATAGGCTTAATCTCGGCTGGGGCTTCTTTGTAAATACTGGAAACTTCTGGGCCAAAGTGCAAAATCTTGAATCTTCATTAAACCGCCGAATCGGCCCAACTCGCTAGTGTGTCGATCGACACCAAAGGTGTGTCGATCGATGCATGATCTCAAAATCGGACAGTGAGCTCAATCTCTCGGCCAAACACTCCAAAAATCCCCAAAATGCTCCAATATCTCCAATTATGCTCCAAACCTGATTAAACCTGTAAAAGACTCTAAAAGAACACAAAAAGACTCTAAAACACAATTATATCATGGCATAAAACCGGTAAAAACCATGATATATCAATAATGCAATTGCTCAAGAATCCCAAGATTATTTCTCGGCTCTCTTTACGTCGGCGGGTGTTTCAAATCTCCACCAGTCTCTGTCACTTGTTCCAATATCAGTAACAGATGATATGAATTCCTCTTTAACTGCGGATGTATCTGCCGAGGAAGTCCAGCGCGCCCTGTTCGCAGTAGGTGGTTCAAAATCCCCAGGGCCTGATGGATTTACAGCTAGCTTCTACCATACGTATTGGAAATTGTGAGTGACTCAATTGTAGAGGTCATACAGGAATTTTTCAGGACTGGAGTCATGCCCGAGGATTTCAACCATACTAATCTTTGTATGATCCCAAAGACAAAAGATTCAAGAACTATGAAAGAATTTAGGCCTATAGCTCTATGTAATCTCCTATACAAGGTTATCACTAAGATTCTCTCTAATCGCCTTAAGAACATCTTGGGGTCGGTAGTGTCTGAAGAGCAAGCGGCATTCATCCCGGGACGACACATAACGGACAATGTTATGTTAGCACATGAGGTCTTCCACTCCCTTAAAACAAGAAAAAGATGCTCGAAAATCCTATATGGCTATTAAAATGAATATTAGTAAAGCGTATGATCGGATTGAATGGCAGTTTCTTGAAGAGGTAATGCGGAAGAAAGGCTTCTCTGAAATATTGATTCGATGGATAATGGCTTGTGTTTTGACGGTATCCTTTTCGGTCATGATCAATGGTAGCCCATACAGACACTTTGGTGCGACTCGTGGGATTCGACAAGGCGACCCGATCTCACCATATTTATTTATCCTTTGTGCGGATGTCTTGAGCACCCTTTTAACCAAAGCAGTACATGATCGAACGTTACAACCCATTTGCCTCAGTATTGGTGGGCCTCCAATCTCCCATCTTCTATTCGCTGACGATTCTTTATTTTTTTACCAAGGCTGATGTTGCTAATAGTAGGAAGCTACAACATATTTTTAAGACGTATGAGGAAGCCTCTGGTCAGTTGATTTATTTTGAAAAGTCACATATCTCCTTTGCTACAAAGGTCTTAGACAGTATACGACAGGCAATACAACAAGTTCTAAGCATTGATAGTATTGAAGGTGGTGGGAAGTATTTGGGACTTCCCGAGCAGTTCAGGCGGAATAAAAAGGACATGTTTACTTACATCAAGGACAATGTTAGTCGGAAAACCATTGGTTGACAAAATAAGTTTCTTTCGCCGGCTGGTAAGGAAATCATGATTAAATTTGTGGGTCTCGCCATGCCCGTCTACTCCATGAACTGTTTTAAGTTACCTATGGAATTATGTGCCCATATCAACAGTTTGTTATCTAAGTATTGGTGGGGAATGACGGATGGCAGGAGGAAAATGTCATGGGTTTCTTGGCAGAAACTATGTTATTCAAAACGTGATGGTGGGCTTGGTTTTAGGGATTTACATCTTTTTAATCAAGCTTTACTTGCTAATCACGTTTGGAAGTTATACA
The DNA here is from genome assembly GCA_030180135.1 of Orychophragmus violaceus. Lineage (NCBI taxonomy): Eukaryota > Viridiplantae > Streptophyta > Magnoliopsida > Brassicales > Brassicaceae > Orychophragmus > Orychophragmus violaceus. The sequence continues at coordinate 85,499,328 of CM058240.1, read as the reverse complement.
AAAGACCTGACTGTCTCCTATACAGAGTACTTCATAGTCGGTGCTTTCAGGGACACAATATCCTAACTGCGCCTAGAGGCTCCTCTTCTATGTATGGCTAGCAAAGCTTGTACTTCGGCCATGACCTCTTATTAAATGGTTTACAAGCGAGTGTTGGTAACAGTACATCGATAACCCTCTCGGATGCATGGCTCCCCAAACTACCTCCTCGTATTTCTTCACTGCTCCCTTTCACTAATCCTACTCTACCAGTCTCCACCCTTGTGGATCCAATTTCTGGTCAATGGAATGAACAAGAGCTTAAGGATTTAATTGAGCAGAATGATCATTCTCTGGTTCGAAAGATTTACCTGCCACCATGGCCTACTGATGATTCCTGGATCTGAGCATATACTTCTTTTGGTTCATACTCTGTAAAGTCTGGTTACCACTTAGCTAAGGAGGCAGACAGTCATGGCGATACTAATACACCAGTCCTAATTCAACACCCTTCGCTGGTAACATTAATATGGTTGTCCCGTATACCCCCGAAACTTCAGCATTTCATTTGGCGCTCTGTTTCAAATGCCTTGGCGACTAAGAGTATATTAAAGAAGCGTAGGGTCATCTTGGAAGACCTTTTTCCTCGGTGTTGTACTGAAAATGAAACGCCTACCCATTTGTTTTTTGCATGTAACTATGCACAATCGGTTTGGCGGAAGGCTGGACTACATTCGCATGACTTGATGAATACCAATGTTTCCTTTGAGGAGAAGATTGAACTTCTACTAAAGCTAATTAAAAACACTCAACTGCCAGCAGTTAGACGTCTCACCCCATTGTGGCTACTGTGGCGTATATGGAAGCCAGAAATGAACTCATTTTCGGACAGCGTTTACTCACAGTCGATGATACAATTATGAGAGCAGATACGGATGTATCAATGTGGATCACAGCAACTAAAGTACCTACACAGGGGAACGATGTAGCACATCAACACCGACGCCAACAATGGTGTCCACCACCATCTGGATGGATAAAGTGTAACTACGATACCTCTCATCATCCTGGTTCCTCAGACTCGGAATTGGGTTGGATCCTTCGCTCCTTTACGGGAAGCTTCTTGGAAGCAGGCATGGGGAGATTCCATGGGCGGATAAGCGCACTATAATCTGAATGTTCGGGTCTCATTTGGTCCCTGCAAGCCTGTTGGTCCTACGACTACAAGCATGTCATTTTTGAAGGGGATTGTCTCAATTTGGTGAAATACATTATCACGGACCAACCGAACTTAAAGATACAACATTACATCAATACAATCAAAGCTTGGGGAGCAATGTTTGAGAATGTTTCCTTCACTGCCCAGAGCCGAGAAACAAACACATGTGCGGATCTTTTAGCTAAAAGAGCAATTGCTAATCCAAACCAATATTCTATGTATCATGTTTGTTCATCTTTCTTACAATCTTATGTAAACTAAATTGATTCATAAAAATAAATATATATATAAGCAGCGAGGTTAAGTGTTATTTTGTGGCCTCGTAAAAAATAACTCCTCTCTCTCTCAAATTCTCTCTCCTTGCTGTGAGCCTTTTTTCGACGTCACCTCCGCTTTTCATCTTGTTTGACTCCTAATGAGTCTTGTTTCATAATAGATCGATATGGTGAGATACTCTTACAGTCAACCGTCAAGTAGCTCCATGAGGAGCTTATGGAGTTCAGGGTTTCCCAAAGTGAACTATGGTACTCGAAATAAACAAGGGATTCCTAACATATGTTTTTGTGGGTTGTTGACCGTAATGAAAATTTTCACTACCAACGAAAATACTGGTCGGTTATTTTTTGGTTGCAAGACTATAAGGTAATAGGACTCTTGTGTTTTTGTTTGTTTTAATATTGTGGATTGTGTTTTTTCAATATAATAAATTATATCATATTTACGTATAGGATGGTAACAATCACTTATTTAAATGGTGGGATGAAACTATTATAGAGGAATTGCAAGAGCTTCGACGTGCCTTAAAAAAAAAGGAGACTGCATTCGTGTTCTTGAAGGTAGTGATTATCATGCATTCCAAACTCGGATTGAGGCTCAGATCATTCAACTAAAGGAGACTATTCGGCAACAATGTGCTGGAGTCCTAGAGCTTAAAATTGCCGTTTTATTCGGTGTAGTCCTTTTAACTGTGGTATTCTTAGTTTTGCCATTTAAAATTGTAGATTAGTGGTCGGATTTGATTTTGACAGGGATTTGAATCACGTTCAGAAACCATGATGATTGATTTCAGTGAGTTACTTGTTTGTTTGGTTTTCGTAGGTTTATAAAGAAGACTTATACCGAGACTTCCTATCGAATTCTACATACCACAATAAAAGTGTTTTAGAACGAACCAGAAAATGAATAGGATTTTGATTGTACCAAATTGAGTAACCGCTAACGTAAACTGTTGGAGATCTCTAATGTCGACTACAATGTGAAGTCTACAATCGAAAATTAAAATGTTTTTGATCAAACCTATATAAGAATAGGATTTTAATCGAATCAAATTTATTTAACCGATAACGTAAATTGTTAGAGTTCTATTTAGTAGACTTCACGGGAAGTTTACTTTTCAAAATTTGGGTGGGAACCGGAAAATTGACAGGACCTATTTGGACGGGAATTGCAATTATATTGTACTGATGTGACCCAAAATAATTTTATTAATATAAAATTTTAGTAAACCATGCCGTAAATTTAATATAACAGATTTAAACCATCGCTAAACCGATGATAACCGAGACTTATCCGAAATTTTTTTAACCTACCTATATAAACTTCTTTTAAAGCTTTACTAATAACCCTAATGAGCTTATATCCTATTTCTTCTCTCTAATCCGTCACTGTCGGTGACGGATCTCACCTCTATAATCAGCGCAGTCTCGCCGTCTCTCCGTGTTGGCGTGAATGTCTTTGGCTCTCTGTCTCGACTACCCAAGTTTTACTCGTGATTATGTTTATCGCGTGTTGAACCTGATCTCGAGTTGGGAGATTGGTGGCCAATGGGACTATGAGAAACATGTTAAGTTTCACGAAATCATGGAAAATTAGATGGAAACGCAGTCTTCGATTTCCTGTGCTTTAGGGAAGAACCATACCCGTTAGTGAGACCCGATGGAATAAAACTATGTGGAGGTGAAATACTTGTTTCTGGCAGTATCAGGCGTGGAACTTCTGTTCGGACATACACTTGTGTGATCCTGTGTGGCCAATTGAGGACTAGTTTGGTTTATTTCTAGAATATTTCGTATCTCATTTATTAGAAACTACTAGTTAACTGTTCCTTTTTATGTTTTTTTGCACTCTGTTTTTGGATCTACTGACATTATGAATAATATAAGTATTTCAATATGATATTCAATTTCAAGTTTTATATTTGAATTGCTATTAAATCGTGTAAATATGTTTTTGGACCTATTGCTATAATTTTTTTTAATTGATGTTTGAGAAAAGTGTATAAATTGACCATATGTGATGTCTAAATAAGCTAAAATCTGACATATTGAACTTAGAGTTTATTGGAAAAAAAATAAACTTATTCAAATTATAGTAATCAAATATACATATAGCAGACTTCTCGTACAAGTACATGAATTGATTTCCAACAGAAATCTGCCCAATTTAGAGCACTCAAAAATACATGGTTCAAGTTGAAACGCAAAGCCGTACAACATGCGTCTTACTAAACTGGATCAAGCTCCAAACTTGTTTGTCGTTGATGACATATGTAGTAGGGGTATCAGCAGGCATTTTTTGAATTATCATTTCTGGTAAGGAATATGATACCTTAATTGCATGGGTTTCCTTGCTCAGACCGAAGTCATCATGTGTCATTTCAAGAAGCTTACAATGTATACAATCATCTCTCAAGAAGAACATTCTACATCCTTTAAGATTGTCAACACCAAAATGTCATTCTAGGTTTTTAGCACCCATTTTCCATAAACAACCACCAGCTCAACCATTCCTACAAAACAAAACAAAATCAACCACATTAAACTTCAATATGGAAATATAGTTAAAATATATAAAAAAAAAAATCAATTAAAGCTAAACTAAAACATACAAACGTCTGAAACTTATGAAACCTATACAAAATACCATTAGAACCTAACTTAAAATATAGGAGAAGAAATTTTTTTGAAACTCCTCATAATTCAATACTACGGTCCATTTATTTAAGATTTGAATAAAACAGTATACTTCTGCTAGAAATCTACCCTAAATAAGTTAGTTTCTTAATTTTTCTATAAAAAAATATTCAAGCATATGTATATGAAATAAACATGTAAAACTCATTCATAACCAAGTATATTACCTATAACAGACATACAAAAAAATTACTACCAAATTCATTTTATATTGTATACAAAATTCATTTTTAAAAGATAGTGACATAAAAATGATGCCAGCATGATGTATCAGGGTAAACTTCTCCGCGGAGTCTACTTAGTCGATTTCCAACAAAAATCTTCCAAACGAATGTTAAAATTACAAATTCATTTTAAGCTAAAGCTTAACATATAATCTTGTGAAACTTATACATAAAAACCAGTAATACCTAAACAAAAGTTTTAAAAAATCAAAATCAAACAAATTCATTAGAAAATATGCTCTTTCAAAAAAAAAAAAAAATAGTAGACTTCTCCATGAAATCTACCACAAATAAGTTAGTTTCATAATTTCATTATAATTAAGATTCAAAAATATTTACATGGAATAAAGATGCCAAATTCTTCCACAAGTAAGTATATTACCTAAGGAATACATAAAAAAAAACAATATATATCGTATAAAAAGACTTTTTAGTACATTAATGACGTCAAATTGATGTTAGCATGATGTGTCATGAGTAGGCATCTCAGAGACGTCTATTTGTTTTTGGTAGACTACGTAAACAAATCTTCCTAGTGGATTTGTCCGCAAAGTTTATTATGGGTCTAGTTTTGGAATTAAATCAAGTTGTACACTTCATATAAAAGTCTACAATTAGTGAAATGTTTAATTTTGCATTTGACCAAACTTTGACTTTTTAAGGAGTAGACTTCGTCGGACTAAGTAGACTTCCTAGGCAGTCTACATGACAAGTCTACTAAAAAAGTTATAGTTTTGCAATTGAAAAATGAAAAAAAATATACTTCTATACAAAGTCGACCAAGACAGACTTCCCTCATAAATCTACACGGGTCTAGTTTTGTAGTTGACCCAAAACTAATTGTAGACTTCGAGAAGGATTAACGAAGTCTACTACACTAGTCAACCATCAAACGAGCGGTCAACCTAAAAAACTATAGTAGACTTCGTGAGGAAGTCTACCTCCGAAGTCAGAGATTGGTCAAATACAAAACTAGACCCTTTTGACTGAGTCCAGCTTCACGAAAAATACTTTGACTAAGTCAAATGCAAAACTAGACCCTAAATTTATAGGAGACTACTCCAAGAAGTTCACTACACATTTTTGTCTTCAAAGAGAATTAGTAGACTTCCAGATACTTGAAAAGAAGTCTACTCACAATTTTTTTTTTTTAAAAAGTCAGTCGCAAAACACGACCACACGTTGACCAGTAGACTTCTCGATTGCTCAACGAAGTCTACTAACACGACCCAGATCGGAAAATTGAAAGAAAACGACAGGCAAGCAATTTATACCTACCTCAGCACCCAAAAACTTCAGTTTCAACCACTAACAAATAAAACCGGTCACTGCGGCTGAATTAAACGCCGAGAACAGTAGAGTTCGAAGAGATCGAAAAATTTAAAACCAAAATCTAGAGTTTTAAGATGAAAAGAGAGAAAATAAAAAGGAAATATGAAGTTTGTGAAACATATAATGAGTATATAAGGTTAAATTCAGGTCGTTGAAGCATTTACAGTTTCAGAATCGGTTATTCATGGTGGTTGGAAGAATTGATGACGATGGCATTATCGAAAATAAAGATACAAGGAATGTTATTCATGTCATTTGAAAGAGCTCAAAATTTTCATAAACTTCTCGTATAAGTCTATTTTGTAAATTTTGTCAAATGCAAAATAAATATCGAAAATAAATGGCGAAAAAGGACCCAAATATATGGTCCATTTTTGCATTTGACCAAGCCATTATTGTTATCATGTCCTAGAAAAAAAATGTATTGGTCAAACGAAGGATGCATAAATTCTCAAGTTTTCCTTCAACGTACCTGGGCTTGTCTAGCTTGCTTGCTCCCAAAGGAACTTCAAACATAAAAGTTATGATGACTCTTCGGGTGTTGGGACTTACACAGAGTATCTTATATATTGTCCTTACTCTTTGTTTCTGTCTCTCTATAACTTCTATATATTTTTAACTGCTTCTGATATAAATCAAGATGATACGAGCAGGACCAGTGGGAAAAAAAACTTATGGCGAAGGTGGATCTGAATGGGACGAGAAGGGACGCACCATGATTTCTCAAATTTATGTTTCTTCCGACGAACTCATATCATCTGTTCAGTTTGGCTACTTGGAGAATGGAGTTGTAAACCTGTCTGCAAAGTTCTGTTTGTTTAAGTAAAAAAATCTGTTTTCTTTTTCTTTTTCATTTTAGTAATCTCCTGTGAAGTAAATAGTCTGACAAAATTATATGCAGGTGAAACTGAATCTAGGTGAATATGTGACTGGATTGAGTGCAGTGCTAGGAGTTGTAGGAGGGATCAGAACTTTGACGTTTCACACTAACCGTGGGAAGCATGGTCCGATTGGAAGTCCAGACGTTAACAATCGAAATGGTTCCAAGATAGAAATTGATCCGGCAATATGTGATCGACGTGAGTTTGGTGGTTTCTTTGGGTCTTCCACTAGGCACAATCTGTCGTCGATTGGTATCTACGTGTGTCCCATTTCAAGGTCCGACAGGGTGGTTAAACATGAAAACATTTGACCAAGAAACGACTCGTAGAAGCATCAACAATAATCCCGTTCAATTTGTTATTGAGTTTTCTCTGAAATAAAGTAGCATTAATCGACCAATATCTCGTGGTCATAATTTCTATTTCTTAATTAATAAAATTGTCCTATTTCCTTAAAAAAATAAAATAAAATTAAAGGTTCCATATGTTTGTGACAAAATCAAAGACCTGAGATGCTTTTGCATGGTCCAGTATATATGTGCATCATTAGTGACTATTTAGTGTTGTTCCATGAACTCATGCTGACCCACAGTATTGGAAGGATAATATACAATTTCGAAGAGCAAACTAGGGTTGAGATAGAGACAAAAGTTGCATCTAAGGTCTCATCATAACACTGCACCAGCTTTCGAACTAATACTTAATATGGAGAACTGAATTTATTGATTTATTCTTCATTTGTTATTTAATACGAGAGGCCACACAATAAAAAAAAAAAGAGAAAGAGAGAGAGAAAGTGAAATAACACTACAAGAAAATAAGGCCATTACATACGGAATTACCGATGGCAATAAATCCATCGGAAATTATCGACAATAAACCGGGGGATTGTCAATGGGAAGTTTTTCGAGGGTATATTGTCACAAATTTCCGACGGATTCGATTACCGTCGGAAATTTCCGACGATAAACTGACGGATAAAGTTCCCGTCGGATATCTGTCGGTTTAGCGTCGGTTCAATGTAACCGTTAATGTATATGTTACTGTGGCCGATAATGTAATTGTTGGGCCGACATGAAACCGAAGGATTTCCGACACATACCGGCTATTTCCGTCGTTTTTTCGTTGGTTATTTTTCTACAAATACCTCATACCTCCTATCTTCCCCTCCACACCTATCCCTCCATAACTCTCTCTCTCTCTCTCTCTCTCTCTCTCTCTCTCTCTCTCTCTCTCTCTCTCTCTCTCTCTCTCTCTCTCTCTCTCTCCCCCCTCTCTCTCTTTCTCTCTCTAATACTTCAGATTACGGAGAAAAATGTCTTCTTCTAAATATTACAGATCGTGGATGAACGGAGTTAGGATTGATGAGGCGACGACCCTAGTGCACAGGGAATATGCACTCGGTATTATGGAATTCATGTCGCTAGCTTGCAATCAACCACATACGCAGAAAACCGGTAAGTTAAATGTCCATGTACTCAGTGCCGAAATGTTATAAATTTTTTGATTGGTGAAGTATGGCATCACTTGTATTCAGTTGGGTTTATGGCGGGTTATAAGATTTGGTATCTTCACGGGGAAACATTGGATTATGCAAGTAGTAGTAGAGAACCTTATGGTAGTACTAGTAGTAGGGAACCTAATGTTAGTTCTAGCGAACTTTATAGTACAGGTGTAGATTTTGGTGTAGGTACCGTTCAGATGGTTAATGATGCATATAGAGAAAATATTCCGAAAGTAGGTTAATATCAAATTCCAGGGTAGATGAGGAATTTAATGTAGAATCTAGGATATTTTTTGATATTTTAGATGCAGTGAAGCGGCGGCTTTACGATGGTTGCAAAGAGCTTCATTCGCCATTATCATCTGCTACAAGATTAATGGGCATAAAGACGGACTACAATCTAGCGGAGGATGTGTGGATGCGATTTGCGATTTTGTGAAAATTTTCTTCCTGAAGACAATCTTGCGCCATGTTCATACAACGAGGTCGAGAAACTTGTTAAAGGGCTTGGATTACCATACCAGATGATAGATGTGTGCATCGACAATTGTATGATACATTGGCGAGAAGATGAATACCGACTGGAATGTAAATTCTGTAAGAAGCCTCGCTATGAGGATACAAGGGGAAGAGCTAAGGTTCCGTTCTAACGAGTGTGGTATATGCCATTAACCGATAGGCTGAGACGCTTATACCAATCGGAGAAAACTGCGGGGGAAATGAGATGGCATGCTGAGCATAGAAGAGGAGCAGAGATTGCACATCCGTCAGATGCTGAAGCGTGGTGACATTTTCAGAGAGTATATCCAGATTTTGCAAACGAGCCACGTAACGTGTACCTCGGATTATGCACAGATGGTTTCAACCCGTTTGGAAGGATGGGAGACAATATTCATTGTGGCCACTGATTTTAACTCCTTATAATTTACCGCCATCTATGTGCATGCGTCGAGAGTTTCTTTTCCTCTCCGTACTCGTTCCTGGTCCAGAGCAACCAAGAAGATCACTTGATGTATTTTTGCAGCCATTGATATATGAGTTGCAAATTTTATGGCTGCCCGGTGTTATAGCATATGATGTCTCCTGCAAGGAAAATTTTCTGATGAGAGCTGCACTAATGTGGACAATTAGCGATTTTCCGGCTTATGGTACGTTATCAGGATGGACAATGCATGGGAGGTTAGCATGTCTGTATTGTCAGAAAAATACCGATGCATTCCAGTTGAAGAATGGACGCAAATCGTGTTGGTTTGATTGTCATAGAAGATTTCTACCGCATGATCATCCATATTGGAAAAACACTAAACTTTTTACAAAGAAGAGGAAAGTGTTTGATGATCCTATTCTTCAAAATGATGGGTCGGCTACTTTGGGCCTCTTAGAAGGATTTGGTGCACTAAGAACTCGTGAATGTGGTGGGAACGGGCATGATAATGTATATGGAGATGGTGTAGTCCACAATGGGCACAAGCTAAGCATCTTTAGGGATTTACCAAATTGGAATGACCAGCTACTAAGGCATAATCTTGATGTCATGCACATTGAGAAAAATTTATTCGATCACATCATGAACACTGTTCTCAACGTGCAAGGGAAGACGAAAGATAATGTGAAGTCTAGGCTTGATATGCCTGAAATTTGTGCTCGGCCTGAACTTCATCTTCAGAAGAACGGAAAACCGCCAATTCCAGCGTACTGGGTAGACCCGAAGTCGAAGGAAGAGTTCTTTGAGTGGATTAAGCTACGAGTTAAATTTCATGAAGTTTACGCATCAAACTTCTGTAACTGTGTGGACACTGATGGAGGAAATTTTATCGGAATAAAGAGTCATGATTGTCATGTGATGATGCAGCGACTCTTACCATTGGCATTTGCTCATCTCCTTCCTCGAGAAGTCCACAAAGCAATTGCAACGGTCGGAGCTTTTTCAGGGATATATCCACCAGGTCACTTACTGTTGATGGCATCAGAAATTTGGAGCAAAACATTCCTAATATCTTATGCAATCTGGAGAAGATATTCCCACCGTCTTTCTTCGATGTTATGGAGCATTTTACTATTCATCTCCTGGGTGAAGTTAGACTTGGTGGTCTGGTACAATATCGGTGGATGTATCCTTTCGAGCGCTATATGTTCCACCTTAAAAAGAAGGTTAAGAATCCCACTAAAGTGAAGGGTTCTGTTGCCGCTCAATATAACAACGAAGAGACTGCGACCTTTGCTAGCTATTACTTCCCTTCGCAAGTACGCACAAGGAGCAGGCGCCCAGCTAGAAACAATGATATTGGAGAGAGGCAAATTTATCGGTCATCCTATCCTATCATTTTTCAACAAGTTAGGCGGTTAAGAGGAAAAGCAGGAAAGCGGCAACTAACAACCCAAGAGCATAGACATCTCCATTAGTATATTCTGACCAACTGTGAGGAAGTATTTCAATATGAGAGGAATATATGTTCAATTTATGTTTGTTGTTGCACTTGGTTTAAAACTATCAAAATAATTGTTTTATTAACATATATGTATAAATTTTCACTTTTTGTAGGTTATATATGGAAGCTCTCCAGCATCATCATCCAGAATTGAACGAGGCCCAACGTGAGGCTCGGAAACAAAGAGACTTCAGCCGTCGGTTAACCTTTTATGTAAGAATTTTTTTTTGCAAATCTTACAAAACCCTTGAGAAACTGAGTTAATTTTTAACTTTGTCGTAATCATACTTTTAGGTCTAGAGTGAACTCAAAAGCGGATGCACCCCCGATGATTGGTTAGTAGACATAATAGAGGGTCTCCACTACACCGCAAAGTCTTATCCAAGATGTTGCACTAGGGGGTACGCATTTAAGGTTCATGTAGAAGGGTCATCAAGAATTACTGCCGATCACGGTGTTTCATCTGCATCTGGCGAAGTTGTGTACTATGGTGTTCTCAAAGAAATACTATAAGTAAAGTACACAGGGAAGCTTGGCATGAGATGTGTGGTTTTTCTGTGTGATTGGTATAATCCGATCCTAGGGCAAGGTGTTACCATCGATGAGTTTGGTGTGACGTCTATCAATTCGAGCAAGACACTCAGAAACTATAATTTGTTCATTATTGCCTCACGAGCAGATCAGGTTAGTAATCGACTACATGTATATTTATTAGTTATCATTTAAATAAAGATTATTCTGATATACCATCTACCTTATGCAGGTGTGTTACATTCCTTACCCTCGTAACACATACAAAAACGATCCATGGATCACAGTTACGAAAATAAACCCGCGAGGGAGGGTATACGGAGTTGAAGAACTCGAACTAGAGCCTTACAAGCAAGCGGAAGTGATTATATAGATCATGTAGAAGAATCCATTGAAGTTAATCTAGTTGTTGACTTCAGTCATTTCGGGTACATTGTTCTTCATTGAGATTCCGAAGAAGAGAGAGGCGAATTCGACGACGACACCGATTCTATTTGAATGGACTATGACTCTGAAGGCAATAGAGAGGAGGTATAAACAAAATTATTTTCAGTTGTGTTCAAATTTTGAACAAGTTATTCGAGTTATTCCTAAAGTTTTTTTTTAATTACTTGATCACTTACTAATATGTACAATTAGTTGTATGAAAACGTACCACTTAGCGTAATTGGTCATACCACATTAGCCAGACTATCTCCAACCCGTGTTCGATCCCCCGATGGGTCAAATTTTTTTTAAACCAAATTAAAATTAACGAGGGAAATATGACGGGAAAAAACGGCGCAAAAACCGACGGAATAGCGATGGTTCAAATAAATCCATCGGAATTTTTCGACGGATTTCCGATGGAATAGGGTTTAGGGTTTTTAAAATGCAAACGGATCATAGTCAAACATCTCATGAGGTAATGTAAGGATATTTTGTATAAGATGTTTTCAATTACTGTTTCAAATGACATGTTTTGTTTAGTTGAAAGAAATTCAAGCATGTCGGACTTAAACACATTGTAGTATGCAATGACGTCTAAAACGAGGTTATACTGAAACGTTGATTGAGTAACAATTTTCAACTTTTCTCTATCCAGAGGAGAAGAATCAAGAATTTCAATGTTAATGTTTCATATAAATGTGGATATTGTAAGAGGTCAAAATCAAAAACCCTAAATGAAACCTTAAACCCTCTTCCCTCGTCGGAAATATGCGACGGATTTCCGAGGGTCGGTTTTTTTCAAATGGAAACAATATATATATAAATGTGTGTAAGCAATTAACAACTTTCACACACAGCACACTGGTTACCGAGCATAACTTGTATACATAGGACCCAGGTTCGAGTCACGCTGAACCTGGGTTTTAGGATAATTATTTACCGATGGACCTACCCGTCGGTTTTCCTTCAATAATAGTTAGTAAACGTTCAAAAGGCACAGTAACTCTCTTCTCTTTCCTGTGCGATGTATTGGTAAATGTCTTTTCGAAAATAAATCAATTTTCCGACGGATGTTCGTCGGTTTAACCGTCGGAAATTTTCGTATATATAGACTACGAACTTCACAAGTTTTTCATATTCAAATCATAAACACAATCACTTCAAAAGAAAAATGGACTTTGTTTATTTCTCTCCCGAAGCCCGCACTTCTGCCTTGCGAGAAATCGCACTACCGGGTTGGGAACATCTTCCCAATATCGACCCTTCCCGCCAAGCCCACCGGGCCATTTGGTTCGGGTACAATGCGGTTATTCCGTCCGTCATCAGTGATATCATTGAGACTCGCTGGTCTGGAAGCTATCTTACCTACTATAGCGTGCCGACCAACTTTGAGGAGGCATGGTTCGATGATTTTCTCAAAAGTTATTTTCTTACAATTTTTTAACATTACTAAAAAAATTACAAATGCAAATATTTTAAATTACACATATACCTTATTTTCTCCCCGATCAATGTGTTCATTGTTTGGCAGAAATTCGACAGGACGGCTAGGCGGGTTTTTCAGACAAAGATGCGGCGGATGAAGCTGCGTTGGGAAAGAGGAGAAGGAAGACTGACTTGGATTCCAGCGAGGTCTTGGAACGTCAAGGTGAACCAGTGGAGGGAGACGGATGAAGCTGCGTTGGGAAAGAGGAGAAGGAAGACTGACTTGGATTCCAGCGAGGTCTTGGAATGTCAAGGTGAACCAGTGGAGGGAGACGGATGTCGGGGATTGGTTTGGGAACCAATTCCCCAAATTATAATAATTTTTAAATTTAAAAATTATGTAATTTTTTTAATCGGCAAAAACTATGTTTTTTATTTTATTTTATGTTATGTTTTTATTTTCAATAATTTAATAAGCATTGTTTATTTTTTAAATAACATACATTAAGCATAAAGATATAAACATTTGGTTTGAAAACATAAACAAATAACACAACATAGCACATTTGGTTTAAGGCACGAGTATAACTCGAATTGGACTAGGGTTCGAGTAGCGCCTTCAACGATTTTTATCTTTTTCCAACAATAACATATAATTACATTTACCCAAATCAATATACAGGATAACACAGCATATCAAAATGGTTTCGGGGTTAAGAATTGCTGCGAAAGACTTGGGTTTGAATCTTGTCGAACCCTTTTATTTTTATCGCCCTTTTCGACGGAAAATCAACGGAAGTTCATTTACCGTCGGTTTTTATACCGCCTTTTTACCAAAACATTTGTGTAACCGCCAAAATTTGGCCAATTTAGTTGGACCGCGAAAATTTCCGATGGAAAACCGACCGTAAATGAAATTCCGTCGGTTTTTCGTCGGATATCGCAAATTTTTGAATCGAATCATCTTCTTCTTCCCCATTTCTCTGCAACTTCTCTCTCTCTCTTCTCACTCGGTTTCCACCTTCTATCTAACCGTTTGCCCGATTCCCTTCCGTATAGCGCGAATTTCGGCCGCCAAAACCTTAATTGTCATGTAAGTATCCTTTCTAACCGATTCATTTTCGTTTTAATCAATTTATTAGGTCGTTTGATTCTTGGAATGCAATGCATGTTTTGTTTGAAAGGTAGTTTAAGTTGATTAGGGTGGAATGAACATTAGTTTAGAATGTTGGATTGTTTTTAAGCGGTTGAAAAGTTTTCTGAACCGTTTTAAAACGTTTTTAACAATGTAAAATGATTGAAAAATCGTTTTGAATTTTTAAAATGTTTTTTGATAAGCAAACCATTTCCAAAACGTTTTAAAAATTATTTTAAATTTATTAGAACATTTTTATAATTTTTTCCATTTTTAAACGTTTAGAAACGGTTTTTAAAATTTATTAAAACGTTTTTTAATGTTTTAAAACGTTTTATTTTTTTCAAAAATTAAAAAAAAAAAAAATCTGACGTTTTAAACTCTTAAACCATTTTTTAGATTTTTGAAAACGTTTTAAAAATTTTTGAAAACGTTTTAAAAATGTTTGAAAATGTTTTTAAAATTTATTTTACAAAGTACATAATATTTTATAAAAAATTTCATAAATTTGTTTTTATTAGTTTTGTATAATATTAAAATTTTAATATAGAATTTTGTTAACTTTAATTTTCGTTTATGGTTTGTAGGGACAACTTTTTGGATTTTGAACAACTCATGGGCTCTCCATGCGAATGAGATACATGAAGAGCCGGTAGAGCAACAACCACCGAGACCAGTACGAAGGTCTTGGTCGACTCAGGTGAGACGCACTCACCCGGCATCGTCTCAACAGAACCAGACACAGCCGGGATCGTCTCAGCAGAACCAGTCTCAGACTCGGCCGGAAACTCATAGTGGGAGCCATTCGGTGTCTCGGGTGCAAGAGACACTGTATGTTCCGCCGTCTATTGCCGCAGAGATATCGGCGTTAGTTGACCAACTGGGACGAGAGTTGCTCAAACGACTTGATCCCTATTACGAGACCACTCCTGGAACTTATTGGTATAAAATCTTTTAATTTCTAGATTCTCAAATTGCACTTATTTAATATACAATTATAAAGTTTTATTTTTTGCCTTATCAGGTTTTCATTGACCGAATCAAATATCACAAAGAGCATCTTGGCAATGATGTACAGCATGCCCCAAGTCGGATACCCGACGTTCAAGGGTATACCTTTATCCGATAGGCATAACTGGTTCTGCCAGTTCGTGGTACATAACTTCGTTAACTTCGTTTTATTTTTCTATATTATTATTTTTAAAGTTTGCTAATAACAAATGTTTAATATTTCTTTCTTGAAGCAAGAATATACTTGGGATAAGAAATATACTGGCCTTGTGGAAAAGGAGTTCTACATAAAGGCATCATCGCATTACTCGAACGTCATCAACATATGGAAACAGAAGTGGGTGAACGGTGAAGTACCTAAGGGTATGAACGACAACGCATGGAAGGGGCTGGTCCGTCATTGGACTAAGCTTAAAACAGCAGCAACCTCTTCGACGAACTCCCAGAACCGTAAAAGTCAGGATGGTGACTCATAACGCGGGAGCAAAGAGCACCGCATCGAGGAAAATTGACTTTGTAAGTATCTTTATTTTTAATTTTTAATAATTTTAGACGTTTTTATAATTAGGATATTTTTTGGACAGAAACGGCGGGAAGGACGAGATCCGACACATCTTGAGCTCGTCGAAGGCGGCCATTTTAACAAGACTACATGCGAAATCCAGGATCCGATCGCTCGTAGAATTGTTGAGTCGGCTAAGAGGCGGTTGGATGAGGTGGTCTCCCAATCCGAGGAAGTCGGTTCGATGGAAGAGCTACCGCATGAAAAGATCAACGAATTCTTTCTCGATGTAAGATTTTAAGTTAAGTCAAA
This sequence comes from Orychophragmus violaceus, assembly GCA_030180135.1. Taxonomy (NCBI): domain Eukaryota; kingdom Viridiplantae; phylum Streptophyta; class Magnoliopsida; order Brassicales; family Brassicaceae; genus Orychophragmus; species Orychophragmus violaceus. Next base: position 85,483,443 of record CM058240.1, on the reverse strand, counting down.
TATGATATAAGTCTTAAATTACTTTATTTCTAACTAGTACCATTAAAAAACTTTGCAGGAAACGGAGAAGAGAAGAAGCCAGATTTTTGGTTTAGGAAAATTGGCGGACTAAGTCTCAACACTGCATTCCCGCTTATGTCTAGAAAATGAGAACTTCGCTGAAGTCTTGAGGGAGAAAGGTGAGAGATCGAAGCATTGAAGGCAAATCAGTCGCGGATTGAAGCTCGGATGGCAGAGAAGGTGGCAGAAATGGCAAGGAAGATGAAAGAGATGGATGATCGGTTTATGTACTTTATAGGGCACGGCCATCTTACGGAAGATGGACCAGCGAACCAGGGGGCGGGAACGGGACGGGGTCAGGGTTGGGATCGGGATCCGCACCCCAGTCCCGCCAAATGTAATTTTAAAAAAAATTATTAAATAATTTAACAATTTTAATATATTTGAAATTTAATAATAAATTTGCATTTTTATATTTATTAAAATATTAATAAAATAATTATATCATTTTCAAAATAATTATTTTTTAATTATTTTTCAAGTTTCCGTCGGTAATCCGTCGGAAAATATGTTCGTATATTTCCCTCGGGAATCCGTCGGTAATATTCCCTCGGATATCCGTCGGTAATAATGCGTCGGAAAACCGTCAGTATAGTTCCTCGGTAAACCGTCGGTATATTTTCCTCGGTAAACCGTCGGTTTACTTCCGTCGGTAATCGGTCAGTAATATTCCCTCAGAATTCCGCCGGAAATATACCCTCGGAATACCGTCGGTAAAGCTCCATCGGAAAACTGTTGGTTTAACTGCGTCGGAATACCGTCGGTTTATAACCGTCGGTTCTATTACCTCGGGAAACCGTCGTTAAACCGTTGGAATTACGTCGGTAATTGATCCATCGATGAATTGTCGATAATCCGTTGGTTTTATACCTGTCTGTAATCCGTCGGTAATTATCGACGAAAAACCGACGGATATATTTTTTCGACGAAATAGAACTGACGTTTTTTTGTTGTTGGAAATCTATCAAAAAAGGTCATTTCCGACAGATATCCGTCGATTTCTTCTGTCGGTAAATGCCTGCTTTCTTGTAGTGTAATGATGGGGGGTATGATATGATATGCTTGTAAATCTACACAAAACGACTTTACCATCAACTAAGGATTCGTGTGCATTAAAAAGTCATAACTATTCTATAAGAATATTGGGTTTGACTAGGAATTCGAAAAATAATTTTATAGTTTTGATATACAGTTTAAAATTTTGATTCAACGATTACTTGTTGAAGAAGTCTGTTGATGCCGTTGGTGACTATAAAACGAGGAAAAATTGCAAACAAAAACCTGAAGGTTTACATTTCACCTAAAAAAACCAAGAAAAATTAAGCTGTATTTAAAAACCTAAGGTTTCATATAATGCAAATAAAACCCCATACGTTAATTGGGTTACGTCTCTAACGGAATATGAAACGAGTCGTTTCAATTGTTTTACTAAACTACTGCGTAATAGGTTTTACACATAAAATTTGATACCAAGATTGTAACTCTGAAACCTAATCCCGTTGATTCCACATCGAGTCAGAGAAGAAGAGTCAATATCTTGGGATTTCTCTGTGAAATCATTCTTCGTACTATGGAGTAAGTTTAAAGTCACCATCGAAACACATAGTTTGATTTCTGGGTTTTACTTGAAACCCTAATAAAGCCAAGTTTCATGCAGGTTGTATGGTATAAGACTTCATGTGGGTGGATATTGGAGTGAAAATGGGATTTATCTTGGTGGGAATACACATATAGTTCGGGTAGATTCTGCAGTATTGAAGATGACACATCTTCAAAATATGGTGGTTGCAGAAGGTTATAGTGAGAATATGGATTATTTTTCATATATCCCCACAGGTGTAATAGGTGATGAGAAGAAGAGATTGGTTGATGACAATGATGTTGAGGAAATGGTCAGATGCTTGGGAGGAATAAAAGATATATATGTTGTGAGGAGCGACGATCCTAATTTCGAGGGGTTTAGAACTGATGGAAATCATAATAGTTATAGTGATGACTCTGAGAACGAAGATCCAAATAGAGATGACAGTGATTCTGATAAAGAAGAGCAAGGGATTGCATTTGATTCAGAAAATGAAGAGTTGGATAATGAGAATATTGCATTTCATGTTGGACAGCTTTTCCAAAGTAAAGAAAGTTTCAAGAAGGCTATTGACACTTACGCAATTCAAGGGAAGCTAAACATAAGATACAAGAGGTCTGAAAGTAAGAAAGTGGCAGCTATTTGTGATGAAGATGACTGTAATTGTAGAATTTATGCATCTATAAATAGCAGCTCTAATGGACAATTTGTGGTAAGAACTTATGAGGATACACATACTTGTTCATGGAGTGGGAAAAAGAGATTGTTTACAGCAAGGAAAATTGCTAATACTTTCATCAATGAATTCAGGATAGAACCACTAAATGGTCGCGTAATCAATGCTAGGTTGGAGTGGGATCAAATTAAGATGTCTAAGGATAAATGTCAAAGAGCTCGTGAGCACTGCCATCAATTACTCGAAGATGAACATGTAGAGCAATTTTCTAGAATGTGGGATTATGTTCTTGAGTTGCGAGTCTAATCCGGGATCGACAATCATACTTGGAACAAAGGCACAAGTGTTTGAGAAATTCTATGCTTGTTTCTATGCTCAGAAATGTGGATGGAAGAACGCTTGTAGGCGTATAATACATCTTGATGGAACTCATCTAAAAGGTCGTATGAAAGATCAGTTACTGAGTGCTATTGGCCGAGATGCCAATGATGGGATGTATCCACTAGCGTGGGCAATTGTTCCTGTGGAGAATAAGCCGAATTGGGAGTTGTTTCTCGAACTACTGCAAGCTGGTTTGGATTTTGGTAGCGGTAACGGTACTACATTGGTTTCAGATCAACAAAAAGGACTAATAAGTGCCATTGCTTTGGTGTGTCCACACGTTGAACACAGAATGTGTGCTAGACACATTTGGGAAAACTTAAGAAAAAATGCATGGTGAATCTCCAGAACTTCATAAAACATTTTGAAAACTTGCTAAGGCTTACAACAAAAGAGAGTTTGAGAATAGGCTTGAAGATCTAAAGATTTTAAGAGCAGATTTTCATGAGGCTATTAATCAGTATTCTTCTCATTGGTCAAGGTAATGTCATATGAACTCTCATTTCTCGTACTTGTTTAGTTTCTATATTTTTCTGTTTTTTATTCTGTGCTTTTTTTTTAAAGTGATATACTACTACTGAAAATGATATTGCAGAGCATTTTTTCAAGAATGCATAAAATCAGACGTGGTGGAGAACAACATGAGTGAGTCTTTCAACAATGTTATCACGCTTGAGCGCTACAAACATGTGATGGTTTTGCTGGAGTTTATTCATCGCTATGTCATGAGAACAAGAAAGGAAAGACAAGATGAGATTCAAAAATACAGAGGATCCTTACCACCTCGTATTAAGGCTGTTCTTGATCTCAGAAAGAAAAAGTCATCAAAATGTCAGGCTTGTCCATCGGGAAGAGGGTGGTGATAGACATCAAATATGCTGACGTGGCTAGTCTTGAGAAGAGTAAAGCAAGAATGATGAGTAGTAATATATATAGGACTGTTTCTGTTTAAAGATGTTCATGCTTTGTTGTTGTAGAAGATAGACGCTATGAGTCTTCTCTTACAGTCGCCATGAGACTGTTGGTTCAGCTTGCACTCGCCATGAGAGTGTAAACTTGTAATCAAACTACAAAGTTGTACTCCCTTCATCTTTCTATAATCAATCTTATCATCCATTCAAGATTACTGAGAGTTTGTAGACTTCGATAGTAGTAAAGTCTATCATTGGCGCGGTGAGCTCGGTTCGGATCAAACGAGATGGTGATGAAGAATTGGGAAGAATCGAGTCCGGTGTTGATGCATAGAGCTCGTTCTTCAAGGGCGATGGATAGCAGAGCTAAATCAGTGGGAAATCAGCCGATTGTTACTAAAACTGATGATTCAAACACGAACATGGCAAATCGAGGAGAAGCGATGGCGAGTCCGCAGGAATTGAGAGACGCCGATTACTCGATTCGATCCAAGCTGAAATCAGTGGTGACGATGCTCGGCAGACAACCGTGTCAGCTCGTTCGGGATGAGGCGACATCTTCGACTCGTCCTGGAGCTTTGTTTTGTCAATCTCAGGTACAAGATTTTGATCTGGAACAAGACAGGAAAATTTCACGACTAGGTTATCGATCTGGTGTATTGCCTATTGCAAATAGAGACAGTATGATCAAGAAAATTGAAATGCCAACTTTCGATGGCAAACACGTACACGAATGGCTGAGCGATGTTGAGCAATTTTTTACTGTGGGTTGTTTTCGTGAAGAGGACAAATTAGAAGTGGTCTCGTTATCAGTTGAAGAAAGGATTAAAAAATGGTTTGCTTGGTGTTGAAGAGAGGAGGTTTTCGTGATTGGTTGGATTTCAAGCAGAAATTGTTAATCAGATTTTCAGAATCCATCGATGATGAACCATAAACGAAGTTATTCTCTATTAAACAGACTGATTCGTTTGATCAAGTTACAAATTGTCCCTCAGAAGAAGTGAATCTAGATGCGGTTGAAGCTGTTCCTGAGGCAGAAATGATGAGGAAGTCAAAATCACAAAGTCTGGAAGAAATTCATGTGCAAATTGGTTACTGTCATGTCCAGAATTATTCATCACCAGAAGTAATCCTTAGAAGTAATCCAATTCTTGCGTCTGTTCATGAGAAAGAGAGCATGAAGACATAAATCGGTCCAGCGTTTGATCATGTAAAAGACGTATACGAGTTGGATGGAAGTGGATGAACGTGTAGGGATTTCTCAGCAGTGGCCTGTTCTATCAAGACAGTGTTGTGGACGCCGACTCGTTGCTCAAAACGTTGGAAGAATTACATGTAAAGAGAAGCAAAGAAAGTACTCCAAAAATTGGAAATTCAAGTTCAAAAGTTGGATTATACTGCAGACGGTTACGAGAAGGTGGTTTAACATCACAGAGAAGCTACAATTATCTAAGCTACGAGACGCAGATGTTGCTCGCAGATATCTTAATCCTGTTTTGCTTAAGCTTCTATGGAGGAGAAGTTTTTCAATGAAACAGTATGGGATTCAAGTTGGAGCCATGGAGCAAAGGAGAAAATCTCAGGGTGTGAGTCTTAGACAATTGAAGACAACTGATTTTCCAACATTTGTTATCATGTTTATCAACGACAACGCGGGAATGAAATTTGAATTCACAGTGGACTGTCTGAGGTCTTTGCTACAGTTACTGCAAGTAGAGGACAGAGATGCATTACTCATAAAAATGACATATTGCTGACACGGCGGGGAATTAGGTGGTCGTGGTTATGTGGACAGGTATATGCCTTTGACATTATCGTCTTCCAATCTGATTTTCGAGTCCCTATTGCAGTGAAAAGAACGGAATTCCAGCCACATGGATTTTCTCATGTTAGTTCTCCAATGATTTTACTCAGTCCAAGCTTGAGGGCAATCTTGTTTTCAAGGGGAGGAGTATACAAGAGAATACTTGCTTGTTGGGTGGTAATGGATATGTTAATTTGGTTGCTTTCTTTACCAAGTGAGTCTGAGTTTCTCAAGAGAAATATTAGGAAGCAGAAGGAAAAGGAAGAACCATTTATACATTGCTTACACCGAGTTCTGATACAACAAAGACAGAAATGGAAGAAGTTCTACAAGACAAGAATGTTCAAATACAAAAACAGAATGAGGCAAGTGCAGCTCTTGCTATTACATGTTGCGGGTGATCTTTGGAGCCTGTTTAATTTGGCATCGCTGGAGACGTAAGTACTACCATACTTGTGCTTTTGCGGTGGTTGACATATTGGAGTGGCAGAACAGTGGAGATACAAGCGCATTGAATCAGTGCATATATCCTTGCGATTTTTCCGTGGTGTAGTCACATGTCAGTTGATGCGAGCAGCTGTGCACAACAGGTTATTCCCACTAAGCTTGAGGGCAAGCTTGTTTTTCTTGGAGGGAGTATTGATAGACATCAAATATGCTGACGTGGCTAGTCTTGAGAAGAGTAAAGCAAGAATGATGAGTAGTAGTATATATAGGACTGTTTCTATTTAAAGATGCTCATGCTTTGTTGTTGTAGAAGATAGATGCTATGTGATGAGGAAATCGGATCATCCAGACCCGGCTCGGACAAGCGGTATGTTCCAACCTCGACCATGAGGCTGATCGAGCTGTTCCCGACCACGCGGAAAGTACCCGAGGAGGTTCAGGAGGCCAAGACATGTTCTACAAGGACAAGTGACGTGGGATTTAGGATTCATCAGCCAACAACATGTTTCAGGAGTAATGATCGTTCCAGAACCCAACTGGAACGATCCCATTTGGAGATAGCTGACAACCGTCCACCTGGAGCCCTAGAAGAGTCCTGAAAGATGTCCATAGGATAATTGGTTCGAAATAATCATACCAGACTTTATATCCACCAGAAATTATGCTATTTGGAAGAGTTTGGTCAGAAGGAATCAGCCTTGGGTCGAGCTAATCTTGGAGTATCTCTAGAAGCTGTCCATTTAGCCCTGTCTGCGGATATAGGTGTGTTCAAGAGAGGATTGCGATCGGACCATGAAGATTCAAGCTTCAAATCAACCTGTTCTGGAAACCTGATTTACCAAGGAGTCATCACGAAGTGGAATTACATCTATAACATTTTCTATGAAGAAGTTATGCCCGTTTCAAGACATGTGATTTTCAGGGAACCCGCGAAATATCTACTTGCACATTTTGGAGTGCTCAGAACGAACCAGAATGAATCAAGGAGTAAAGGTACTTGTTCTGGATTCTTGATTCATCAGGGAATGAATGAGAGTTGGAATCACACAATTACCATCTCGTACGAAGAAGATATGCAAGATCAAACCCGAAGGTTGCTAGACATGCCTTATTTGGAAGCTCACGGATTTAGTGAACTCCAGAACTATGTTTGGCAACAAGGATCACTTGAAACATCTCCTTGGGCTGAGGTTTATACTCTTTTTCCCATAAGTGTGGTTTTATCCCAATTGGGTTTTCCAACTATGGTTTTTAATGAGGTAAACCAAAGCCCGATACAAGTGATAGGGTCAGGTTTTAATCCTATTCTACTGCAAGTGCACAGTTAATGCAATTATAGTATAAAAGGTATCGAATCCCACAGAGACTCTAGACTCTTGCGATAGATTATAGAATTTCACGTTAAGCTAGAAAAACAGTAGAGAAAGCAGTAAATCAAACAGCAGAAAAGTAAATAGATCGGTTTGTAAGCAAGAAGGCAAAGCGTTAGGTCAAGGGAGTTCTCAGGAAATCAGGAACATAGGCAATCAATCAATCGGGATCTAAATAAGAACTGTTCTAGAACTGGAATCACGGAAGTATAAGAAACCAACTTTCGTTGCGAATCCTATCTATGTCTAACAACCTAGCAAGCCAACTTTCGTTGCGAATTCTAGAGTTCTAAACAAGCATTAATCTCAAGTTCTTTCGTTCACAATTCCCCTAAACCAAATTTCTTTGCGAGTAGATCAAATTGCTCATCTAGGTTCTTTCTAGCTAATTAACCAACTGTCGTTGTGGAAATCAACCTAATATCAATAATCTAAGTGGACAGTTCAGATCAAGCATTAAGAACAACCCTAGATGAAGAACTAACAGATATAAATCCCTACAGATTGATCAACCTATAATTCCATGAATTCCCTAATGAGAATCCCTAAACCTAACAGGTAAACTATTCAGACATGACAATCATAACAAAAGACATGATGAATAGAATATTGAATATTGAATATCATAAAACAGAATAAGAAACAGGGGTTCAAAATCTTCTCTCTGTCGAGTATCTGATCAGCCCCTAAAACTCTCTGAATGTAAAATAAAGCGTAAGTAAAGTGTAAACAATGGCTTAAAACCCTAATATATAAGTCTAAACACGTTTTTGGGCCTTTTTGCAAGTCTGGGAAGTTTCTGGGCAAAAGCTGTAATTTCTCCAAAATGCAGATTTTTGGGCGTAGAACCCTGGAATCACCTTGCGTCGACCACTGCACATACTGCATCGATCGTTGCAAGGTGATTTCACAGCCAGTGAACTCTGTGAGATCTCTAAATAGTGCAGAATTGACCCAAATGCTTCCAGAACGTCCAATTAGGCTTCAAATGTCCTTAAACTTGTAAAACACCTGAAAAGACTCCAAAACATACTAAAAGACTCAATAATAAAACATATATCATGGTCGAAATTCGTAAAAACAATGATATATCAACTCCCCCACACTTAGCTTTTGCTTGCCCTCAAGCAAACAGAAGACCAAGATCAGGAGAAGAAGTTTGAAAACTTCAGAAACTCGTTTCATCGTAGGAGCACCACACTCAGATTCGCCTTAGTAAGCCACATGAAAATGAACCTGCAAACATCAAGACCAACATATACTTCCCCCACACTTAGCAACTATCCTGAGTAAACTCCACAATCACATTCAGAGCATCCAAATTCACCATACTGGCTTCTATAAGTTAATGAGTGCGGTCTCACCTATGGGGTATCGATCAAAGAACACATGGATTCTTACTCTCTTAGCATCTGACCACTCAACTGTTGCTTATGGTCCCTTTCTTCTCTTTTCCATTCCTTAGCACTGATTTTTCCCCACTGGGTATCATTTTATTTTTTCTATCAGTGTTCTTCCCTTACTGGGGCATACTTTGGATATGTTTCCATGGATGCACAGGAGGTAATAGGGGTCTCTACCACTCCCGTGACCACTTCGAAGCTACTAGCTTATCCTCAGTTTATCTCTTCTTTTTTTTTACTTTCAAGGATGGGGAGAAGGGAACCATAATCAGACAGGTTTACAAGCTGTGCCAGAACCAACAGAGGAATCCGACTCAAGTATACCAAGCCCATAGGTAAGAAAAATTAAGTCGAGTTAAATGCGAAGTCAGTAATGGATCCTCTGATTACCTGGAGTGATATGGGTGTCCTCAGTAGGCTGATCTGTGTTGGGTTTTCTAATAGTCACAGATTCATCTGCAAGCTCATTCCAATGGTCACTTAAGTTCCTACAAGTGTGATAATCTCCTCAAAAAGTCATTGTTTCCTACTCAATTTGACTCAGTAAAACAAATTTGGACTGACTCTAAGAAAACAGAAAGTGTGCGTCAATAGCTACCTCCCCCACACTTGAAACACACTGTCCCCAGTGGTGTCAAGCCTAGGATTGGTGAGAAAAGAAATCGGAATGAAACAGACCAAGAAGGGTCAGAACACTTACCTGTCGTCGGCCTGCGTCGATCGATGCTGCATGGGTGTTGATCGATGCAAGGCGATTATGCCCACGATTATGTAAATAATCGGTGTCTGAACCGCAATGGAATTGGCAAACCGTAAATCGCATCTGTGTCGACCGATGCACTATGTGTGTCGATCGATGCAGTGTGATTCTACCGGTTTCTCACGCCTTTGAACACACAAAAGTAGAAAATCAAAAACACCAAATCAAAATGAAAAATGAAAACAAAAATGAACCTAACAGTGGGTTGCCTCCCACTCAGCGCTTGTTTAAAGTCAGTAGCTTGACTATAAATAGGAGAACAGACTTATGGGAGATTCAACAGAGACTTGGAGTGTCTCTGTGAATGTCTCTTCATCCAAGGTGGGGTATAAGCATTCGGATCATGAGATCTCCCAAGGAAAGAGCGAAGAGAATCAGGGTGGGAGCGAAGCTTGGGTGGGATTCTGCGTTTTCCTGCATTCAAAGCTGACGGATTAGGATATTTGAGTTTAGAAGATCCATACCTTTGCTTTGGTGGAAGAGAGAGATCAGGAGCTTTCTGCTTAAGAGCAGTTGCAGGATCAAAAGATGTTAGAGCAAGTTCAGAATGAACTGCCATCTTCTCTTCTCCAACAGGAATCTCTGGTTCCACTTCCACACTGAAGCTTTGTCCATCAATGGTGGATTTTTGCAGCTTATCCATCTTGAACCGCAATGGATCATCTCCCAGGTGGAGATCAATCAGTCCATGTCTCACATCAATCACAGCTCCAGCAGTAGCTAATAATGATCTTCCAAGCAGAATAGGATCATCTGGCTCAATCTCATACTTCAGCACCACTGTGAGAGTCAAAACTCACACGGTCAAAACTTGTAGAGCAAAACTTTTAGGGAACAGAAACTTTCAAGGATAACCACGAATCTAGCAAAACCGGAGGACGTTTTATTGATTAGAAGTCGAAAAGAATACAAAGATCGGAAAACAAAGTAAAGGAATCGGAAAGAAAGTACAAAAGAACTCTGAAAATGGCTAAGAAAAATGGCTAAGTTCTTAAGTCTAGGTCTAGGGTTTTTCGTTCTGCCTTGATCGTATAGCCACTGGCTTCTTTTATAGCTGCGGGAAGTCGGTCCTCGAGAATATTTCCGTCAGATTTACGGAAATCTTCCTGTTGTTATCTCTTTCCTTTTTCGTTAAGATTTACATTTCTCCCTTAGATTTCCTTTCCGGCTCATCGATATCTCTTCCTTTTATCTCTATCTTCTTTCATCTTTCCGAGGCCTAACTTATCTTCCGGATGGGCCGAGATTTGGGATGTTAAGAGTCCGTTAAAGTTTGTCGTATGCTTAGGCCTAAGTTCCCATTTTCCATGATTTCAATCCATTAGCCCAAATCATTGGTCCGATAGAGTATGGGCTTTCCGAAGGAAATTGTTGCGACAAATTATGCGCATCGGCAAATGTTTAGTTATCCATTCGGATAATTCAGCTCGGAAAATCCAACCTTGTTCATCTCGGAAATCCGAGATGGTTCATCTCGGAAATCCGAGCAGGTTCATCTCGGAAATCCGAGCAGGTTCATCTCGGAAATCCGAGATGTTCATCTCGGAAATCTGAGATGGTTCATCTCGGAAATCCGAGATGGTTCATCTCGGAATTCCGAGCAGGTTCATCTCGGAAATCCGAGCAGGTTCATCTCGGAAATCCGAGATGTTCATCTCGGAAATCCGAGATGGTTCATCTCGGAATTCCGAGCAGGTTCATCTCGGAAATCCGAGATGGTTTATCTCGGAAATCCGAGATGGTTCATCTCGGAAATCCGAGCAGGTTCATCTCGGAATTCCGAGCATGTTCATCTCGGAAATCCGAGATGGTTTATCTCGGAATTCCGAGATGGTTCATCTCGGGAATCCTAGAAGGTTCATCTCGGAATTCCGAGATGGTTCATCTCGGGAATCCGAGATGGTTCATCTCGGAATTCCGAGATGGTTCATCTCGAAAAATCCGAGATGGTTCAGCTCAGAATTCCGAGCTGGTTCAGCTCGGTTTTCCGAGCTGGTTTAGCTCGGAATTCCGAGCTGGTTCATCTCAGAATTCCGAGCTGGTTCAGCTCGGTTTTCGGAGATAGTTTGTCCCGGAATTCCGAGCTGGTTCAGCTCGGTTTTCCGAGATGGTTTAGCTCGTCCTTTGCTTCGTTTGGATGTTCCGTCAATCCGTAGTTTCTGTCGGAAGATATGTTTGTCCGATTATGACGTCGTCTATTTTGCCGAAACCATTTTTCCGATAAGTTGTTTAGATGAAGTTGTCGGTGCTTCGTATAAAATGTCGTCCGTTTCGTATGAAATGTTGTCCGTTAACTCTTTTCGTATTGAAAGTTGCCCGTATGAAGTTATCGATACTTCGTATAACTTGTTACTCATACGAAATTTTGTTTATCCGAAACGGGTAGTTGTCTGTGTTCGATTTTCCGATCTTGTTTTCGGCTATTGTTTTCGTCGAGGGGTTTTGGACCCCAACAGTTAGCCCCCCAGCTCGTCAGACTCGAGTGCGATGATGGCGAGGTCATTTTGTTTTCGAGGCGAAAGCAATTGTCCGAAAGACTTGGTTCGGTCCTTTATGTTTTGTTGCTCTTCCGTTTGCGACGAAGGATTGTCCGAATCGTTTGTCGCATTTGGGCCTTCGTCTTGTACATCAAGTTAGACGGATTTTTTGAAATGGCACTTTCGAGTTGGATTTGTTCCAGCCCTTCGAGTAAGTCGGTTCACATCCATTGGCGTGTATATGGTGACCCTTTTGGATCTTTCGGCCGTAGTTGATTTTTTGGTGCAGAGTCTTCCTAGCAATTCCGTAAGTTATTGAAATTTTCTTTGGAACCATCGGTCGTTCCTGGTGTATGACCTTGATGCTTCTTTACGTCAGGCGAAGAATTTAGGTTTACAGCTGAGCTTGATGAAAGGCTGCCTACGTACCCTTAAGAAAGGGATCAAGCCATCCGTAGTTCTAAGTCTTGTTGTTGGACGTTTGGAAATCCATTGTTGGTCTTTCGTCGAAGCTACCGTATTCGAACAAGCAAAGCGGTGGAGAAGGTGAATTGAATTGTGAACTGGTCGTGTTTGTGACGAGTCCGAGAGAGAAATCGCGTTGGGCTTCAGAATTTTCCGAGTACGTCTGCTTGGATTTCCTGTGCAGACCGGCCCGGGTTTTTTGAGCAAATATGCTCGGTTTTTCTGAGCAAATCTGCTCGGATTTTCCGAGTAAGTCTGTTCGAATTTTCTAAGTAAGACAACTTGGTTTTTTGAGTAAGATTAGGTTAGTTTGTCGAGCCTGCTAGGACGATTTATACGTCCGAGAAGCTGAACTGTCGGGTTGACGTTATGTCGATTAATATAGAAAAGTCGAGCAGATTTTATCGGGAGAAAATCTCCTTCATCGGCTCTGTATTGACTGCACGAGTTGGTTTCATAGAGCTTGAAGGCTTTTCCAGAGAGCTTCGTATAATTCTCGAAGGAAAGTGTGATTTAGTTTTTGACCCTTGGTGTTTTTAGGAGCATTACACTCAGATGCGTATTCCGAGTCTTGAGTTTAATGGGATAGCGTTTAAATCTGGCGTGCGTAAAAGCGTTCCGCCACATTTCGAATCAAGTTTTGGGTTCGAAGTTCGGTGAGAAGTACTCGCCTTTGTGATGACTAAGACCAGCGTGCTCGGAAGCGCCTAACTGGGTATTGAGTTAAGTTTGAAGGTCAGCGAGATATACTCTACTTACGATCCTGAGATGATTGAGACCAGTGTGCTCAGAAGCGTCTTACTGGGTTTCGAAATTGAGTCCGAGGAATAGTAAGACGTATTCCTTCCGTGGACATGTAATGAATAGACCAGTGTGCTCGGAAGCGTCTTACTGGGTTTCGAAATTGATTCTGGGGAGTAGCAAGACGTACTCCTCTTGCTGACTTGTAATATTTAGACCAGTGTGCTCGGAAGCGTCTTACTGGGTTTTGGCATCGAGTCCGAGAAATAACAAAACGTACTTCTCTTGCGGACCTATAATGATTTAGACCAGTGTGCTCGGAAGCGTCTTACTGGGTTTTGAGTCCGAGAAATAACAAAGTGTTTTTCTCTTGTGGACTTATAATGATCAGACCAGCGTGCTCGGAAGCGTCTTGCTGGGTTTTGAGTCAGAGAAATGACATATCGTTTTTCTCTTATAGACTTATAATGATTAGACCAGCGTGCTCGGAAGCGTCCTGCTGGGTTTCGAGGAGTTTTACGGTTGACTTTAGTACTAGTGCGGGCGTATGCCATCTTACATTCCCAGGTCGGTCGTGTACTCAATAATGACGTTGTCGAGACCAGTGTGTTGCATTTTACTGGGTTTAGGTTTTCGATCATGGTTTTCCGCGAAACTCTCGCCTCGCGTCTTCCGTTCACTGAAAATAAGCCGGTATCCGCAGGATTACCTTTCAAAAATACTGAACCAAGATATACTTGGTTAAAACGTCATTTCACCAGTGTGCTGAGTAGCGTCATACTGGACTTTTTGGGTTCTATTATCGTCTCCAGTACTAGTGCGGTGGATTTGAAGACCTGTCAACAACCCGTATTCGGGATATTACGTCGACCTCTCGACTTATGTTCCCTTTGCTGATAATAAACATATATAGCGCGCTTTTATCCGTTGTTGGATGTAATAGAGCCTCAATCCATATTGGACGTGTTGGCTTATATCCGTAAGGATGTATGCATTGGCCGCAGCGGACAAGATAAGCTATTCCTAGCGACTATGCATGTGATGTAATAGTAGGGGGATTCTAAGTTATAAAGTTCTTATCCTAATTCTGATCTAAGGAAAAATAAATGAATATGAGAAGAGAGTTTACTTTCGTTACCGGAAAACTTATGGTCGGAGGGTTGGAACTTTGAGGATGCGCCGTGCTTCTAGTTATGATCCGTTATCCGGGGTTGGTTGAGGGAATTTATTGTATGAGCTGAGTGTCTTGAGAGTAGTCCAAATATGCCTAGCAATTAGTTGGAGAAGTTTTGTCTTTGGTTGAGAGGAGCGTCATGCTCGGAGTTTCCGAGAAGAGTGGTCAGCTCGGAATTTTCGAGAAGCGCGGTCAGCACGGAATTTCCGAGAAGATAGGTGAGCTTGGAATTTCGGAGAAGAGAGGCCAACTCGGAATTTTCGAGAAGAGAGGTCAGCTCGGAATTTCCGAGAAGAGAGGCCGGCTCAGAGAGTTCAGTTCGGAAAAGAGAGGTTATCTCAGCTCCGAGAAGAGAGGTTTGCTCGAATTTTCGAGAAGAGAGTACATCTCGGAATTTCCGAGAAGAGAGGTTCAGCTCGGAATTTTCGAGAAGAGAGTTCATCTCGGAATTTCCAAGAAGAGAGTTCAGCTCGGAATTTCCGAGAGGAGAGTTCAGCTCGGAATCTCCGAGAAGAGAGGTCATCTCGGAATTTCCCGAGAAGAGAGGTTTGCTCGAATTTCCGAGATGAGAGTTCATCTCGGAATTTCCAAGAAGAGATTTCAGCTCGGAATTTCCGAAAGGAGAGTTCAGCTCGAAATATCCGAGAAGAGAGGTTTGCTCGAATTTCCGAGAAGAGAGTTCGTCTCAGAATTTCCGAGAAAAGAGGTCAGCTCGGATTTTCCGAGAAGAGAGTTCGTCTCGGAATTTCCGAGAAGAGAGTTCATCTCGTAATTTCCGAGAAGAGAGTTCTTCTCGGAATTTCCGAGAAGAGAGGTCAGCTCGGAATTTCCGAGAAGAGAGGTCAGCTCGGAATTTCCGAGAAGAGAGGTCAGCTCGGAATTTCGGAGAAGAGGTGTGCTCGAATTTCCGAGAAGAGAGTTCAGCTCAGAATTTCCGAGAAGAGAGGTCAGCTCGGAATTTCCGAGAAGAGAGGTCATCTCGGAATTTCCGAGAAGAGAGGCCAGCTCGGAATTTCCGAGGAGAATGGTTAGTTCGGAATTTCCTAGCTGACTTGCTCGGAAGTTCGGAAGTTCCTAGCTGACTTGTTTGGACAGCTTGGACTTTCCTAGCTGACTTTCTCGGATAATTTGGACTTTCCTAGCTGACTTGCTCGGAAGTTCCGAGGTGTTATACGGTGGGCTTTGTGTGTCGGAATGTTCCGAGAAACTCTCTCCTAAAAGCTTTCGAGTTCGAAAATTGCGAAAATTGTTTTAAAATTTTTCGAATTCTGATGCGGAAGTATAGATATATACGGACCCACTCCCCTTTTTTTTTAAAAAAAAAAAGAAGGAGGGACAACCAAACCTTTCGGGGATCAAGCCTTCCCGTAGTTCGAATGTTTCTTGAGATGTTCAGAAATCTCGTCTTACTGATAGTACTTCTTCAAAATGTTCCTTTGTTGCATTCGAACTTCTTAGAATCTTGTCGTCGTCCATGTTGACAAGTTCGTATGCTCCACGATAAACTACTTTGATAACTATGTATGTTCCTTCTTGGTTCACTCCTAGTTTCGGTCAGCCGCGTTCTCGAACACTTTCAATAGGACTGGGTTATTGTTGAGGAACCTTGAAATGTGAACATTAAATTTGTAGCATTTGACAGTTCTTGTTGGCGGGTTTGGATGCGGACAAGTGCATGATCGCGTCGTTCGTATCGTTAATTTGATCACCGCACGCGGAGAAAATGTTCCGAGAAGACTACTTTGTCGCATGATCAATCCTCCCAACAAAATATCTTATGTGTGTCAAGTTCAATAATGTGATCGTCGCAAACTGAGGTAATCGCGTACTGACCATGGGGATGATGCATACGAGCAGGTTCTGTGCGAGTGGTGAGGTGAGACGGTCGCGAAAAGTAACTTTGTCGAGCTAGGAATGATCATCGAGATAATGGTCGGAAAACTTGTTGTCGGACCGAAGTTCGGATGTGTTTTCTCCTTTGCTCTCTATATTTTTTTATATGTATATGTGTATATATATACATACATATATATATATGCATATGTATAATCAGCTCGGCGAACTCCTTTCTCTTCCTTTTTTTTTATCCGTTCTACCTCGGGAATCCGAGATGAACTCTTCCTTTTTTTTTCTTCTTCCTTTCTATCTCGGAAATCCAAGAAGCTTTTTTTTTTTTCTCCCTTTCTATCTCGGAAATCCGAGATGCCTTTTTTTTTCCTTCCTTTCTATTCTCGGGAAATCCGAGATGCTTTCTCTCCCTTTTTTTCCTTTCGTTTTAGCTCGGAAAACGAGCTGATTTTTCTGTTTTTTTTTTTTTTTTAGCTCGAAATTTCCAAGCTGGTTTAGCTCTGATATTCTGAACATTATGGGAGTTGCCGAGCACGCTTGCGAGTTGCTGAGCACGCTTTGCGAGTTGCTGAGCACGCTTTGCGAGTTGCCGAGCATGCCTGCGAGTTGCCGAGCATGCCTGCGAGTTGCCGAGCATGTTTTGCGAGTTGCCAAGCATGTTTTGCGAGTTGCCGAGCATGTTTCGCGAGTTGCCGAGCAAGCTTACGAGTTGCCGAGCACGCTTGCGAGTTTCCGAGCACGCTTGCGAGTTGCCGAGCATGTTTCGCGAGTTGCCGAGCACGTTTTGCGAGTTGCCGAGCACGCTTGCGAGTTGCCGAACATGCTTTGCGAGTTGCCGAGCAAGCTGCGCGAGCTGCCGAGCAAGCTGTCCGAGCTGCCGAGCAAGCTGTCCGAGCTGCCGAGCATGCTGCGCAGCAAGCTGACCGAGCAGGCTCATCGTATTGATAGCCATGTCGCGGTACGTTCAAGATTGTTTAGTCGTGGGCCGTTTAATCAGGATTTTCCGATCAGAGATGCCGAACAATTTGACTGCGGACAAGTCGAGCAAGATATGATTGGAAAGATGCATCATCTCGCGTGCTGATTGTATTTCTTGGAGAGAGTCATGTCGAGCAGGTTTTTCTCCCCTTGTGACCTTTTGTGGTCCGAGCAAGGCTTTTGTCGGAGATTGGTAGTCGGCGTTGAACTGTAGAGGCGTGCAGTCGCCGACAAAGGATGATGTTGGACTGATCAGCTCGCGAGCTGGTCGTGAAAACGAGCTGACCACGAAAGTATCGAGCTGAGCATGAAATCGTGTTGTCCGAGAAGGACGTAAACGAATGTACGGTTTGGCAAGCTGCGATGCTTGGACGTCTGATTATTGATACGATCGGCTGTTTTATGCAGACGGTTGCTGGTTTTCGTACGTGGATGGTTAAGAACACCAGCTGGCTTGACGGTGGGGCATCGACGACGATTGGTTAAGGATAGTTTCGCTGCTTGACGTCGGACTGGATCTGCATACGAAGCAAAGTCGAAGAGATGAAGACGATCTTTGAATACCGCAAAAGGTTCTCTTCGGCTTCGGCGAATTCCGATCCGATGTTGGTATCCTTGTTACGATTATTTTTTGCTTGAGGTTGCGTCCGTGCAGTCTTTTCCGTCGACGTCTAGTCGTCGTGATCCTTCTTGGCTTGATTAGTGGTGGCAGATCTGTTGTGTTTGATCTGTTCGCAGGAGGGGTTCCCTTGTTTGCAAGTCACGGTCGCTTAGATGGTGAGAATTTCACTGCTTCAGTACTCCATGGTTTTTGTAGCCTCTCCACTTGCCCGGTGAGCATGGTATTCACCTCCACCCGATAGTGAGTTTTTGCATTAATACGGTTGTCGTCTTCTTTAAATCGGACAGTGTTATGTCGACTGTCGTTGCATCAGTTGCGGCTGCGTCTGTTGCAGCGTTGTCCGTGATGGTGTCGTGTCTGGTTTCGCCGATGCGATGTTGTTCTTGGCTTTGCCGATTGCCGATTGGTGATTTGTTTAGTCTCTGTCGATGGCCATATCTTCGGATCCGCTAGTCGATGGTTTTTAAGTGTCGAATGTTTCTCTCTCCCCTCAGACGGCGCCAAACTGTGAGAGTCGAAACTCACACGGTCAAAACTTGTAGAGCAAAACTTTTAGGGAACAGAAACTTTCAAGGATAACCACGAATCTAGGAAACCCGGAGGACGTTTAATTGATTAGAAGTCGAAAAGAATACAAAGATCGGAAAACAAAGTAAAGGAATCGGAAAGAAAGTACAAAAGTACTCTGAAAACGGCTAAGAAAAACTGCTAAGTTCTTAAGTCTAGGTCTAGGGTTTTTCGTTCTGCCTTGATCGTATGGCCACTGGCTTCTTTTATAGCTGCGGGAAGTCGGTCCTCGAGAATATTTCCGTCAGATTTATGGAAATCTTCATGTTGTTATCTCTTTCCTTTTTCCGTTAAGATTTACATTTCTATCTCTAGATTTCCTTTTCCGGCTCGTCGATATCTCCTCCTTTACTTCTTTGTCTTTATCTTCTTTCGTCTTTCTGAGGCTTGACTTGTCTTGCCGGATGGGCCGAGGCTTGGACGTTCTGAGTCCGTTAACGTAGTCAACTTACTTATTTGGGTTAGAGTTTGTCGTACGCTTGGGACTAAGCTCCCATTTCTCTCATGATTTCGGTTCGTCGGCCTCAAATCGTCGGCTCATGATAGAGTATGGGCTGATGTTTCCGAAGGAAATGGGTTGCGACAAGTTATGCGTATCGGCAAGTGTTTGGTTATCCGTTCGGATAAGTTCATCTCGGAAAACCAGAACC
Organism: Orychophragmus violaceus; assembly: GCA_030180135.1. Classification (NCBI taxonomy): domain Eukaryota; kingdom Viridiplantae; phylum Streptophyta; class Magnoliopsida; order Brassicales; family Brassicaceae; genus Orychophragmus; species Orychophragmus violaceus. The sequence goes on along the minus strand of CM058240.1, from coordinate 85,464,527 downwards.
TGGTTTATGTCGGAAATCCGAGATGGTTTGGCTTAAAGGTTCAACTCGGGATTCCGGAGATGGAAACTCATGATCGAGATCGAGAGGTGATGGATTTAGATCCGAGCATGTTTTATCTCCGAATTCCGAACCGGTTCAGCTCGAATTTCTGAGATGTTTTATCTCGGAATTCTGAGCCGGTTTAGCTCGGATTTCCGAGAAGGCTGATCTCGGAATTCCGAGCTGGTTCAGCTCGGATTTCCGAGATAAAACATCTCGGATTTCCGAGCTGGTTCAGCTCGGTTTTCCGAGCTGGTTTGTCTCGGAATTCCTAGCTGGTTCAGCTCGGTTTTCCGAGATGGTTTAGCTCGTCCTTTGCTTCGTTTGGATGTTCCGTCAATCCGTAGTTTCTGTCGGAAGATATGTTTGTCCGATTATGACGTCGTCTATTTTTCCGAAACCATTTTTCTGATAAGTTGTTTAGATGAAATTGTCGGTGCTTCGTATAAAATGTCGTCCGTTTCGTATGAAATGTTGTCCGTTAACTCTTTTCGTATTGAAAGTTGCCCGTAAGAAGTTATCGATACTTCGTATAACTTGTCACTCATACGAAATTCTGTTTATCCGAAACGGGTAGTTGTCTGTGTTCGATTGTCCGATCTTTTTTTCGGCTATTATTTTCGTCGAGGGGTTTTTAACCCCAACAACCACAAAGTCTGTTGGAATAAAGTAATTTCCAACTCTGAGAGGGATGTTCTCAAGAACTCCTTCTTGATATCTCTTTGATCGATTGGCTAGGACAAGAGCAATCCTAGTGGGCTGGAAATCCATCAGTCCCAATCTCACAGCCACAGAGTATGGCATGAGATTCACACTTGAGCCAAGATCACACAATGACCTCTTAAATATGTCCTTGTATATAGAACAGTCTATCATGAAACCCCCTGGATCCTTTAGTTTCTCAGCAATCCTACCATGAATAACCGCATCGCACACTTCAGAGACCATCAAGACACCTTCTTCTTCAGTCATGTTACTAGAAATTATGTCCGTAACACATCTCCTTACCATAGGAATGTTCTTAACAGCATCAATCAATTGGGCTTCAGTTAGCTTATCTCTCATCATCTTCATGCACTTTTCTAGCTGAATCTCTTGCTTGGACTTCCTAGGGAAAGGGATCTTCGGTTTGTAAACTCTTTCTTCAGTCACAATCGGTTTGTAGACTTTTTCTTCAGCTACAATCGGATTTTCGTGTTGTGTCGATCGTTGCAGATCTGTGTCGATCAATGCAAGATCTTCATCTCGAGAATGTCTCGGATTTTTCAGCTCCAAAACCTTAGTATCTTGATTCTGCTCAGCTCCATCTTCTGCCAAAGCTGCCTTAACATGTTCTGTCTGTGTACTGGCTTCCACTTGCGTTATCCTAGCATCCAGATTATCAACTCTGCTTGTCAAAGTCTCCAATTTTCCACTCAGGTCCTGATACATGAAATCCATCTTTCCATTCAGATCTTGTGTCATCTTATTCTGTCCGAGAAGTAGCCGCTCAACCATAGATTCAATCTTTGTCTGCTCATTAGTGGGAGGAACTTGGTGAGATAAATAGCCATTATCGTTCGATCTCGGAGCTTGTCTCTGTTGACTTCTATATGTATGTCCATGATAATCAGCTCCATCTATATAATTTACCTCTGCAAACTCTTCAGCTACTGTATCAGATCGAAATTGCCTCTTCCTAACTACGATGTTGTGGACAGAATCCACCTTGTCCCTTAAATCAGCTATCTGCAGGCTATCATCTCTGCCACTAGATCTCTGCCTCTCCTTGTCAGCATTCTTGACACTATTGCTAGTTATTAAGTTCTCAATAAGCTCTTTAGCTTCCTCTGGAGTCTTGTTATAGAAGTTTCCATCACTTGATGCATCCATAGCTTTCTGATACCAAAAGTCCAAACCTCTAAAAAGGCACATAAAAGTTGCACCTCAGAGAAACCATGGTGTGCACAATCTCTTTGATACCTTTTGAATCTAATCCAAGCTGCCTTAAAAGACTCTGTAGGTTCCTGCTTGAATGTCAAGAGGTCATGTCTAAGCTGTTCGGACCTACCATCGCCATAAAAGTGTCTAAGGAACTCCTTCTTGACTGCATCCCAAGTGGTCAAAGATCCTGGCGGTAGCTGTTTCAACCAGTAAGCTGCTTCTCCTTGAGAGAGAATGGGAAGAGCTTACAGAAAAGATAACCAGTAGATACTCCCTCAGCCTTGATACTGCTATCCAATTCCTCAAATGTGTCTATATGATCCATAGGATGCTCACTAGAAAGACCATAGAACTGATGCTGTCCAACCAATGCGTAATACTCTGGTTTCAGCCTAAACTCAGCTCTGGTGAAGGGAGGTGGTCGAATCGCAGACCGATTAGCATAGAATATGTCTGGTCTGTTATAATCAGCAAGTGTCTTCTTCTGACCAACCTCTTGTGGATGTTCCGCGCCCACGACAACATCTGGTATGATGAGGTTTCCTTCCCCATCCAGTTTTTGACCCTTCGCGTTGCGTATATGACCCTCCTGGTCTCGTAAAATGTCGTCCTTGCCCGGAATCAGAATTATAGGTTTCATAGAGAGAAAACTGGTGAATGTTCAAGTGCTCGGTATCTCGGGTTTCGCTTTGTGTCGATCGATGCCCAATGTGCGTCGATCAATGCAATGCGATTCCTGCAACACCAAAGAAACAAGAACAGGAGTAAATTAGAAAAATAAGAAAAATGCTTAGTCTAAATCCTAATACTAAATCTATCGGCGAACTCAAAGAGTCCCCGGCAACGGCGCCAAAAACTTGATAGGGTCAGGTTTTAATCCTATTCTACTGCAAGTGCACAGTTAATGCAATTATAGTATAAAAGGTATCGAACCCCAAAGAGACTCTAGACTCTTGCGATAGATTATAGAATTTCAGGTTAAGTTAGGAAAACAGTAGAGAAAGCAGTAAATCAAACAGCAGAAAAGTAAATAGATCGGTTTGTAAGCAAGAAGGCAAAGCGTTAGGTCAAGGGAGTTCTCAGGAAATCAGGAACATAGGCAATCAATCAATCGGGATCTAAATAAGAACTGTTCTAGAACTGGAATCACTGAAGTATAAGAAACCAACTTTCGTTGCGAATCCTATCTATGTCTAACAACCTAGCAAGCCAACTTTCGTTGCGAATTCTAGAGTTCTAAACAAGTATTAATCTCAAGTTCTTTCGTTCACAATTCCCCTAAACCAAATTTCTTTGCGAGTAGATCAAATTGCTCATCTAGGTTCTTTCTAGCTAATTAACCAACTGTCGTTGTGGAAATCAACCTAATATCAATAATCTAAGTGGCCAGTTCAGATCAAGCATTAAGAACAACCCTAGATGAAGAACTAACAGATATAAATCCCTACAGATTGATCAACCTATAATTCCATGAAATCCCTAATGAGAATCCCTAAACCTAACAGGTAAACTACTCAGACATGACAATCATAACAAAAGACATGATGAATAGAATACTGAATATCATAAAACAGAATAAGAAACAGGGGATCAAAATCTTCTCTCTGTCGAGTATCTGATCAGCCCCTAAAACTCTCTGAATGTAAAATAAAGTGTAAGTAAAGCGTAAACAGTGGCTTAAAACCCTAATATATAAGTCTAAACACGTTTTGGGCCTTTTTGCAAGTCTGGGAAGTTTCTGGGCAAAAACTATAATTTCTCCAAAATGCAGATTTTTGGACGCAGAACCCTGGAATCACCTTGCGTCGACCACTGCACAGACTGCATCGATCGTTGCAAGGCGATTTCGCAGCCATTGAACTCTGTGAAATCTCTAAATAGTGCAGAATTGACCCAAATGCTTCCAGAACGTCCAATTAGGCTCCAAATGTCCTTAAACTTGTAAAACACCTAAAAAGACTCCAAAACATATTAAACGACTCGATAATAAAGACATATATCATGGTCGAAAGTCCTAAAAACCATGATATATCAACAAGAAAAGGAGAATGTTGCCCGTTCAACCTTCATTCTTGTCTTTTCTTTTATGATTTCGACCAGGCCTTTTTTTGCCCACTTGTAACCTAGACTATTGGCTATTTAAGCCATTCTTTTCGTGCTAATAAGATCAAGCAAGTTTAAACCTAAAACCTAAAGTGTTTAGCCTAACGGTGCAGCCTCTCTTTCTCTCGCGTGGATTCTCCTTGAGACGAAGGCTTGTTACTTGCTCGTTCCCTTACTATCAGTGTGTTCTAGTTCGTGATTGTGTTGCTGTGATCTGTTTGTTACATCAAATCCACCCAATGACCAAGCTGAGAGCGCCTTTGGCCAGCAGCTTCGTCCCATCCGACCATCTTCGACTCGCTCGACCGCTCGACCACCTCGACATTCTTCGACCATCGACCACCCAATACACGACCCACCTCCCATCTTACATCATCTGGTATCAGAGCTAAAAGCTCCTACCTCCAGGTTGTGTTCATCCAACCTTTATCTTCCTCAATTTCGTTTTGCACTTTTATTTTTGTCTTTTGTTGATTGCTTCTTCATAAATCGAAAAATCCAAAAAAAAATTGTCACCGGTTTGTTTTGCTGTTTCAGTCCATTGCTTGCTTCAATTTTATTTCTGTTTTTATAAACTGAAAATCAAGAAAAAGGTTGTTAGAATTTGAGTGTTAGGTTTTTCAAATCCAAATCGGCCGCTAGTTAATCTTACCCCTAGGTTTCTTGCGATTATTGTTTGGATTATAGCCTTGCATTTGTGATTGCTCGTTCCTGTTTTGTTGTACATCCATAGTCTTCTGTTTCTGATTGCATCCATCCATATATAAAAAAAAAAATTGCTAGTTGAACTTTGGCACCTTAAAACCGGCTGCTAGGGAACTGTTCTCTCTCTCTAGTTTTGGTGCTTTGATTGCTCACTTGCTCGGTTTATTAGCTCCTGTTTTATCTTTGTTTACTTCTGTTCTTGCTGCTTTAATAAAAGAAAATCAAATAATAATAAAAAAGCTAGTGTTTGAATCGGTTGTTAAGTTGTTAGAGTACCTAAGTCGGCCGCTAGGGTTTTGCCTTCTCTTACGATTGTTTGTGTGCTTTGACTTATCTTGCTCTCGGTTTGCTAGATCATTTAGGTTCTGTTTACTTTGTTTTTTTTTGCATTCATTATAAAACAAAAAACAAAACATAAGTCGTATCTTATTTACATTTTTCCAGTTCTGCATTTTCCATTTTCTTGCGAATTGCCGATTTGCCTTTTTTATTCTTCTTGTTTGTTTCTAGTTCCTGTGGCACTTGATTTCGTGTCTAGTGTTTTTCTTACAGGAATTAGCTACCATGGAGAGTGAAGAAGAAGACGTGGCTGAAGATAAAGTTAGTTTTGGTGGTGGACCAATTCAAGTGCAATACAAATCTAAACCGAAGGATCATTCCCATGATGAAGGAGAAGACTATGATCCGCATAACCTCTTTTTCAGGTCTTGAACAAGACCCCAGAAGCATATTTAAGATGGGAGAGAGGCATGGAAGATTGGTTTTGGTATCACAAAGTCCCGAAGGAGAAGAGATTATCTCATGCCATCAATGCACTTGTTGGAGAAGCTTCTATATGGTAGATACGAGAAGAAGCTCTCAACTACTGCCATAACCCGATCACTACTTGGGGAGTTTTAAAGCAGCATATGTACAAGGAATTTGTACAAAATCCCCACAACCGTAGCTACCTTCCCAAGAGGCTTATGATGAGATCATATTCACGAGTTTGGATGCCAACACCAAAGAAGGAGATTGTTTTGGGTCAACAACCCACCAAGAGACAATCTCATGAACAATGTAAGTCATCTAAACCTTCCAATGAAGTTAATGGAAGTTTTTATAGATGTCAAAAATAGGTCATGATGCTGCAACTTGTTCCACTAGACAAGTAGTTATCCATTTGTTATCAGAACAAGAAAGGGTTAACTCTAAAGAAGTTACAATAGCTAACTCCGAGTCAGAATTTTCCAATACTTGTATGATGCACTTGCCTTTGCCAAGGGATTTTGATGCAGGTATAGGCACGCCAAAGAAGGTAGCAGATCATGAAGTTAGCACCAGACTTATTCAGATCCAAGAAAAACCACTGGATCACATAATTACTCAACACATTGTGGCATTGGAGAAAACCGAACCGCCGCGACCAAAGGTTAAAATGTCCCAACCCAACTCTTTTCCACCTGATTATAATGAATCAAAAACTTTTTTAATGCACTTGAGATTTCCCGAAAGTGTTGAGAAGGACGCAGGAATGATAGAGAGTCCAATGGACCGCACGGACCAACGGACAGGAGGCGAGACCGAGAAACAAGTGGAACCGGCCGACCCAGAGTGTAATCCGACTGAGGTCATTGGAGATCATGGTGCAGAGAGTTTTCCATGGAACCCAGTCCAGAACAGAGGCGTGATCCTGAGCAACATACTCAAAGGAGCACTGCCTGAAATCCCTTACACGAACAAACCACCGATCCATTAAGGTAAGGCCATGGACTCACAAAACCGCATGAAAGCTAACTTTCTTTCTCTTGGTGCAGGTTATGCAGATTTGAGGTTGAATCCTTTTCAATAGAGAGGGTATGATGAGGACATCGGTGTTGGAACGTCGAGCCAATTCTACCATATTCAGAATTGCTGTCATGTTCCTGAAGCCTAGGATCTAGGGTCTACTTAATTGAATCAAGGATCTGATCTCGTGTTTACCTGGAGATTGGCAGCGGAAGATGGTCAGATAAACGAGATCTCCAGCGCCTCAGATGCTGCGCCTCTACTGTAGTCCACACGCACACAAGCTGGAATCCGCCGGGATGCTAGTACTGGTGCTCGGATCTCCCTGGGAATTGAGTTTCTAGAGGTTTCTGTGTTTTCTCTCTTAGAAAAACAGTCTGAGCGGCGCTCTCCCCCTTTAGGTCGAATGTATAAAATCACTTATATACAGACCTCGACATAAACCGAAACATCAGTCTCGGTTTCGGCCTTGTGTCGACCGACACACTTAGTGGTGTCGATCGACACACGTCTTGTGTCGACCGACGCACCCAATGGTGTCGATCGACACACCTCATTAAAACTCATATTCGATGTGTATCCAATACACATCGACCAGACCATATGCCAATGATCAATCCCATACGAACTATGTCCAACTTGCTTAGGTGTGTGACCCTGTAGGTTCACACGATACTGGAAATGAGTTACAACTCATTTGTCATAAGTGGTTTCTAGCAAAACATTATGACTACCCAGCATCACATGAATTGTCCGATCTCGACAACACAACTATCTCTAGAGTGAGTACAATGTGATTTCAGGACATAATCCCAACAATCTCCCACTTGTACTGGAATCATCTATTCCTTTAATCCCTTCGTCTCTATATCTCGATATGGCATAAGGAAAGAGACTGTGTCATCCTTATTATAGCCAACATCATGTTCATCGAATTCCTGATCTATACTGATAAAACAAACGACTGACAATCACCTCGTTTGAGCACGGCCATGCATTTTCTCAGTATCAAATCTTCGATGGGCCCTGAGATATTTATCTCCCGTTATCCAGGAGGGACAAATCCCATCTTGTTCCATCCCTGTTTCTACACATACTTCATGATACGCCTAAGCAATGCCGTTATAGCCGCCAGTTACGGAACGACGTTTGACAAGGTCAAAACGCACCAATTCATATGCTAGAAAGCATGATGAACTCAGGTCTAAGGACTATACTCTATAGTCGTAATGAGAACCTCCCATGACACTGATATAACTATCCTGTGGAGTTCTCATTAGGCGGGTCATGTCCGATCATATGTTCACCAACATATATCTATGTGACTGACTGTGATAATCATATCATTGACTCCATGAAACTTAGTCCAACAGTCACCTCACATACTAGTCTCGCGCGGTTATTGGTGCCCCACTTCAATAACCTCGACTAGGGACAATCATAATTTATGTCATCTTTTACTTATAGGGTTTCATGATCAAGTCCTCAACTTGATGACCTATATGATGACCATAAAGTATTTTGGGACTATTATTTAATTATCCAATAATTAAATAATACCGATGTCAGTTTGAATTACATAAACACTACCATAGCAGGTCTATGTAAGAATTACAACATAACTAGAATTACTCCTACTAGAATCAAGATCATCTCTTCAGATATCTTATACCTACAGCAACAGAATGAATTTCGTGCTTAGGTTGTGGGAGAGTCTGCGGTGTTATTGCTTGAAACAATTCCAACAAACCACACCGCCATTCAGACAAAAGCACTATTCTACGGTCCACTGCTTGGAGCCTTTCCAACAGATAGCACCGCTATTCAGACAAAGAGACATAACCAGGTGGGAACCGGGAATCGTCTTTGTCCGTCTAACTACTTTCAACTGGTTCGTCACTTCCTTAGTTCACTACGAACCTATCCTTAGTGTTTCTCAAACACTTGGGATATTTCTGGTAACTGTTCAGTGACTATTACCGGAACATATTGGTATTTTCTCGTCATGCTATATGTGTAAGCTGCATCAAGACGAGCGCAAAATATGGCATTCCTGATGGATTCTATTGCAGCAGCATTAGTATTCACACTCATTAATAATAGCTCAGCTAGTGTCCAAAACACTTCATCTTGCTAAGATTATTGCCATAAGACCTTTGGTATGAAGCCATTCTTGGAATCAAGCACATTAGAACTGTCCAATACCTTATCAACGTAAGGATTTTGACACGATCCAATTAGCCTTTCTGATCCATTCCAATGGATCCTTATTCCAAGAACTTTCACGGCCTTCTCCCATGTCCATCGTTAAATTTGACTTCCGACCCAAGTCTTGACAAGATTTTAGCGTCGAAACGTCGTTTATGAGATTAAATATGTTATCTACATACAGCGGTGAGAAATGCAGCTACGCTCCCACTAGTCTTCTTGTAAACGCATAGTTTCTTTTCTTTCTGATCAAGTCAAAACTTTTGACCACATTATCAGAATGTTGATTTCAACTCCAAGATGTTTGCTTCAATCCAGAAATGGATCGGTGAAGCTAACATGATACTCAGCCAATTTTCGGAGTTGGGGCTCACCTTCGCTTCTTTGAATTTCGCATGCTCGTCACTTTTCAATGATCAACAGATCACGACAATCGGCTACGAGAAATCACTCTCGAGTTAGTGACGGATCCTTTCGGATCTGCGAATTTCAGGCTCCACAGGTGTAGATCTTACAGCACTTTGTAGATCTCACCGCTGTTCTCCTTCAACAGGTTGAGCAGCCTCCTGTGTTTATCAAATTTCTTCAATGTGTAATTTTACTCCCACTGTTCCTTTTGGAAAGTATGATCTTTCTCAAAAGATACAGTTCCGGACAACAAAAGTACTAAGCCTTGGTTTCCCTAGGACAACCAGCGAGGTAGAACTTATCAGATTTGGGTTCAAGTTTGTTTGTTGACTACTGTCTTGCACAAACCTTGCAATCCCAATTAATCAGAAAAACAAATCTGGAAATCACTCAGTCCACATCCAATGTGGTGTTTTTCACTGATTCTGACATAAACTTATTTAGCGTAAACATAGACATTTTAGAACGTATTCTTAAATAATTATGGAAGATTCCTGTGACTCATCATTAATCAAAGCATATCTAATAAGATCCGATTCATTCTGTCAGATGATCACCCAATTCTTGACTCAAGTATTTTCCTCCGCGATTCAATCGAGGATCTCAATACTTCTGTCAAATCGGTTCTACACTTCATTTTTGGAACTCCTCAAGGGATTCCTGCTCGTGTCTCATCAAATGAACACAGTCATACTTATTGATGCCATCAATAAGGTGATGAAGTACAGAAGATTTCCTTTGGCACTAATGCTCGTTGGGCCGCATACATCAGTATGTGTAAGGCCCAATAAGCCTCTGGCCCGTTGTCTTTTAGCTCTGCTAAAAAGGCCTTAGTCATTTGGTCCAGTGAGCAGAATTCATACCTCATATGATTAATAATCAAATGAGCCCAAAACTATGGAACTTCTGAATCCGCTTCACTCTATGTGGTCAAAACGACTATGCCAAGGAAAAGTCGTGTTCGAGTCACCAGACTTAAACCTTTAGTATTTGTGCTATATTCAAACTTACGCTGGTTTAAGATATAAAACCCATTCCAAACGGGGTGCTACCATATGATATTTCATTAAGATCTAAAGAACAAAACTTGTCTTTTATCAAAATGAAAAACATCCAAATTCTTTAGAAGAAGATGAAAGACATTTCTGCACAAGGCAGATACATAGTAGCAATTACTTAATCTCTAAAACCAAGTATGAAAGGCTCCTACAAGTGGAGAATCTCTACGGCTCATGCAGCAACCATTGCTTCATACCAGACACACAGTTCCACTTGTCCTTTCTTCAACGTTCTACTGTCGCTTAGGTCCTGCATATTTCAAAAATATCAGTACCACAACTAGTATCCAATACTTATGTAGAACTTGAATTAATAACACAATACCTGAAGAAGAAGTACCATACATCTCCTTCATCTCTTGTGAATCTTCCAAGAATTTAATGCAATCTCTCTTCCAATGCCCTGACTCATCGCAGTATAAGCATTTTCTAACACCAGACGGGCCTGACTTGGGCTTATTAGATGACACAGGCTTATCCTGATTCCAAATCTGGACGGCTTTGCCTCTACCTTGCCAACATAAGATTTCTCAAATCTTTTACCCTTTATGATGTTTTGCTCTGCTGTTTTGAGCATGCCATGCAGCTCACTCAACGTCTTCGTCAAGCCTTTCTTAATATAGTTCTTAATGAACTTATCATAGCTTGACGGCAGTGACTGCAGAATGATATCAGTGGTCAACTCTAAGCTGACAGGACATTCCAGTTTCCCCAGGTTATCAATGTAACCCATCATTTTAATGACATGAGGACTTACTGGAGCATCCTCTGGTAGCTTGCACCCAGTGAGAGACTTCACCATCTGGAATCTCTCAACTCGTGTCAGATCCTGAAACTTCAGTTTCAGGCTGGTGATCATCTCTATTGGCGACTCCATGTTCTCGTATTGACTCTTCAAGTCCGAGTTCATGGTAGCCAACATCAGACCACGTACATCTACCACATCAATATAATGCTTATTCCAAGCATTATATGCTGCATGCGAGCGATTGGTCCCAAGCCTTTCTGGAAGAGCCTTTTCAAGGACATAATCCTTGCTCTCCTGCTTGAGAATGAATCTCAGATTCCGATACCAATCCAGGAAGTTGGATCCATTTAACTTGTCCTTCTCAAGGACGGATCGCAACGAGAAAGTAGTCATAGACATAAGCTGAAATCCAAGAAAAACAAAGATTTAGTTATGTATATGATGAGAAATCTTATCTAATAAGAAAACTCGCATTATATTCAAACAATGTTTCCTCTATGAATATAATGATCCAAGATCCATACTTCACCAAAATCTGAGTGGGCGACTCGCCATCACCCAAACTTTAGTTATCTAGGTAAGCAAATCATTGCTAATTGTACCCAGTACAACTCTTGGTCGCAGATAAGACAATCCATGTCTCATCTACTCTGACGTCTCTGGGCCCAGAACTTCTGATAGCCCAGTCAAGTAAACCAATATCTTTAGTCTTGTGATCATTGACAGTCGCACTGCAAGTCTATCAATGATCACCTGCCTTACTCATGTAGCAGTGGATACCAAGGACTCCAAGACTATCCAACAAACGACACGAGTCTTGACAGTAGACAAGATTGGGCAAGACATCAAGGTCACTTGATATTTAGTTGAGGAAACTAAACCCAAAAGTTTAGCAAATCAATCTCTTAGGTCATGTAATTGTTGATGTTTAGCACTGCAAATCCATCAACATAACTATCTGCCTTACTCACGTAATTGTGGACACCAAGCTCTTGGCTAGACCATCACACAACGAAATGAGTCTTGACAGTTGACCATATTGAAGCTAAGCTTTGATCAAGGTTTAAGTCTAGTTTGGTTTCCGCAAATTCAAGGTTCAATAACCAGAATTTTGAGCACTGTATCGATCGACGAAGACTATGTATGTCAATCGACACCACCAAACAAAACCATACTTCAATAACCGGTTAATCCAATTAACCCGGTTCATCGAACCGGTCATGTCGATCGACACAACCCGTGTGACGGTCGACATAGACCTTAACCGAAGACAGTTTTGATAACCGGTTCAATCCAATTGAACCGACTTATCAGATCAAACTGATCTTAACCATTCAAATCGGTTTATACAAATTGCGATAACTGGTTCAATCCAATTGAATCAATTCATCCAATTTTAAACCGTTTTAACCAGTTTCAACTGATTGCGATAACCGGTCCAATTCAATTGAACCGTTTTATCCAATCAAACTGATTAATTCCATCGGTTCTTGCTAATTGAGATAATCAGTTCAATCCAATTGAACTAATTCATCCAATTTAAACCGATCTATTCGGACTTAACCAAGCATGATAACCGGTCCAATTCAATTGAACCAATTAACCATTCGCTAGGTATCTGTCGAATATGCTTTGTGTCGACCGACACACAACCTGTGTCGATCGACACAGTAGGCTTTCGGTTTTTCTTCGCGAAAAACCCTAGCCGCCGAATCTGTCGATTTTGCTGTTCTCTGTCGACCGACACACCTAGTGTGTCGATCGACACTGTGCGAAAACACAGACTCGATCTTGATCGAAATCGATCTGACCTGTTCTAACCAAACAACCTAGTTTGTGAATCTAAATCATCAAATTCAATAAACAGGTCTGATTCAATGGAAAACCATAAGGCTCTGATACCACTGTTGGAACGTCGAGCCAATTCTACCATATTCAGAATTGCTGTCATGTTCCTGAAGCCTAGGATCTAGGGTCTACTTAATTGAATCAAGGATCTGATCTCGTGTTTACCTGGAGATTGGCAGCGGAAGATGGTCAGATAAACGAGATCTCCAGCGCCTCAGATGCTGCGCCTCTACTGTAGTCCACACGCACACAAGCTGGAATCCGCCGGGATGCTAGTACCGGTGCTCGGATCTCCCTGGGAATTGAGTTTCTAGAGGTTTCTGTGTTTTCTCTCTGAGAAAAACAGTCTGAGCGGCGCTCTCCCCCTTTAGGTCGAATGTATAAAATCACTTATATACAGACCTCGACATAAACCGAAACATCAGTCTCGGTTTCGGCCTTGTGTCGACCGACACACTTAGTGGTGTCGTTCGACACACGTCTTGTGTCGACCGACGCACCCAATGGTGTCGATCGACACACCTCATTAAAACTCATATTCGATGTGTATCCAATACACATCGACCAGACCATATGCCAATGATCAATCCCATACGAACTATGTCCAACTTGCTTAGGTGTGTGACCCTGTAGGTTCACACGATACTGGAAATGAGTTACAACTCATTTGTCATAAGCGGTTTCTAGCAAAACATTATGACTACCCAGCATCACATGAATTGTCCGATCTCGACAACACAACTATCTCTAGAGTGAGTACAATGTGATTTCAGGACATAATCCCAACAATCGGATCATCCAGACCCGGCCCGGACGAGCGGTACGTACCAACCTCGACCATGAGGCTGATCGAGTTGTTCCCGACCACGCGGAACGTACCTGTGGAGGTTCAGGAGGCCAAGACATGTTCTACAAGGACAAGTGACGTGGGATTTAGGATTCATCAGCCAACAACATGTTTCAGGAGTAATGATTGTTCCAGAACCCAACTGGAATGATCCCATTTTGAGATAGCTGACAACCGTCCACCCGGAGCCCTAGAAGAGTCCTGGAAGATGTCCATATGATAATTGGTTCGAACTAATCATACCAGACTTGATATCCACCATAAATTATGCTATTTGGAAGAGTTTGGTCAGAAGAAATCAGCCTTGGGTCGAGCTAATCTAGGAGTATCTCTAGAAGCTGTCCATTTAGCCCTATCCGCGGATATAGGTGCGTTCAAGAGAGGATTACGATCGGACCATGAAGATTCAAGCTTCAAATCAACCTGTTCTGGAAACCTAATTACCAAGGAGTCATCACGAAGTGGAATTACATCTATAACATTTTCTATGAAGAAGTTATGCCCGTTTCAAGACAGGTGATTTTCAGGGAACCCGCGAAATACCTACTTGCACATTTTGGAGTGCTCAGAACGAATCAGAATGAATCAAGGAGTAAAGGTACTTATTCTGGATTCTTGATTCATCAGGGAATGAATGAGAGTTGGAATCACACAATTACCATCTCGGACGAAGAATATATGCAAGATCAAACCCGAAGGTTGCTGGACCTGCCTTATTTGGAAGCTCACGGATTTAGTGAACTCCAGAACTATGTTTGGCGATCAGGATCATGTGCAACAACTCTTTGGGCTGAGGTTTATACTCTTTTCCCTTAAGTGTGGTTTTATCCCAATTGGGTTTTCCAACTAAGGTTTTTAATGAGGTAAACCAAAGCCCGATACGAGAGAAGGAGAATTTGGCCCGTTCAACCTTCATTCTTGTCTTTTCTTTTATGATTTCGACCAGGCCCTTTTTGGCCCACTTGTAACCTAGACTATTGGCTATTTAAGCCATTCTTTTCGTGCTAATAAGATCAAGCAAGTTTAAACCTAAAACCTAAAGTGTTTAGCCTGGCGGCGCAGCCTCTCTTTCTCTCGCGTGGATTCCCCTTGAGACGAAGGCTTGTTACTTGCTCGTGTCCTTACTATCAGTGTGTTCTAGTTCGTGATTGTGTTGTTGTGATATGTTTGTTACATCAAATCCACCCACTGACCAAGCTGAGAGCGCTTTCGGCCAGCAGCTTTGTCCCATCCGGCCATCTTCGACTCGCTCGACTGCTCGACCACCTCGACATTCTTCGACCATCGACCACCCAATACACGACCCACCTCCCATCTTACATCACTATGAGTCTTCTCTCACAGTCGCCATGAGTGTTGGTTCAGCTTGCACTCGCCATGAGAGTGTAAACTTGTAATCAAACTACAAAGCTGTACTCCCTTCATCTTTCTATAATCAATCTTATCATCCATTCAAGATTACTGAGAGTTTGTAGACTTCGATAGTAGTAAAGTCTATCAGGTGGTATTAAGTAGATCATGGGAGGAGGAATGTTAGGTCTAATGTTTCATGTACTTGCATACAATATGAACTTAGTGGAATCCCATGTGCTCACATAATCAAAGCGTTAGGAGAAGATGACAAGACAAAGAAACCAGAAGCATTTGTCTTGGATTTTTTTTCCACTGTCAAATGGAGTGAGTGTTACGAAGAGGTTCTAAAGCCTATCAGTGGGATTATTATGTGGAAAAGGTGCAAAGATGTTACAGTATTGCCACCACCCGATAAAATTTCCAAGGGAAGACGCTGAGGTAACAAACGTATACTTGAGTCATGGGAGAAGGCGCCTAAACAAAGCAAGAAACAAAAAATTATTGTGGTAACTTATTATCATGAACTAGTTATGTAATGTTATTTATTAGTGGTTACTTTATGATGGAAACCTTCTTTTTACCTTCATAGACATGCAGCAATTGTGGTGCTTCAGGACATAACAAAAGAAGATGCAAAAACATGGTGGCACCAGCACCTGAACCTGCACCAAAACGGGAAGAGGCCGACCTAAGAAGAGTGACCAAGCTCCAAAAGAGGTTTCACAACCAACTTAAAAACAATTACAGCACTGTTGTCATTGTAATCTTCTCTGCTCTGATTTTTATGAACTTGGTATAAGTATGCTGGTTTTTGGTATTAAGAGACAGTTATTTGGTATTTCAGATGATACGAGCTTTGGCATAAAAGTCTTGAGCCAAAACAAGGGTGAGCCGTTAGCTGGTCTAAGGACCTCTCTAACTAACTCGGGATAGGATGGAAGCGATAGTGGATCGAAAGCACCACACTAGTTATGGATATACTAGTGATACAGCAGGGGCCTTGTTCTAATCACAAGAACAAGAAACAACAAAGACTCATTTTAAGACTAAAACGAAATACTTTATTGAAAAGAGAAGAATTCTCAAAGTGTTTATCAAAATCAAAGGTTGTTCTAAAATGATACAATGGAGTGAGATTTTATAGGCTAGGCCCTAAGACATTTAAACAAATAAAATTCTGAAAATAAATCAACATAAATGAAAATAAATCAACCTAAATGAGAATCAATCAAAGGCTTGATTGATATGGCTTTTAATGCTTGATTTTGGCCAAATGAGGGAATATGTGATGATGCCTTTGTATCTTGATGGTTTGGGTGGATAAGTGAGCTTCTTTGGAACCTTCTTAGTCACTTGGAGGGTCTCAAAATCGTGGGTAAACCAAAACATAAGGAATTGTTGTAGTGTGAACTCCTTGATTGCACTTAGGTCCGGATATGGTAAGTCTTGGTGTATGAGTGGTCTAGATTGAATCCGCTTGATCCTGTGGGTGCTGGAGCATCTTAGCAGCTTCTTGGAAGTCTCTAGATGAAGTATATGGTCTCCTGGTCGCCATATATGAGTTTGAAGTCTCCAAAACTTGGAAGGTTCAAAATAAGGCAAATGGAGGATCTTCCGGCTTAGAAATTGAATATCTTCCAAACCAAAACTGGTATTGCCATGAAACCAACTCTTAGAGATCCTATTTTGGATCAATATTCCAGAACAAGTCGTTTTGGAGCTTAAAAATTCTTGGTTTGGTCTCCATGCTCCAATGAGTGACTGTTGGTCAAAATCGGGTAATCTTGGAATCACCCAACTTGAAAACTTAATATCTCCTTCATGTGAGTTGCTACTGAGTTTATTCCACTTCGAGAAGCTTCCTGGTTGATCTAAGAATGTAGTCAATTTGGTCTCTGGGCTGGACCAGTTGATAGTGGGATTCGTTTGGTCAATACAAGGCTCATAGGAATCCTTCGACTTTTGGGCATCTCTCGGCTCCATGTGGCTTGAGTGGTGAGTTTGATAGACCTCTTGTTCAGCTATTGGTTTGATGACCTCATCATACTCTCCCTCTTCTAAAGGATTTGTCCTCAAATCTTCTTTCTTGATAATTATGTTGGGAGCCGCTGGTTTTGTTGGAGGTTCCATAATCCTTTCCACCCTTATGCCCCTCTTTTCTTCTATGCGTGTGAGATGTTTATCCAAGTTTTTGATTTCATCTTGGATACTTGAGATCAGTTCCCAAAGGCAGCCTTGTCTCCTTTATGGTTATTCATTACTCAGTGGTATAAGTGAAACCAAGAGAAAGAATACACAAGGATTCAAACAAAGAAAATGAGTAGAAGGATTTTTTTTTATGTAAATAAAAAAAAAATTGCAAAAAATGAAAATAATAAAAGTGAAGAAATCAAACAACCTAGTTTGATCCAGGACTTTTAAAGCTCTGATACCAAAATGATACGAGTTTCGGCATAAAAGTCTTGAGCCAAAACAGGGGTGAGCCGTTAGCTGGTCTAAGGACCTCTCTAACTAACTCGGGATAGGATGGAAGCGATAGTGGATCGAATGCACCACACTAGTTATGGATATACTAGTGATACAGCAGGGGCCTTGTTCTAATCACAAGAACAAGAAACAACAAAGACTCATTTTAAGACTAAAACGAAATACTTTATTGAAAAGAGAAGAATTCTCAAAGTGTTTATCAAAATCAAAGGTTGTTCTAAAATGATACAATGGAGTGAGATTTTATAGGCTATGCCCTAAGACATTTAAACAAATAAAATTCTGAAAATAAATCAACATAAATGCAAATAAATCAACCTAAATGAGAATCAATCAAAGGCTTGATTGATATGGCCTTTAATGCTTGATTTTGGCCAAATGAGGGAATATGTGATGATGCCTTTGTATCTTGATGGTTTGGGTGGATAAGTGAGCTTCTTTGGAACCTTCTTAGTCACTTGGAGGGTCTCAAAATCGTGGGTAAACCAAAACATAAGGAATTGTTGTTGTGTGAACTCCTTGATTGCACTTAGGTCCAGATATGGTAAGTCTTGGTGTATGAGTGGTCTAGATTGAATCCGCTTGATCCTGTGGGTGCTGGAGCATCTTAGCAGCTTCTTGGAAGTCTCTAGATGAAGTATATGGTCTCCTAGTCGCCATATATGAGTTTGAAATCTCCAAAACTTGGAAGGTTCAAAATAAGGCAAATGGAGCATCTTCCGGCTTAGAAATTGAATATCTTCCAAACCAAAACTGGTATTGCCACGAAACCAACTCTTAGAGATCCTATTTTGGATCAAGATTCCAGAACAAGTCGTTTTGGAGCTTAAAAATTCTTGGTTTGGTCTCCATGCTCCAATGAGTGACTGTTGGTCAAAATCGGGTAATCTTGGAATCACCCAACTTGAAAACTTAATATCTCCTTCATGTGAGTTTCTACTGAGTTGATTCCACTTCTAGAAGCTTCCTGGTTGATCTAAGAATGTAGTCAATTTGGTCTCTGGGCTGGACCAGTTGATAGTGGGATTCGTTTGGTCAATACAAGGCTCATAGGAATCCTTGGACTTTTGGGCATCTCTCGGTTCCATGTGGCTTGAGTGGTGAGTTTGATAGACCTCTTGTTCAGATATTGGTTTGATGACCTCATCATACTCTCCCTCTTCTAAAGGATTTGTCCTCAAATCTTCTTTCTTGATAATTATGTTGGGAGCCGCTGGTTTTGTTGGAGGTTTCATAATCCTTTCCACCCTTATGCCCCTCTTTTCTTCTATGCGTGTGAGATGTTTATCCAAGTTTTTGATTTCATCTTGGATACTTGAGATCAGTTCCCAAAAGGCAGTCTTATCTCCTTTATGGTTATTCATTACCCAGTGGTATAAGTGAAACCAAGAGAAAGAATACACAAGGATTCAAACAAAGAAAATGAGTAGAAGGTTTTTTTTTTATGTAAATAAAAAAAAATTGCAAAAAATGAAAATAATAAAAGTGAAGAAATCAAACAGCCTAGTTTGATCCAGGACTTTTAAAGCTCTGATACCAAAATGATACGAGCTTTGGCATAAAAGTCTTGAGCCAAAACAGGGGTGAGCCGTTAGCTGGTCTAAGGACCTCTCTAACTAACTCGGGATAGGATGGAAGCGATAGTGGATCGAATGCACCACACTAGTTATGGATATACTAGTGATACAGAAGGGGCCTTGTTCTAATCACAAGAACAAGAAACAACAGAGACTCATTTTAAGACTAAAACGAAATATTTTATTGAAAAGAGAAGAATTCTCAAAGTGTTTATCAAAATCAAAGGTTGTTCTAAAATGATACAATGGAGTGAGATTTTATAGGCTAGGCCCTAAGACATTTAAACAAATAAAATTCTGAAAATAAATCAACATGAATGCAAATAAATCAACCTAAATGAGAATCAATCAAAGGCTTGATTGATATGGCCTTTAATGCTTGATTTTGGCCAAATGAGGGAATATGTGATGATGCCTTTGTATCTTGATGGTTTGGGTGGATAAGTGAGCTTCTTTGGAACCTTCTTAGTCACTTGGAGGGTCTCAAAATCGTGGGTAAACCAAAACATAAGGAATTGTTGTAGTGTGAACTCCTTGATTGCACTTAGGTCCGGATATGGTAAGTCTTGGTGTATGAGTGGTCTAGATTGAATCTGCTTGATCCTGTGGGTGCTGGAGCATCTTAGCAGCTTCTTGGAAGTCTCTAGATGAAGTATATGGTCTCCTGGTCGCCATATATGAATTTGAAGTCTCCAAAACTTGGAAGGTTCAAAATAAGGCAAATGGAGGATCTTCCGGCTTAGAAATTGAATATCTTCCAAACCAAAACTGGTATTGCCACGAAACCAACTCTTAGAGATCCTATTTTGGATCAAGATTCCAGAATAAGTCGTTTTGGAGCTTAAAAATTCTTGGTTTGGTCTCCATGCTCCAATGAGTGACTGTTGGTCAAAATCGGGTAATCTTGGAATCACCCAACTTGAAAACTTAATATCTCCTTCATGTGAGTTGCTACTGAGTTGATTCCACTTCGAGAAGCTTCCTGGTTGATCTAAGAATGTAGTCAATTTGGTCTCTGGGCTGGACCAGTTGATAGTGGGATTCGTTTGGTCAATACAAGGCTCATAGGAATTCTTGGACTTTTGGGCATCTCTCGGCTCCATGTGGCTTGAGTGGTGAGTTTGATAGACCTCTTGTTCAGCTATTGGTTTGATGACCTCATCATCAGATATTGTAATATGTAAAAGACTTATGAACAAGCTTTTCTTTAATATCGTCCGTACTGATTTTTGAACTGTGGTTTTGGTCATTATGCTTCTTCCTTACTTGAAAAGAAAAACAAGACAACATAGGCAATCGTTATCTTTTTAATTCATTTCAATTCCAACACATAGTACATTCCAACACAAAGAGTACAATACAACTTAACCTTTTGTTAACAATTGACACATAGGAGTTCTTAATACATAAGATAACATACATTCAATCCCAACTGTAATTGCAGCACATATTACTATTGTCTTTGCTTTTGCCTTCATATCTTGTAACTCATGTTCAATCTTCTTTGTCTTCTACACAAGTTTGTCTACTTTCTCCATCAAATTCTTGTCATGATTAATGATTTCTCTTATGTATTCAATGAACATATCTTGTTTTTCTGCAAAAACTATAAACTCTTCCATCCTAGCTTCTTCTACCATACGAAAACGTGACTATAGTGAACCTGTAACCAATATTGCAAAAATCTTAGACCAAAACGAATGACAAAAAAAGAAGCATTGTCATAAACAAGTTCAGTTATACATGTTTTGCAGCAACACATTTATAAAATTTACGATGAGGATTCTTCGCTGTCGTTGTTACAAGTAACACAATTTTCTCTCCGCATACATATTTTCTCGCAATGCCTTTAACCGACTTAAACTAGAACTGATGAAATATGTAGCTCATTTCCTAATAACAAAAACTAAATATCAATTACCTAAATCCCCCATTAAAATTCAAACCAGAACAACAAATTAATTAAAACCAAGCAGAGAAATTCGAATTTACTTTGAAAACGATAAAAGGGATTAGGGTTTCACCTCCAAAGTGGGAATAGAAGGTATAAAATCGCTGGATAATGGATTTTCACAGAAATCTCAAGATCTCCAGCTTTTTCCTTTTCCATCTTGATGGAGAATCGAAGGGGATAGAGTTCGTCCCGAAATCTCTCTTCTTCTTTTTTTCTTAAATCAATTTTTCTTTTTTTTATATGGAATAGAGTTAGTCGTTTATGAGACTAAATGAAACGATGTGTTTCATTCTCCGCTATGGAGTTATTTTATTTGCATTATATGAAACCTTAGGTTTTTAAATACAGCTTAATTTTTCTTGGGTTTTTTTAGGTGAAATGTCAAACCATCGGGATTTTTTTTTGCAATTTTTCCGTAAAATGAATATGTTTTTTTTTTTTGATTAATCTGGGGGTATCCCGAGCCTATGGAGGGGCTCAAACTAATTTCTAAGGGGAGGTGCAGTCCATGGATAGACCCTCTCTCCGGGTATTCAAATGGGCCGAAAGCAATGGGCACATATCCATGTAGGTGTCCTAAACAAATGTGATTTAGTTTCGCATGGCAAGAGTATCGAACCCGGAACGTGGTAGTGTCCTAGGCCCATCTCTAACCACTTGACCACAAGAGTCGGGACAAAACGAATATGTTTTAATCGCTGGTTGTTGTTGATATCGCTATAACCTGTTGACGAATGCAGAATGAATATGATTTGCTGGTCGAATTATAATTCAACAAATCTTGGAGAATAATTGGAGAACATTAAACAAGGCAAAAAAAGAGGTGGAAACATGTGAACCCCGATAATTGATGCGATGAAGATGGGGTGGGTCGGTCCACTAAAAGAACCACCACTCGTGCTAACGCTTCGAATCTTATTTATTAGGTCAAATCATTTCTTCTTCAACGTCCAACACCCACATGTGACAAGTACCTTATCAAGCATATTGTAGATGACCCCCGAAAGTTAAAGTTTTCTGTCTATATGTTTAATATAAATTTAGTGTCGGTACGTGTATTTGCAAGTGACATCCATTTGCATTCCAACCCTACATCATATCATCTACTTCAAGCCAATATGGATGTTAGATATGCAGTAGATCATCCGAACCGTTTTTTGGCATGTTAATTGTGCATTCGTACAAAACCAAAAGAAAGAAAAAAAATTATTAATTAGATTTTTATTTATTTATTTTTAAAGATGTGTATGCAGTTTTTACAAAATATGAGACAACATTATTTTTAACCTTTTTCTTATAAAGTATTAAAACTTTTTAATAAGTTTGAAATTCAGGAACGAAACCTAGGGCACAATAAACCAACTGCTTACGCTAACTAGACCACAACTAGGACCTCAACACATGTGATATTAAACCTTTTTTTTTTAAACCTAATTTTTTTCTACACACATAATAACCATTTTTTGAGTAAAAGTCACATAACCATTTAACATGTTATTTTTACAGTTATATTTGATAGCTAATAAAATAACTGGATTTCTATATTTTATTACTAATCACATGCATTTGTAGATCGTGATTTATGCTGAACATTTTTCAAAGATTTATGTTGAACAATTCCGTCATTTTATCATTTTATCACTTTTTTTTTTTTGAACAATATCATTTTATCACTTTACTGAATAAAAGTAAAAGAATATCTTTGTTTTATACAATTATGTTAAGCAAAATATTTATATGTATATGTTATTCTATTATACAAATTTATTTTTCTCCTCATACTTTTTTATTAACCTAGATATATGGAAGGATTTATATTAATCTCTTGGAAAAATTATCCATAAATAAATTTTTTCCTAAATATTCAAATGAATCAAAATCAAAAATCTATATTTATGTAGATGTCCAAGAAAATATGTGGTTCTTCTCGTACTTATATGTTACCATCATAATCTTTTGTCTAAATGGTGAGGGTGATTTATGAATCAAAGTTTGAAATTTTACTTATTTTATTATTGTTTCGGTGGAAAGCAATTCCTTGAGAATAAAATCTTTCGTAAAAACAATTACTTTATGAATATTTTAAAGGCAAATCATAAAAATAGCACAAAACATACATAGTTACAAATATAACAAAAAAAAATGACCATAATATCATTCATTAAAGATAAAGACTAAATTAACCAATTCTAAACCCTAAATCTTAACTTCAAACCCTAAATACTAAACTATAACCCTAAATACTAAACGCTAAACCCTAAACCTTAGATAATAAATTCTAACCTTAAATTATATAATGCTATAAAAAATTTGTAATCTAAATAATGCTAAAAATGTTAATTATCTTTTTGATGCTATATTTGATAGTACTGGTATTTTATGTAATTTAAAATCAAAGTATGTTTTGTACTATTTTATGTAATTTTTCATTTTAATAGTACTGGTATTTTCTTTGTCTACATAATAGTGGTATTATTGGTATTTTCTTTGGCTACATAATAGTGGTATTATCCATAGCATATTACAGTCTCCTTTTCAAAATAAAAATAAATTTACGTCCGTCGATTTGTTCCCAAATTAATTGCAAACATGATAAAGCAGATGTCTCGGCTTTGTTTCTTCGCATGTTCTAAACCATATCTATTAGTGGGTCGTGTATTATACCAAACTTGCAAGATCTTGCCCATACGCATACTCCACTTGGACACTTGAAATTTGACATTCAACTAATTTTCTAATTATTGTAAAAAAAAACTAATTTTCTAATTATTCATCCAGTCATGTCTCCTCGATGGTCCATTAATCAGTTAGGCCAAAAGCTACAATATTATCCCATTATTATTCTTTATTACAAACTATAATTATCATAATCATCATCATCATATCACATTACATTTGATCACATGATTTGTCGTGTCTGTGGGGAGACATCTTATCTCAAACGCCTAATTATTTATTTAACCTTTCCCTATATATAAGACCTTAGCATTGGCTCAAGTTATAATATAGTCTCTTAAGTTTTATATATTTCTCTCTTCTTAACTCTTTCAACCTTCTCACAAATGGCGTCTGTCCAGTATGGTATGGATCAAGGAATGGAGATTTTCAACGATGAGTTTATGATCATATCGTTTTTGGAAGAAGAATCTCCTGTCGATAATCATTGTAGCATCAACGAAGAGGAAGAAGAGGAGTTAAACCGAGTGATTAGGTCGCTAGAAGTGGAGATCAACACGAGTTCTTCGCCCATGGAGTCTCGAAAAATGGATTCTCAACAGGCGAATATGTCCGGTACAGAAGATGATTTTGGATGGCTTAACGACTTTGATATTGGTGTGATTTCGTCCCAAAATGATGATGAGATGATGATGAATTGGTGTACGGAGCTTTCTTACATGGATGGTAGTGGTATTGAGATTGAAGGTGGTGACTATTATTACTCTCATGTTAACGATGGACTTACATTTGAGGAACCAACTCTTTCTCTGTGGCAAGAGAATAATGATGTAGTTATGTATTGATTGATTGGTTTCTTGAAGTCTTAATATAACAAAGACTGTTTCATCTATTATTATATATTCTTTAAATAATGTAATGATCATTTGATCATGATGGAAGAGTAATTACCAAAACTAACATCTACCAACATGAGTTGGATATAAATATATACTTTAGTTCACACGTTTTTGTATGATTAAAGATAAAGCTTTAATCATAATTAATAATTTAACGCGAAGAGATCACGAAGATGTCGAAAAAAATCCATACTCCAAAAAATGATGGTTCCAAGTGATTTTTGGGTGATTTTTTGCGATTTTTTCTCTTTGTCTACGAACCCATTCCGGCGACGGTTAACCCTCCTCCCCCCGTTTTCATGGCAGTCTATCTACTATCCCCACTAAGTATTCCACGATCTTCACCTCCCCTTTCGATTTTGAAGGAAGTAAATCAGTATAAAAGCAAAATCAAAAGAGGACAAAAGTACTCTACAATCAATCTTTCGACTATAACAAATTTTACGTTTCGATTCTACCCAATTCTTCACAAGATGGCTGATAATCTTTGACGGGCCATGCAAGAAATCGATCTCAGAGCCAATGATGAACCCATTTCTCTCCCTCGAGATGTGGTAAATCAAGCAGCAAACGAAAACCGATTTCATTGTCATGGGTAGGCCAACGATTCCAAGACGAGAGAATCTCCGATACATTATTGCTAACCTTCCCAAGAGTTGGGGTCATGGTGGACATGTCCATGGGCGAATCATTCCTGGTGGCCGGTTTCAATTTGTTTTTCTACGGAGGAAACCCTGGTGAATGTCCTTAACCGAAGTATGTGGGCATTTGCAGATCGAATGCTTGTTCTCCAACAATGGAACCCATACATGGACCCAGAGAGTCTCAATTTCATTCCGTTTTGGATACTAATCTGGGGTATCCCACTACAGTACATGATCCATGAAGTGGTCGCTCATATTGAAAGAGGAATGGCGGTTCCTAATGGACACTTTCTCATGGATGTGGACTATGATTCTGAGGCTGCAA
The DNA here is from genome assembly GCA_030180135.1 of Orychophragmus violaceus. Lineage (NCBI taxonomy): Eukaryota > Viridiplantae > Streptophyta > Magnoliopsida > Brassicales > Brassicaceae > Orychophragmus > Orychophragmus violaceus. Next base: position 85,438,958 of record CM058240.1, on the reverse strand, counting down.
TTCGGATGGAGTATGTAAGAGTCCGCATCAACTGGGATATTTGCAGGCCTCTGCGTTTTCAACGCCAGATTCATTTTTCCCAAGGAGTCAATACCCTTCTGAGATTCATGTATGAATGACTGCGAGGATTCTGTGAAGTTTTCGGTCTCATCACACATGATTCCGGTAATTGCCTTCACCAAAATGGTGGTGAAGAAGGCTCAAGTGGGGATGATGATGACAATCATGGGAATGGAAATGGACCAAATGAAAATCATTTTCACCATCGCAGTGTTCAGATACGTGAAATCACAGAGGAAGAAGCCGATGAGATTACAAACCAAGAAATGGGAAATGGTGTAAATGGCAATGCGGCTGGCCACCCCCACAGTTAAAGTTTCATCTGATGGAGATACTTCATCAGAAGTGACAGAACAAGAAGACCACTTACTCCGAAAAGCAGCAGACTTCATTGAAGGTGAAGGACATTACACTATGTACCGTAATGAAATGGAGATGAGTTGAGAACAGCCTATTGGAACTGTCGAGGTCTTGGAACTGACTCGACAGTTCGACGCCTAAGGAGATTGCTAATAATGATCTCTTGGACATCATCTGCCTTTGAGAAACGAAGCAACATGGTAACTACATTCGGGACTTAGCTTGTGATATGGGTTTCACCTATGTTTCAGTACCTCCTATAAGCCTCAGCGTCGGTTTAGTTCTGTTTTGGAAATCTTCAGTTTCTCTTTTTGTATCTTTTCAATCCCAGCATCTTGTTGACTGTTATGTGGAATGTAATGGCTTTCAATTTTACTTATATTTATTTATGGCCATCCCAATCCACAATTACGCAACAACTTGTGGGAGAGATTAGAATGTATCTCAATAACCAGAACTGAACCATAGCTCATGATGGGTGACTGTAATGAGATATTGGGAAACAATGAGAAGCAAGGGGGTCGACAACGAACAGAAAGAAGCTTTCAAGACTTCAGACGAATGATGCAAAAATGTGATATGTCGGACTTAACATATGTGGGTAATAGATTTTCATGGGCTGGACAACGTGGACAATATTTGGTGCAATGCTGCCTTGACCGTACAATGGCAAACAGTCGTTAGCACCAACTATACCCTGACTCAGAAACACATTTCTTGTAGTTAGGAGAGTTTGATCATCTTCCTTTGGTCACATATATAGCTCATACTCCAGGAAAAAGAAGAGGTAAATTTATCTTTGACAAGAGATTAACGGAAAAAGATGGTTTTCATGATGCTGTATTGCGAGGATGGCATCAGAATTCACAACATCAATCACCACTATATGTTTATCAAAGACTCACACAATGTCGACAACATATATCTCAAGAGACACCAATTAGACAAGGCACTCAGTTCAAGTACCTCCTCTGCTGCAACACATGAACAGCTACAGAGAGAACTTCACCAATCCTACATTGAAGAAGAAAATTGGAAGAGAAAACGTAGGAACAAGTGGCTCAGGGAAGGAGATAAAAATACGAGATTCTATCATCTAGTTACCAAGATACGACGTAATAGAACCAGGCTCTCGTCTATACAGGATGATATTGGTATATTCAGACGTGGGGATAGAGAAGTAGGCGATGTGGCTGTTAAATAATTCACGAATCTGTTTACATCCCAAAAGCCTACACGAGAAAGTTTCCAAACGTTTTTGAAGGTTTCCAACCTCGAGTAACCCAATATATGAACACTGATCTCATATACCTGTTACACAAGAGGAAATTCAAGAATTTGTCTTATAATTGGTGCACATAAAGCACCATGCCCTGATGGATTTACAGGTGCTTTCTTCCACAAATATTAGGAAGATATAAAAGAAGATGTTGAGTTGGAAATCAGAAAGTTCTTTGACAGTGATTCCTTGGACCCGAGACAAATCCATACACACATTTGTCTAATACCTAAGGTACCAACGCCATGTCTGAGTTCAGACCCATCTCGTTATGCAATGTTAGCTACAAAATGGTATCGAAGATCCTAGTCAACAGATTGAAGATTCATTTAGCAGCATTTTCTCTGAAAATAAGGCTGCATTTATCCATGGCAGAATGATAACAGACAATGTTATTATCGCACATGAAATGTATCATACTCTGAAAGTCAGAAGGTGCCAATCCAAATCATACATGGCCTTAAAGACAGACATCTTTAAGGCTTATGGTCGCCTGGAATGGATATTCGTATAAGAATTTATGGAAAAGATGGGTTTCAATAGCAAGTGGATCAGCTGGATAATGACTTGTGTATCTTCAGTCTCTTTCTCAGTTTTAATCAATGGTGCACCAACCTCTTCTTTACTCCAGAACAGGGCATCCGATAGGGAGACCCATTTTCTCCATACTTGTTTATTCTCTATGGAGAAGTCTTGTCTCCTATGATGAATAAAGCAGGAACGACGAATACCAGGAATGAAAATTAGTACCAGAAGCCCAGCAGTTAACCATTTACCTTTCGCTGCTGACTCACTATTATTCACTTTAGCAAACAACAAGACAAGCCGAGCTATACAAAAGGTACTAAAAACGTATGAGGAAGCCTCTGGTCAAGCAGTTAACCTCTCCAAATTGGAAATTACCTTTGGAAGTAGAGTACACAACAGAGTTAAAACACAAATCAGTAGCATCCTGGGAATACACAATGAAGGAGGTGGTGGGAAGTACCTTGGCATCTCTGAGCAGTTTGAAAAAAGACATGTTTCAATATATCATCATGAAAGTTGAGGAACGAACACAAGGTTGAACAAGAAGTACCTAACTCCTGGTGGGAAAGAGATTTTACTTAAAGCAGTAGCTGCTGCAATGCCAGTTTATTCAATGAATGTTTTCAAGCTACCAAAGACCATATGTCAAGATATAAATAATATCATATCCAAGTTCTGGTGGAGCTCAGGAAGAGATCGGAAAGGAATGCATTGGCTTAGCTGGGATAAAATTTGTCTCCCCAAACGAGAAGGGGACTAGGTTTTCACGAACTGGAAAAGTTTAACTTGGCACTCTTAGCGAAACAAGTATGGAGAATTATATAGGTTCCTACTTGTATGATGTCAAGCGTTATACGTAGGAGATACTTCCCTGACACAGACATACTTAAAGCTGGAAGGAAAACCAATCAATCATATGTATGGAGGTCATTACTGGAAGACATGGATCTTCTGAAGCAGAGATTGAGAATTATAGTTAGGAATGGATATATAACAGACTGATGGTTAGACCCCTGGCTACCTACTAACCTGCCAAGACCTCCACGAGCAAGGCAAGACCAACCCACACCAATACGAGTCAACAAACTGATAACTAACTCCAGACAATGGAACATGCAGCGTGTTAGAGAAATGGTGGAGCAAGAAGATGCAAATCTCATACAATATATTCATCTTAGCATGACTCCAGGTATGGATCTTATGGGATGGAATCGTAATCGATCTGGTCAATATATAGTCAAATCAGGATACTGGCTTGCAACACACAACCAGATACGAACCTCTCAAGACACACAAGAAATAATATCCCTTAAACAATCACTTTGGAAAACACAAGCAGCCCCCAAGACCAAACACTTCTTATGGAGAATGGTTTCTGGTATTTTGAGTACCAATGCAGAAATGCAAAGACGACACATCAGATCATCTTCCCAATGTGTCTGGTGTACTGCAGGAGATGAAACAATCAAACACCTCTTCTTTGATTGTATATATGCACAACAATTCTGGCGTGCCTCAGGTTTTCCAACTGCTATTATCTTGGATGCAAATACAGTACTAGCTGAAAAACTCCAAGATATTATAGTTCGTCCCACTGAAATGCCAACACATACTCAGCAGCGTGCCTTATGGACCCTCTGGAGAATATGGAAGAGCAGGAACACTCTTATCTACCAACAAAAGAATATCACATGGGAAACAACTAATACTATGTTCCAAAACGATGCAACGGAATGGCTCAAAAATCAGGAATTCATTGAAGCGACTTCTACAACACATACCACTGGAAACATAGAAAGAAGAACAACAACATGGACCCGACCTTCACATGGATCGATTAAGTGCAATTTCGATGGGGCTTTCTCGAGTACTCAAACACCATCGGGAGCTGGTTGGGTATTATGTGATGACCAAGGTATCTATATAAGTGCAGGTCTGCAGGAAGTGCTTCTTGTTCTAAAGCCCAGACCCCACTACAAGCAAAATGTCAAGCATTATTAATCGCCATGCAACAATGTTGGGCTCAAGGATTTCGAAGAATAAATTTTGAAAGAGATAATCAACTACTGGTCAACCACATTAATAAGAAAGCAACAAACTTCTCCAATACAAATTGGTACAAAGATGTATGAGAATGGATGAAAGTCATGAAACGGTTTGAAGATATTGCATTTACGTGGCGTTCAAGAAGCTCCAATACAACGGCTGATCTATTAGCATCAAATAACATATCAACTTGTTGTTTTACCCTCTATAATTATCATCCTAGGTTTCTATCACATTCATTACATAAAGACTATGTAATATCATTACCTTAATAATCAAAAGAAGTTACAAAAAAAAAATTAATAATTTAACGCAAACTCGTTGGCATTAACAAGAATCGCGTACTTTTACATATCATAGAATAAATTTTACCTAAAAATCCTTTGTAATATGATTTAAAAACGACATGAACTTTAAAAAAAAAAAATTCACTAAGACTAGTTGGTTTGGAATTCATAATTGTAGGAGAGTATAAGCTTTCGATGATTCCATTAATCACATTAGGGTTACATTATATACACATACAAGATAGGATCTACCGAGGTATCTAAAGATATTAGGAGATCTCTATAATCACAACCGTATAACAGAAAGATATTCATATATCTTATCTAATACCCTCCCGCAGTCCCAGAACGAACGGTGAGACTGGATCGAAAGTCAGCAAAGAGTTGTAGTGGTAACCCCTTAGTGAAGATATCAGCGTATTGGAGATGTGTTGGTACATGAATTACCCGAATCTGTCCCAGTGCGACCTTTTCACGGACGAAGTGAATATCGATCTCAATGTGTTTGGTGCGTTGGTGTTGGACCGGGTTCGATGACATGTAGACAGCCGAGATATTGTCACAGTAGACCAAAGTTGCCTTTGTCAATGGTTGTTGGAGCTCGGTGAAGAGATTACGGAGCCATGTGACTTCAGCAACGACGTTTGCAACTCCCCGATATTCGGCCTCAGCACTTGATCGAGAGATGGTAGCTTGGCGTTTAGAAGACCATGAGAGAATATTATTGCCAAGGAAGACACAGTAACTGGATGTTGATCGCCGAGTTGATGGGCATCCGGCCCAGTCGGCATCCGTATATGCCGTGAGGGTGTTAACCGGCGATTTAGTGAGCTGTATCCCGTGCGTAATGGTACCTTTGAGGTAACGAATGATCCGTTTCAGAGCAGTGAAGTGGAGGACTCTTGGATCATGCATGAACAGACATATTTGTTGGACGGCGAAGGAGATATCCGGTCGATTAAATGTTAGGTATTGAAGGGCGCCGGCTAAGCTGCGATATAGAGATGGATCCGACATGGGTGGACTGTCATCAGCCGATAACGTTGTCTTGGTATCAACAGGCGTTGAGCATGGTTTGCACTCAGACATCGACGCACGATGAATGATATCAGCTATATAGTTCTATTGTTGTAGAAATATACCAGACTTGTTATACTGTACCGAGATCCCGAGGAAAAAATGCAGACGTCCTAAGTCAGTCATATCGAATTCTGAGCTCAAGAAGTCGATAATGCGCCGAAGTAATGGTGTTGTGGAGGCAGTAAGGATGATATCATCAACGTACAGTAGGAGATATGCACGGTCAGTACCTCGGGAGAAAATGAAGAGAGACGGGTCGCATATGCTCTGCTTGAAGCCAATGCGTCGAGCATACGTGCCGAACCTTTGATACCAGGCACGAGGAGCCTGCTTCAGGCCATATAGTGATCGTCGAAGTAGACAAACATGATTAGGTTTTGAGCGATCAACAAATCCCGGAGGTTGATGCATGTATACTGTCTCCTCAAGGTTGCCGTGTAAGAACGCGTTCTTGACGTCCAGTTGGTGAAGTGGCCAGTCCTGAGCGAGAGCCAAGTTGAGAACCGTCCGTATAGTCGCTGGTTTCACAACCAGGCTGAACGTTTCGTCACAATCGACACCAACCTCCTGCGATTTACCATTAGCGACTAGCCGTGCTTTGTATCGAGATAGAGCACCATCTGCATTAAATTTATGCCTGAATAGCCACATAGAACGCACAATATTAGTAGACTTTGGCCGTGGAACAAGTGTCCATGTTCCACATTTGATTAAAGCATTAAATTCCTGTTTCATCGCATCGGTCCAGTTAGGATCTCTTGCGGCTTGAACATGGGAAGAAGGAAGAGGAGAGACAAGGTCAGTATGAAGGTTCATGCGAATTAGAGGTTTGGTGATACGGTGTTGGAGACGCGTAGTCATTGTACGAGTGGGGACAGGCGGCGCCGTAGGTATCACCGGAGGAGGAGCCAAAGGTACCGGTGGAGGAGCCAAAGGTACCGGTGGAGGAGAAGGACGTATGATGAGAGGAGGTGGAAGAAGTAAAGATGGGTTTGTGTGTGGGGTGGTTTGTGACAATGATGGCTCGGAAGCAAAAGGGAAAGACTGCTCATCAAATGTCACATGCCTGGAAAGAATGATTTTCCGAGTTGTTAAGTCTAAGCATCGATATCCTTTATGATTTGTTGGATAGCCTAGAAAAACACACTTAGAAGAGCGAGGTGAGAGTTTGTGAGCAGTAGTAGGAAGAAGATTGGGATAGCACAGACAACCAAATACCCGAAGGTGAGAGTAAGAAGGATGTTTGCCAAATAAACGAGTGTGAGGAATAGAGTTACCAATGGAGGATGATGGGACGAGATTGAGAAGATGAGCAGCAGTGAATAAGGCCTCGACCCAGAATGATGAGGGCATGTGAGCGTGAAGAAGTAAGGTCCGAACGATATTGTTGATAGTTCGAAGCATCCTCTCAGCTCGACCGTTTTGTTGAGAGGTGTGAGGACACGAAAAACGGATGGTGATGCCCTCATCGGCTAGGTGAGAAAGGAAGGCTTGATTTGCATATTCCCCACCATTGTCGCATTGACGATTTAATTTTCCTGTCAAATTGAGTTCGAACATATGCAGAGAAGTGAAGGAATTTAGCATAAATCTCACTCTTTCGTTTGAGAGGATAAACCCAAATGAAATGGCTATAGTGATCAAGAAACAGCAAGTAATACTTAGACCCCCCATGACTAAGAACCGGTGAAGTCCATAAGTCTGAATGAATTAGATCAAAAAGTTTTTCAACAATAGAATTTGAAGTAAAGAATGGTAAACGAACATGTTTGCCAAGTTGGCACGCATGACACAACTTTGTCATATCAGCCACATTATTTGAAATAACACCAGAAGAGGCTAAATTATTGAAAGCATGAGATCCTAGATGGCCGAGCCGTTGATGCCAGACCGAGTTAGAAGTGACGAAAGCAGCTGGAGATGACGAGAATGGAACTGATGGCGTCACCTTGTAAAGAGGACCGGAGCTGTCACACCTGAGAAGGATTCTCTTGGTTCGAATGTCCTTAATAGAAAAACCAAGTGAGTCAAATTCCATAGAACAATTATTTTCAGTGACAAAACGACGAACGGAATCAAGATTCTTGATTATACGAGGGCAGATAAGGACATTATTAAGCTTAAGAGAGCGAGAACCAAGAGAGGATAGTGTACCGTGACCGTACTGTTTAACAGAAGCAAGAGATCCATTGCCAACGATAATATCAGGAGTAGTGCTAGAATCAAAAACAGAACATAGACTACCTGATGACGACGCAATGTGATTCGTTTCCCCGGAGTCCATATACCAGGACGTATCAGCTGGATCACGGACAGAGATCGCACTAAATGCATTTGTCAGAGCCTGAGGGATGGATGACGAGCTTGCCATTGATGCATTGTCATTAATGAGATGAGCTTCTTGGTGAGCTCGCTGCTGATACGGCGATCCAAGGATGCTGTTGGTTGGAGACGATGGAGGTGGAGGATAATACGACGATGATGGTGCCGGATAATAGCCAGGATGTTGGGAGTACATGGCAGGTGGTCCATACGAATACGGCATCGTCCATTGTGGAGGTCCGTAGTTCCATTGTTGCGGAGGTCGGTTCCAGTTGTTACGGCCACGTCCTTTGTTGTGTCGTCCACGTCCACCTCGACCGCGGTTGTTACCGTTGTTGTAGCCGCGATTGTTGGACTGATTAGAGTCGCGGTTATCAGCAGAATCATTGGCCGTGTATAGCACGTTAGGGGAAGAGGTGTTGTCACCTGCAGCAATAGTGGGCTTGACTTGTTTATTCAAACGATCTTCTTCCATTTGCAACATCGACCGAGCAATCGCAAAGGTGGGAAAGGGCGACTTGTAGCGCAAGACATTGAGGATGTTGTCGAATTTGTCGGACAGACCGTTAAGCATGTGCATCACCAGGGTACGTTTAGATACCGGAGCGTCAACATTGTGAAGGAGATCAGACAGCGTCTTGAGTTTTTGACAATATGCTTGAATTGTCATATCACCGATGGATAAAGTGCGGAGCTCATGGTCATATTGTAAAGTCCGAGCTTCCTTATTATCACGAAAGAGGTTCTCGAGAGAGAGCCAGAGATCACGGGCTGTGCAGCCAGACTTAAGCACCGTGTCGAGGAGAGATTCGGATATGGTCCCGTATATCCACATCTTAGCGAGACCATCTCTCTCCTTCCATTGAACCAGAGCCGTAGCATCAGTCGGAGCTGGGTTGGTTCCATCGATATGTCCGATAACACCAAAGGTTATGCAGTGTGTTTCGAACAATTCTCGCCAAATATCATAATTGAGTTTGGCTAGGTCAAGGATAACCGGGATATAGGCCCGGATTTGGTTGATGCCGAATGGCTTATCGGAGGTAGCAAATGGCGTGAGAGGAAGAGCAGCCATTGCGTAGGAGAAAGAGAGAAAGAATCAAGAGAGAGAAAGAGATGAAGAGCGGAAAGAAAGGATCGACGAGATTTCTCGATTTAAGCTTCTGATACCAAGTAGGAGAGTATAAGCTTTCGATGATTCCATTAATCACATTAGGGTTACATTATATACACATACAAGATAGGATCTACCGAGGTATCTAAAGATATTAGGAGATCTCTATAATCACAACCGTATAACAGAAAGATATTCATATATCTTATCTAATAATAATTAACCATACATAATGGATGCATTCGCATAATCAACTTTTTTGATCGACAATTTCACATAATTATTTTTTTAATTAATTTTAAAGTCACCCTTGTTTGGGATTTACCATAATCTCCAACAGTTGGCTGAATATTCTTTTAACTGTTCTATATTTTCAAACTGTGTTTACTCTATGCTAAGTGAGATGTATTTAATTTCGTGATGGGTTAACTAACTAACTCTCAAATAATGTTCTAACATCAATGAAATTGGTTGAAAAGAAACTTATATGTTATAAAAGAGAGGCAATGTCATATTATTACATTTCAAACCATCAAATTATTAGGTTTTTGTGCTGCGGCGGCATCTGGTGTCTCCTCTGGCCTGCTTTCATATTCGGTTTCGGATCTAGCTAAGGTGGTTTTTCCTCCGGCTGACCCATCTTGCTCTCCGTGGTTCTCCCGTCTGTTGTTTTGCCTTCCTTCGAGGTATGGGGTGCTTATTTCTTTGTGTATGTGTTCTGTCTCTGGATCCGTGGGGTTTCTTTCGGGTCTTTGTTGCTATGTCTATCTGCTGGTGGTTCCGGCGGTGTTTTCTGGAGGCTCTCGTTTGGGATTTGGGCTTTAGGCTCCAGTCTGTAGCCTTACTAGCTCGATGCACTGGTTTTGCCTTGGGTTTGTGTTTGGGCTGCGGTTTTAGTCTTTGAGTAAAGGATTGGCGTCTGCTTGTGTTTGGGCCTCATCTCGTCCGCCTGGTTGGTTCGGCGTTGTCAACCGGTCGTCTCTGTGCTATGAGTCTGTGCTCATCTTGCCTCTTCCTATTGCCGTTACTCAGTCTCTGGATTCAATTTCTTTCTACTTGCTTATGGTTGGTCCTAAGCCTCCTGGTTCATTTTTGTATGTATCATTTTTGTATCCTTTGGCTCTCTTCCTTATCTTCCTGTTAGATAGTCATAGTTGTAATTGTTCTTGTTTAATTCTTGTATTTTTCTATGCTGTAACAATTCCACATGCTTTAATTTGAAAAACTGTTCAAAAAAAAAAAAAAATTATCAGGTGATATAACATAAGGTAATTAACGACAAACTTAAAATATGTCTTGCTTGGTATTACTTTGCTTTCAAACTGCATAACATGAGCCGAAGCCCATGGGCTTCGATAAACCATTTCAAGAAGTACATATTGGCGGATAGGCTTTTTGGCTAGTACAAAACTACAACGAATTGATCTTCACTAGTGTAAGCACTATACAGTTATACACATGCTAATGTATAATATGAAAAAAAATCCATTATCCAAAATCCTGTTGTTGTTTTGTTAAAGTTATATATAATAATTATTACCCATTAAATGAAATATAAATTTGTATTATGTTATATTTTTCGTTGATTAAAACAAATCGGTTTTATTTGGACAAACAAATCGGTTTTATTTGGACACCAAAGTCATGTGTGATCTTTTGGTATATTCTTAGTGACTAAGAAACAGATACATATGTACATCAACTCCGGAAGTATATGCTTTTGCATTCCAATTTATTTAAATAAAGATTTGGCTGCTTTACAGTCAGTAAACCTTTTTATGTTTTTTCTTTGTCCATGCACGTTGGTATTATGGTGTAAACTATTTTTTTTAGTCATAATAGTGTTAACTATTGCTGTGATGTCCCTTTCTTTTAGCAATGACTTAGTAAATAAAACAAATTTTATTTAAATCCGTATGCATTGCAACACCGGTCTATTCTATGTCCTACTTTAAACTACCAGGCCAAGTAATCAAAGAAATAGAAACCATTCTTATGAGATTTTGGTGGGAAACAAATCCAAATTGTAAAGGTATTCCTTGGGTCGTTTGGAAACACTTACATTATTCTAAGAAAGAAGGAGGTCTTGGCTTCCGGGATCTAACGTTGTTCAACGACGCTCTACTTGGCAAACAAGCGGCTCGTCTAATCCAAAATCCAACTTGCCTTTTCTCTAAACTATACAAAGCTAGATACTTCCGTGATGTTCATCTTTTTGAGGCAAAGAAACAAACAAAACAATCATATGGATGGGCATCAATTTTACATGGTATAGCAGTTCTTAGGAAGGGTTCACGTTTCTTAGTTGGTGATGGAAAGAATATAAACATCTTCAAGGATAGTTGGTTACCTACACATCCACCAAGACCAGCTATTGTTCAAATGAATTCTCATCATGAACAACCCGTGACTGTGCATCAACTTCTTGGCAGTACCAGGAAAACATGGAGTGATGAAAATTTATCACGTTTTTTGTCCTTAGAAGATCAACGTCTAGCAAAACATCTATACTTGTCTCAACATTCAACACAAGACAAACTTGTTTGGAATTACTCGAAGAATGGCTTATATTCAGTTGCTTCGGGCTACTGGTTTCTGAGACATTCCCCTGATTTTGAAGAAACTGCAATATCACCTCCAAAAGGTAACATTCACACTAAAAACAGAACCTGGAAGTTAAAGATTATGCCTCGTATAAAACACTTTTTATGGAGGATTTCTACTGATGTTTAAGTACGGCTTCACGATTATCTTCTCGGGGAGTGAGTATTGATGATACTTGCATCCGTTGTTGCATCGAGTCTGAATCTGTTCACCATCTTCTTTTTCACTGTCCTGAATCCATTAAAGTCTGGCGTAGCTCGGGCCTACCATTTGCTCGTATCTTCGAGCAGTCGACTTCACCGGATGACATTCTGTTACAACTACTAGACCTCCAAGGCTGCAAGGAATTGAATTTACAACAAAAATTACTTCCTTTTTGGATCATGTGGCAAATCTGGAAAAGCCGAAACAAACAAATATTCCAGAGACGGAAGTTGTCACACCGTACAATTGTAGCTTTAGCGACGGCTGATACTGTATCTTGGATTACATCAACTATTACGGAGACACAAGAGACGAATAAACATGTCCAACATGCCATCTCCAACGTATCCAAATGGACAAGGCCTCCTATCAATGTTTTAAAATGTAACTTTGATGCTAGTTTTGATAAGAATACATGAACAACTTCTGGAGGATGGATTGTACGGGATCATTTTGGGATTCCAAAGCTATGGGGTTCTGCTTATCTTGGTACTTCTATATCTGTTATAGAAGCTGAAGGGAAAGCTTTGCTTATGGCAATGTTTAATTCCTAGTCAAATGGTTTTCGCAATCTTATATACGAAAGAGATTCCCAGCTGCTCATACACATACTGGAAGGAAAGACTACGGATTTTCAACTTAGAAATTTGATTCACGACATAAAGTTTTGGGATGTAATACCGATTCCTACAACTTCGTCTACAGACAATCTAATTCGGCAGCTCATTTACTTGCAAAAAAGGACCTCCCGATGGTTTATTTTATGCAAATTGTACTTTATTACCAAATTGGTTGGATAATGTGTTGTATAATGACCTTCAAATTATATGATAAATAAAATTCTAATTTTGTCGGAAAAAAAAAATTTGTTATTCGTTAAAATTAAATATAACAAATGTCTGTTTATGCACATCATATTATCTTTTCGCTTTAATCCTTTATTATTTGTAACTTTTGGAGTAAAAGCTTACTTAGTTAATTAAAAAGTTATTTTCCCACTTTAATCTTTCTGACATCGAAGACCAATTATGCAAACCTAATTAACACTTCTCCTCTATAGACATAATACAAATCTCATGTTTGCTGATATATATATGATATAATGATTTCATTAATTTAATCTAATTTTGGACACTTTTAAGAATCGTGAACTTTAAATTAATATTAAATTTCTTTGAAAATCTAGGTTACTAAGAATCGTAATTTATATTACTGCAAATCAAAAATTTATGATCTCAGCCATTTTTTTTTTGGAAGAGTTAATTTGATACTTTCGTTACAGTTTATTTTACTAAAATATTATTTGGTTGGGAAATGATATATAGTATATTTTTATAGTTCAGAAAAAAAAGAAATGAATATTTTTTAATGACCTAAGCTCATCGTTTTCCCTCCCAAAAAAGAACGTCTCTCCAACTAATAAAGAAAAGCAAAAAGCCAAAAAGAAAAGAAATAGCCCACCATCGTCATCTCTCAACAAAAAGAAAAATAAAAATCCTCCCTTTTTCAAAATTTCCGCCATGGAAACTCACCTCGCTAAGCAATTCACCGCTTTATATAACAAATCCTTCCATGTCCACCTCATCTCCTCCCTCCCCCCGAATGCTTCCCTCCAAAACCTCACCGACCAAATCCCTGGTTGTAGAATCACTTTCCGTCCCAAATTATGTCTCACGAAATCGTCCCCGTGGATCCCATCGATGCTCCAAGCACGAGCTACTCACGACCATTTATGGGTCGAGAAGATTCGCCGGAAAGACAGCACCAGTTCACTAGATCCCTCACTTTCCGGGAACACGTGTCAGAGCCATTTGATAGTGAGAGGCTTCCGGCGACATTAGCCTCTGAGATTCAGAGGTTTCTTCGTATTGCAAACTTGGTTGAGTCTGAAGAACCTCGTATTGCTTATCTATGTCAGTTTACTATCTCTCTCTGTCTCTCTAATTACTTCTTCCTTACCTAATTGTTTGGTCAAATCCTTAACTAAGTTTGAAGCTTTAAACCATTAATTCTTGAGTAATCATACTTCAACACCAACCTTCTGAAAATATTTTTGTATCTAAAGATTGGAACTTTCCGTGGCAGGCCGTTTTCATGCTTTTGAGATAGCTCATCACATGGATAGTAATTCCACAGGAAGAGGTGTACGGCAGTTCAAAACTTCTCTTCTTCAAAGGCTTGAACAGGCAAGTCTTATGTTTTTTTAAAGATTCTAAGCAATTATCAGTTTACTTTTGTTTGACTTGTTTGTTTCTCTTGTAGGATGAAGAGTTTACTGTGAGAAGAAGAAAGGAGAAGAGTGATGTTCGAGAACTCAAACGTGTTTATCATGCTTACAAAGAGTACATTATCAGACATGGTGCTACATTCAATTTGGATAACAGGTATGCCATAACTATACTTGTACTAGTTCATTGTCAGCATTAATTAATTGTAACCTCTGGATATTTTATCTTAAATAGTCAGCGAGAGAAGTTGATTAACGCACGCCGAATTGCTTCTGTTCTGTATGAAGTTCTAAAGACTGTCACTAGTGGCGCTGGCCCGCAGGTTCTTTTCGTTTCTCTCCACTCCTTTTTGCATCGGTTTTTGCAGATTTGTGACTTGATATTACGGTTTCTTATAGGCTATTGCAGATAGAGAAAGCATTCGGGCAAAATCTGAGTTCTATGTCCCATATAACATTCTTCCTCTTGACAGAGGAGGGGTACACCAAGCAATTATGCATCTGCCTGAGGTATAAACATATATATGGCCTCATGCAGAAAGCAAGCTATTTTGTTTTCTCACCAATCCGAATTCTTGTTATGCTGTCTCATTGTAGTATCCATGGTTCTGTCATAAAGCATAATGAAACTATCATGGTGAAATTTTCTTTCTGTCCTAAAATACAGATTAAAGCTGCTGTTGCAATTGTACGTAACACTCGCGGGCTGCCTCCTCCAGAGGAGTTTCAGAGACACCAGCCTTTTGTGGATTTATTTGAATTTCTGCAGTACGCATTTGGGTTTCAGGTACTTTTCAGGAACTTGTTATCAGTATTGGAAAGACTGACATTACATATGGTAACCAAACTTTCGATTTATCTTTATCCTAGATTGGAAATGTTGCCAACCAAAGAGAGCATATGATCCTACTACTCAGTAACACCATTATACGGCAGCCTCAGAAACAGTCTTCAGCACCAAAGGTGTTGTTATTAGGCGCCCTCTTTATTCAATTGATTTAGTTTTCCATCTTTGAATTGGACATAATCTTAATTCCTGTAATCAGTCTGGTGATGAGGCAGTTGATGCATTGATGAAGAAATTTTTTAAGAACTACACGAACTGGTGCAAGTTTCTTGGGAGAAAAAATAACATAAGGCATGTATAAAATATCTTTCATCTGTCGACATTCTGTATTGTTTTATCTCTTCAGGCCGTGTTTATATCTAACTGTTGGCCTGCAGGTTACCATATGTGAAACAGGAAGCTCTACAATATAAAACACTTTACATAGGACTCTACCTTCTCATATGGGGAGAAGCTTCTAATTTGAGGTTCATGCCAGAGTGCCTGTGTTATATTTTCCACCAAGTAAGCTGAAAAGTTCTGTTTATATGCTATTAGTACATCTTCTTAAAAAGTTTATCAGTCAATCTGATCAGTATTCACAACATTGATGCTGATGTTTATTCAGATGGCTTATGAATTACATGGAGTTTTAACCAACGAAGTTAGTATGATAACTGGGGAGAAGGTCGTGCCAGCATATGGTGGAGGGCACGAATCTTTCCTTGAGAAAGTAGTTACACCGATATACAGGGTTATCGAAAAGGTGATCTTCTATTTGATGGAGTGCTTGAATAAACTGTGAAAAAATGAGTAGCTAATTGAAAGTTTTATGTCCGCAGGAAGCTGAGAAGAACAAGAATGGAACTGCAGATCATTCTATGTGGAGAAACTATGATGATCTCAACGAGTTTTTCTGGTCAGGACATTCACTATCTTATGTCTCTCTGCTTCCGTATATGTCTTTAAAGCGAGGAACATCACTAATCAGATTTGTTACGTCTTCCACAGGTCTATTGAATGCTTCCAAATAGGTTGGCCAATGCGTCCGGAACACGATTTTTTCTGTGTAGAATCATCAGATACAAATAAACTTGGGAGATGGAGAGGAATGCTTAGATTTCGCAAGCAGAAAAAGAAAACAGATGAAGAAATGGAGGATGACGAAGAACTTGGGGTAAATATACTTGTAACTTATGGAGACATCTCTTCCCCTGATTATGCATTTGCATATACACACTAAGTAATCTTAAGGATAATGAAACCTTTATTCATCAGTAGCTGTTCATTATGTCATAGCAGTATGGTGTTCCTAGCTTGTTGAAGAGACTACGGAGCATATTATCGCTTAAAATCTAAGTAAGCACAATATTCACATCGGTCAATTCATGCGTCCAAAGTCAGAAGTCAAGAAAAAGAGTTTGGGTTGTCACTAGGAATAACGTTCTTAGGTTCAGCAAATTGCATTGCTTTTAGAATCATAATAAAAAACTTCTCTCGTCATATGATGTTCTCGTTACTGCAGCCTATCACTGAGGAACAAACTCAATCAACCCCAAGATGGTTGGGGAAGACAAATTTTGTAGAAACTCGTTCCTTCTGGCAGATATTCCGGAGCTTTGACAGAATGTGGAGTTTCTTTGTTTTGTCTCTACAGGTTCCTCTTCTTCTGCTCTTTCACCTTTCGATACTATATTTTTACAGATGATGAAATTCTTGTTTCCCCTTTCAGGCTTTGATAATTATGGCTTGTCATGATGTGGGATCGCCACTCGAAATTTTTGACGCCAACATCTTTGAAGATGTCATGAGCATTTTCATTACTTCTGCAATTTTAAAGCTTATAAAAGGTTATTAGCAATTTTGTTAATGTATAAACTACTATACAATACTTATTGCTGACATTTTTAGGGGGTTTGTTGCAGGTATTCTTGACATCATCTTCAAGTGGAAAGCCAGAAACACAATGCCGATCAATGAAAAGAAGAAGCAGATGGTGAAGTTGGGGTTTGCTGCGATGTGGACTATTATTCTACCAGTATTGTATGCTCATTCAAGAAGGAAATACAAGTGTTATTTCACAAATTACAAAACCTGGCTTGGTGAATGGTGTTTTTCTCCGTATATGGTGGCAGTCACTATATACCAAACAGGAAGTGCGATTGAGTTGGTCTTGTTTTTTGTTCCTGCAATCAGCAAATACATTGAGACCTCCAATCATCGCATTTTCAAAACTTTGTCTTGGTGGGGACAGGTACTTCAGTCTCAGAAACAGTTTCTTTAATCAGTCTGTTTTACTTTTAGTGTATTTCAAACTCACAAGTTACCATCCGATTACTTCATAAACTGCTCTCTGATTGTCTGCAGCCTAGGTTATACGTTGGGAGAGGAGTGCAAGAAACTCAGATATCACAATTCAAGTATGTCTCATGCCAATTTTCACTGTGTTTCTTTTGTTAATCATGTTGTTTCAATTTTTTTTTCCTGGTTTTGATTTCTCTTTTTTTTTTGTTTTGTTTCAGATACACCTTGTTTTGGATTCTGGTTCTGTTGACCAAGTTTGCTTTCAGCTATGCGTTTGAGGTAGATAGGCCCTACTGTTAACTGGTGTTGTATGCGTTGAACTGAAAACAGTTTCTTACATTCATTATGACCTGAAAATGCAGATAAAACCTCTAATAGAACCTACAAGACTGATAATGAAAGTTGGCGTCCGAAATTATGAATGGCATGAACTTTTTCCACAAGGTTTACTCTTTACTGTTTACTTTTTTCTTCTGCTTTAAAGTATGTATTGTGGAGCACTAAAGAGCCTTGTGTTTCTCCTCTTATAGTGAAGAGTAATGCTGCTGCAATCGTTGCAGTATGGTTGCCAATCATGGTGGTGAGTTTCTAGCTCCATGCATGTACTAGACATATGATGGTTTATGATAAACTATGGCTTATCTCTATTCTGAAACAAATGTTGAACTTTCAGGTCTATTTCATGGATACCCAAATATGGTACTCAGTTTTCTGTACTATCTTTGGTGGGCTGTATGGAGTTCTGCATCACCTTGGTGAGGTAAGCACATAGTTCTTCAATGCGAGAGTTGTCATTTTGTGAACTCCTGGCCAGGTGTTGTTGTTTCCAGGTTTATATGTACCTTTATTTCTGTTCAGATTCGAACTTTAGGCATGTTGAGAGGCCGGTTTCATACTTTACCATCTGCTTTCAATGCATCCCTTATTCCACACTCAATGAAAGATGAGAAAAGGCGAAAACAAAGAGGCTTTTTCCCCTTCAATTTTTGCAGGGTAAGAGGTTTTCTGAATCGATCACGTGTATATGCCTAAGGACTAAACTGTATATTTGAGTTCTGCATTAAGAAATCCACGTTATGCTTTCTCCAGGGGTCTGAAGGCCAGAAAAATAGTATGGCCAAGTTTGTCTTGGTATGGAACCAAGTCATTAACAGCTTCAGAACAGAAGATCTTATAAGTAACAAGTAAATTTCTCTCCATTGTCTTGTTTGGATGTACTGTTCTGACATATACAAACAGCTATCATATAAGTCTAATATTTTATCATCAGGGAACTAGATTTGATGACAATGCCAATGTCATCGGAAGTATTATCAGGGATCATCCGTTGGCCCATTTTCCTCCTTGCAAATAAGGTACATTGCTAACAAATTTTCTACACAATTTGTTTTTGGTGGGAATTTGGTTTGTTGGTAAATATAGCTGCCCCATCTTACTAGTTTTCAACAGCTCTGAGCATTGCAAAAGACTTTGAGGGGAAGGATGAGGTTCTTTATCGAAGGATTCGGAGAGACGAGTACATGTACTACGCAGTAAAAGAATGCTACGAATCATTGAAGTACATTCTTCAGATTCTTGTTATTGGTGATCTCGAGAAAAAGTAAAGCCTTAACCTCCTCTACTTACAAGTTTTAACTCATTCTCTCCTGGCTGCGGTATGTAGTTTATATATTTGACATTGGTTCAGGATCATATCTGGCATAATAAACGAGATAGAGGAAAGCATCAGACAGTCTAGTTTGCTTGAAGAGTTTAAGTTGAAAGAGCTCCCAGCGTTGCATGAAAAATGTATTGAGTTGGTTCAACTTCTGGTAATCAATCTTGTGGTTTTAGATATTGTTTCGTTTCATAAAAATATAGTTAATTCCAGTGGCTCTTCTGTGCATTCCAGGTTGAGGGGAGTGAAGAGCAACTCCATGTTGAGAAAATTGAAGAGCAGCATAGTAAACTTGTAAAGGCTCTTCAAGATATCTTTGAGCTTGTAACAAATGATATGATGGTACATGGTGTCAGGTTAGTGAATCTCGAAGCAGTGGACCATCAGTTCCTTTTAGTTCTAACTCTCTGTGAAAAAGTGAACTTGCTTAATAATTCTTTGCATGTTTAGAATTCTGGACTTGCTTGAGTCTCGGGAGGGGTCAGGAGAGAACACAGAAATTTTTATGAGAGTTATAGAACCACAGTTGTTTGAATCCTATGGAGAAAGGAGATGCATTCATTTTCCACTGCCAGATAGTGCTTCATTGGGTGAACAGGTACCCTGTGATCGTGCTGCAATGCGTTCTTCATTCCAATCTTTAAAAAAATGCTACTGTGTAATGATGTTTCTAATTTGGTTTTGGCAGATCCAGCGTTTTCTATTGTTGTTAACCGTCAAAGATAGTGCAATGGACATACCAGAGAACTTAGATGCTCGACGACGCATATCTTTTTTTGCTACTTCGCTTTTCATGGATATGCCCGACGCTCCTAAAGTACGCAATATGATGTCATTCAGGTCTGTCTTCACAACTTTCCCTCAGAAAAAAAAATATGAATTCTTGGATCAGCAACTGATGAATAACACTTTGGTTGCAGTGTTTTGACACCGCATTATCAGGAGGATGTTAACTTTTCAACTAAGGAGCTACATTCCACCAAGTCTAGCGTGTCAATCATCTTTTATATGCAGAAGATTTTTCCAGGTAAATCTTGTTCATTTTGATTGATGAATGTCTTCTCTGTTCGTGTTTCAAGATTGTCTAATCTTTGGATTGTTAGATGAATGGAAGAACTTTCTGGAGAGAATGGGATGTGAGAATTTGGAAGCATTGAAGAGAGAGGGAAAAGAAGAAGAACTTAGAAACTGGGCATCATTTCGTGGACAAACATTGAGTAGAACAGGTGAGAAATTATACCTATATGTGCAAATTTCCTAGTTGATACTCATCACTCATATACAGGTAACTAACAAATTTTTATATTCTTGTCATGCTTGACACAGTTCGTGGTATGATGTATTACCGTGAAGCACTGAAATTGCAGGCCTTTCTTGACATGGCAGATGATGAGGGTTTGTCATCTTGACTCTCCTCTCTGACCTTTTCATTAAACACTTATTATTCTGATGCAGCCTGTCCATTTCTCCTCTAGATATTCTTGAAGGATATGACGATGTGGAACGTAGTAACCGACCTTTAGCCGCACAACTTGATGCATTAGCAGATATGAAATTCACGTATGTTGTGTCTTGCCAAATGTTTGGAGCCCAAAAATCAGCTGGGGATCCTCACGCACAGGACATACTCGACCTGATGATAAAGTAAGCTGTCATTGTTGTGTAACACAAAGTAGACAGATTCAGTAGACATGCTTTACTAAAGCCACGGTTTCGCTTAGGTACCCATCTCTCCGTGTTGCATACGTTGAGGAGAGAGAAGAAATTGTGTTGGATAATCTTAAGAAGGTTTACTACTCTATATTGGTAAAAGCTGTCAATGGTTTCGATCAGGTATCAAACTCATTTCTACAACTCTTATTAATTTGATATGCAAGTTGAACTATAAAACCTTTGGCATATGGTAACATGTTGTGATAATTTAGGAAATATACCGAGTCAAACTTCCTGGACCACCCAACATAGGAGAGGGTAAGCCGGAGAATCAAAATCATTCCATAGTTTTCACTCGAGGTGAAGCACTTCAGACGATTGACATGAACCAAGTAAGTTTTCTGCATGTACAATTAAGGAACCACCATTTCGTTCCTCTAAAACTTTTTACATAAATGTTAGGATAACTACCTGGAAGAGGCTTTGAAAATGAGAAACCTCCTTCAAGAATTTCTTAGGAACCGTGGAAGAAGACCTCCAACAATTCTTGGGTTAAGGGAACACATCTTTACTGGAAGGTTTGTTCCACACATACACGCATGTAGATGTAGATATCTTACATGGTGATCATAAGCAGGGAATTTACTTATTGTCTGATATTGCAGTGTTTCTTCTCTAGCATGGTTCATGTCATATCAAGAAACCAGTTTTGTCACAATCGGTCAAAGGCTTCTTGCTAACCCTCTCAGGCAATAATCCTTAAGTCCTAAACCCTCAGTATCACAGTTTACATTTGCTGAGACCACAAAACTAAACCTTCTTTTTCATTAATTTACAGAGTCCGGTTTCACTATGGGCATCCTGATGTCTTCGACAGAATATTTCACATAACAAGGGGTGGTATCAGTAAAGCATCAAGAACTATTAACTTAAGCGAGGACGTTTTCGCCGGTATGAAATCCGACATTAAGGAGTTCTTTCTCATATATTTGGTGAGGTTTAGTTGTAGTTACATTCTTTCTTGTATTATATAGGTTATAATACCACTCTACGACGTGGATGCATAACCTACAATGAGTACTTACAAGTTGGAAAAGGTCGTGACGTTGGCCTCAATCAGATCTCAAAGTTTGAGGCCAAGGTGGCTAACGGAAACAGCGAGCAGACTATTAGCCGTGACATATACCGTTTAGGACAACGTTTTGATTTCTTCAGAATGTTATCTTGTTATTTCACAACTATTGGATTCTACTTCAGCAGCTTGGTAACGTCCATGAGTATTTAACAAAATAATAACGCTTCCTTGTCTCAGTTGTAGTCCTTGTGGATGAGCTCTAATTTGTGCTGATGTTTGTACAGATTTCTGTGATCGGGATTTATATCTATCTCTATGGTCAACTCTACCTCGTGCTCAGTGGGTTGCAGAAGACACTTATTCTTGAGGCCAAGGTGAAGAACATAAAATCATTGGAAACAGCCCTTGCCTCTCAATCATTTCTCCAGCTAGGTCTCTTGACTGGTTTACCAATGGTGATGGAGATTGGATTGGAGAAAGGATTTCTCATAGCCTTTCAAGATTTCATACTCATGCAGCTTCAGCTTGCTGCATTCTTCTTCACTTTCTCTCTAGGAACCAAAACACATTACTTTGGCAGAACAATTCTCCACGGAGGCGCTAAATACAGACCCACGGGGCGTAAAGTGGTGGTGTTCCATTCCAACTTCAGTGAAAACTACAGATTATATTCGCGTAGCCACTTCATCAAAGGGTTTGAGCTCTTCATTCTTCTGGTGGTCTACGAGTTGTTTAAGCATACATCTCAAAGCAACATGGCTTACTCATTCATCACTTTCTCAGTGTGGTTCATGTCCCTTACATGGTTATGCGCCCCATTTCTCTTCAACCCTTCAGGATTTACCTGGGAAATAATAGTCGGTGACTGGAGAGATTGGAACAGGTGGATCAAAGAGCAAGGTGGGATAGGGATTCAGCAAGATAAGAGCTGGCAATCTTGGTGGAACGACGAGCAAGCTCATCTCCGTGGCTCTGGTGTTGGTGCTCGCTGTTTGGAAATAATTTTGTCTCTCAGGTTCTTTGTGTATCAGTATGGATTGGTCTATCACCTTGACATTACACAAAGCAGCACAAATATCATAGTCTACGCGCTTTCTTGGGTCGTAATCCTCGCCACCTTTCTTACAGTCAAGGTAAATCTCTCATCTCATTGCTCTTTCTAAGTAAATAAGACAGAACCGAAGTCACAAATCTCTCTGTTTTCTCTGACAGGCCGTAGACCTAGGAAGGCAACTGTTCAGCACAAGAAAGCATCTTGTGTTCCGGTTCTTCAAAGTCTTCGTCTTCGTGAGCATTCTAACAGTCATTATAACGCTATCAAACATCTGTCACCTCTCTATCAAGGACCTTATAGTCTCTTGCTTAGCTTTCTTGCCTACCGGTTGGGGTCTGATTCTGGTACCAATTCTTCCCATTTCACTAACTTGTTTTAAGCAACACATTTGGTTTCTTATGGAATCTTTAAATCGTTGTAGATTGCACAAGCTGTTAGGCCAAAGATAGAAGGGACTAGCTTGTGGGAGTTCACACAGGTTCTAGCTCGAGCTTATGATTATGGAATGGGAGTTGTTCTGTTTGCGCCAATGGCTATCTTAGCATGGCTTCCTATCATTTCTGCGTTTCAAACGCGGTTTCTTTTCAATGAAGCTTTTAACAGAAGGCTTCAAATTCAACCTATTCTTGCAGGGAAGAAGAAGAAATAGATGACTAGGCCTCTCTTCTTTCTTCCATTGCTTTGTACATCTTGTAACTATTTCACTTATCAGTTGCTCTGTACAAAAAAAAACATATTGTTTCACTAGTGTTCACTGTAGTAAACCGGTCTGAACAGAATTCGATAGATGTCTTAATTGAAGTGCATCGATTTTTTGAATGATTTAATTGGTATTTTTCTCAAATCAATCTTAATTCTCACAAACCAAGTAACAAAAGTGTTTTCGTTTATCAGCAGTTAGCAGTTACGGTTGGACAGATTATTGTTCGTTTATTTGTAGCAGTCCCTAGCGTCCAACCGCAACTTTTTACAGTTGGAACTTTTAGCCGCTGATTAATCTCTTACGTTTTGACCGCAGCCGCGCGGAATACGAATAATGGAACACGTTTTGTCAGATCGAAACATCCAAAATACTAAACCACTTGGTTCAATGTTTTGTTAGACCGGTTTTTTTCATAATGATATTTCTCTTGTTCTTTCGGATAATGAAACTTATATAACAGTTCGCAGTTTCAAGCATCTTTAGGCAAAAAAGAAACAATGATTCTTCGGAGGCTTGTTCTGTCTGCAACATCGAACACAGATCCCAGAAGAAGCCAAACACTTTCTTCTTCTGCTATGCGTCTTCTCTCAACTTCTTCTGATAGATATACGGCGTCCGGTGACGATAAACTCGTCAGGCTAAGACACAAAGACTGGTTGGCTCCGAACGAGGTTTTGAAAATCTTCGCAAATGTCAAAGATCCGAGCTTTCTAATACCCGCTTACGAACATTATTCTAAACGGAAAGATTATCAACCGACGGAATCTCTCTATACCCTTCTGATCAATAAGTTTGGACAAGCCAAAATGTTCGACGAAATCGAAGAGGTCATGAGAATTGTAAAGCTCGAGAAAAGATGCCGTTTTTCTGAAGAGTTCTTCTACAATCTGATGAAGATTTACGGGAACTTAGCCGGACGAATCAACCGAGCGATCGAGATTCTCTTCGGTATGCCGGATTTCGGATGCTGGCCAAG
Organism: Orychophragmus violaceus; assembly: GCA_030180135.1. Classification (NCBI taxonomy): domain Eukaryota; kingdom Viridiplantae; phylum Streptophyta; class Magnoliopsida; order Brassicales; family Brassicaceae; genus Orychophragmus; species Orychophragmus violaceus. Next base: position 85,414,599 of record CM058240.1, on the reverse strand, counting down.
CGCTAAAAGTTTCAACTTCATTCTCAATCTGCTTGTTTCCGCGAAGCTGTTCGATGAGATTCATAAGATCTTTGTGAGTGCTCCTAAGCTGGGTGTGGAAATCGATGCTTGTTGCTTGAATATACTCATCAAAGGACTGTGCGAGAGTGGGAATCTGGATGCTGCACACCAACTGCTCGACGAATTTCCTAAACAAAAATCACGTCCTAATGTGATGACGTTTTCACCTTTAATCCGAGGTTTCTGTAACAAGGGGAAGTTCGAGGAAGCTTTCAAATTGTTGGAGAGGATGGAGAGGGAACGAATTGAACCAGACACGATCACGTTCAACATTCTGATCTCAGGACTTAGGAAGAAAGGTAGGGTTGAAGAAGGGATTGATCTTTTGGAGAGAATGAAGCTAAAAGGGTGTCAACCAAATCCTGGGACTTATCAAGAGGTACTGTATGGTCTCTTGGATAAGAAGAGAAACTTGGAAGCTAAAGAGATGATGAGTCAGATGATTTCATGGGGTATGAGACCCAGTTTCTTGTCGTACAAGAAGATGGTTCTGGGGCTCTGTGAAACGAAGTCCGTTGCGGAAATGGATTGGGTATTGAGGCAAATGGTGAATCATGGTTTTGTTCCAAAAACAGGGATGTGGAGGAAAGTTCTTTGCTGCGTAATTGCGAAGAACAATGACTCTCAAGCAGGTTTGGATCGCATTATTGATTGTCAGGAAACTCCTGGATAAGGTTTATGCATTCTACTGTGTTGTTTGATAGACAGAACATGCTGAGCACAGAAGCTGTCTGTTCTTTCAGTGGAAGAAGCTAGACAGAAAGTGTAACACCGAGAATACTTCAAAGGCTACATCACATCGACTTATAGGAACAAAAGTGTAACTCATGTCTTGATGATATCTATATTGCCACGGCATGCTTCTATATGTGTCAATAACAAGTCTACTTCATAACTGCTTCTTTTGTGAAAGCTCTTGAGAACAGCTCCTGTGTCTCACGCAAAGTTCTGTGTGTAACACACGGATAGCTATATGTTCTTTCATTAGTGTTGTCTTCATATAAAGGTGTTTGCTTCCCTTTTGATCTTCTTAAAATGAAAGGTGACTGCTGCATATCTGATGATATCATCCACATGATTTTGAATGATTACATGGTTGCATTAAAACATCATTTAGTATTTGATAGAAAAATATTTTACCAATACAAAAGTTCATAAAATCAAACATTTAATTTTGTATAAAAATCTTTACAGTATTTTATATAATAAAAATGAAACAAAAAATACAATTATTTCCTTAGACGCTATCTATCTTCTATATGTACAAAGAAGACTTTTCTCTCTTCTCTTTGTGTTAGCTCATCATTCTTTAAGCATTTATATCATTTTAAGTTTTTAATTGAATAACTTTATATATACTTAAAAAAATATGAAAGATCACTTAAAAATATATAATAAAATATAAATATTTTAATATCATAAATTTAATAAAAATTACACAGCCATTAGATAATTTAACCTAAATTAAAAAACTTCAAATAGTATAAATACATTATGATTTATTTAAAACAAAAATACATGTCAGGGCATTTAAAAATATTTCTCATGGCATTAACATTTTTCAAATAATCATTTTTAACCATTAAAAACAATGTTAAATCCCAGAAATAAATGTCTGCAAAATTATATAAAAATAATTTTGTTATTGTCGCAATTATCGGTTTAAAATAAAATTAATAAAAGAAAATGATTTTACAAATTGCCTAAAAACAAACATCTAAAATATAGAAAATAATATATTAATACCAATCCACAATTCTAAAGATATTTGTTAGATTTTTTGTTTGTTTGTCTAAATCATCAATTTTAAGAGAAAATGAATCTAAATATATATATAAATAAAGCTTTTCTCTCTTCTCACTGTGTCATCTCATCATTTTAAGCATTTATATTATTTTAAATTTTTATTTGAATAGTTTTATATATATTTAACTTTTATGAAAGAAATATGAAAGGTCACTTAAAAATATATAATAAAATATTAATATTTTAATATCATAAATTTAATAAAGATTACATAGCCATTAACCTAAATTAAAACTTCAAATAGTATAAATACATTATGGTTTATTTAAAGCAAAAATACAATTCAAGGCATTTAAAAGTATTTCTCATGACATTAACATCTTTCAAATAATCATTTTTAACCATTAAAAAATGTTAAATCCAAAAAAACTAAATGTCTGCAAAATTATATTGAAATAATTTTTTTTATTGGTGTAAATCATCAGTTTAAGACAAAATGAATAAGAGGAAACGATTATACAAATTGACTAAAAACAAACATATAAGATATAGAAAAATAATATTTGAATACCAATCCACAATTCTAAAAATATTTGTTAGATTTTTGGTTTGTTTGTCTAAATCATCGATTTTAAGAGAAAATATTGATACAATTTGATTAAAAGCAAACATATAAGATAGAAAGTTAATATTTGAATAAAAATATACCACTTTTTTGAAAGACATTTATTAGATTTGTTGTTGAAATCAATGTAAAACACATAATGAAAAAAATATAACCAGTTATTATATTTATAAGCATATAAACTCTTATAAAAATAGTCCAAAAATATCAAACTATGCAATTTAAAAACTCAACTAAACATTTCAAATGTAATTAGAATTTATGATATAGTTCGGATTATGAAAATATTTTTTTTGTTTATCTGCTTATCCGTCCGTACGGCGGGTTAATTTTCAATTCATCACCATATCCTAAATATATATTTTAACATGTCCAAATGGACAATTTATTATGGGCCTTAAAAACTACACTATAAAAAATTATTTAAGGTATTTTATTAATTTAATTGTAACCTAACTCAACAATATATACCCTTCCTCTATCTTCTAGCCTTGCATCACATATACTCTCTAAACTTTGCAACAATGGCCGCTGATTACACACATTCACATATATCTCTTATTCATTCACTGTATTCCCTACTTCCACACCCTATTACTGTTACAATTCCTAACCATCAAACCATTAAATGCCTCTCCTCATCCTCCGTTAATATCTCTGATGTTACGTGTTCACGTGGTTTAACTAAGTCTCACTCTTCCACCTCCAACTCATTTATGTACCTTTATCCACTCAACTATATATCTCCAAAACTAAGGTTCCACATTCATCTTTTGCTCTCTTTACAATAGACTCTCTTTCAACAAATGAATAATTCTAATGTTGATTTCTCTCACCTTAAATCTAGCCGCAGTTTCCAATCTGTTTTCAGTAGGTTGATCCGATTTGGCGAAACCCGCAACATCAAAAAGGCGGCGAGCTCATGGATGTCAACATACTGATTCTCGACGAAAATATAAACTTCATTCTGATTCTATTAACTCTTATCTACCGAATACCCATGCTAAAAAAATTATTTCTTCTTAGTGTACGATGATGCAAGGCTTCATTCATGTCCACCAACTTCCAATTTTGCACCCATTTTTGCGAAATTGATTAATATATGCTATCACTGGTTTCGATGTGACAAGGAGTAACCACCGATTCAAGATTATCGATTTCCACCTTTCCATTCGCTTCAATCAAACCACTTCGCTGGTTCTAGTTGATGATACGTTCTGCTAAATCCCAAAAGAGCTATGCATGTTCCGCACATACAACCAACTAATGGCCCTATGCAACACCAAAAATGAGCTTCTTGATGTGTCCCTCACACTTATCACACTATTTGCTATTAACGATTTTACCATCAACCCTAACTAGCATCTTTATAATCACATACATAATTGGAGAAGTATGGTCAACAAAAGCATATTTTAACGAAACAACTTTAGCTTTGGAAAGAATTTTGTTTAATATCTTCCTTGAAAGGTACTAAATAATCCCAATCACTGTTTATAATTTTTAAAAGTATGTTTCAGTGACAATTTGGTACCCTCCGTCATTTACTTCCCTCAATGGCGAGATACTCCGCGCCAGTGCTTTTGATGCTCATGCAAACACACCCAATCAGATCTTTTTCCATAAAGAAGCAGATACATGTATGATGTTGGTTGCAAATATCAATTCCAAATTTTTTTGGAGGTCTTTCAAATACAATCTACGTTGTCAACATCTATTACAACCACCTATAAAACTCAAATCATATCAATTATTTCTAAGGTGAGTTGTACCTCAATGCAATTTATGGGACAAAGTTTGTTTTGACGGCAGCGTGCAAGCTACCAACTCTCTTTTCCAACGGTACCAATTGACATTATTCCTACCAAATACATTTTTGCTTCACATACTTAATGTACACTACAAGAAAAATCAACATTAATAGCACACGATACAAGCTATCGTATGTAATAGATAGCGTTTTCACAAACGCTCTGACTGCGGCAGCTATAATAGACCCCCCCTCTACCATAGCATTTCTTTCGTGCTATGTTATTATTGCAATTTAATAGCGTTAATTTTATTTTGCTATTCTTGGTGCAATCTATTATAGCATAATACATGGTGCTATTATTATTTGCATCTATAATAGCTTTTCGTATTAAATTATTATTATATATATATATATTGTATTAATTGGATTTATATAAAAAATTATATTTCAAATAATTTTATTAATGAACCAAAACATGTTTACAAAAATCATTAACAAAACTATCTAAGTTAACATAAAAGTCTTTCTTCATTGCTTCTTCTTTTCTCCTTTCATATTCTTCCATCTTTTACAAAGACAAATCTACAAATTCTTAACATATCCATAACATTGTTCCATTGTTTCTTCAACACTTTTGCTTCAACACTCCTCTGTTGCAAGCTTCTCCAAACCATAAGCATATTGAGGCTATATAACATTAGAAAGACTCAGTTATATTTTGTAAGAGTAAACATATGAATGATAATCATCAGGGTGAGACAAACCTCTGCAGGCCAAGCATCTGACTCCTTCAAGCTCACATTGGTAGTTTCAAGCTGCTTGAACTCCGGGTAGATACATGCACTAGAAGCATAGAAGAACCTAAAACACACAAACAAAAAGTTATAATCTTTAACTCTGTTTCATATAAAAATAAAAACACAATCTGACCTTAAAAAGAATGAACAAATGCAAAAGCACAAGTGGTCAGACACAAATACAGCATATATGTGCTTAAAATATATCAAATATAATCATTAAAACAATGAAAATGCCCAAGGAAAAACAGTAACATCGATTTGAAAACACACAAGAGTTTGGTGTTACCGACCATCAGTTGAATCGAACGTGTTGGGAAAACCAGAAGACTTTGGAGGAATGCTTGACTGTGTCTGCGAGTAAGAGAAATCTCCATGGAACATTGACGTCGATGTTCCTTTGTTTTGTTGCCATCGCTGTAGAGCTTGAGGTAAACTCATGTTGTTCACATCGATCCCAAAACTCTCCTCTTCTTCTTGTCACGACGGTTTCCACTTCTCCACGAGTGGTCCTAGCATGTTAACCGCGTGTCCCATGTCTGGTCTCTGTTGAGGCTCACGGGCTGTGCAATGTCCTGCTAGCTCAACGACCCTGTGAATGCTCTCCAATGTTTCCTCGTCTGGTAATGAATCGTCTAATGCTTTTCTCCCTGTTATCATTTCCATAAGAACCACTCTAAACGCATACACATCCACTTTCGTCGTTACTCTTCCAGTAGCTGCAATCATATATTATTAACAATATCAATACCTCACAATAAACAATATAACATTCATCCAATGCATCCAATGAGCTTATTAGTGTAATAGATTTAAGCACATTGTGAAATTAAGATGAGTAGACAAAGGAAGAATCAACTTACCGGATGTGCCTGCTAATCTCGTCTCAACAGAGTATTTACCATCAGGTGCGTTCTTAACCAAACCGAAATCAGCAACCTTTGCCCTCATGTCATCACCAAGAAGGATGTTAGAGGGCTTTAGATCTCTGTGGATGAAGCTCTGCTGAGCCAAGCTATGTAGATATTCCACACCTCGTGCCACGTCTAGAGCGATACTCACTCTTTGTTTCCATGTCAGAGGAGAGTAACCAAGTTCACCGTACTCAAACAAATGCTTTCCAAGATTTCCCTGAGGCATGTACTCATAAACAAGCAATCTCTCGTTCCCGTTCACACAGTACCCAACAGAGCAACCAAATGTCTATGCCTGACTTTAGTTAGCACCGCTATCTCGGCCTGAAACTCGTTCATTCCTTTATTAGCTGAGAACATATGGATTCATGCCTCTACCACCACGTCCCCCTCTGTACCCACCACCACCACGTCCTGAACACAAAAATCATTAAAACAATGACTTAGTATTCACTTTTAACCCAAGATCCGATAAAAATAGCAAATACCCAAGAAACTTTTGAGCTAAATGAACACTGAAGTACCTGATTTTTCATTGTCGAGAGGAATGAACGAAACCAACAGGCTCTGGAAGCAACGCTGTAAGTCTTGAACTCGATGCTGGCTGAAACAAGACAGTGGATAAATAAAATCAAGAAGCAAAATTAAAACTTATATAGAAAAAGAGATTTTCTCCCAAATAAACCCTAAAGTAAGACCCAATGATTTCTCAGAAGTCAATTAATCCACCAAGATTCGAAAAATCCATTTCACAGAAGCAAGATTAGAGAGCGATTAATACCTAACTCTTCACAAAAAGTTAATCGAAGTATAGAAAGCTTACAACTAAATGATTGACTTCTTCTTCCTCAGCGAATGGATTCTGACATAGCGATTCAGTAAGTAACCTTATAGGCTTCACTGTCTCTTCAGCCATCGTCTTCTTCGCCTACGCATCAACACCATTGGCTCTGACTCAACATAAGAGATGGAGAGAGAGGACCGAGGATCACGGATGAGAGATGGAGGAGGAAAGCGGTGGAGATAGGTGTAGAAACCAGAGGAAGAAAATTATAGACGAGAAAGAAGAGAGTAGATTTGGTGTGGATGAGGAATAGAGGAGGGTTTGAGAGAGGCGCTTGTTGGAGAGGAGAGGAGATGAGGGTTTGAGAGAGCAGTGAGACGAGACGAGAGAAAAGTGTTCTGAGGGATTAAAAAAAAGTTTTTTTTTCTATATGTGTTATAAAATTTCCCCAAAACCAAAATTTGGTTAAGTGTGGCGCTCATACTAAAATTAGGCTCCAAAAGTGAATTTTGGTTCCCGCTCAGTAAAATTTTGGTATAGCGTTATTTAAATGCTATGATATAGTAACTGAAATCGAAAAATCATCTTTTATAGCATTTGTCAAAACCGTGCTATCCTAATATGCTATCAATGCCAGTTATTTTTGTAGTGGTATTATAACACAGTACAGTTTGTAATGCAAGAAAACCAAGAGAGCGACGCTGCTACTAAATACAATGGAGTGCAGAAGATTCAGCACATGATAATTAGGGGTATATGCTGTTCGAAAACTAGAATTAGAAGATATAGATGCGTACATTAAGCAACCCCTATAGACTAAGCACATGTACAAACTAAACCCCTCCAATACAAAAGTTAATTGTTTTAAATATGTAAATGACAACCCTACCAGAATATGATATACAATAACTAAAACAAAAATCTAATGGGATAAACCAACAATGCACTGAGCATAAAAATAGGGGTTTAAAGAACGTAAAAGAAACATAATAGGTTCACGGTTACTACAATTTTATAGGTAGTTTTTTTAAAAGGCGGTTAAATAACTGACAAAAAAAGTTACCGACAATAAAAGAATATAAAAAACACGAACAAAACTACACATAACAAAAAAAAACGGGGGAAAATCCTCCCGTTAAGGGATATGAAAAAGGAAAAATAGAATTTATAAACTTGGTGAGCTTTCAAAATTGAATTTAATAGGAAAAAACGATAACACACACTATAAAACAAGAGAATAACTAATTTAGAAAAAATGAAAGAGATAATATAGAGGGTAATAATTTTTTTTTGTTAATTGTTTAAAGTTAAAAATATTAATTCTCTGTAATTATATTAAATATCGATTCTATATAAGTAAAGATAAATGTAAAAACTAAGAAGATTTTTGTTTAAAAAAGAAAAAAAAAATATGTAACAACAATGGTTTGAACACGATTTGAAAATAAGATAACGAAGATGATCAAAATCTTAGAAAAATACCATGATGAATTTTGAAAAGCAAAAAAAAATTTATTATATATATATAATATAGCAAGAAATCCCCTAGTATATATATATATAGCAAGGAATCACCTAGTATATATATCTTCTGCATCTATATCTTCTGCATATATTCTAAGATTGAGCGTGTATATTCATTCCATATGAACCCACAATATTCAATGCTTAATGTACGCATCTATATCTTCTGCACTCCATTGTATATAGCAAGCAAATATACCCGGCTTTCCCCCTTGGAATACGCAACTACAAATGATAGGGAACGTGGTTGAAACCCAACCAACCGCAGAAACAGCCACGTCACGTGTGCCAAGTGCATCCCCAAATACAAAAACCTTTATATGGAAACTGAATCCTTCTGACCAAAAAAAAAGGAAACTGAATCCTTGGGTTCACCGTCTCATCAGATCAAAACAAATCCAAATCAGAGAAAGATTGTTTTTGTTTCATTGATCTGAGAGAGATGACGAGCGGCATAGAAGATGACAAAACCAGATCAGTGGTGCCGGAACATCATCAACAGCAGCCTCCTCCGTTTCAAGGCGTCTCCAACTATCCACCTCCGCCACAACAGCAGCCGCCGCCCTCCGGTTATCCACAGCCGGCTCAGCCCTACGTCTCCGGTAAATTTCTTCCTCATATTCGTATTATATGGACAAATTTTGAAATGATCAGATCAGCTGTTGCATTGAATATTGTGGGTTCATATGGAATGAATATACACGCTCAATCTTAGAATATATGTAAAAAAAAAAATCAAACAAACAAACAATTAATGCTTTATTCTTGCTGAATCATATGCGAGAAATGGATTCTCTTTTGTTCCAATAACGTGGGATTTAAGTAACGGTATCTAATAGAAAGGCAGAGATTACAATCTCTGATCTGTCAAAATCCTCTTGCCTAAAGTCTAGTTCTCAGAAAGGGTTGTCATTATTAACCACTTTGGCTGTTCTAATGATCGGTTCTGGTTTCCCTAGGTTATGCTGTTAATGAAGTAACAGAACACCATCATCGTCTTCCTTGTTGTGGTATAGGTATTGGCTGGTTATTGTAAGTCTAAATCATCATTTTTACTTTCTCTTCTGATCATCTTTTAAATTCTTGTCAAGTTCTGACCAAACACAAACCCACTTATATGTTTTTTTGTTGTTTCTTGAAGATTCATCCTTGGTTTCTTCTTCGGTGCCATCCCCTGGTACATTGGCTTTTTCCTTTTACTATTCTCTAGAAACCCGCGTGAGAGACCAGGATATATAGCTTGCGCAATTGGAGTGAGTCCATTTTATATATCTCTCTCACTTAACAATACACACACAGATATATATATATATTTTACTATCCTGATCACACTAAATCAATTCTGATCAACAGGCTGTTATCGCTACGGTTATCATTGTTTTTGGAGCCATAAGAGGATCAGGGGTCTGGTCGTAAAGTGAAATGCAATGCTCTAAATCTTGCTACAGACCGGTTCAGCCGTTTGCATAAGAAATAATAAGATTGGACATGCCTGTTTAGAGAGCTCAATGTATCGTGTGAAGATTATTTGTTAGTTACAAAAAATGTCTTCTTCTCAAAACCATAGTGATGTGTTTGTTACTGAAAAAAAATTATATAAAATATTTGCTTTTGTTTTTATTTGATCCATTTGAGTACTTTTTATTATTGATAAAGAAGTACTTAATATCTACTTAGCGACGTTTATGATTTATGAATGTTCAAAGTTGCAAGTTTTGTAACCAAGTATGGCGAAGATCGAGCTGACGAGATTCAAGCACTACAAGAAAATAGCGATTTAGCGACTGCAAAAAGAGTCGCTATTTAGTCGCAAAATTAATAGTTGCGACTAAATAGCGACTAAAGTAGTTAGTCGCTAATCTCTGGTCGCTAAAAGTATTAGTCGCTATATTAGTCGCTATTTTGCGACTATTTAGCGACTAATGTTATTTTATTCATATTAGTCGCACTTGAGTCGCTAAATATTAGCGACTAATGAGCGACTAAGTAGCTACTAATATAGCGACAAATTAACAGTCGCTAAATGTGTAGTCGCTATATAGTCGCTATATTAGCAACCGTTTAGTGACTATCTTGCGACTATTTTAGCGACAGTTTAAAGACTGTTTAGCGACTATTTTAGCGACTGTTTAGCGACTATTTTAGCGACTGTTTAGAGACTGTTTAGCGACTAATTTAGGTTTTGGATCATATTTTGTTGGCCATATTGCGACGAATTAGCGACTTTTTTGTGACTCTATATTCGCAATATGGCCAAAAAAATTTTGTAATTCAATTTTAATTTGGTTTTGGTTTCTATTTTTAGATTCCTGTTTTTTTATTGTTTTATTTTTTTAAGACTCTAAAACTCTTACACATAACAAAGAACATACATTAAAGTTGATTACATTGTCTTAACCAAAACAAACATAATATTCAAACACTTATAAACATAAACAAGTTTATACATCATACAGATCAGTCTTGTGAAGTAGGAGAAGACTGAGGTGCTGGTGCATCAGTCTGACTTTTGCAAAAGTCTAGGTATGATGGGTCTGTTTCCTGAAGATACCTTTGCACCATGCTCAACTCCTTATGCTCCTTAGCTTGTCTAGCTAGCTCAGCAGCTTGTGTCTCAAGTTGGCGTTGGGCTTCTTGTAGCTGATCTTGTAGTGAGTTGTAAGTCGAATAGGTACCCGGGTACTTGCGCTTTTGAGAGGCGTGATACTCTCCTAGACTTCCAATACCATAAGCATGGCCTCTATCATCGACAATTGTTGACTAGGAAACATGAAAGTTATATACACTGTTAGAAAATTGGTTTGGGAATGACAAATGACTTAAATAACAGAAACACTAACACATTTGAGCAATAAACAAATCATCAACACAACTATCTCAATACCAATAACTCAAGAGATTCATAGCAGTAACAGATTCTCATATGTACTCTCATAAACATTAAAACATAGATGGTTACGATTTCACAGAAGCTTAGTTACCTGAAGGAACAGTTCATCGATTTCGTCAGTTGTCAGCTGCCTTGGTCGCGAAGTCCCATCAGATGTTTCTGCCTCAAGCTCAGCCTTCCTTGCCTCGACCTTCTCCTTATACTTCTCTCCCACCTGTTGCGCCTTCAAGTCTATGTAGGTTCCATCTGATTTGGTGTGGGTCTTCAGGAAGACTTCACCAAAACTTACTTCTCTACCCAGGTCTTGTTCCTGAAAATGCAACAGAAGATAAATTGGTTAAATAAAAGTAAATATACTAAGAGAAGAAATATATAGAGGAAGTCTGAGTCTTACCATTTCTTGTTTAACTTGCAGAAAAGACTTCTGCCCGCTGTAGTTCCTGTGAGGACCGAGACCGCCACGATCAGAATTCCGACATGCAGAAGCGGTCCCACTCCTCTGTTTACCCTCATCAGAGTTCCAATAGGACACCATTGGCGTCCAGAATTCACCTGGGATCCACGAAGGTCGCACACCTGAAACATGAGCTTTGCTGACCATATTCTTCATCCTTCTCTGACAAATCGCCTCAAAATGTGCTTGCACGGTCCCTGTTATTAGGAAATCCCAGTGGTGCTCTTTCTACAAGAAGCAGCAGATGGAAGTTAGTAAGATATTGATGACAAGTAAAACAAAAGACTAGACTAATGTACTACACTGACCGCAAACTCAAGGAAGTATCTCTCTGCTCGCGGCCGTGGCACATGGCTCCAGCTGTAGAATGGTTCATCAAACTTGTTTTGGTATATCTTAGTAATCTTCCTGACCAAACTAGACTTGTCACGTCCAAACCTACAAAGGGAGCAAAAATCAGTACATATCATGACTTAATTAAACAGAGCAAAACACAATCTAACTGGAGAGAGAGAGAGAGAGAGAGATAGAGAGAGAGAGAGAGAGAGAGAGAGAGAGAGAGAGAGAGAGAGAGAGAGAGAGAGAGAGAGAGAGAGAGAGAGAGAGAGAGATTGTTATACCAAGTAGTGTTTGGCGGCTGAGGAAGTATTGGAGAGAGCACGGTCGTCCACTGCTCACGGCCTGGCATGGACAGCAGCCTCTGAAGATAGCGGAGACGGCTTTCCTCGAGATTTGGTTGATTATCAGCATTGTCATCAACTCCGTCGATATCATCTTCACTCATTTGGTTGGACTGCTGAGTTTCAGGCGCATGAGTGCTGTTAGCTTCGGAGTTCTGATTCTGAGAAGCCCTCGGTTGTTGAGACACTTGAACTGAACGAGCAGGAGAAGGTTGTGGAGGAGTCATCTGACCTGAAATAGTGGTCAACGCATCATATAATATTATAAAGCAACATGAGCTAATACCTTATGATACCAAAACAGAGAGTTAATACCAACAACGTGTCATATAAACAGAGAGTTAATACAAACAACGCATCATACAATCTCAAGTAAGCACAAGCATTAAGAGGTATGAGCTAATACCTTATGATACTAAAAACCAAAGCAACATGAGCTAATAATACCAAGTCCTAATAAATTCTAAAGCAAGCACAAGTCATTTAACTCACAGACAGTCCTATAAGACCAACATTCAAGCTACCAACATGAGCTAATACCAAAATATAGAGTTAAGGTCAACAACGCATCATATAATCTTATAAAGCAACATGAGCTAATACCTTATGATACCAAAACAGAGAGTTAATACCAACAACGCATCATATAAACAGAGAGTTAATACCAACAACGCATCATACAATCTCAAGTAAGCACAAGCATTAAGAGGTATGAGCTAATACCTTATGATACTAAAAACCAAAGCAACATGAGCTAATAATACCAAGTCCTAATAAATTCTAAAGCAAACACAAGTCATTTAACTCACAGACAGTCTCAAGTAAGCACAAGCATTAAGAGCTAAAACCAAAGCAACATGAGCTAATAATACCAAAATATAGAGTCCTACACTAAATCACACACACAGTCCTACACTAAATCGCATCATACAATCTCAAGTAAGCACAAGCATTAAGAGCTAAAACCAAAGCAACATGAGCTAATAATACCAAAATATAGAGTCCTACACTAAATCGCACAAACCAAAGCAACATGAGCTAATAATACCAAAACTCAAGCAAGAACAAACAAGCATAAGTCCTACACTAAATCGCACACACAGACAGAGAGCGAAGTTACTTGACCTTGACTGTTCTGCCTCAGAGTTACATGCAAAGGGTCTCTTCTCTGAGACTCAGGATTCGGAGAGTGGCCTTGAGACGCCTGTCTCGGTATGGTCGAGTTGTTCTGAAAAAGAACCTGCGGCGGTGGATAGTTACGAACATGCAGCTGAGTTTGCGTCAGAGATGGGCGCGGTGTGGGAGAACCCTCGCTCGCCGGAGTGAAAGCATATTGTTGAGGTAGATTCGCTGGCCGACTTTGCGTGGAAGAGGAAGGCTGAGCGTCGACGGCGACTGGACCTCTTCCTCTCCCTGACCTTTTCCTCTCCCTGACCTTTTCCTCTCCCTCGACCTCTTCCTCTACCTTTTGCTGGAGCCATCGGAGTTTAAACGGAGAGGAGATATCGGACAAAGACAAAGATCGAGAGAAGACAAAGAAAGAGAGATCGACTTAGAGTGACTTAGGGTTTCTGGAAAATAAAAGGTTGACCACAGAGAGAGAGATCTAAGAGAGGAAGATTAAGAGAGGAGAGGGACAGAGAGATGGATCGAAAACTAGTTATCGATCGAGAACCAGAGAAGAGAGGAGGAAGAACACTCGAGAGAACGAGAGAGAGAACGAGAGTCGGCGCAAGAAAGGAGAGAAATGAAATTAGGTTTGAGAAAGGGTTCGACCCCTTATATTCTGTGGAAAAAAATTAGAGGGAAATGTTCCAGGTTCAACCAAAATTGGGTGGAAAATGTTCCCGGTTTAGTGAAATCAGGCTTAAAAATTTTGGGCCGAAAACATTGTTTTGCGCGGTATAAGGGCTAATGGGCTTAAAATTTTTGGAGGGGCTATATATTTTTGGCGCCAAAATTCTGAAACCCCTTTTAGTCACTAGTTAGTCGCTAAACAGTCGCTAATTTAAATTATAATTTTTAGGATTTTAAACGTTAACAAACCTTATAAAATCTAATTTATACAAATTAAACATTACAATTGATAATAAACCATAATCCTTATCAATTTTTCACAAATAGTATCCATTCATCTTATAACTAAAACAAGAGTAAGATGCATAAACATTAAAGGTAAACACTAAGCATATGAAATCACTAAGCATGTCTAATTGAAATTATTTGAAATCTGAAATACATTAAGCATATGAAAACACTAAAGATAGACAAAAAGCATATCAAATCACTCGTCCTCTTCTGCATCATTGTCTTCCGCTTCTTCATCTTCGTCGTCGTCATCATCATCAGGAGAAGATAGAAATTCGTCTTCTGGTTCTTCATCTCCTACTTCGTAGTCAAGATTGATTGGGTTTTCATTCTGCACAAAATTCTCGGGAACGAGATCTTCGACCGTAGTCATCATTACCGGATCATCATTTTCCTGCTGGAGAAGAGTAATTTCTGTGTTGACATATTCCCCCGAAATATTCCCTCTAGGGTTGACTTTGACAACATTGAGCCACAATTGCTTCGGTCTCTTCGTGTACGGATACGGGATATAACAAACTTGCTCCGCTTGAGAGGCTGTGTAAATTAAAGATTGAAATTAAACTTAGAGTATTTATGATATCCATACAATAGTTACGAAGATAGAGATAGATATATATTACGTACCTAGAATAAATGGTTCGTATTTATTGTACTTTCTTGATGCACGAACATCTACCACGCCAGCATTGCTCCTTCGAGTGCCTCTACCGAGAACAGGGTCATACTAGCTACACTTAAAGAGTGTTATTCTCAAATTAACAATCCCCTCGTACTGAAGTTGTATTATGTCAGTTAAGATCCCGTTGAAATCAGCTGCATCAGACACATCACTATAATTCTCTCCTTTAACACATACACCGTAGTTACATGTCTTTCGTCCCTCGCCATGGCTTTTTGTATGAAACAGATATCCTCTTGTATAGAAGATAGGCCAAGTTTTAGCCTTGTTGACGGGTCCATGCACAATATCTTGAACCCAAGGAGGAAATTTATAGGTTTCGTTCCAGTAAATGACCTGAATATTGTTAAACACACAATGTCAAATATGTAGATAAAACCACAATACATATATAATGTGTTCATAAGAAATATTTCACGAACATACATAATCTCGCACCCATGTGTCATATTCCTCGGCCCTTTTCACAGAGAGTTGATTCTCGGAGAGATCTGGATATTTACCAGAGATATAGTCTTCGAACATACTGTTTATAAGATCAACATGTATATATATGAGACCGACACAATATATAAATTAACTTAAGTTGTGTTATACCTCTCAAATGGTCGAAAGTAAGCGCAATTTCGCAAAACATAAGCATGTGCAATTTTATAATCTTCTGGTGAAAGCCATACTTCATGCATTTCGCCACTTGGACGACCAACCTGAGTAAATATATCAGGAACGTCGTCATCATATTCGGGGACACCGCCTTCGTTGTATCTTGTTAACCTGACAAAAAGAGTTAATAAATATAACTTTAGAATAGATAGCATACATGTCTCCATATACTAGATATAAATTTACCTTGAATTCGTGACTATATTCGAGGCGAAGTAATGCTCTGTGAAATAAGCAATCTCTTCATTAAGATATGATTGAACAATAGATCCAGCTGCATATCTTTTGTTCTTCGCTTTCCCTTTCAGATTTTTGAAAAATCTTTCAAAAGGGTACATCCACCGGTATTGAACAGGGCCTCCTAATTCAGCTTCGTAGGGGAGATGTATAGGAAGGTGCTCCATCACGTCGAAAAATGATGGTGGAAAGATCTTCTCCAAATTGCAAAGAATCATAACTATGTTTTGCTTTAGAATTTGGACGCGACTCTTCTGCAAAGTTCTTGAACATAAGTCACGGAAAAATCCTCCAATCCCTACAACATATATAAAGAGATTTAAACAGCAAATGGTTAATACAATAAACAAACCCGAAACTACATATCCAAATACTATAACCGGTACCTGCTAAGGCAAGGTGGACATTCTTGTCTAGGAGTTCTGCAAAGATAAATGGAAGTAGTCGCTGCATAAAGACATGGCAGTCATGACTCTTCATCCCAGAAAACTGTGCATTACCCAAATCAGCACAACTTGCTAAGTCTGAAGCATAACAATCTGGGAATTTGACCTCATGCTTCACACATTCCAATAACTTTTTCCTGGCTTCGTTTGTCAAAGCGTAAACTGGGAATGGAGCTCTACCAGCACTATCAACATGCAAGTGTGGCCGAGAACAGAAGTTAACTAAATCCAATCTCGATGGGATGTTGTCTTTGGATTTACCCTTCACACGCATAAGAGTTTTTATAATGTTGTCAAAAACATTCTTCTCTATATGCATCAAATCGAGATTATGTCGAAGATTAAGGTCCCTCCAGTATGGTAACTCCCAAAATATGCTTTCTTTGTGCCAGTTATGCTTCTTGCCATAGCCGGGCATCTTATCTTCATGACCATTTCCACCAACATCCTTAGTTTTTGGTGGATTTACACGACGCAAATGGTAGGAATAAACTTGCTCACCGGTTAAAGAATCAGGAGGATACTCATTCCTAGCATCCTTTCCCTTCAAGAAGTCTTTCTTATTTTTCCTCATGGGATGATCTTGAGGAAGAAATCTTCTGTGACAATCAAACCAACACGTCTTTCTTCCATTCGGCAGATAAAAAGACTTTGTATCATCCATGCACCATGGACAAGATAATTTGCCATGGGTAGTCCATCCCGATAGCATGCTATACGCCGGAAAGTCACTTATCGTCCACAAGAGAACAGCTTTTAGATTGAAATTTTGATTCAAGGACACATCGTATGCATCGACTCCATTACACCACAGGTCTTTCAACTCCTCAACAAGAGGCTGGAGGAATATATCGAGACTACCTCGTGGATGCTTTGGCCCAGAATTCATTACTGTAAGAAACAAGTACTCCGTACTCATGCACATATGAGGGGGTAAATTATATGGAGTCAAGATCACAGGCCACAAGGAATGATTATTAGACATGCCAAATGGATTGAACCCATCTGTACATAGTCCAAGATAAACATTGCGGGGTTCTTGTGCAAACAGGGGATACTTATCTTGAAAGTATTTCCACTCTGCCGCATCAGACGGATGACACATTTCTCCCTCTTTGGCCTGGTGCTCGGCATGCCATCTCAATGCTGCTGCAGTCTTCTCGCTCTGGTACATTCTCTTTAATCTGTCAGCAATAGGCATATACCACATACGGTTGTATGGTATATTGGTCCTACGGTGTTGCTCGTTAGGATTCCATCTAGGTGAGTTACAAAACCGACATGTATCTAACCTTTCGTCATCTTTCCAATATATCATACAGTTGTTGTAGCAAACATCAAACGATTGACATGGGAGGCCTAAATTGCGCATCAATTTCTCTGTCGCGTAATGTGAACCGGTTGCCTGATTTCCTTCTGGTAGAAACTCCGTAAAAATTTCGCATATCGAATCCACTGCCCTTTCACTCATGTTATGCTCTGCCTTCCTTTGCATGACTCGAGCAGCTAAGGATAACTGCGATTGACCTTCACGACAACCACTGTACAATGGATTTTGCGCTCCTTCTAACAAGTCGTAGAATTTTTTCGAATGATTATGTACAGGTTCCTCCGCATTCTGATAACTACCATGTTCCTCCACATTCTGATAACTACCATATTGATGATAGTTATCAAATTGTACGTTATCACGAAATGCATCATTCACCATATCCACATATCTATCTTCTACTACATTACCCATTCCTTCACTCCCACTAACCCAAGTCGTATCAACATAACTCGTTCCTAAACCCATATCGACTTCTTCGCCATGTTTATACCAAACATAATAATCAGGCATAAATCCATTCTTATACAAATGCTTTTGTATTAATCTCCCCGACATAACAGGTTTATCATTCATGCAAGTATCACAAGGACAGAGAAACCTACCGGCGTTGCTCTGCGCAAAGGGCTGGTTATTTGCAAACGGGATGAAATGATTATCGACCCCCGCCATGAATTCTGCCGTGAAATTTCCCGTTGATGGATCGATCCGGTTATACATCCATTCCCGACCATTAGTGTAGTTATAATCTCCCGACATTTTTTGACTCAAAAAACGATTTCCTCCGTTTTTCTCTGAATTTTTTCTTAGAAATCGTTTATCTTCTTGTTGTGTGGCTGAGGAGAAGCCAACTACAAGTTTGTATATATATAAATTTTAGCGACTATATAGCGACTATTTAGCGACTGTATAAAAAATTAGTTACAAAATTAGGTACTACACGCGTGGGCACAATATAAACGTGATATATACCGACTTTTTGCGACTGATTAAGAAACCGTTTAGCGACCCGCCGAATTTAGTCGCTAAATAGTCGCTAAATAGTGACTATGTAGCGACTAATAACTTGTGGTCGCAATTTAGCGACTATTTAGCGACTAAAACCTACTAGTCGCATAGTTAGTCGCAACCCAGTCGCTAAGTAGTCGCTAAATTTAGCGACTATAAATGCAGTCGCTAATTACAGTAGCTAAATCCCTGTTTTCTTGTAGTGAAGGCCCAAGTAGAAAATGAAAAGCCCACAGAAATGGCCTAGGTTTGTCATGGAGAAGCTCTTTCCTACTTTTTTGTACTTTTGGAGATGGTCTGATATGACCCTAAAACATAAAAATTAATTTCTTATGCTTCTCCAAAATTTGTATGTCCCTGACCCATTTAATGAAATATTGTGATGACGAAAATGTCTTTACTGATTTAATTTATTTTATAATTATAAAAAAAAGTTGTAAAACCAAAAAAAAAAAGAATCGAGCCTCTTCCTTCTCGGAGCTCCTCCTCGCCGGCGAAGAGATCTCCTGTTGCCGTTCTACTCGCTGGCGCCGGTACACGATCGGATTTCTTCACATTTGAGCTGTATTTCTCTCCAAAATCGTTGTGAGCTACTAATTCATCAAATAAAAACTGTTTTTCGATTGTTTTTAGCTCAAATTTGGGAATAGCAAATCTAAGGATTTGGGGATTCGATTGGAATGCACATTGCGGTTATATGTACATTGGTAGAGCACTAGGTTCGTGTTTGAATCATAGTGTATTGTGGGTGGTAGATTAGAAGCCAATTTCTCCTATTTGGAGGTGGATGAATCAAAATCGCCTAAATATTACGATATGGAACTGTGTAAAATAATAGTACTGGGTAATGCTTTTAGTACTGGGTAAACTGTGTAACACTAGTAATACAAGTAACACTTATAGAACATGTAAAAAAACTGGCAACACTGGTAATATTATTGAGTAAAACTAATAATACTGTTAGCATTGATTCTATATTTTTAATTGTTTTGCAGTATACAATGAGCAACAACGCCATCATACATTTTAAATGCCAAAGTCGGATGTATAGTTTTTTGTTGAAGAAATTAGTGGAGGAGATAACATTGTTGATGATAGAAGATATGATATACAAGAAGCTTGGGCTAGATGTAAGTAAGGTTAAGTTGCGATTGAGTTACTTTCCATTGCTGGTGGGATGTGAGGAAGAGTACTTTACTATTTCTGATGATGAGGATCTTTGTGTTTACCTAACATCTACGGATAAAGATAACCGTAGATGTGTTTTGTATGTCGAGGTCATCAATGTATCGGAACTGCCCGAGCAAGTGTCGAGAGTGGACAAAAGTTCTATTGGTATGAACTATGAGGAGTTGCAGTCAAAAGATGATGAAATCGGAGCTCAAGCCATAACTCTGTACGTGGAAAAGGAAAACGCAGTACAAGAACAACAACATGAGGCAATAGAAGATGAGGATGAGGTTGAGGTTGAGGATGATTTATCACGTGATGTAGCTATGGATATATCGGATAGCTGTGATAGATATGTCGGACGCCACCTGTTGTAAAACCAAGTCAGTTTATAGAGGCATGGAAAGACCGTTTGGGTTTGAGTGTGCGTCAAGAATTTCCAAGTAAAGCGGTCTTGCATGATTTGGTGGATAGATGCACATTTAATGAGTGTTTTGGTTTTGTAGTAAATAAGTCAGACAGGGTGCGATTAGTGTTAAAATGTCGTGTAGCAAGCTGCAAGTGGGGTATACGAGCTGCAAAGGTTAGGGAGACGCAAATTTTCTCCATTAGAACGTACACTAATATGCATTCATGTAGTCGAAGTAGTCAGAGTGAAAGCAACGCGAAGAGGAAAGGCACACCTCAATTGGTTGCATCTCTTTTGCATGATGATTATCCGAGACAAATGGAAACTCCCGCTCCTAGGATTATCATGGATCTTGTTAAGACAAAACTTGGTGTTGACGTATCGTACTCCACAGCGTTGAGAGGGAAAAACGAAGATGTTCGTGATTTGCGTGGTAGTTCGGAAGGAAGCTATGAGATGATGTACTGTTATTGGTACATGTTAAAGAAGGTCAATCCAGGTACAGTAACGTGTGTGAAATTGGATGAGCAGAATAAATTCAAGTATCTATTCATAGCTCTGGGAGCCAGCATTGAAGGGTTTCAAGTGATGAGGAAAGTTCAAATCGTGGATGCAACATTTCTAAAAAATGGATATGGTGGTTGCCTAGTTTTTGCTTCAGCTCAGGATCCTAATCGACACAATTATCCCATAGCCTTTGCGATACTTGATGGTGACAAAACTGAAAGTTGGACTTGGTTTTCTGAGATGCTGAAAACCGTGATTGCAGACTCTTCTGAATTTGCGTTTGTGAGTGACAGGAATGCAAGCCTCATTGATGCCACAGCTAATGTGTATCCCCAAGCTCATCATGGGTATTGTGTATGGAATTTGTTACAAAATGTGAAAGCCCATGCTTCTAATGTGAACAAAGACACAGTTGCCTCTAGATTCACAGAGATGAGCGCGCTTTACACGGTGGTTGAGTTCAAAGCCGCTTATAGTTCCTTTAAGTCGAGATCCCCTAAGGCGACCGAGTATCTGGAAAAGAGTACCGTGAAAGAAAAATGGGCAAAGTGTTGTTTTCCTGGAGAAAAATACAACATAGACACAAGCAACACTGTGGAGTCCTTGAAAAATACATTCAAGGAGGCTAGGAGGTATGCATTAATACCCTTTCTAGATACGATTTTAAAGAGAATTTTGAGGTGGTTTAACGAACATCGGAAGGAGACAGTGGCTGGAACGGTTGATAACAAGTTAGTGCCTTTAGTGGAGAACCATAATCACGATCTTTGGATAGAAACTGAAACCTTAATTGTCATGGTGTTAAATAGCTTCGAGCTTATGTACGATGTCATCGGTAGCGATGGAAAGCCTTATTTGGTGAACTTGATGTCGAAATCGTGCAGTTGCATGTTCTTTCATATTGAAAGGTACCCTTGTGTCCATGCACTTGCCGCTTTCATTAAATTCAAAAAGGATCCCAACAGACCTAAGGATAAGGATATGGCATTGCATGAGTTGTCTTCGAGATATTATTGGATGGAGTTGTGGGCATTGGCGTATTACAAGACAATTTATTTAGTGCCGAATATGTCAAAGTGGGATGTTCCGGATGACATCAGAAATTTGCAGATACTACCTCCTAACAAAGTCCAAAAGAAGGGAAAGAAGAAAACTAACAGGTTACCATCAGTTGGAGAAAGAAGAAAGAAGAAGAGGACTCAGAACAAGAGGCGGCCGAGACAATCGCTTCAATGGTTGATGTTTGGATGATTGTAATTTTGTTTCTAATTTACCATTTTTAATGTTACTTGCTGATATGCTCAGAGTTTAATCCCTAGAGTTACACTGCAAGTGCACAGACGTGAACCAGTAGTATATAGGGTATCGAATCCACAGAGACTCAAGATCTTACAATAGATTATAGAATGTCAGGTTAAGCTAGGTGAAACAGAGAATAAGCAGTAAATCAAGCAATAAAGTAAATATTCGGTTTGTAAACAAGAAGGCAAAGCGTCAGGTCAAGGGAGTTCTCAGGAAATCAGGAATATAGGCAACCAATCAATCGGGATCTAATTAAGAACTGTTCTAGAACTAGAATCACAGAATTATAACAGACCAACTTTCGTTGCGAATATTATCTATGTCTAACAACCTAGCAAGCCAACTTTCGTTGCGAATCCTAGAGTTCTAAATAAGCATTAATCTCAGGTTCTTTCGTTCACAATTATCCTAAGCCAAATTTATTTGCGAATAGTCAAATTGCTTATTGATATACCATGGATTTTACCGGTTTTAACCATGGTATATGCCTTATTTATCGAGTCTTATGTTATGTTTTGGAGTCTTTTTAGTATGTTTACAGGTTTAGACACGTTTGGAGCATAATTGGAGTTATTGGAGCATTCTGGAGCATTTTGGAGATTTTACCCGAGAGACAGAGTTCACTGCCCATATTTGACGCTTGCAACGATCGGCACACCATTAGCATCGATCGTTGCATAGCGTGACCAAGCATTCTCGCGAGCGTTAATGAAGAATGAGGATTAATGCACTAAAGCCCAGAAAGCCCAGATATTTACACAGAAGCCCAAAACGTGTTTTAGCTATTATATAAGGGTTTTTAAGCCATTGTTTAGAGGACGCTTTCATTAAGTCTTATTTTATTTCAGAGAGAGTTAGGGGCTGATCCTGCTCTCGAGAGAGAGAGGATTTTGAACCCCAGTTCTTTGTTTTTTTTTATGATATTTGGTTTTCTATTCAAGATGTTTTCTGTCTCGATGAACATGTCTGAGTAGTTTACCTGTTAGGTTGAAGGATTCTTATTAGGGATTTCATGGAACTATAGTTTAAATGAATCTGTAGGGATTCATATCTGCTAGTTCTTTGTTTAGGTTGTTCTTAATGCTTAATCTGAAGTAGCTAATCAGAATTATGATGCTAGGTTGATTGATACAACGAGAGTTGGTTAATTAGCTAGAAAGAACCTAGATGAGCAATTTGATCTACTCGCAAAGAGATTTGGTTTAGGGGAATTGTGAACATATCAAACCTGATCATTAATGCTAGTTTAATCTGTTAGTAATTGCAAAGAGATTTGGATTGCTGCACTTAGACTTAGAGAATTCTCGCAACGAGAGTTGGTGAATTCTATATCCGTGTTTGAGTTCTAGAACAGTTATTGATTAGATCCTGATTGACTGATTGCTTGTGTTCCTGATTTCCTGAGAACTCCTGAAACCTAACGCTTCGCTTCCTTGCTTACAAACTCGCCTGCTACTGATTTACTTTTCTGCTCTGCTTTTAGTTTAATCGCCTTTGCTTTCTCCTAGTTTAATCTCTTATGTTTTAATTCTATCGTTGACCGGAGTCCCTGTGGATTCGATACCCTAAGTACTACAACTACATCACTGTGCACTTGCAGTTAGAATAGGGTTAAAACTACACCTATCAAGTTTTTGGCGCCGTTGCCGGGGACTCTTTTGAGTCCTCGATAGATTTGAACTTAGGGTTTAGACTAGGATTTTCGTTTTAAATTTTTGCTACTACTTTTTTTTCTTTTTCTGTTCTTGCGTTTCAGGTACGCCTGTAATCGCTTTGCATCGATCGATACGGTCCTGTGTGTCGATCATCACAGTTTTGCGGAAGCACCAAGAGGAGATCCGTAAGGACGATGTGTTGGGATGATATTTTCAGCTCAGGGATTGACAGTTCACAGATAGCTGGGTTGAAGAGTAAAGTCGACTATCTGCACAGTCTTATACTTGAAAAGTATGGGCAAGAACCACCTGCACCTACATATGAAAGCAAATTGGAAACTATGCTGGAGCAGTTATTGGAAAGACAGGAAGAGGATTTGAACTACATCAATAACTCTGGATTCCAAAGAAACAGGTTTGGTAATCAGCAAGGTAATTCCTATCAAGGGATTTATGGATCAACTTCTTATCAGACACCTCCTGCTGCTAATGCTTATAAGAGCAAGATGGAATCTATGATGGAGCAGTTACTAGAGGATCAGACCAAGACTGCTGTAGACTTCGACAGGAAGTTGGATGCTATGCATAAAAATCTGAATGAGAAGTTTGAATCTCTGAGCACACATGTGAAGAAGCTGAATGTTCAAATCCAACAGACATCTCAAGCAATACAAAGGCATAATGAAGCTGGGAAAGCTGAACAGTACAAATCCATCAAAGATGTGACCTTAGGGGATGAGATTGAGTTGCTAGGTGAAGAAGAGAGCATAATCTCGGATTTTCTGGATGAATATTGTCTGTCTGAGACATGCATCGATCGACACCCTCTTAGTGTCGATCGACATGCCGTTCTGACGGCAATTTCGAGTTCTTTCGAGAAACAGAATCGCCTTGCATCGATCAACACACATCATGCAACGATCGACACAAAACACAGACATGACCAGAAACCTGCAACAGTACCAGAACGAGTGTATAAGCCCCCTGTGCCATATCCTAAGGTCCCTAAACCTTCCAAACAAGAGCTAGAAGTGGCTAACTGCATGAAAGTGATATATAAGAAGGTGAATAAAACCCCACCAGTTGAAACTTCGCGAGTTCATGTAAAGAAGATGATCTCCACTGATGGTCATCTGAAAGAAGAAGTTCAGATTGGTGGAACTACAGTATCTGATAGTGGAAAGAAGAAGATGGCGGTTCCTCTTGAACCTGCTCTAACATCTTCAGTACCTGCAACTGCTCATAAGCAGAAAGCTCCAGACATCAGATATACATCAAAGGTAAGGTACAAATCACCTAAGCTTAAACCTTCTGATCACATTGTTTTGAAAGCAGGAAAACGCAGTAGACCGCCCAAGCTTCGCTCCCGCCCTGATTCTGATTACTCTTTCCTTGTAAAACCTCATGATCTGAAAGCCTATACACCTCCTTGGATGAAGAGATATTCACAGAGACACTCAAAGTCTCTGTTGAAACCGCCATGAGTCAAATCTATCCCATAGTCAAGCTACTGACTTTAAACAAGCGCTGAGTGGGAGGCAACCCACTGTTAGGTTCGTTTTTATTTTCATTTTTTGTTTTGATTTTGGTGTTTTTAATTTTTCTGTTTAAGTGTGTTCAAAGCCGAGAGAAACAGCAAAATCGCATTTCATCGATCGACACACCTAGTGCATCGGTCGATGCAGTTGCGATGTATGGTTAGCCAATGTGATTGCGGTTCAGACACCGGTTATCTACATAACCGCGAGCTATAATCGCCTTGCATCGATCGACATCCTTGTGGCATCGATCGACGCAGGGCGACGACAGGTAAGTAATCTGCAACTTTTCGGTTTGTTCTTCAATTTGATTATTCTTTCACCGAGCTCATGCCTTGATTACACTGGGGACAGTGTAGTTTAAGTGTGGGGGAGGAAGCTACTGACGCACGCTTTTGTTTTCTTAGTTTTTCAAAATTTGTTTTATTGAGTCAAAATTTGTATGAAACTTTGATTTTTGGAGGAAAATTTTCGCTTGAACAGGAACTAAGTGACCATTGGACAGACTTGCAGAGCCTCTATGACTATTAGAAAACTCAGACACGGAACAACCTACTGAGAACACCCACAACGCTTCAGGTATCAGAGGATCTTTTACTGACTTCAATTTAATCCTGACTTTAGATTTCTCACCTAAGGGCTTGGTATACTTTATGTCGGACTCCCTTGTTGGTTCTGACACAGCCTGTAAACCTGTCCTATTTGGTTCCCTTCTCCCCTTCCATAAAGTAAAAAAAAAAAAGATAATAAACTGCGGATGAGTTAGTAACTCCGAAGTGGTCATGGGAATGGTAGCAAACACTATTTTCTCTCATGTGATCCATGGAATGTGTCCAAAGTACACCCCAAAGCGGGAAGAACACTGATAAAAAAAATAAAATGATACCCAGTGGGAAAAAATCAGTTGTTAAGGAAGGGAAAAGAGAAAAAAGGGATTAAAGAAAGACAGTTTGGTGGTCTAGAGCTGGCAAGGTAAGAATCCATGTGCCTTTAGATCGATACCCCTTAGGTGAGACCGCACTTAAATACTTGCAGAAGTCAGTAGGGTGAATTTGAATGCTTGAATGTGATTATGGAGTTTACTTAGGACAGTTGCTAAGTGTGGGGGAAGTACATGTTGGTCTTGAGTTCTGCAGGAAAGTTTTCAGTGGATTACTAAGTGAATGTGATTGTGAAAGTTCCTAGGACGAAATGAGTTTCTGTGTTTTCAAACCTCTTTTCTTATGTTTTGGTTCTTTACTTGCTTGAGGACAAGCAAGAGCTAAGTGTGGGGTAGATGATATACCATGGATTTTACCGGTTTTAACCATGGTATATGCCTTATTTATCGAGTCTTATGTTATGTTTTGGAGTCTTTTTAGTATGTTTACATGTTTAGACACGTTTGGAGCATAATTGGAGTTATTGGAGCATTCTGGAGCATTTTGGAGATTTTACCCGAGAGACAGAGTTGACTGCCCATATTTGACGCTTGCAACGATCGGCACACCATTAGCATCGATCGTTGCATAGCGTGACCAAGCATTCTCGCGAGCGTTAATGAAGAATGAGGATTAATGCACTAAAGCCCAGAAAGCCCAGATATTTACACAGAAGCCCAAAACGTGTTTTAGCTATTATATAAGGGTTTTTAAGCCATTGTTTAGAGGACGCTTTCATTAAGTCTTATTTTATTTCAGAGAGAGTTAGGGGCTGATCCTGCTCTCTCTCGAGAGAGGATTTTGAACCCCAGTTCTTTGTTTTATTTTATGATATTTGGTTTTCTATTCAAGATGTTTTCTGTCTCGATGAACATGTCTGAGTAGTTTACCTGTTAGGTTGAAGGATTCTCATTAGGGATTTCATGGAACTATAGTTTAAATCAATCTGTAGGGATTCATATCTGCTAGTTCTTTGTTTAGGTTGTTCTTAATGCTTAATCTGAAGTAGCTAATCATAATTATAATGCTAGGTTGATTGATACAACGAGAGTTGGTTAATTAGCTAGAAAGAACCTAGATGAGCAATTTGATCTACTCGCAAAGAGATTTGGTTTAGGGGAATTGTGAACATATCAAACCTGATCATTAATGCTAGTTTAATCTGTTAGTAATTGCAAAGAGATTTGGATTGCTGCACTTAGACTTAGAGAATTCTCGCAACGAGAGTTGGTGAATTCTATATCCGTGTTTGAGTTCTAGAACAGTTATTGATTAGATCCTGATTGACTGATTGCTTGTGTTCCTGATTTCCTGAGAACTCCTGAAACCTAACGCTTCGCTTCCTTGCTTACAAACTCGCCTGCTACTGATTTACTTTTCTGCTCTGCTTTTAGTTTAATCGCCTTTGCTTTCTCCTAGTTTAATCTCTTATGTTTTAATTCTATCGTTGACCGGAGTCCCTGTGGATTCGATACCCTAAGTACTACAACTACATCACTGTGCACTTGCAGTTAGAATAGGGTTAAAACTACACCTATCACTCATCTAGGTTCTTTCTAGTTAGTTAATCAACTGTCGTTGCAGAAATCAACCCAACATCATAAATCTGGGTAGCTAATTCAGATTAAGCAGTAAGAACAACCCTAGATGAAGAACTAACAGATATGAATCCCTATAGATTGATTAACCTATAATTCAATGAAATCCCCTGTGAGAATCCCTAAACCTGACTGGTAAACTAGTCAGACATGACAATCATAACAATAGACATGATGAATAGAAAACCAAATAGCATAAAATAGAATAAGAAACTAGGCTCCAAAACCTCTTCTCTCTCGAGTACAAGATCAGTCCCTAACTCTCTCAAAGTAAAATAATGCGTAAGTAAAGCATAGCCTAAACAAGTGGCTAAAAACCCTAATATATAGTCTAAAACACGTTTTGGGCATTTTTGTAAGTCTGGAAAACTTCTGGGCAAAAACTGTAATTTCTCCAAAATGCAGATTTTTGGGCGCAGAATTCTGGAATCCCCCTTCGTCGATCGATGCATATACTGCGTCGATCGATGCAAGGTGAAAACGCAGCCAGTGAACTCTGTGAAATCTCCAAGTAGTGCAGAATTGCTCCAAATGCCTCCAAAACGTCCAATTAAGCTCCAAATGTTCTTAAACCTGTAAAACATCTGAAAAGACTCCAAATACACATAGAAAGACTCGATAACAAAGTCATATACTATGGTCAAAAGTCCTAAAACCATGATATATCAACTCACCCACACTTAGCTTTTGCTTGCCCTCAAGCAAACAGAAAACCAAGATTAGGAGAAGAAGTTTGAAAACTTCAGAAAATCGTTTCATCGGAGAAGCACCACACTCAGATTCCCCTTAGTAAGCCACATGAAAATGAACCTACAGACATCAAGACCAACATATACTTCCCCCACACTTAGCAACTATCCTGAGTAAACTCCACAATCACATTCATAGCATCCAAATTCACCATACTGACTTCTATAAGCTAATAAGTGCGGTCTCACCTATGGGGTATCGATCAAAAAACACATGGACTCTTGCTCTGTCAGCATCTGACCACTCAACTGTTGTTTCTGGTTCCTTGCTTCTCTTTTCCCTTCCTTAGCACTGATTTTTCCCACCTGGGTATCATTTTATTTTTTCTATCAGTGCTCTTCCCTTACTGGGGTGTACTTTGGACATGTTTCCATGGATGCACAGGAGATAATAGGGGTCTCTACCACTCCCGCGACCACTTCAAAGCTACTAGCTTATCCTCAGTTTATCTTTCCTTTTTTTTGTTACTTCCAAAGCATGGGAGAAGGGAACAATAACAGGTTTACAAGCTGTGCCAGAACTAACAGAGGAATCCGACTCAAAGTATACCAAGCCCATAGGTAAGAAAATTAAGTCAAGTCAAAGGTGAAGTCAAGTAATGGATTCTCTGAATACCTGAAGCGATATGGGTGTCCTCAGTAGGCTGGTCTGTGTTGGGTTTTATAATAGTCATAGATCATCTGCAACTCATCCAATGGTCACTTAAGTTCCTGAAAGTGTGGTAATCTCCTCAAAAAGTCCTTGTTTCCTACACAATTTGACTCAATAAAACAAATTTTGAACTGACTCTAAGAAAACAAAAGTGGTGCGTCAGTAGCTACCTCCCCCACACTTGAAACACACTGTCCCCAGTGGTGTCAAGCTTAGGATTGGCGAGAAAAATCGGAATGAAGAGAATCCGAAAAAGGGTCAGAACACTTACCTGTCGTAGGCGTGTGTCGATCGATGCCACAAGTAGTGTCGATCGATGCATATCGTGAACGCTCGCGGTTATGTAGATAACCGTTGTCTGAACCGCAATTGAATAGGCAAACCGTAAATCGCATCAGTGTCGACCGACACAAAAGATGTGTCGATCGATGCTGAGCGATTCCGCCTGTTTCTCACGCTTTTGAACACACTAAAACAGAAAAATCAAAAACAAAAAATCAAAACGAAAAATGAAAAAAAAAAACGAACCTACTAGTGAGTTGCTTCCCACTCAGCGCTTGTTTAAAGTCAGTAGCTTGACTATGGAAAGGATATCGGACTTATGGGGGATTCAACAGAGACTTGAAGTGTCTCTATGAATGTCTCTTCAACCAAGGTGGCGTATAGGCATTATTATCATGAGATCTCCCAAGGAAAAAGTGAACAAAACCAGGGCGGGAGCGAAGCGTGGGTGGGATATTTCGTTTTCCTGCGTTCAAAGCTGATGGTTTAGGAGATCTAAGTTTAGAAGAACCATACCTTTGCTTTGGTTGATGAGAGAGATCTGGAGCTTTCTGCTTAACAGCGGTTGCAGGCTCTGAAGATGTTAGAGCAAGTTCAGAATGAACTACCATCTTCTCTTCTCCAATAGGAACCTCTGGTTCCACTTCCACACTGAAACTCTGTCCATCAATGGTGGATTTCTGCAGCTTATCCATCTTGAACTGCAAAGGCTTGTCTCCCAGATGGAGATCAATCAGTCCATCTCTCACATCAATCACTGCTCCAGCAGTAGCTAAGAAAGGTCTACCAAGTAGCAAAGGATCAGCTGTCTCAATGTTATACTTCAACACTACAAAGTCCGTTGGAATCAAGTAGTTTCCAACTCTAACATGAATGTGAAGGATTATGTTGTTTGTTCAAGGTTTAATTCCCAATTACAACCTAACACATAACCTTAAACAGATTTAGGTTCTTGCAAAACGAATCATAAACCAAACCTGATCATTACCTTTCAGATTGCAGCGGATGATGGATGGTAATGATGAGATCAGCTTAGAACAGATGAATCACCTATTCCTCCTTGAGTATCCACACTCTTACAAGCAAGGGATGGCTGCTAGACCAAAGAGATGGATCATATCAGAGAGAGAGTTAGAGAGAGAGATGAAAAACTCGCGGCCACCCTGGAGAAAAATCGCAAGCATCAAACTCTTCCTTAGGGTTTTCTCATTCTTTTATCTCTCATTAATGAGCCCAAGTCATTAGACTAATGGCTCATTAATCTTTTGGGCCCAA
This sequence comes from Orychophragmus violaceus, assembly GCA_030180135.1. Classification (NCBI taxonomy): domain Eukaryota; kingdom Viridiplantae; phylum Streptophyta; class Magnoliopsida; order Brassicales; family Brassicaceae; genus Orychophragmus; species Orychophragmus violaceus. The sequence continues at coordinate 85,383,861 of CM058240.1, read as the reverse complement.
GACACAAATCAGACAAAAGCCTGTATTTTGTCTGGCCCAATTCTCTGATCTAATACAGTAAATGCCATTGCATCTTACCGTATTAATTCCATTTAACTTTCCCGTTAGCTATGGTGTGTGACCCTTCGGGATCATACAATACTGGTAATAAGTCCTAAACTTATAGATCATGAGCGGACTCTAGCAAGCCATCATGATCACCCAGTATTTATGACTTATGTCTGATCTCGACACTTATCATACTTTCTAGAGATAGTACGGTAGATTTCAGGACATTCCCAACAATCTCCCACTTGTACTGGAATCCTACACAGGACATTCCCAACAATCTTCCGATTGTACTGGAATCCTACATTCCCTAATCCTTTTGTCTCAATATCTCGATCTGGCATAAGGCAAGATGCGTGTCATCCTTATATAGCCAGACCATGTTTATCGGACCAGATTTGATACTGACAATGCAAACGACTTGGGCAAGTCCGTTTGGGAATGGCCATTCTCTTACCAGCTATCAAATCTCCGATTGGCCTAGAGATATTACCTCCGTTAAACGGCAGGGACAAATCCCATCTTGTTCCATCACTATGAACTACACAATTCATAATACACCCAACCAAGGTCCGTATAGCTCCCAGTTACGAAACAGCATTAGACAATGATCAAAGCGCATCACTCCATGTGCAGCCACATGCATGCAAACTCAGGTCTAAGGACTATACTCTATAGTCGTATATGAGAACTTCTTATGACACAGATATTAATATCTTGCAGAGTTCACATCAGCGGGCCATGTCCGGTCATATGCTCCCCTACATATACCTATGTGTCGACTTTGATGCCGCGCATCTATGACCCCTCGAAACCTGGTCATAAGTCTCAACACAATCTAGTCTCAACAGGTTGTTGTTGTTCCAATTTCAATAACCTTCGACTATGGACACTATGATTTATGTCATTTCGTTAAATATGGGGTTTCAGGATCAAGTCTACTCATGTACTTCGATGGCCCATATATAATGACATGAATCATTTTGGAACGATTATTTTATATCACAGTTAAAATAATCCAGAAATCATAGATTTCATAAACATAAAATATTATGTTTACATGAACCTTTCAAAACAACTAAGTAAAGCCCTTTACAAACTCCCACTGAAATTAAGACTACATCTTAATTTCACTCATCCTACAGCTACAGTCCGCGACTCGTGCTTAGGCATAGGAGTGGCTTCGTTAATAGATTAGCAACGTTCTCATTCGATGAAACTTGCTTATCTACTTAACATCTCTGTCATTTATCTCACGGAATAGGTTATACCTATCCTCAAGGTGTTTTTGGACCTCTGATGTGCAGCTAGCCTCATCTATGCTGGGAATCACATCAAGTTCAGTGATGAACTTTTCTATCCAAACAACCTCTTTCGCCGCTTCTCAAGCTGCGAAATGTTCAGCTTAAGTCATGGAGTCAGCAACAGTGCCTTGCACCGCCAGACAGACACAAGATATAGCCGGACTGTGACCAGGAATTATCTTTGTCTTTTGGAAACTTGCCTTTCAGACTCTATCGACTTGTAGCACCTCACTTTCTCCGTAAACCAAGAACTTATCCTTAGTATTCCTCAGATACTTTAGGATATTCTTTACGGCAATCCAGTGATTCTTTGCTGGATTTGACTGGTCTTTACTTGTCTTGCTTAAAATTAAAGCAACATCAAAACAAGTACGTGTCATGGCATACATGATAGATCCAATTGCCGACGCATATGGAATCCTATCCATGCATTCAAGCTCAGCAGATATCATAGGATACTGTTTCTTGCTTAACGTATTGCCATGTGACATTGGCATAAAACCCTTCTTGGATTGCTGATTACGTGTAGGACTTTGTCAATTTAAGAATCCTGACTTTGTCCTACCAGCTCTTTTGGATCTCTATCTTTAGATCCAAAATCCAAGAACATACATGGATTTACCCGTATCAATCACAAAACCAACTCCCAAGCTAGTCCATTACCGACTGCAGCATTGGGACGTTATTTCCGAGAATCAGTATGTCATCGACATACACTATGAGAAATGCAACATTGCTCCCATTTATCTATTAGTAAACGCACAGTTCCACTTCGTTCCTGTTCAAGTCAAAACCTTGACTACTTCAACAGAGCGAAGATTCCAACTCCGATATGTTTGCTTCAATCCATGAATGGATCGATGAAGCTAACTTACACATAGTGTAATTTTCGGAGTTCGGGCTTAGTTTCGCTTCTTTGAATTTCGCAGGTTCGTCGCTTTCAATGATCATCAGATCATGCGAACTTTCAATGATCATCAGGTTCAACTAATGACGAGAAATCACTCTCGGATTAGTAACTGATTCATTCAGATCTGCGAACTTCAGGCTTTACAGGTGTAGATTCTACAGAAATCTGTAAATCCATCCGTTGCTTTCCCTCAACAGGTTGAGCAGCCTCCTGTAATTCTCGAATTTCTTCGAGTTATACTTTTACTCCCACTGTTCTTCTTGGAAAGTAACTTCCCTTCTTAGAAAACAGAATGGACGTAAAAGTAACAAGCCTTGGTTTTCCTAGGACAACCAGCGAAGTAGCACAACTACAAATACTCAGTTAAGACGAATTTGGATCGATTCTAATCCACATTTACGTGGTGTCTTTCAACTGATATTGGTGGAACTATTTCAGCGTAAACTTAGATATTTCTAGAGCGTTATTCTTAAAGAATATCATGGAAGACTCGTGTGACTCATCTTTAATCATTTCTAATAAGATCTGATTCATTCTCACAGAAACACCTCTAGGTTTTCAGGAGAAATGAGCTGTGAAATGACTTCACACTCATTCAGATGATCACACAATCAATGACTTAAGTAATCTCACTCGTGATCTAATCCAGAGTCTTAATACTTCTGTCATTCAGATTCTATACTTCATTCTGGAACTCTTTCGACCATGTCAAAGAATTCCGACTTGTGTCTCATCAAATGAACACAGTCACACTCACTGAAGTAATCAGTAGAGACAATGAAGTACAGGAAATTTTCTCTGGCATTACTGCTCATCGGACCACATACATGAGTATGTTCAATCTCCAATAAGCCTTTGGGCCTTTCTCTAGCTCGGCTAAGATGGGCCCTTTGTCTTTTGGTCTAGTAAGCAGAATTCAAGTCTCATAAGATATCCATTCAAATGAGCCCAAAAGTCCATAACTATGGGGTTTCTGAATCTGACTTACTCTATGTGACCAAAACATTTATGCCAAGAAAAATCAGGTTTAACTCATCAGATTTAAACCAATTGCGGTATTTATGTTATATTTAGGCACTCTTTGGTTTAAGACATAAAACCTATTCCTTGAATAGGGTGCTACAATTAATATTTCATTAAGATCAAAAGAACAAACTAGTCTTTTATCAAAATGAAAAACATTCAAATTCTTACAAGAAAATGAAAGAAAACTCTGCTTAAAGCAGGTACATTGTAGCAATTACTTAATAAAACCAAGCCTCAAAGGCATCTACAAGTGAAAACCCTACGGCTGAGGCAGCATCCCAAGCTCCTTCCAGACACGCAGTTCCACTTGCCCTTCCTTCAACGTTCTACTGTTGCTCAGGCTCTGCATATTATAACAAATATCAGTGCCACAACCAGTATCCAATACCTGTAAGGTATAACTTGAAGTAATAACATGAATACCTGAGGAAGTAGTTTCATACATCAACTTCAACTCCTCGTAATCTTCCATGAATTTAATGCAATCTCTCTTCCAATGCCCAGTCTCTTTACAGTAGCAGCACTTACCAACGTAAGAGGTATCTGACTCGGGCTCAGAAGACACACACTTGCCATGATTCAAAATCTGGACAACTTTGTCTTCACCCTTGTCAGCTTTAGGTTCAGTAAACCTACCCTTCTCCTTCATGAGATTGTACAGGGTACTCTTCACGTTTGGCTCAACTGTCTTGAGCATGTCATGCAGTTCAGTCAACGTCTTCGTTAAGCCTTTCTTGATATAGTCCCTTACGAACTTATCATAGCTTGACGGCAGTGACTGCAGAATGATATCAGTTGCCATTTCTTGGCTAACTGGATAATCCAGTTTCCTCAGGTTATCAATGTAACCCATCATTTTACTGATATGAGGACTTACTGGATGATCAATCGGTAGCTTGCAGCTAGTGAGAGATTTAACCAACTGGTATCTCTCCACGCTTACCTGCTCCTGAAATCTCAATTTCAGGCTGCTGATCATCTCTATTGGCGACTCCATGTTCTCATATTGCTTCCGCAACTCTGAGTCCATGGTAGCCAATATCAGACCACGCACATCTACCGCATCATTATAATGCTTATTCCAAGCATTATATACTGCATGACTGGCCTTGGATCCGATCCTCTCGGGGAGAGCTTTCTCAAGGACATAGTCCTTTCTCTCATGCCTGAGAACTAGCCTCAGGTTCCGCGACCAAGTCAAGAAATTTGATCCGTTCAGTTTGTCCATCTCAAGGACATACCGGATCGAGAAAGTGTTTTGATTGTTTGTGCTTGTCATAGCTGAAATTTAGAGATAAATAGAGTTTTAGTTATTTAGTTCATAAAAGAGCAATCTTAACAACTTATAAGAAAACTCGCATTGCATTCAAAATTTCTTTGTTTAACCTCATAAGAATGCAATGATTCCGAGACCCATGTTCAGCTAAATCCAAAGTGGGCCACTGGCCGTCACCCGGAATTAGCTTTACTTGGTAAGCATACACACAGCTAGTTATATCTCATATAACTCTCGGTTGTGAATTGGGCCCAAGGCCCAATATCACCAGATGTCTCAAGGCCCGGGACTCCCGATGGCCCAGTCAAGGAAACCAATCTCTTACAGCCAAATAATCACTAAAATCTGGGACTCCCAATGAAATTAGTGACTATATACTACTTTACTTACGCGAAAACAGACACCTCACACTGTAAGCCATATCTGTAATCAAATAAGCGTTAAGTAGCTGACAAGATTGGAAAGACATCCAAGCTTGATATTGCTTTTGAGGATTTTTAAGTTTTATTTCCAAAAATAGAAGATTACTATTTTGGGAAACTTTCTTATTTTAGAAACTTTCTAAATTTAGTAACTTACTAAAAATAGAAATTTCTAATTTAAATATTTCATAAATATTTTGGGTTGGGTCACAAATTATAGGCCCAATTCTTGGCCCAAGACCATAGAATTCCAGCTGGCCCAATAATTTGACATAACCGATCCGGTTTATTAATTCTGGTCCAAGACCAAATTAACTATCAAAACCATCGGTTATTTACTAAACCAGACCAGCTCTAAATTATTTGGTCCAACCAAATCAAACTTAGACCAGCCTTCGGTTTAGGTTAAAATTCAATTTTATGAATTTAAATCCGGTTTAACCAGAAATAAAATTATTTCCAGCAAACTGCGATTTGGGTTAACCGCTTGAACCACCAATTTAATTGGATCGGTTCAGTTAAATCCAAAACCGGGAAGAAACACCTAGTGTTTTAGCCAATTTGATTTAACTTGCGGTTTTAGGCTTTAAACACACAATTAACCGCCAATTTAATGGACCAGTTTAATCGGTGTGGTTTTGGGCAACGAACCGTGAAGCTCGGTTTAACCGATTGACTATTCGCGAGACGTAAAATTTTAACGGGCCAAACAATCGGATCCATGATCCAACTCGGCCCATTAACGCAATTTGTGGCCCATGATTCAACCGAGGCCCATGATCCAACCGAGGCCCATGATCCAACTTTAGTCGCTCACGATCGCAAGCGATCGATCATCGCGACGTGATCACGCGGTCCTCGGTACACTGCATAAGCAGCGCACGATCACGGCCTAGGTATCACGATCGTACGGCATGATCACATCACGCTCGGCCTTGCCAGCCTCACGACCGCAAAGATCGATCTCGGCAACACACGCGATCGATTATCGCAGCATACGCACGATCCCATTAACAAACATCAATCGATTCAATTAATTATGAAATTGGAACAACTTCTAACAAGAAGACAAACAACTTTTTGTCATCTTATGAAACCCTAACTTCAATTAATTGATCGTGACATACACTTTTGTTAATTAATTGAACCAACAAAAACACACGATTTTGTCCTATTGATTAACCAAGTCAACAGAGTCATTGATTCATGCCATTAACAAAGTAAACAAATAAGACAAAGTCAATCGACATTCATGAAGCAAAGTCAATCGATTTTGATTTTAACAATACAACTCATCACATTATTAATAATCAACAATCGTGACATACAAATTCGATTCATAATGATTAAACAAACATTAACCAATCGTTTCTTTGTTTCCTTAATTGATTCAAAAACCAATAAAAATCATATGATCCAATTTGACAAGAAACCTAAAACCTGGCTCTGATACCACTGAAGGATTATGTTGTTTGTTCAAGGTTTAATTCCCAATTACAACCTAACACATAACCTTAAACAGATCTAGGTTCTTGCAAAACGAATCATAAACCAAACCTGATCATTACCTTTCAGATTGCAGCGGATGATGGATGGTAATGATGAGATCAGCTTAGAACAGATGAATCACCTATTCCTCCTTGAGTATCCACACTCTTACAAGCAAGGGATGGCTGCTAGACCAAAGAGATGGATCAGATCAGATAGAGAGTTAGAGAGAGAGATGAAAAACTCGCGGCCACCCTGGAGAAAAATCGCAAGCATCAAACTCTTCCTTAGGGTTTTCTCATTCTTTTATCTCTCATTAATGGGCCCAAGTCATTAGACTAATGGCTCATTAATCTTTTGGGCCCAAGACACAAATCAGACAAAAGCCTGTATTTTGTCTGGCCCAATTCTCTGATCTAATACAGTAAATGCCATTGCATCTTACCGTATTAATTCCATTTAACTTTCCCGTTAGCTATGGTGTGTGACCCTTCGGGATCATACAATACTGGTAATAAGTCCTAAACTTATAGATCATGAGCGGACTCTAGCAAGCCATCATGATCACCCAGTATTTATGACTTATGTCTGATCTCGACACTTATCATACTTTCTAGAGATAATACGGTAGATTTCAGGACATTCCCAACAGAATGTCCTCAAGAACTCCTTCTGGATACCTATTTGAACAATCAGCTAGGATAAAAGAGATCCTAGTAGGCTGGAAATCCATCATTCCCAATCTCTCAGCCACAAAGTATGGCATCAGATTCACACCAGATCCTAAGTTACATAGAGAATGCTTGAATCTGTCCTTAGAGATGGAACAGTCTAGCACAAAGACTCCTGGGTCTGGAAGCTTCTCTGAAATCTGAATCAGCTTCTTTTCCATCACTTTCATGCGAATAGCCTCGTCTAGCTCCTGTTTAGACAACTTAGGAGCTTTAGGATATGGTACAAAAGGCTTACAGACTCGTTCAGGGACTGTTGCAGGTTTCTGGCCTCGTCTGCGATCTGTGCCGATCGATGCACGAGGGGTGTCGATCGACACAAGGCGATTATGAGCAATTCCATCACACGTATCGGGCCTGCATTGATCGACATTAAGAATGTGTCGATCGACGCATGTCTCAGAAAGACAATATTCATCTAGAAAATCCAATATAATGCTTTCTTCTTCTTCCAGCAAGTCAATCTCATCTTCTGTGAGCACATCATTGACGAATTGCTTATGTTCAGCTCTTCCTGACCCATTTTGCTTTTGCACTGCTCCTGCAGTCTGCTGAACCTGAACATCTAGCTTCTTCACATGAGTACTTATAGATTCTATCTTCCCATTGAGATCCAGGTATAGAGCATCTATCTTTCCATTTAAGTCCATTGTACTCTTTTGCTGTCCTTCCAAGAGCTGTTCCAAAAGTCCCATCATCTTATCATTCTGATCATTTTGAGGAGGAACAGGCCGATACGATGAAGCGCCATAGTCTCTGGAGAATGAAGTATTCTGCTGGAAAGGTCTCTGAAATGCAGACTTTGGTGCGAAACCTGAAGTCTGTCCTTGTTGATTTCCATACCTCTGACCTTGATAACCAGCTCCAGCTATGTAATTGACGTCCTCAATCTCCTGAGCATCCACTTTCTTAAGCAAGATACAATGGACATAATCAATCTTCTTGTTCATCTCAGCTATCTGGGAATCGTCAGCTTTACCACCAGATTTCTGTCTCTCTAAATCAGCATTCTTGACACTATTGCTAGTCACCGAGTTCTCAATAAGTTCATTGGCTTCTTCTGGAGATTTAGTGTAGAAATTTCCATTACTTGCAGCATCTAAAGCCATCTGATACCACAAATCAACTCCTCTGAAGAAGATACACAACAACTGCACCTCAGAGAAACCATGATGAGGGCAATTTCTCTGGTATCTCTTGAATCTTACCCAGTCTTTCTTAAAAGGCTATGTAGATCCTTGCTTGAAGGTCAAGAGATCCTGTCTAAGCTGATCAGACCGAGCATCATCATAAAAGTGTCGCAGAAACTTCTCCTTCACTGCATTCCAAGTAGTCAAATTCCCAGTTGGAATCTGACTTAGCCAATCAGCAGCTTCTCCTACAAGAGAATGAGGAAAAAGCTTGCAGTGCTGGTAATCATAGGTTACTCCATTGTGCTTCATCCCGGTGACAATAGACTCAAAGTACTCTATGTGGTCTATAGGATGCTCATGTGGAGATCCGCTGAAAACACGCTGTCCTACAAGTGTGTAGTACGAGGTCTTCGGTTCGAAGTCATTACGCGGAAACGCATGAGGCACAATCGCAGATCAATTAGCATAGAACTCATCTGGGCGATTGTAATCAGCTAGTGTCCTCCTAGCAGGAGGATTAGGTGCTCTAGGAGGCTCTTCAGCTCGTGGATTTCCTTGTTCACCTTGAGCTTATCCATCAGGCTGAACAATCTGCCTCTCAGGTTTAGGAATGACATTACCTTCGCCATCGAGCTTCTGACCAATCTCATTGCACACATGGTTCTCCACATTTCTCAGAACACCTTCAACATTTCGAATTAAGATCACACGATTGACGTTAGCCATCTTAACAAGCTTCTGGTCTTTCCTGTTCTCTCTTTCAAGCTTTGCGAGCTCCTTAAGTTCACGATTCACGAGCTCTTTATCCGAATTACTTCTCAAGTCGCGATCAGTCATAAACTGTTCTGATCACGCAGGTGTGTCGATCGATGCAGGGAGAGCGTCGATCGATGTTAAGCGCGAATGTGTGTCGACCGACACTCAGGACCATGTCGATCGATGTAGTGCGATTCTAGGCATACCTGAAACGCAAGAAGAAAGGAAAAATCAGTAATCAAAAACGAAAAACCTAGTCTAAACCCTAAGTTCAAATCTATCGAAGACTCAAAAGAGTCCCCGGCAACGGCGCCAAAAACGTGATATGCGCAGAGTTTAATCCCTAGAGTTACACTGCAAGTGCACAGACGTGAACCAGTAGTATATAGGGATCGAATCCGCAGAGACTCAAGATCTTGCGATAGATTATAGAATGTCAGGTTAAGCTAGGTGAAACAGAGAATAAGCAGTAAATCAAGCAATAAAGTAAATATATCGGTTTGTAAACAAGAAGGCAAAGCGTCAGGTCAAGAGAGTTCTCAGGAAATCATGAATATAGGCAACCAATCAATCGGGATCTAATTAAGAACTGTTCTAGAACTAGAATCACATAATTATAACAGACCAACTTTCGTTGCGAATATTATCTATGTCTAACAACCTAGCAAGCCAACTTTCATTGCGAATCCTAGAGTTCTAAACAAGCATTAATCTCAGGTTCTTTCGTTCACAATTCTCCTAAGCCAAAGTTATTTGCGAATAGTCAAATTGCTCATCTAGGTTCTTTCTAGTTAATTAATCAACTGTCGTTGCAGAAATCAACCTAACATCATAAATATGGGTAGCTAATTCAGATTAAGCAGTAAGAACAACCCTAGATGAAGAACTAACAGATATGAATCCCTATAGATTGATTAACCTATAATTCCATGAAATCCCCTGTGAGAATCCCTAAACCTAACTGGTAAACTACTCAGACATGGCAATCATAACAATAGACATGATGAATAGAAAACCAAATAGCATAAAATAGAATAAGAAACTAGGGTCCAAAATCTCTTCTCTCTCGAGTACAAGATCAGTCCCTAACTCTCTCAAAGTAAAATAATGCGTAAGTAAAGCGTAGCCTAAACAAGTGGATAAAAACCCTAATATATAGTCTAAAACACGTTTTGGGCATTTTTGTAAGTCTGGAAAACTTCTGGGCAAAAACTGTAATTTCTCCAAAATGTAGATTTTTGGGCGCAAAATTCTGGAATCACCCTTCGTCGATCGATGCACATATTGCGTCGATCGATGCAAGGTGAAAACGCAGCCAGTGAACTCTGTGAAATCTCTAAGTAGTGCAGAATTGTTCCAAATGCCTCCAAAACGTCCAATTAATCTCCAAATGTCCTTAAACCTGTAAAACATCTGAAAAGACTCCAAAACACATAGAAAGACTCGATAACAAAGTCATATACCATGGTCAAAAGTCATAAAAACCATGATATATCACTTGCAAGACAGACTTGATTGAAAACTAGTTACTATGTGTCACATATTTTTCTGGTGGTAAAACTGGTAAAACTATGTAGTACTAAGTGATATCGTATCTTTGTTGTTAGTAATTACCGAGTATAGTGTTAGTAAATTATAAATTAGCCAACATATTAATGCATAAAAGTACCAAAATCATATTTTAATCAAATTATAAGTTAATCAAAACCAATGATTATTAATAGAAGAAAACAACACAATACTCCACCAATATAGTCCTTATACATTTAAAATCACTTTGTAAATAATAGCCAACCATAGAAGATAAAGTTACATAAGTTCATTATTTGGACATTTTAATGCATCAAACTATCCAAAATACATATTTATCTAATTATATGTACTGTAAAACTTCAAAAACACAAATTGAAGGTGGGTAATACTAATAAAATTGAAAAATAGCAAAAGTAAAACTATGTTGAAGGTCACTAATACTACTATCTTGAGTAATATTATGTGTAAATCTGACCAATTTCATTTTGGCGCTCAAACTGATTTTTCTTCCTATTTTTAAAATTTTTTGCGCCCATATTGTTTCTTCCCCAATTTTTCGGGAAACATTTTCATTTGTACACATTTTCATTCTCTCTCTTTTCAATTGTGACCACTCCCTCTCATCGATTTCCCCTCTCCCTCTCATCTCTCTCATTCTCTCCAATCCCTCTCTCAAGTCCAAACCAATTATGGACCCGAGTTACAGCGACGAGAAGAGAAATAAGAGGAAATACGATAGGATATTTTTTCTGGCCGATGGTGACCATGGAATCCTGAAGCATTGTTCATGTGGAGGACGAACAACCGAGAGAAGAATTGTAGAGGATACATCGAAAACCGAATCAGTTATAGGAAAGAGATAATTTATCTGCGATGATTTCGAGGTATATATATATATATATAAATTTAGGGTTCTGGGTGATTTTTTGGATAACAAGGTAACAATTGTACTACTGCACTTGGTCTGGGTGATTTTGTCAAAATATTTCTTACTAGTAATACCAGGTAATACTAGTAAAACTAGGGACACTAGTAATACTGATAATTCTTTTTGACTGTTAATTTTGGTTTTTGTGTAGGACGATGACTCTCACATTCGGAAACCATGGGATCTGGCCGTCGAAGAAGAGGTGACAATGTTGAGGAAGAAGGTCGATGAGTAGTCCAAGAAAATTTGAAGCATCTCACACCATGAGTTTCAGATCAACCAAATGCGTGAAGAGCTTAAAAACCATGCAGAAGAGATTGCAAAAATGAAAAATGTTTAAGATTTCTTTGCTTGAAAAGATGTTTGCTCTAAGAAACCTTAAACTTAAAAAAAAACTTATCCGAACAAAACAAAACCAACTTAACAATGTCTACAAAACAAAGGCATCTGTTATCCGAAACAAAACAAAGGCATCCGTTATCCAAAAGCAAATTAGTACCGAGTTGCAGTCAAAACCAACCAAAAGAGTGAGTGATTTCATGAACCAAGACACAAAAACACATTGGACGACCTACGCGGTTTTCTCCTTCAGTTCCTTCACTTCGGCTTCTACTGTGGTAAGTCTTCCATCAAATCCTTCAACCGTACTCACAACTGCCTTCATCTGCTCTTCCATTTCTTTATGGAACCTGTTTAGGATCTGCTCGATTGCGCTGTGTCCCGGTACCGGAGGGTGAATGGCGGTAACTGGCTCTGTAACTGGCTCAACAACTGGCTCGGGAACTGGTCTTTGGGCGCGACATCCGCGTCGTATATATCTTCAAAGCAAACGGTCAATCCTTGTCCCAAACGCTTCATCCAGCTCTCCACGATGATATCATGCATAACAACGTCATCATTTTCCTCCGTGAGTTGAAGCATAAGAGCCTTTTCCCCATCATTCCGAGCAACCATGATACTGTCAATGTCTTGTTTCACAGAAAACAAAAAACTACAATTTTAAATATTTTAACCAAACAAACTAATTTGGAAATATTGAAAACCTACCTTAGTTGTTCTAAGTTCTTCGTTTATCTTCGACAGATGGAACCTTTTCATATTACAGTTCTTGAATTTTGACTGGCACATCCTAGGACAATCTGCATCTGCGTTTGCTACCTCTTCTCTGGTTTTTTTCTTCAAATCAGGGATCGCCTCGAATGGTAAAAGCTAAAAAAGACAAAATGTATACAATATTACTTAGTATTTCCAGTATTACACAAATTTAAGAACACAATATTACCCGGTATTTTCAGTATTACGCTATGCTAAGAACATAATATTTCCTAGTATTTCCAGTACTACACAAATCTAACAAAATAGTTTCACTTACCTCCAATGGAAGACATAATTCTGGAATCGGCCATTGCCCTCCCTCTTTCACAAACCCTCCAAAATGCTCTATTGTGTGTTTGATCTGACTAACCATATAATCAAAAGACAGTCTCCCCCAAGGGAATGTCTTACAAAGATTGAGATCATCCACTGCTCTCAGAAGGAATGGACTCACAGTGGTTTCTTTTTTACCACACTTGGTCTGCGTTATGAGAACGCTGCACATGAACAACAACACCAACATCCTCAACCTATCCCGACCTGCTTGCTTTATCTCATCTACTTTCGCTTTGACGTTTTGGAATCTAACAACACCTTTACCAAAATGCTTAGTCACAAACTTCGTACCACCAAGCGTCTTATAATACGGTGGGTAGTTCCGACAGTCTAATTCGGATATCAAGACGTGTTCTGTCAGACCGTATCGGATGGGGACGCCGTTTACAGCAAACCATGCTTCCCATTTCCTCTCGATTTTTGTCGTACGGAGAAGAAGCATCCACATGCCCCGAACCTTGTGGGTTTTTGTCCATAAACATGTGGAAAAGGTATTTAAACTGAGGATGTCTCTCAAACCAATTCTTCTCCATGTCACTGAGTGGAGGATCCAATTCCTTAAACGTAGTCAAAAACTCATCCATAAAGCATCTAGTCCCAACCTTGAATCTCTTCCTATACTAGCTTGGAGGGAAGTACATACCCATCCGTCGTAGTGCTTCTGTTTCCACTAGATTCTAATCTAAACCCTGAAAAACAACCAAATATTACTTAGTATTACCAGTATTCTCAAAGTTTTACTTAGTACTACTAGTATTCCTGTTAGTTTTACCTAGTACTACCAATATTACATACAAAACCAATTAAATTTGAACCTCATCTTCTCGAGCATCTTCACGAAGTTGAGACGATATCTCATGATGTTGGTCTGTCGTCTCCTCTGAGTCTTGCAACAAAAAATCAGTTAAATCAGTTGAAGTCAGTTAACCCAACTTAATAATTATAATTTTAATTATTTCTATCAATATTACGTATTTAATAATGCTAATTTACCTTGGAGGTTTCAAAAATGCGGCTATGTGCTTATTCTGAGTCAGAGTTCTCTTGTCCTTTTTGTTCTCCTTTGTCTCCTTCTTCTTCCTCTTCCTCTTCTTCCTCTTTCTCGTCTTTTTCTTGATCTTCATCTTCTTGTTCTTCAGTAGCTTCTCCATCTTCTGATTTTTCTTCTTCTTCTTTGTCTTCTCTAACTTTTCCTCAACTTCCCGAGATGTTTCTTCTCCTTTTTCTCCTTCTTCTTCACTCTCATCTCCCCGATCTTCCCTTCTGTCAACTTCATCAACCACAACTTCATATTGACTTTCAGGAGATGCATCTTGAGCTTCAAGAATAGGATCTCCTTCAACAAAAACATCAATATTTTCCTTTGATATCTTCTTCCTCTTCTTTGAAGACTCTCCCTTATTACCATTCTCTCTCTTCTTTGAACTCTTTGAAGAAGAAGAGCCGAAATTCTTAATCTTCTTTATCCCTCGCCTCGTAGTAACCACCATTGTCACTGAGAGAGACAAGAAACAAAATCGAAAGTTAGACGATTCATAGAGGCAAGCTACTCCTACTAACAATCCGCTCAATACTCTACTCGGAACACTCTACTCCACTACAATCCTCTAATCCCGATTTCAATTCCATTTTCTTAACCTAGGAATCATCTCGTTTCTAAAGCCGATTTTAAACATCTCGGCAACGAAATATCCTCGGCAACTCTACAATCATCGACTTCAATAAGAGAAAACATACCTTTTCATGGCGTTTCTTAGATGCGGCGAGGCTCGAGAACGATGGAGGTGTTCGGAATCGTGTGGGAACGGTGTCTCCTTGTCGTCGGAGAACTTCTCCAGTCGTCGGAGTTAGGGAGTTAGGTCACACGATTTCGGAAATTTGAGAGATACTTGGTAATACTTGATTTCGATACTAAAAAAATCAAAAAAAGGATCTGAGAGAGATCAATTATCGTTGTTGGGTCGGTTTATCGTTGATGGGTCGGGTCGGTTTATGTGTAACTAGTTTAAAAGTCGTTGGGCAAAAACGTAACTTTGCAAGTTTTCGAATTAAAAAAAAAGAGATAAAATACTTCTAATAAATCGAGAAACATTTAAGATTTGTCCTCGAGATATGGGGACATAAGAGATGATTTTTCATACTTTTGGCTGATTTTGTTGGAGCTTGATCTCTCCGTTGAAATGGTTACTTTCCGGGTAAGTTCCCTCTTGTTTTTGGGGAAAGCTCAAGACTACATACAAGGCGTCAAAGCCCAACCTTTTCATGTAAAACCAAATCTTATATGATTCTCATCATCCTTTTCAAGGAGATCAGGTTAGGGTTCTTGTCTGAACAAAACACCATTTGGAGATCGTCTATTGAAATATTAAAGTTTGCATCTTTTGAACTTTTGTTATCTAGATATGATACGAATACTCAGGTGACTTTGTCAATTTTCATCAGTTTTCAAAGTTTTGCTCCTTATAAAACAATGTTTCATAAAGTTTAAACTTAATAGAAAGAGTGCGAGTTGACTGTAACTTCTCCATAATTCAAATCTCCTGTAGATGCAATCCCATCACATAACCACTCCCATCCCCCGCAAACGAGTGGATCTCTTTTAAGATTTATTGATTTAAAAAACTGCAATTAGATAAGAACATGTCCCATCACTTAAACAATCACACTACCCTCTCTCAAAAGAGTCAAGAGCAGTTGGTGACTTGGTGGTTCTCTTCTGCAATTTCTATAAGAACAGATGGAAACCTCTACACGAAAAGCACAGACAAAAGCCTCTTTGGCGGCAAAGGATTTGCACATTGCATTGTAAGATTAGAAAAAAATCTCAAAATTGCAGAATCAAGAGTGAGTGAAAGAAGTGGAGATGTCTTTTATAGTAGTAGTAGCTTTAATGGTGGTTTTAGCAGTTGTGTTGATAAGGATTGTGAACTGGGTGTGGATAAAACCAAAGAAGCTGGAGTCTTACCTGAGAAGACAGGGTCTCCCCGGAACTCCTTACACGCCTCTCGTCGGAGATATAAAGAGGGATGTTAAAATGTTGATGGAGTCAAGATCAAAACCCATCAATCTAACGGATGACATCACCCCACGTCTCCTACCTCTCGCTTTGAAGATGTTCAATTCTCACAGTATTGTGTCTCTCCGTTCAGGAGGACTGATCCTCTGATTTAGAAAGTACATTTGTGTAGAATTATAGTTTGACTTGACTGAGTAATGTTGGTTGAACAGGAAAGACTTTCTTCATATGGATTGGACCAATTCCGGCAATCATGATAACGAAGCCAGAGCAGATCAAGGAAGTCTTTAATAAAGTTTACGACTTCGAGAAGGCTGCTACAATCCCTTTGATCAGATTGTTAGTAGGCGGGCTCGCGAGCTATAAGGGAGATAAGTGGGCGAGACACAGGAGGATTATCAACCCGGCTTTTCACCTCGAGAAGATCAAGGTTTCAGTTTTATCTCTTATCTTGATTGTCTGAATCAAGTTAGACTGTATATGGTGTGTGGTATGTGTGTGATCCCTTTAGCGGCCTGCTGCGTTTTGGTTTACAGAACATGGTCCCTGCGTTCTACCATTGTTGCAACAAGGTTGTCTGCCAATGGGAGAGGCTATTTACGGACAAAGAATCGCCTTGTGAAGTCGATGTCTGGCCTTGGCTTGTGAATTTGACTGCGGATGGGATATCGCATGCTGCTTTTGGAAGCAGCTATAAAGAAGGACAGAGGATATTTCAACTCCAAGGGGAATTATCTGAGCTCATCGCACAAGATCTTAAGAAACCTTACATCCCTGGACTGAGGTTAATAAACAACCCCCCCCCCCCCCCCCACCCCCTATTGTCGTTGTCGTGTCGTAAACTATAACTTGAAGATTGTGAGACTTATGAGAATTCGTTGTAGGTTTTACCCAACAAAGAACAATAGAAGAATGAAAGCAATAGACAGAGAGATAAATATTATACTGAGAGGTATTATCAGCAAACGAGAGAAGCGGGAGAGTCAGCGAACAATGATTTGTTGGGGATACTGCTTGAATCAAATTCAGAGGAAAGAAATGGAATGAGTGTAAAAGAAGTGATGACAGAGTGCAAGCTGTTTTATTTCGCCGGGCAAGAGACAACTTCAGTACTGTTGGTCTGGACTATGGTTTTATTGAGCCATCACCAAGACTGGCAAGCTCGTGCACGAGAGGAAGTGATGAAAATACTCGGTGATAATAAGCCAGATAAATATTCTCTAAGCAACCTCAAAGTCGTAAGTAAATGAAAAAATCGCATTCTTCACATCCTCTTGCATCGGGAATAGTCTATCTATAGTTACCAAATTCACTTGAATTCTAATTTTCAACAGATGACTATGATCT
This sequence comes from Orychophragmus violaceus, assembly GCA_030180135.1. NCBI lineage: Eukaryota > Viridiplantae > Streptophyta > Magnoliopsida > Brassicales > Brassicaceae > Orychophragmus > Orychophragmus violaceus. The sequence goes on along the minus strand of CM058240.1, from coordinate 85,366,512 downwards.
TCAATGAGGTTTTGAGGCTATACCCTCCGGTGGCTCAGCTTAAAAGAGCTGTCAACAAAGAAATGAAGCTAGGAGAGCTTACACTTCCAGCTGGAGTTTCAGTTTATATACCAACTGCTCTTGTTCATCGCGACCCCGATCTTTGGGGGGAAGATGCAGCTGAATTTAAGCCGGAGCGTTTCTCAGATGGGATCTCAAAAGCAACAAAGAACCAGGTTTCTTTTTTCCCCTTCGGATGGGGACAGAGGATCTGCATTGGTCAGAACTTTTCTTTGTTGGAGGCAAAGATGGCAATGACATTGATTCTACAGAGATTCTCCTTCGAGCTCTCTCCTTCTTATGTTCACGCGCCTCAAATAGTCATGACCACTCGTCCTCAATTCGGAGCCCATCTTATCCTGCACAAGCTCTGATTTTTCTTCGTTTTTTTTTTTTGTATTTCCATGGTGATTTCATTAAATGTCTGTGCTAAGGTCGTTTTCCATTTGTGGAAGCATTGATAATCTTGAAATGCCTTTTGGATGTGTTTTGAAAATGCCAGTCGTTATTTAATAGATGTAAAATGGAAGCCACTATGGTGGGTACTTATGTATATGATTTACTTGTTCTACTCTTGTCATACTAATCAAGAATTAGGGTATCTGGCGGCTTCAAAAATAGTGTTGCAAAAAGATTAAAACATTAAGAAAATAATGCAAGTGTTGGAGAGTTTCAATGGTGCAGTGGAGCAGATGTACACTGAGATGACTTCTCGCCATAGAGTGAGGTTCCCTTGCATTTAGATCATCAAGACCGCCACAGTCCCTGCAAGTCTGTGCAAGAGTGAGAGCACCAAGCAGTTCCACAACTGCAAGATCAAGTTCCCTCTTGTTTTCAGGAAGCTCAAGACTACATACAAGGCCTCAAAGCCCAACCTTTTCATGTAAAACCAAATCTTACATGATTCTCCCTCATCCTTTTCATCGAAATCAGATTAGGGTTCTTGTTCTTCAGTATGAACAAAAACACCATCTGGAGATCATCTCATGAAATTTTAAAGTTTGCATCTTTTGAACTTTTGTTATCTAATATGACACGAATATTAATGAACCGGACTCATACTCGGTTCACACTCGGTTAACAAGTCTCGCATATTCCTTGGCGATATCTCAGCCGTGATTGACTCAATCATATATCTGTCTATTACTTGTCTATCAATCTGTGTAATACTCTCATATCTCGTGTATTAGGAAAGTAGATGTCTGGCACTCTTGCATATATTGTAACGATTAGAGCAATGGAAACATACAGAAATTCCTTCATCCTCTGTTTCTCTTTATGGTATCAGAGCCTGAAATTTCAAATCTGAAAATTTGAAATCGTTCGATCATGACGGGACCATCGACGACGAGTTCACTGACCACGACCACGACTGAAGTGCGACGGACCATATCTCCGTATGACTTGCACTCAGCTGACAATCCGGGAGCTGTTATCTCTAGCCCTCTTCTCAAAGGAAACAACTACGATGAGTGGGCTTGTGGTATGAAGACGGCTCTGTCGTCGCGGAAGAAATTCGGATTCGTGAATGGTACGATTCCGAAACCGGCGGACGACTCACCTGACCTTGAAGATTGGTGGACGATTCAGGCGCTTATTGTGTCTTGGATCAGAATGACGATAGATCCAGTGTTACGCTCCAATATCTCACACAGAGATGTTGCGAGTGACTTGTGGAATCACTTGAAGAAGAGATTCTCGGTCATGAATGGACCCAGAATTCAACAGTTGAAATCTGAGTTGGCCAATTGCAGACAACGTGGTGCGACGGTGGAAGAGTATTACGGGAAGCTGAATCGAATTTGGGATGGACTTGCGAGCTATCGTCCAATACGAACGTGTACGTGTGGTAATTGCACCTGCAATATTGGAGCTTTGCAGGAGGTGGACCGAGAAGAAGATAAAGTTCACCAATTCTTGTTCGGACTGGATGATCAGTTTCGCACTGTTCGATCGAGCTTGGTGTCACGAGTTCCAATACAATCGTTGGAGGAAGTGTACAATATTGTACATCAAGAGGAGGATTTGCGGATCAGTGGAGAAGAGAAGGCGGAAGTAAGTAACAGCATTTGTTGTTCATTCCAAACCACGCTTTCATAGCGAGGACAAGGATCGATCTGTGGTGTGCAGCCATTGTAACCGTGTTGGGCACACATCGGATACTTGTTATGGTGTGATAGGGTATCCGGAGTGGTGGGGTGAGCGACCAAAAGGACGAAATCTTAATGGCAGAGGACGTGGAGGACGTGGTGGCTCATCTGGATCCGGCACGGGAAAGACACGAGGACAAGCTGCATATGCAAATCGTGTTTATGTGCAAAATCATGAGACTGCGGCTACTGAGCAAGCGAACCATGTTCTTACGGATGCTGACCGTGATGGAGTTCATGGATTGAGTGAGAAGCAGTGGAGTGCTATAAAGTGTATTCTCAATGCTGGGAAGGATGGTGGCTCCACAGAAAAACTGTCGGGTAAGTCTTCTTTCTCTTCTTGGATTTTGGATACAGGAGCTTCGCATCACCTTACTGGACGATATGAAATTTTGTTTGATGTTCGCCCAATGGCACCGGTTTTGATTATTATGGCTGATGGTCGGGAAACTGTTGCGGACAAAGAGGGATCTGTCAGACTTGGTTCTGGTTTAGTGATGAAATCAATATACTTTGTGGAAGCTTTACAGTCTGATTTGATCTCTGTGGGACAGTTAATGGATGAGAATGGATGTGTAGTTCAGTTGGCTGATCAGTTTCTCATTGTTCAGGACCGCATTACGAGGATGGTGATTGGAGCGGGTAAACGAGTAGGAGGGACGTTCCACTTTCGCAGTACAGAGACCTTGGCTGCTGTCACGACAAAGGATGAGAAGACGGTTGCGTTGTGGCATCATCGTATGGGTCATCCTTCTGCGAAAGTATTAGGATCTCTCTCGTGTGTTTTTGTTTCTGTTTCTTCTGATTCAAATAAAGCGTGTGATGTTTGTCTCCGCGCTAAGCAGACTAGAGATTGTTTTCCCAAAAGTATCAATAAGAGTTCACAGATTTTTGATTTGATTCATGTTGATCTTTGGGGTCCATATCGAACACCATCTCATTGTGGAGCTCGATATTTCTTGACAATTGTTGATGACTACTCACGCGGTTTGTGGGTTTATTTGTTGACTGACAAAACCGAAGCCCCACAGCATCTTAAGAATTTTGTTGCTCTTGTCGAGCGTCAGTTTGAAGCTAAGATACGGACAGTTAGAAGTGATAATGGGTCTGAATTCATTTGTTTGAAGATTTTTTTCGCAACTAGTGGCATTGTACACGAAACTTCCTGCGTTGGGACACCACAACAGAATGGAAGAGTTGAGAGGAAGCATCGACATATTTTGAATGTTGCTCGTGCATTGCGTTTTCAGGCCAGTCTTCCTATCGAGTTCTGGGGAGAGTGTGTCTTAACAGCATGTTATTTGATTAATCGCACACCGAGCTCGGTGTTGCAGTTTGATACGCCATATCAACGGTTGTACAACAAACTGCCATCGTATGACCACATCCGTGTCTTTGGCAGTTTGTGTTATGCTCACAACCAATTTCGTGGTGGTGATAAGTTTGCTTCTCGGAGTCGCCGTTGTGCCTTTATGGGTTATCCCTACGGGAAGAAGGAGTGGCGTCTCTATGATTTAGAGAAACAAGAATTTTTTGTTTCCAGAGATGTGGTGTTCTCGGAAACGATGTTTCCCTTTGATTCGACATGTAATCTGCCCGACACTGATGATTATGTTGATCAGGCTTTGTGGACTCCAATGGGTACTGGGATAATCTCTGAGTATGATTTTGCTCCCGTAGTTGTCAAGCCAGTTCCTCAACCCACACCTTGTGATGATTTGTCTCTTTCAACTGGTGTCCAGCCGGAGGATATCACATGTTCTTTGAGCCCTCCTGCACTTGTTCCTACTGTTGTAGATGAGGTAGTCGAGTCAGTGGTAGAGACAGCCGAGAGTTATCCTTTGATGGGTAGGGGTCATCGTGTTAAGAAAGTGCCTGCAAAACTTCAGAATTTCGTTATAAACTCTGTAGTCACTACACCTTCTCCAGCACTTGACAAGTGTTTCTATCCGATCTCGGAGAACATAAAACGATTCTCTGTTGCTCATGTTGCTTTTGCTGCTGCGATTGTTGCAGTACGAGAACCCCGATCGTTTCACGAAGCTATGGCAGATCAGAGGTGGCGTCAATCTATGGGTCTTGAAATTGACGCCCTTGAAGAAAATGGTACTTGGGAAATTGTTGATCTTCCCAGAGGCAAGAAGGCGATTGGTAGTCAGTGGGTTTTTAAGGTGAAATTTCACTCGGATGGCTCGGTCGAACGATTCAAGTCTAGACTTGTTGCTCTAGGCAACAAGCAAGTGGTTGGTGAAGATTTCGGTGAAACTTATGCTCCGGTTGCGAAAATGGGTACAGTCCGATTGTTTCTCGATGTGGCTGTCAAACAGGGTTGGGTTGTCCACCAAATGGACGTACACAATGCCTTTTTACACGGTGATTTGGACGAAGAGGTGTACATGAAACCTCCACCTGGTTTTCAGACTACGGACAAATCCAAAGTTTGTCGTCTTAAGAAATTGCTTTATGGACTACGCCAGGCACCGCGCTGCTGGTTCTCCAAGCTCTCCACGGCTTTACTCGACTACGGTTTCTTGCAATCAAGGTCTGATTATTCATTGTTTACATCGGAGAAGAATGGAGTTCGGTTACATATCTTGGTATACGTTGACGATCTGATCATTACTGGAAGTTGTCCCAAAGAAACTCAGGCTTTCAAATCCTATCTCTCCTCTTGCTTCCATATGAAGGATTTAGGACCTCTAAAGTATTTTTTGGGAATTGAAGTGGCCAGAAATGACACTGGCTTCTATTTGTGTCAACGAAAGTATGCGCTGGACGTCATCACTGAGCTGCATATGACAACTGCGAAACCTGCATCCTTCCCACTCGAACAGAATCATAAGCTGGCTTTGTCTGCTTCTCCTCTCATGTGTGATCCGACTCGCTACAGAAGATTGGTTGGGCGTTTGATATATTTGGTTGTTACGAGACCAGACTTGGCCTTTGCGGTTCACACTCTTTCGCAATTTATGCAAGCTCCTCGACAGGATCACTGGTTGGCAGCTGTTCGAGTGGTGCGCTATCTGAAAAATGATCCGGGTCAGGGGATATTTCTTCGAGCTCAAGGTGATCTCCACATCACGGGTTGGTGTGATTCGGACTGGGCCAGTTGTCCAGTTACCCGACGGTCGGTCACGGGCTACTTCATTCAGCTAGGGGATTCTCTGGTTTCCTGGAAAACCAAGAAACAAGACACTGTAAGTCGATCTTCGTCTGAGGCAGAATATAGGTCGATTGCGTTTCTTACACAAGAGCTGATTTGGATGAAGCGAATGTTACTCAATCTTGGTGTACAACATGATCAGTCCATGACGATTTACTGTGACAACAAATCAGCAATCTATATTGCTACTAATCCAGTGTTTCACGAACGCACCAAGCATGTGGAGTTGGATTGTCATTTTGTTCGTGATGAAGTGGATGCGAAGAACATCGAGCTGAAACATGTCTCGACAACATCTCAGCTTGCGGATATTCTGACGAAACCTATTGGCAAGGCTGGTTTCTGTGATTTTCGGTCCAAGTTAGGCATACGAAACTTGTATGCTCCAACTTGAGGGGGGGGGGGGGAGTAATGAACCGGACTCATACTCGGTTCACACTCGGTTAACAAGTCTCGCATATTCCTTGGCGATATATCAGCCGTGATTGACTCAATCATATATCTGTCTATTACTTGTCTATCAATCTGTGTAATACTCTCATATCTCGTGTATTAGGAAAGTAGATGTCTGGCACTCTTGCATATATTGTAACGATTAGAGCAATGGAAACATACAGAAATTCCTTCATCCTCTGTTTCTCTTTATATATTCTGGTGACTAGGCAATTTTCTTCAGTTTTCAAAAAAATTCTGCTTCAAAAATAATGTTGCATAAAGTTTAAACTTTAAAGCGAGGGAAGTGTTGGGAGAGCTGACTGTAACTTATCCATAATTCCGTAATCATGTGCTGTATATGCAATCCCATCACCTAACCAACAACACTCGGCGTCTGACACACACGCTTACCATTCACCTGCAAACAAGTTTAGAGCACCTTCTGGTCATGATGCCTTGTATTGCACTGAGATGGGTATTGCAAACATAAACGTAATAGGTACGGAGACGGAAAACGCTAAAACTAATTTTTATGGATACAAATACGATATATATATATATGTCAAAGTATCCACAGATTTGAAAGATAAAAAGTTATACCTTATAAAAAACAATTAAAACTTGAGAAATATAAAAGTGTGAAAAATATAATACAATAAAAACATATTTTAATCAAATGATTAGTTTTTTTGACCAAAAAAAAATCAAATGATTAGTGAAGAATGTAGAAAATCGTTAGACTATAAAATGACAGAAAGTAGAGAAATATAATAAAATAAAAATAAAGACGTACAAAAACAATAGTTTATTCGTAACCAAATCTTATCATTAAAACTAGAAATTAAACATGTATTTTTTTATTACTTTTTAATTATTTAATTTTATTTTAGAAAATAATTAATTATTAAAACCAATTTTTTTTTTCATATGTTGGAAATGTATATGAGACTTTCCCATACCGTCCCCATGCTCTTCTAGGATAGAATGTTTCCAGTATGGACGACGACAGGCTTGAGATTTCGGTTATTCGGTTTGGTTTCGGTTCGGTTTCTCGGTTTTTGGTTTTTTTCGGTCTTAATTTTTTTGCCAAAACTAACCGAAGTTTTATTCGGTTCGGTTCGGTTCTCGGTTTTTCCGGTTATAATTTTTTTTACCAAATTAACCGAATTTTCAATTAAATTCGGATAATTTTGGTTAATTTCGTTTTTTCTGATTATTTTCGGTTAATTCAGTTCGGTTTTAAAGGAAAAACATAAAAAAATAAAGAGCCCAAATCCAAATCCACAAATGGTCACACAGAACGAGCCCAATACTCAACCTGTTCTTTTTTTTTACTATGCGCTTTGAGCCCAATGTTTCTTCTTCATCATAACACTAAATCAAAAAAAGAAAGAAGGAATGCACGGCGGTGGTTTTGCAGAAGTCTGCTCTTAAGCAGCTTCTAACTCTCGGTAACAGAAAAGACGACAACGGCTCGATCAGAAGAAGACGGCAAGAGGAGAAAGTGAAAAACCAGACATGACATCAGAGCCTAACGAAAAAGAGATTTTAATGTCTTTGGTTCGGTTTCGGTTACCCGGGTAAACCGAACCGAACCAATGAGCTAACCAAATTTTTTTACAAAACCTGCCGTTCGGTTTATGCTCACTTAAACATTTCGGTTTGGTTCTTCAGAAGTTCTAGTTTTTAATCCCAAGGCTAGGCGACTAAAACAACATCCCCTTGCAACATATAATTGATGCCTAGAGCATCTCTTTTGAAGATTTATTGATTTTTAAAAACTGCAATTAGATAAGAACATTGCAATTTTGTGGACAAAAAAAAAAGAACATTGCAATTAGGTAAGAACAGATAGAAAACCTTTACACGACGTTTTCAAAATGATTAAATCAAATCTGCTATACATGACCCATCACTTAACCAACCACACTACCCTTCGCAGAAGAGTTAAGAGCAGTTGGTGACTTGGTGGTTCACTTCTAAAGATTTATTGATTAAAAAACAATAACTTGTGCAGTTTATATCAGAACAGATGGAAACCTCTACACGACAAGCACAGACAAAAGCCTCTTTGGCGGCAAAGGATTTTCACATTGCATTGTAAGATCAAATCCAGTGATAGAAAAAGGTCTAAATTTGCAGAATCCAGAGTGAGTGTGAGAAGCGGAGATGTCTTCTTCAGTAGTAGCAGTTTTGTTGATATGGATTGTGAAGTGGGTGTGGATAAAACCAAAGAAGCTGGAGAGTTACCTGAGAAGACAAGGTCTCCCCGGAACTCCTTACACGCCTCTCGTCGGAGATTTAGAGAGGGATGTTAAAATGTTAATGGAGGCAAGATCAAAACCCATCAATCTAACGGATGACATCACCCCACATCTCCTACCTCTCGCTTTGAAGATGTTCAATTCTCACGGTATTGTTGTCTCTCTCCGTTCGCTTTCCTTGAGAGATCCGGAGGACTGATCCTCTGATTTAGACAGTATCGTTTTGTTTCCGCAAAGTTCAAATGAACTGTGTAGAAATAGAGTTTGACATGATTGAGTAATGTTGGTGGAACAGGAAAGACTTTCTTCATATGGAATGGACCAACTCCAGTGATCATGATAACAAATCCAGAGCAGATCAAGGAAGTCTTTAATAAAGTTTATGACTTTGAGAAGCCTACTTCATTCCCTTTGATCAGATTGTTACTAGGCGGACTTGTGGGCTATGAGGGAGATAAGTGGGCGAGACACAGGAGGATTTTCAACCCGGCTTTTCACCTCGAGAAGATCAAGGTTTCGGTTTTATCTCTTATCTTGAGTGTCTGACAAGTTAAACTGCATATGGTGTGTGTGTGTGTGATCTCTTTAGCGACCTGCTGCTTTTTGGTTTACAGAACATGGTGCCTGCGTTCTACCATTGTTGCAGCGAGGTTGTCTACCAATGGGAAAGGCTATTTACCGATAAAGAATCGCCTTGTGAGGTTGATGTATGGCCTTGGCTTGTGAATTTGACTGTGGATGTGATATCGCATGCTGCTTTTGGAAGCAGCTATAAAGAAGGACAGAGGATATTTGAGCTGCAAGGGGAACTATCTGAGCTCATCGCACAAGCTTCTAAGAAATCTTACATCCCTGGATTGAGGTTAATAAACACCCTCATTGTCGTAAACTATCACGTGAAGATTGTGAGACTTATGAGAATATGTTGTTTGGTGTAGGTTTTATCCAACAAAGAGCAATAGAAGGATAAAAGCAATAGACAGAGAAATAAATTTCATACTGAGAGGTATTATCAGCAAACGAGAGAAGGCTAGAGAAGCGGGAGAATCAGTGAACGATGATTTGTTAGGGATACTGCTTGAATCAAATTCAGAGGAAAGAAATGGAATGAGTGTAGAAGAAGTGATGAAAGAGTGCAAGCTGTTTTATTTCGCCGGGCAGGAGACAACTTCAGTATTGTTAGACTGGCAAGCTCGTGCGCGAGAAGAAGTGAGGCAAATACTCGGTGATAATAAACCTGATATAGATTCTCTTAGCAACCTCAAAGTCGTAAGTAACAAAAAAGCTCAGCTTTCATCATCTACTTGCACTAAAAAAACTGCACTTATAGTTACAAGATTCACATGAGTTTCCATTGTCAACAGATGAGTATGATCTTCAATGAGGTTTTGAGGCTATACCCTCCCGTGCCTCAGTTTAGAAGAGCTGTCAACAAAGAAATGAAGCTAGGAGAACTTACCCTTCCAGCTGGAGTTTCAGTTTATATACCAACTGTTCTTGTTCATCGTGACCCTGAGCTTTGGGGGGACGATGCAGCGGAATTTAAGCCGGAGCGTTTCAGAGATGGGATCTCAAAAGCAACAAAGAACCAGGTTTCTTTTTTCCCCTTCGGATGGGGACAGAGGATCTGCATTGGTCAGAACTTTTCTCTGTTGGAGGCAAAGATGGCAATGGCATTGATTCTACAAATATTCTCCTTCGAGCTCTCTCCTTCTTATGTTCACGCCCCTCAAATAGTCTTGACCACTCGTCCTCAATTCGGAGCCCATCTCATCCTGCGAAAGCATTGATGCCTAGATATATTGGGTACTTGTATATGATTTATTGTTCTACCACTCTTGTAGATCTTTCGAGAAGAACCCCATACTAATCAAGAATTACGGTATCTGGCTGCTTCATAAATAATGTTGCAAAAAGTTTGAAACTTTAAAAAAATAAATGCAAGTGTCGGAGAGTTTCGTGGTACATTATCCAATATCCATCGTAACTCATTGATGCAAAACCCATCACTTAACCAGCAACACTTCATCCTCAGTCTGGTCTTTGTCACTTCGTCTCAGTAGATCCAGCGCGTCTGTGTCCTACCCTTCACCTGCAACCGAGTTTAAACTATCTTCAATGGTGAAAAAAATTCAACAGCCAATTTTACTTCACATCATCTCGTCTTTTTTTACACATCATTTTTTTTCTCCCACGTAATAATTTAACACATATTCAATTTTTACCATCTACAATGATTTTGTTTAAAAAAATTTCAACACTATACCCTACTAATTTTATTTTATTTATGTTTTTGTATTTTGTGATTATTTATTTTTACTAATTATCGATTAATATTAAATTAAAATATTTAGTTAAATAGTTTTATAAGAAGATTAATTTTGAAATTGATTATGTTGGGATTTGGATAGTTGAAAGAGTAAATAGAAGAATTTTAAGTGTAGAAAGGGTTATTATTGTGATTCATTCCACTAAACCGATCTTTTAAACTAAAAACAATGGTTTATTGGAAACCAAATGAAGAAGTATAGTAAAAAAGACGAGTTTTTTTTCTGTACCCAAAACAAATAAAACAAATTTCTATTTATAAAATATGAGCAACCAATCACATTGCATCTATCCTATCTTTAAATTTGCGGGTGCAAGAATATTTTAAGAGTTAATTTTTTTTTTCTTTTCTAATCCAATGAAAACTCTCCACGTTAACAAAAGCCTCTTTGGTGGCAAAGGATTTGCAAGTTGCATTGTACGATAAACACTCTGGTGATTAAAGCTGTCAAACGGTTGCAGAATCCATAGTGAGTGAGAGAAGCGGAGATGTCTTTTTCAGTAGCATCAGCTTTAATGGTGGTTTTAGCAGTTGTGTTGATATGGATTGTGAAGTGGGTGTGGATAAAACCAAAGAAGCTGGAGAGTTACCTGAGAAGACAAGGTCTCCCTGGAACTTCTTACACGCCTCTCGTCGGAGATTCAAAGAGGGATGTTAATATGTTGTTGGAGGCAAGATCAAAACCCACCAATCTAACAGTTGACATCACTCCACGTCTCCTACCTCTCGCCTTGAAGATGTTCAATTCTCACGGTATTGTGTCTCTCAACTTGAAAGATCCAGAGGACTGATCCTCTGATTTAGACAGTACCCTTTTATTTCCGCAAAGTTAGGAATTGAACTGTGTAGAATTATAGTGACTTGATTGAGTAATGTTGGTGGAACAGGAAAGACTTTCTTCATATGGAATGGACCAATTCCAGTGATCATGATAACGAATCGAGAGCATATCAAGGAAGTCTTTAATAAAGTTTACGACTTTGAGAAGGCTGCTTCATTCCCTTTGATCAGATTGTTAGTAGGCAGGCTCACGAGCTATAAGGGAGATAAGTGGGCGAGACACAGGAGGATTATCAACCCCGCTTTTCACCTCGAGAAGATTAAGGTTTCGGTTTTATCACTTATCTTGAATGTCTTAATCAAGTTAGACTGTATATGGTGTGTGTGATCCCTTTAGCGGCCTGCTGCGTTTTTGGTTTACAGAACATGGACCCTGCGTTCTACAATTGTTGCAACGAGGTTGTCTGCCAATGGGAGAGGCTATTTATGGACAAAGAATTGCCTTGTGAGTCTGATGTATGGCTTTGGCTTGTGAATTTGACTGCGGATGTGATCTCGCATGCTGCTTTTGGAAGCAGCTATAAAGAAGGACAAAGGATATTTGAGCTCCAAGGGGAATTATATAAGCTCGTCGCACAAGATCTTAAGAAACCTTAAATCCCTGGATTGAGGTAAATAAACACTCACCCCTCACTGCTGTTGTCTTGTCGTAAACTATACCTTGGAGACTTATGAGAATTTTTTGTAGCTTTTACTCAACAAATAACAATAGAAGGATGAAAGCAATAGACAAAGAGAAATTTTTTATACTGAGAGGTATAATCAGCAAACGAGAGAAGGCGAGAGAAGCGGGAGAAGCAGCGAACAATGATTTGTTGGGGATACTGCTTGAATCAAATTCAGAGGAAATTCAAAGAAATAGAATGAGTGTAGAAGACGTGATGGAAGAGTGAAAGTTGTTTTATTTCGCCGGGAAAGAGACAACTTCAGTATTGTTAGTCTGGACAATGGTTTTGTTAAGCCATCACTATTAGAATATAAGAGAATAAAAGAGAGATTTGTAGATTTAAGCACAAAACATAAGAGAAGAAGAGTATAGAAAGTTTGAGAGAATAAGAACAAGAAAGAGATTAGAGAGACAATTGGAGATTAGAATAAGTCTCCTTCGATTCAAAATTCAAAATCAGAAAATACAATATAGGAGGAGAGCCATTAGACTAATTTAGCTTACAAGAGAAGCTAATCTAAAATATCTTAAAGTGACAAGACTTTTTTTACTATTCATCTGCGGATACTGTCCACGGATTCTTCATGTCTAGTTTGGTTACTCCTCCTAGCATCCATGTGGAATGATAGTCTTTAAGCTATCCATCTATGATCATTAGAACTTCCTCTCAATAGATATCTCATGATCAATGCTCCCCCTCAAGCTTAGACTTTGGAATCACCCTAAAGGCTAAGCTTGGAATGATCATGACAACACCTCATTAAAAACCTTGATATGGAAAACCGCTTGGGACAAAACCACATCAAGGGAAAAAGAGTATGCTGCTCATGAATCAGGAGAGTTCTAATCATGAATGGATACAAGTCCTAGTTTGCTAAAGATGTGATCACAAACCTTGAGACTTGCAGCTTTGGTGAAGATGTCTGCTAACTGATCTTCACTTCTTGTATAGCAGGGTAATACAGTTCCATCTTCAATCTTCTCCCTCACCTTGTGACAATCAATCTCTATGTGTTTAGTCCTTTCATGGAACACCGAGTTTGTGGCTATATGGATTGCAGCCTGATTGTCACAATGGAAGGTAATAGGACTTGATTGCTCAATGCCAAAGTCCTTAAGGAGAGCCTTCAGCCATGTCAACTCGTTTGTGAGTTTCCTCATTGCTCTATACTCAGCTTCAGCACTTGAGCAGGAAACAACCTTCTGCTTCTTGGTCTTCCAAGTCACTAAGTTTCCTCCAATAAAGGTGCAATAACCGGTTGTGGATCTCCTGTCACTCTTATCACCAGCCCATTATGCATCACAATACCCAACAATCTCAGTGCTGTCACTCTTACCCATCCAAATGCCTTGTCCTTGAGAGCCCTTGAGATATCTGAGTATCCTTTCTATCATGCTCCAGTGGTGGACAATAGGTGTTTGCATATGTTGGCTGACTTGGTTCACAGCAAAACATAAGTCTGGTCTAGGGAGAGTAAGGTAGATGAGATTCCCAACCATTCTCCTGTATAGAGACACATCCCTGAACTTCTCATAATCTGATTTCTCCCTCTTTCTATTGACTTGGTAGCCATCTTCAAGAGGAGTTTTAGCTATCTTGCTTTCTTGCATTCCTGTTTCTGTCAACAAGTCCTTCACATACTTTCTTTGGAACAGAAAAAGACCATCTTGAAATCTGCACACTTCAATTCCCAAGAAGTATTTCAACTCACCGAGGTCCTTGATGTCAAATGAACTTTTGAGGAATGCTTTGGTGGATTGGATCCCTGATTTATCAGTGCAAGTAATTATCAGATCATCCACATATATGAGTACTACAACCACGCCTGAGGAGCTTTGAAGAGTGAACAAGGTATGGTCAGATTGAGACTTCCTGAACCCATGTTCCATAAGAGTGTGGCTCAGCTTGTGATACCAGGCTCTTGGTGACTGCTTTAGACCATATATAGCTCTTCTCAACCTCAACAATTCTCCTGGCTTACACAACTGTTCAAGGCCTGATGGTGGAGTCATGTACACCTCTTCTTCAAGTTCTCCTTGTAGGAAAGAATTTTTGACATCCATCTGCCATAGATCCCATGAGAGGTTGGTAGCTAAGGAGAGAGTAACTCTTACAGTGTGAAGCTTTGCTACTGGTGCAAAGGTGTCAGTGTAGTCTTCTCCATAAGTCTGAGTGAATCCTCTAGCAACCAGCCTTTCTTTATATCTCTCTATATCCCCATTGCTCTTATACTTGATTGTGAATACCCATTTAGAGCTAACAACTTTCTTTCCTTTTGGTAAAGGTTCTACATTGCAAGTATGATTCATTTCCATAGCCTCCTTCTCATCAATCACAGCATCCATCCACACCTTAGTGTCCTTAGCCTCTTCGTAGGTTTTAGGGACATGATTAATCTCTATCTTCCCAAGAAAGGCACAATGACTTGATGGTAACGAGTCAATAGAACACACGGATTGGTTGGGATGAGCAACAATCTGATTGTTGAAGTAGAACTTCTTATTGATCCAGATTGATGGATCCTTCATTTCTCTATTGCTTCTTCTGAGTTGTTGCACCGGTTGAGCAGCTTCCTCAACACCCATTTCTTCTTCTCCAATATGAATTGTCTCCTCCTCATTCATATTCAAATTTTCTTGATCTTGATTTTGAGGTGGAACTTCCTCTTGAGTTTGAGTGGGTTCTTGATTAGCTGTCATTGGTTCTTCCTCTTGCAACTCTTCTTGATGACTTCCTGTTTCTGTTTCCCTTTGTCTTGGTACCTTAGGAGAATTATTCCCCAAATGGTCCAAGAGAAACCTCAGACTTGTAGCAAGGTCGGAAGGTGATCTTGAGAGGTCTTTCAATTCTTCCCAGTCCCTCTTTTCAAAATAGCCCCTTCCTTCTATGAACTTGACATCTCTTGAGACATAGGTGCGGTTGTTGATTGGATCATAGCATTTATACCCCTTCTGAGTAGTTGAATATCCAAGGAACATGCACTTGATGCTCTTAGCTTCTAGCTTACTTTTTTGATCACCTGAATTGTAGACAAAACACACACACCCAAACACACGTAAGTGTTCAATAAAGGGTTGAGTTTTGTTTAATACCTCAAATGGTGAGATGTCTTGGAGAACTTTTGTTGGAGTCCTGTAGATGAGATAGCAAGCTTCTAAGACCGCATCTCCCCAAAATATTTTAGGCACATTGGTATGAAACATCATGGACCTAGCAACTTCCATGAGATGCCTGTTCTTTCTCTCAGCCACTCCATTTTGTTGGGGTGTATGTGGACAGCTTGTTTGATGTAGGATTCCGTGTCTATTCAGATTAGCTTTAAATCTTTGACTTGTATACTCTCCTCCATTATCTGATCTAAACACTTTGATCTTTGCATTAAACTGATTAGTAATATAATTTTGAAAGTGAATGAAAGCTTCATAAACCCTATCTTTAGATGGAAGCAAAGTGACCCAAGTATATTTCGATTTTTCATCTATGAAAGTCACAAAATATTTGATCCTATCTCTAGATAGAAAAGGTGAAGTCCAAACATCAGAATGCACTAGATCAAAGCGATTTTCATAGATAGTAGCAGATTTAGGAAAGATAGTTCTACAATGTTTGCCAAGAATACAAGCTTCACTAGTTGAATGATCAAAGTTAGCATTAGGCAACATTAAACTGAGAGCACGAGCATGAGGATGTCCAAGTCTAGCATGCCACAAAACATTTTGATTAACAGAAAAACAGGAATTGAAAAAGGAATTTGAATTGCTTGGAGGAGTGTTTTCAAGGAGGTAAAGCTCATCTTGCGTTCCACCTCTTCCAAGTACCTTGCCATTATTAATATCCTGAAAGAAAACTTCATTATGCCCAAATATAACATTGCAATTCAGATCATTTGTAATCCTTTCCACAGACAGAAGATTAGACTTAAACTTAGGCACAAAGAAAGCATCACTATCCTTGTTAAAGAGTCTTAACTATCCTGTTCCTACAATGGGAATACCTTGACCATCAGCAATAGTTACTTTACCTAGAGCCGGTTTAATGTCTTTTAACAAGTTAGCATCACTAATCATATGTTGAGAAGCTCCTGAGTCTATTACCAATTTATGATCAGATTGAGCAAGCAATTTATGAGACAAGAGCGTGATACCAGAGAGTTTAGAGGAATAAGCCTTGATGAGATCCTCCAGATCACTTCTCCTCACATACTCAGTGTTAGTGAACAAGGTAAGCTCTCCTCCTTGAGTAGATGAAGTCGCTTGCTCAGTCACTTCTTGAGAGATGTTGGCTTTTGAATCCCTGAACTTAGATGGCTTGAGATGTGGATGGAGGATCCATGACTTATCTTTGGTGTGTCCTTCTTCTTGCAATGCTCACAGAAAGTGTGCTTCCTGTCCTCATGCTTGAACACACTCTTGTTGGCAGTGACAAGCTCCCCTTTTTCTCCAAACAACCCAATGCTCCCTTGTTCCTTTTGGATCCTTGAGCTCACTTCTTCAAAGTTAGGAAGAGTAGTCTCTCTTAGAATGGACTTGATAACATTATTGTAGACCGGATTCAGATTGAGGAGGAGTCCAAATATCTTATCTTGCTCCTTCCTTTCATTAAGAACCTTTGGGTCCATGGTGCTTGGTCTTAACATGTCAAGCTCAGACCACGCAGATGAGAACTTCCCAAGATACTTTGTGAACTCACAATCCTCTTGGTGAAGGTCACTGATTGTCTTCTTTACTTCATACACACGGCTGAGGTTAGAGACATCACCATACACCTTCTTAAGAGTGCCCCAAAGTGATTTAGTAGTTTCACAATGAGAGTAAGATTCTAGGATGGAGGAATCCAGTGAGTTTTGAAGGAATCCAAGAACTGATTGGTCTTCTTGAAACCACCTTGCCTCCTCCTACTTTGTTGCCTCATCTTTCTTCCCCTTTGAGTCTTATTCATCAGGCGGCGTCTTGTCCTCAAGGATGTGCTCCCAAAGCCCTCTGCCACATATTGCGGTCTTGGTTGTTCTCTGCCATGTTCTATAGTTTAAGCCCTTAAGGACCACATGAATGATAGTGGGCTTGAGGCTTGAGTTAACTTGGACAGTATCTTCCATTGATGAGATTTGAGAAGCTTAAGAACACAAAGAAGAGATTTTGAAGAGAATATTGAAAGATTAAAGAGAAGCAGTGAACAATAACATATATTGCTCTGATACCATGTTAGAATTTAAGAGAATAAAAGAGAGATTTGTAGATTTAAGCACAAAACATAAGAGAAGAAGATTAGAGAAAGTTTGAGAGAATAAGAACAAGAGAGAGATTAGAGAGAAAATTGGAGATTAGAATAAGTCTCCTTAGATTCAAAATTCAAAATCAGAAGATACAATATAGGAGGAGAGCCATTAGACTAATTTAGCTTACAAGAGAAGCTAATCTAAAATATCTTAAAGTGACAAGACTGTTTTTACTATTCATCCACGGATACTGTCCACGGATTCTTCATGTCTAGTTTGGTTACTCCTCCTAGCATCCATGTGGAATGATAGTCTTTAAGCTATCCATATCTGATCATTAGAACTTCCTCTCAATAGATATCTCATGATCAATGCTCCCCCTCAATCTTAGACTTTGGAATCACCCTAAAGGCTAAGCTTGGAATGATCATGACAACACCTCATTAAAAACCTTGATATGGAAAACCGCTTGGGACAAAACCACATCAAGGGAAAAAGAGTATGCTGCTCATGAATCAGGAAAGTTCTAATCATGAATGGATACAAGTCCTAGTTTGCTAAAGATGTGATCACAAACCTTGAGACTTGCAGCTTTGATGAAGATGTCTGCTAACTGATCTTCACTTCTTGTATAGCAGGGTAAGACAGTTCCATCTTCAATCTTCTCCCTGACCTTGTGACAATCAATCTTTATGTGTTTAGTCCTTTCATGGAACACCGAGTTTGTGGCTATATGGATTGCAGCCTGATTGTCACAATGGAAGGTAATAGGACTTGATTGCTCAATGCCAAAGTCCTTAAGGAGAGCCTTCAGCCATGTCAACTCGTTTGTGAGTTTCCTCATTGCTCTATACTCAGCTTCAGCACTTGAGCAGGAAACAACCTTCTGCTTCTTGGTCTTCCAAGTCACTAAGTTTCCTCCAATAAAGGTGCAATAACCGGTTGTGGATCTCCTGTCACTCTTATCACCAGCCCAATCTGCATCACAATACCCAACAATCTCAGTGCTGTCATTCTTACCCATCCAAATGCCTTGTCCTTGAGAGCCCTTGAGATATCTGAGTATCCTTTCAATCATGCTCCAGTGGTGGACAGTAGGTGTTTGCATATGTTGGCTGACTTTGTTCACAACAAAACATAAGTCTGGTCTAGTGAGAGTAAGGTAGATGAGATTCCCAACCATTCTCCTGTATAGAGACACATCCCTGAACTTCTCATAATCTGATTTCTCCCCCTTTCTATTGACTTGGTAGCCATCTTCAAGAGGATTTTTAGCTATCTTGCTTTCTTGCATTCCTGTTTCTGTCAACAAGTCCTTCACATACTTTCTTTGGGACAGAAACAGACCATCTTGAAATCTGCACACTTCAATTCCCAAGAAGTATTTCAACTCACCGAGGTCCTTGATGTCAAATGAACTTTTGAGGAATGCTTTGGTGGATTGGACCCCTGATTTATCAGTGCAAGTAATTATCAGATCATCCACATATATGAGTACTACAACCACGCCTGAGGAGCTTTGAAGAGTGAACAAGGTATGGTCAGATTGAGACTTCCTGAACCCATGATCCATAAGAGTGTGACTCAGCTTGTGATACCATGCTCTTGGTGACTGCTTTAGACCATAGATAGTGTTGGAATTGTGTCCAGTAATCTCGGTACTGTCTCTAGAAAGTAAGAGTATGTCAATGATCAGGGGAAAGAGAAGGGTTTTATAAACTAAAACCCAAATCTCTTTCTCCCTAACCCTAGCCCCCAGCCGCGAACTCTCTCTCTTCCCTGCGCCTCCTCTCCTTGGTCTAGCAGCCTCTCTTCCTGCTTGGTGTGCGTGTGTGAACCTCTGGAGGAGTTATCACTTGGTGGCCCTCTGATCTCTGATATACCTTCTCTTTCCGCTGCATAAACAGGTATAAGGTGAGATCATAATGTTTCTATTCAAGAGAACCTAGATCCGCATGTTTAGGAACTGTTGAATCTGTGAATTGAATCAGGATTAACAACCAAAACATCCTTCAGTGGTATCAGAGCCATTGGTTCTTAGGATTTCTTGTTTAGATTCATGTTTAGGTTGTTTAATCTGTTTAGAAGTGTTTTTGAATCAACTACTGATAAGATAAATCACTTAAGAAACAAGAATTGAACCCTAAACACACTAATCAAATCGCAAACAAGCTATATGACTTGTTTTGTGATCAGCCGATGGTTTGGATGCATGGATCAATCATAAGATCGATCGCATGATCAACCGATCGCAAGCGTGAGAGCGGCAGCCGGACGGGACGATCGAGCGGATCGGATCAATGCGATCGCGATCGCTTCCTGCATCATCCCGGCGAGTCCAGCATGCTGTCGCGTCCCGATCGCTTCCTGCAGCTTGCACGATCGTCCCGATCGCTGAAGCTTGGCGTGGAACGATCGCGGCTCTCCCGCCTGACCCGAGCAACCCGTCCGCGTCCCGAGCATGGTCCCGATCGTCCCGTCCGCTGCCGTCTCGATCTCGGATCGTTTTTGCGTGCGGCTTACGGCTGGGCATGGTGATCGTGGAGCTAGGTCACAACCGTAATCGGTTTGTGACCAATTCGGTTCGGTTCGGTTTAAGGCTCGGTTTAGAATTTTGATTAAAATTATTCGTCCTGGTTTAATAAACAGATTTAATAATTTTATTAAGTCTGGTTAAACCGGGACAAGAAATCCAATGTCGAAAGAATTATTGGATTTAGTGCCTAAACCAGGATTTTCTAATTTGATTTGGTTGGACCAAATAAATTGAGAAAATCCGGTTTAGTAAATAACCGGTTGACAATTGTGGTCATCGTAGTAATTAAAATTTGGTTAGACCAATTTTAATGAACCAGACCGGTTATGTCATTTAATTGGACAATTGGGTCATGTCTTGGACATGGACCAATTCTTGGGCCTCGGGCCAAGAAGTTAAAACAATTGGGCCAATTATTTGAGTCTTTCTTCAGATTAATTTAAAATTTATTTTATAAAGTTATATAAATCGATTTTAAATTAAAGTTTCCGAAATTTTGAAATTAGAAAGTTTCTTAAAATAGAAGTTTCTAGATTTGCGGGTTTTGGATTTTAAGAAATTTCTAAAGTTAGAAAGTTTCCGTTTTTAGAAAGTTTCCAATTTTAGAAAGTTTCCAAAAATAGTAGGTTTCCAAAAATAGAAAGTTTCCCGAAATAGTAATCTTCTATTTTGGGAATGAAATTTTAATAAACCTACGAACCTCAAATAATATCAAGCGTTGGATGTCTTGTCCAGGCTATGTCAGCTGTCGAAGCCCATTCAATTGTATTCATGGCCTTACAGTGTGAGGGTGTCTACTTTTGCGTGGATAAGACGGTTTGTGATTCATAAATGTCATTGGGAGTCCCAGACATTAATGATTACATGACTGTATAGTCTGGTTTTCTTGACTAGGCCATCGGGAG
The DNA here is from genome assembly GCA_030180135.1 of Orychophragmus violaceus. NCBI lineage: Eukaryota > Viridiplantae > Streptophyta > Magnoliopsida > Brassicales > Brassicaceae > Orychophragmus > Orychophragmus violaceus. Next base: position 85,345,968 of record CM058240.1, on the reverse strand, counting down.
TCCCGGGCCTTGAGACATCAGAGTGGATTGGGCCTCGGGCCCAGATTCACAACCAAGAGTTATATCACGGATATAATTAGCCGACTTAGGGCTTACCGATATAAGCTAAGGTTGGGTGACGGCCAGTGGCCCACTTTGATCTTAGTTATATGTGGATCTTGGAATCATTATATTCTATTGAGGGTAACTTAGGTTATTGAATATAATGCATGATTGATCATATTAAGTATAATATAAGATTAATCATATTGAACATATTAACTAATAACCTTTTTATCTTATATATTTCAGCTATGACTACTACAAGCACACAAAACACATTCTCAATCCGGTCTGTTCTCGAGAAGGAGAAGCTGACTGGAACGAACTTCCTGACGTGGTCAAGGAACTTGAGGCTGGTCCTCAAGCAGGAGAAGAAGGATTATGTCCTTCGTGATCCTCTCCCCGAGAGGCCTGCTAACAATGCCGCCAGGACTCTGCATAATGCTTGGGAAAAGCATTCGTCAGATGAAAATGATGTGTATTGCCTTATGTTGGCGACAATGACTGCTGAGCTGCAAATGCAGTTCGAGAGTGTGTTGTCACCAATTGAGATAATGGCAAGCCTGAAATCGCTTTTTCAGGAGCAAGCAAGGACTGAGAGGTTTCAGACAGTTAAGAACCTCTTAGACTGTAAGTTGGCTGCGAATGCGGCAGTGAGTCCTCATGTCTTGAAGATGATGGGTTATCTCGATCATCTTCAGAAACTCGACTGCCCTATCAGCCAGGAACTTGCTTGCGACATCATTCTGCAGTCATTACCTGCAAGCTATGATCAGTTCATTCTGAACTTTAACATGCATGGCTTGAGTAAGACATTGCCTGAGCTTCACGGAATGCTCAAGACTGCAGAGCCCAACTTGAGGAAAACCGCCAAGGACCCCAATGTGCTTATGGTGCAAAAGGGCAAGGGGTTTAAGAAATCCTCTGCTAAGGATAAGGGAAAGGCCAAGGCTGTCCAAGTCGCGGACAAGGACACGCCAAAGCCCAAGCCCAAGTCCAAGGCTGGGCCAACTGACATATGCAGGTTCTGTAAAGAACCAGGGCATTGGAGGAGAGAATGTAAGAAATTCCAAGAAGGTCTAAAGGAATTGAAGAAGAAGACTCTCGAGACTTCTTCGACAGGTATTTTTGTTATAGAAGTTAATACAACTACTTCTGATAATACCTCATGGGTTATGGATACTGGTTGTGGGGCTCATATTTGTACTAATATGCAGGCACTCAGCAACAGTAGAAGGCTGAAGCAAGGACAAGTGGAGCTACGAGTTGGGAATGGAGCGAAAGTTCCAGCACTAGCTGTAGGCACATACTTGTTGTCTTTACCTTCGGGATTGATTTTAGAACTCAATAATTGTTATTTTGTACCTGCTATAAGCAGAAATATTATTTCAATTTCTTTGTTGGATTTGGAAGGTTATGATTTTTCAGTTAAGAATAAATTATGTTCCTTCAATCGCAACAATTTGTTCTATGGTTCTGCCCCTCTTACGAATGGGCTTTACATACTCGATCAATCCGCGCCAATTTATAACATTAATACCAAACGGTTCAAACCTAATGAGGAGAACCGAACGTTTCTATGGCATTGTCGTTTAGGGCACATCAGCGAGAAACGCATCAAGAGGCTCCATTCGAATGGACTTCTTGGCTCATTTGACTTTGAGTCATGTGAGAAATGCGAATCCTGCATGATGGGCAAAATGACACGGGCCCCCTTTAATAAACCTAACGAGAGGGCCAGTGACTTGTTGGGCCTGATACACACTGATGTGTGTGGCCCAATGTCCACAAATGCAAGAGGAAACTATCAGTACTTCATTACCTTCACTGATGATTTCAGTAGGTATGGATATGTTTATTTAATGAAACATAAGTCTGAATCTTTTGAGAAGTTCAGAGAATTCCAAAATGAAGTACAGAACCAACTTGGCAAAAGCATTAAGGCTCTTCGGTCCGACCGAGGAGGAGAATACTTAAGCCAAGAATTCAGTGATCATCTAAGAGAGTGTGGGATCGTATCCCAACTCACTCCTCCCGGAACACCTCAATGGAATGGTGTGTCTGAGAGGAGAAATCGGACCTTATTGGATATGGTTCGATCTATGATGAGTCACACAGACCTTCCAATATCCCTTTGGGGATATGCTCTGCTAACAGCAGTGTTCACTCTAAATAGAGCGCCATCGAAAGCAGTAGCAAAGACACCATATGAATTATGGACTGGAGTGGCTCCAGTGCTGTCTTATCTAAGAATTTGGGGTTGTGAAGCCTATGTCAAGAGATTAATCTCAGACAAGCTTACACCAAAGTCTGATAAATGCTACTTCATTGGTTATCCGAAGGAAACCAAGGCTTATTACTTCTATCTACGTTCCGAGAACAAGATCTTTGTTGCCCGGGATTGTAACTTTCTTGAGAGAGAGTTTCTCTCTAAGAAAGACAGTGGGAGTAAGGTACTGCTTGAAGAAATTCAAGATGAACAGGATACTGCTCAACCTAATGAGGAAGAGCAGCAGGAGGACCTACAAGAAATTGTAGAGCCTGAACCTGTAGTACCTGAAGTTCGAAGATCCGGGAGGATCCGTCACGAACCCGAGAGATATCAAGGATTCCTCGTGACTGACTGTCATGATCTTCTGATCATTGATGGTGATGAACCATCGAACTTCAATCAAGCCATGATGGGCCCAGATTCCTCGAAGTGGCGCAAGGCCACTGATTCCGAAATGGACTCCATGTCGGTCAACCAAGTGTTTTCGTTGGTTGACTTACCCGCTGGTGTAAAAGCCATCGAGTGCAAATGGATCTTCAAGAAGAAGATTGACGTGGATGGAAATGTCCAGATTTATAAAGCCAGGTTGGTGGCAAAAGGTTTCAGACAAGTTCACGGTGTGGATTACGATGAAACCTATTCACCAGTGGCTATGATGAAATCTATTCGGATTCTTCTAGCAACTGCAGCTTTTCATGATTATGAAATTTGGCAGATGGACGTGAAAACCGCCTTCCTGAATGGAATTCTGGAAGAGGATGTGTATATGACGCAACCTGACGGTTACATAGATCCAAAGAATGCTGGGAAAGTATGCAAGCTTCATAAATCCATTTATGGATTGAAGCAAGCATCGAGGAGCTGGAATCTTCGTTTTGATGAAGCGATCAAGCAATTTGACTTCATCAGAAACGAAGAAGAACAATGCGTGTATAAGAAAACTAGTGGGAGCAAGATAGTATTTCTTATTCTGTATGTCGATGACATACTGCTTCTCGGAAACGACATTCCAATGCTGAAGTCCGTAAAGGACTGGCTTGGAAGTTGTTTTTCCATGAAAGACATGGGTGAAGCCGCATACGTTCTTGGAATCAGGATCTACCGGGATAGATCTAGAAGGCTGATAGGCTTGTGTCAAGACTCATACATTGACAAAGTCCTACAAAGATTCAGCATGAAAGATTCCAAGAAGGGCTTCACGCCAATGGTACATGGCACAACGCTAAGCAAGAAGCAGAGCCCTACGACGGCTGCTGAGCTTGAGCGCATGAAGAATATTCCTTATGCATCTGCAATAGGATCTGTCATGTATGCCATGATCTGTACTCGTCCTGATGTTGCTTATGCATTGAGCATGACGAGTAGATACCAGTCAAATCCAGGTGAAAACCATTGGATTGCCGTAAAGAATATCTTGAAGTATCTAAGACATACTAAGGATAAGTTCTTAGTGTACGGTGGAAGTGATGTGCTTAAAGTCAGTGGATTCACGGACGCAAGTTTCCAGACAGACCAAGATGATTTCCGGTCACAGTCCGGTTATATCTTTTGTCTGAATGGCGGTGCAATCAGTTGGAGAAGCTCCAAGCAAGACACCGTTGCTGATTCCACTACAGAAGCTGAATATATCGCCGCCTCAGAAGCTGCGAAGGAAGCTGTTTGGATACGAAAGTTCATTATTGAACTAGGTGTGATACCAGATGCGGCTGAGCCTCTGGCACTGTTTTGTGATAACAATGGTGCTATAGCTCAGGCAAAGGAACCAAGATCACACCAGAAATCCAAGCATGTTCTAAGAAGATTTCACTTGATACGTGACATCATTAATAGAAAGGAAGTCAAGATCAGCCGAGTTCAGACAGATGATAACGTCGCTGATCCGTTGACAAAGCCACTCCCAAGGCCTAAGCTCGAGTTCCTGACTGAAGCTGTAGGCATTAGAGACATTGAAATGTAATCTAAATTTGAGTGGGAGTTTGAGGGCTTTATTTAGTTATTTGATATGTTCTTGTAAAACATTTTATGTTTAATGAAATTATTATTTCAAGATTATTTTAACTGTGATGAAATAATCGTTCCAAAGTGATATAAACCATTTTATAGGTCATCGAAGTAAGTGACTTGATCTTGAGTCATCAAAGTCATTTAGCTTGATCATGAGACCCTATATTTGATAGATGGATTATATCATCCAGTCCCTAGTCGAAGGTTGTTGAAATTGGAACACCAACAACCGTGAGAGACTAGATTGGTATGTGACTTATGACAAAGTCTCCGTGTGTCATAGATGCGCGGCATCAAAGTCAGTACATAGGTGTATGTTGGGAACATACGACCGGACAAGACCCGATTATGAGAACTCTTCAGGATATTTATATCTGTGTCATAAGAGATTCTCACTACGACTATAGAGTATAGTCCTTAGACCTGAGTTCGCATGCATGTGACTGCACATGGACTGATGCACTTTGATCATTGTCTAACGCTGTCGTTCTGCGATAGTTATAAGGACCTTGTTTGGGTACATTATGAAATGAGTAGTTTACAGTGATGGAACAAGACGGGATTTGTCCCTCCAATATAAATGGAGTGAATATCTCTAGGCCAATCGGAGATTTGAATACTGGAAAATGCATGGCCATGCTCAAACGGACTGTCCCGAGTCGTTTGGATTGTCAGTATCAAATCAGAGTCCGATGAACAAGATTAGGCTTTATAAGGATGACACCAATCTTGCCTTATGACTAATCGAGATATTGAGACAAAAGGATTATGAATACAGAGATTCCAGTACAAGTGGGAGATTGTTGGAATTGTGTCCAGTAATCTCGGTACTGTCTCTAGAAAGTAAGAGTATGTCAATGATCAGACATAAGTCATATAATACTGGGGGTCATGATGGCTTGCTAGAGTCCGCTCATGATCTATAAGTCTTGGACTTATTGCCTTTATTATATGATCCCATATGGGTCACACGCCTAAGCTAACAGGAAAATGTGTAGGAACGGCTTAGCAGAAGTACGGTAAAAGTGCCAGGCATTTGTCGTACTTAGAGAGAGATTAATGGGTCTGATTAAATCCAAGGGATTTAATCAGATTGGTATTTGGGCCCAAAAGCCCAAAAGGGAAAGAGAAGGGTTTTATAAACTAAAACCCAAATCCCTTTCTCCCTAACCCTAGCCCCCAGCCGCGAACTCTCTCTCCCTCTGCGCCTCCTCTCCTTTGGTCTAGCAGCCTCTCTTCCTGCTTGGTGTGCGTGTGTGAACCTCTGGAGGAGTTATCACTTGGTGGCTCTCTGATCTCTGATATACCTTCTCTTTCCGCTGCATAAACAGGTATAAGGTGAGATCATAATGTTTCTATTCAAGAGAACCTAGATCCGCATGTTTAGGAATTGTTGAATCTGTGAATTGAATCAGGATTAACAACCAAAACCTTACTTTTTTGATCACCTGAATTGTAGACAAAACACACACACCAAACACACGTAAGTGTTCAATAAAGGGTTGAGTTTTGTTTAATACCTCAAATGGTGAGATGTCTTGGAGAACTTTTGTTGGAGTCCTGTAGATGAGATAGCAAGCTGCTAAGACCGCATCTCCCCAAAATATTTTAGGCACATTGGTATGAAACATCATGGACCTAGCAACTTCCATGAGATGCCTGTTCTTTCTCTCAGCCACTCCATTTTGTTGGGGTGTATGTGGACAGCTTGTTTGATGTAGGATTCCGTGTCTGTTCAGATTAGCTTTGAATCTTTGACTTGTATACTCTCCTCCATTATCTGATCTAAACACTTTGATCTCTGCATTAAACTGATTAGTAATATAATTTTGAAAGTGAATGAAAGCTTCATAAACCCTATCTTTAGATGGAAGCAAAGTGACCCAAGTATATTTCGATTTTTCATCTATGAAAGTCACAAAATATTTGATCCTATCTCTAGATAGAAAATGTGAAGTCCAAACATCAGAATGCACTAGATCAAAGCAATTTTCATAGATAGTAGCAGATTTAGGAAAGATAGTTCTACAATGTTTGCCAAGAATGCAAGCTTCACAAGTTGAATGATCAAAGTTAGCATTAGACAACATTAAACTGAGAGCACGAGCATGAGGATGTCCAAGTCTAGCATGCCACAAAACATTTTGATTAACAGAAAAACAGGAATTGAAAAAGAAATCCGAATTGCTTGAAGGAGTGTTTTCAAGGAGGTAAAGCTCATCTTGCGTTCCACCTCTTCCAAGTACTTTGCCATTATTAATATCCTGAAAGAAAACTTCATTATGCCCAAATATAACATTGCAATTCAGATCATTTGTAATCCTTTTCACAGACTAGATGATTAGACTTAAACTTAGGCACAAAGAAAGCATCAATATCCTTGTTAAAGAGTCTTAACTATCCTGTTCCTACAATGGGAATACCTTGACCATCAGCAATAGTTACTTTACCTAGAGCCGGTTTAATGTCTTTTAACAACTTAGCATCACTAATCATATGGTGAGAAGCTCCTGAGTCTATTACCATTTTATGATCAGATTGAGCAAGCAATTTATGAGACAAGAGCATGATACCAGAGACTATAGAGGAATAAGCCTTGATGAGATCCTTCAGATGACTTCTCCTCACATACCCAACAAGGCAAGCTCTCCTCCTTGAGTAGATGAAGTCGTTTGCTCAGTCACTTCTTGAGAGATGTTGGCTTTTGAATCCCTGAACTTAGATGGCTTGAGATGTGGATGGAGGATCCATCACTTGTATTTGGTGTGTTCTTCTTCTTGCAATGCTCACAGAAAGTGTGCTTCCTGTCCTCATGCTTGAACACACTCTTGTTGGCAGTGACAAGCTCCCCTTTTTCTCCAAACAACCCAATGCTCCCTTGTTCCTTTTGGATCCTTGAGCACACTTCTTCAAAGTCAGGCAGAGTAGTCTCCCTTAGAATGGACTTGATAACATCATTGTAGACCGGATTCAGATTGAGGAGGAGTCCAAATATCTTGTCTTGCTCCTTCCTTTCATTAAGAACCTTTGGGTCCATGGTGCTTGGTCTTAACATGTCAAGCTCAGACCACGCAGATGAGAACTTCCCAAGATACTTTGTGAACTCACAATCCTCTTGGTGAAGGTCACTGATTGTCTTCTTCACTTCATACACACGGCTGAGGTTAGAGACATCACCATACACCTTCTTAAGAGTGTCCCAAAGTGATTTAGCAGTTTCACAATGAGAGTAAGCTTCAAGGATGGAGGAATCCAGTGAGTTTTGAAGGAATCCAAGAACTGATTGGTCTTCTTGAAACCACCTTGCCTCCTCCTTCTTTGTTGCCTCATCTTTCTTCCCCTTTGAGTCTTCTTCATCAGGCGGCGTCTTGTCCTCAAGGATGTGCTCCCAAAGCCCTCTGCCACATATAGCGGTCTTGGTTGTTCTCTGCCATGTTATGTAGTTTAAGCCCTTTAGGACCACATGAATGATAATGGGCTTGAGGCTTGAGTTAACTTGGACAGTATCTTCCATTGATGAGATTTGAGAAGCTTAAGAACACAAAGAAGAGATTTTGAAGAGAATATTGAAAGATTAAAGAGAATCAGTGAACAATAACATATATTGCTCTGATACCATGTTAGAATTTAGGAGAATAAAAGAGAGATTTGTAGATTTAAGCACAAAACATAAGAGAAGAAGATTAGAGAAAGTTTGAGAGAATAAGAACAAGAGAGAGATTAGAGAGAAAATTGGAGATTAGAATAAGTTTCCTTAGATTCAAAATTCAAAATCAGAAGATACAATATAGGAGGAGAGCCATTAGACTAATTTAGCTTACAAGAGAAGCTAATCTTAAATATCTTAAAGTGACAAGACTGTTTTTACTATTCATCCGCGGATACTGTCCACGGATTCTTCATGTCTAGTTTGGTTACTCCTCCTAACATCCATGTGGAATGATAGTCTTTAAGCTATCCATCTCTGATCATTAGAACTTCTTCTCAATAGATATCTCATGATCAATAATCACCAAGACAGGCAAGCTCGTGCGCAAGAGGAAGTGAGGCAAATACTTAGTGATAATAAACCAGATAAAGATTCTCTTAGCAACCTAAAAGTTGTAAGTAGATGAAAATCACATTTTTACATTTCTCTTGCATCGAGAATACTCTTATTTATAGTTACCAAATTCACTTGAATTATAATATTCAACAAATGAGTATGATCTTCATCGAGAATACGGTACCGGTTCTAGCCGTGAAGCACATGAACGCGCCTTTCTCGATTAGAGACGCCGCAGAGCTAGACGGCACATTCCTACATCATCTCCCGGCTCAAGCAACGAGTCCCTGTCCTTAGGCGAGGAAGACGACAGTCCAGCACCTCCTACCTATTTAGATACCACAACCACCTTGTACATAGTTTTTAGTTCATTTCATTTTTATTTTGCATTTTGTACCTCCCTTAATTTACTCTCACACCCAGCCGCTGTGAAGTAAGTTTGGGGGGGGGGATCATTTGATCATGTTTTTATTTTGTTTTCTGTTTTGTGAGTCTTTGCATTTGTGTGTTGCATTGTAAATAGTTATGATTTTCGAAAAAAATCAAAAATAAATTAAAAAATTTTGGACCATCAAAAAAGAAGAAGCATGTAGTATCATATTTGTTTCTGTTTTTAGGATCGAGTCTAGCATCATTATAGATTGCATTTACATATGCATAAGAGACAATGATATAAATGTCTTGCAAGAAATTTAGACTTAATTTATAATTGAACATGATGCCCTTGATAATCATAATATGTTGCCTAAACAACTCTTGAAACACTTGCAAATTTCGAGCTTTGATCACTCCACTCCAATCAATTTATCTTGTTGATACTCTCGATTTTGAACCCCACATTTATATGGACTTAATATTAATTTAAACTTCTCACACATGGGTTTTTGAAGGTTGATCATGGTCACCATTTACACACTTGGATTATCTTTTTACCAAATTTTACCACCCTTGTTAGTCCAAGTGGCCATTCTCACTCTTAGGATGGTTTCCACACCTTAAAACCCTTCCCTTTTCTTAGACCTTCGTTGATTGTTTGAGTGAGGCCTCTTTTGATAATGCTAACATGTGCAAAATTTTAAAAGTATGAGAACGACAATTATTAGCTCTCATAGGCTAGTCTAGGAGTTCATCATTGGGTTAGCATTAAGAGTGTGAGCACATAAAAATGGGAAAGGGAATGAAAGAAAAGAAAAAGATCGAAATGGGGGGGGGGGGGAAGAAAGAAAAGAACCAAAGGCTTGAGTAGAGGGAAACACTTGGGAAGTTAAGATTCTAAACTTGAAATTAAAAGAAAAAAAGAGTCCTAGTCAATACAAGGAATAACTTCTCAAGACTCAAAAATGAAAAAAAGTCAAATGGTTAAAGATCTAGTTTGTGATGGAAGGAAGATTGGTTAAACTTGGGATGAGATTTAGGAATGCAATTTGGTAAGACAATGAGAGTTAAGAATTGTATGCATAATTTGTTCTTGTCTTGCTACAATTTGCATAATGTCTAGCACTCCTTTTTCTTGAGAGTTAGCCACCAAATTTGAAATTATGACCTTCCTCTAAACACCATTTGAAGCCTTCTAATGCCAAGCCAATTTATTAAGATCAAATGCCCATTTGTGAGACTACCCTTGATATATGAATGAATGTAAGAGTTGGTGGAAAAATTGAGTTAGTAAATTCTTGACAATGTCCTTAAGAGAATAAGATTTGGTGTGTTGATAAGCCTTGAGAAATTAGAGTGGATTAAATTGTTTGTTCATCCAACATGTTATTATTTTCGAAGGACATCATCACTACAAGAAAAATGGCTTTTCTTAGCACCACGAAAACACTATCATATGTCTATGGTAGCGTTTCCATAAACGCTATGTTTGCCGCTGCCATCTTAGGTCAGACATCTATGATAGCACTAATTTGACATGCTATCGTATATCTGTCTACGATAGCGTTAATTTGGATGTGATTATATAGTTTTCAGTAGCATTGTTTTAGCGCCATTTTAAATGTTAACGTAGCTCTGTTTTAATGCAATAAAATTATATCTTGTGGCATTATATTATGGCTATGTTATATTTTATACTAGCAGTTTAGTTGATGCTGTATTATAATTTGTAATGGCGAGTATGTATTGCTGTTTTATTTCTTATGAACACTCAAATTTTTAGCCATATTTAATACTAATTGGAGCTATTGAAAAATGATTAAATTCAATTTTGGTTTTGCATTATTATTTGAAAATCATTTAGATTTGAAGAAATAGATTTAAATTTTATAATCACACAGGAATTTAAACTTAAACTTGTTCACATTAAACATAACATCCACAAACATTCATACAAACACAAGTTCAACTGAAAACATAAACTTAAACACAAGTTGTTTATGTCTACTACTCTTAGGATACATGTCCATAGTTCTTTACTCTTGGGATAGGACAAGAACTCTTACCTCATCAGCACAACACCACTTTGTCCTCTGGCCATGCAACAGCTGAACCAAGCGCATCTTCCATTGTCTCAATTTCAGAGTTTGTCCTCCACACAGCTGCACTTTTGATCTTCACAACATCTACCCAAACGCGAACTGCATTTGGACCCAAGGGTACATGGTGGACAGTCTGTTGTGGATCGTTTGAAGCCCATCGTCCTTCGGCAACCACACGCTTTTTACCGGTAATGTCCATCAGCATGCATTTCTGATTTTCCTTGCTGACCAACCGCTGCGATGTTGAGAAATGCTAATCAAAAATGCCAATCAAACCACAATATTTCAGAGCTCAGACGTTGAGGATCCAGTACCAATAAATTGTTCAGCAAAATTTTAAAGTAGATATAGCTTAGATTTACCTTAGATTTCCTTATAGGAGATTGTGGATCTGGTTTTGTTTTCTTTGGAGGAGCTTTTGGAGGCAGTGGAGATGACTGAATTGGAGCTTTTGGAGATGATGGAGACGGCTGAAGAGGAGCCATTGGAATTGTCTTAGAAGACCTCGGAGTCACTGGAGATTTGTGAAGTGATGGACCTGCTACCGACTTTGAAGGAGACTTCTGTGTATATGCTTCTCTGTGTTTCTCATTCTCCACTTTATTTGCAGGCCAAGCTATGAAAGAGTTGACTGTCTGCTCCATTTTTGTCACATCCGGTGTAGGTCTCCATGGAAAAGCATGTGGTGATAGTACCACGTCCACATACACTTTCACAGCATTTGGACCGAGAGGTATACCATTAACCACAGCTTGAGGGTCTCTCGACTGCCAGCGGCCTTCAGCAACAGGTTTGTCATCTGTAGCCCAATCCATCAATTTGCATTTGTTCTTCGAACTTAAGTACGGGCTCTGTGTAAAGCAGTAACAATACAACCTCAGAGGCAATAACACAAAAACAAGTTTTTAAACTAGCATGTCACAACCATAAAAATTACCTTTGGCATGTCCTCAGCAACCTCCTCTTCTGCAGGAAGACAACTATCTGCCTTCCATGCAATCATCCTACCAACAGCCTCTTCCATACAGGTCATGTTTGATGTAGGCCTCCAGAGAAATGCATCCATGATTAAGGCTGATTCAACTAATACCTTCACTGCATTGGGTCCTAGTGGGATGTCATTCACATACTCCTCAGGGTCAGCAGAAAGAAGACGGGCCTCAGCGACAGTTTCTTCGGTTCCAGTCCAATCAACCAACAAACACCTAGCTGGTACTGACTTGTTTACACTCTACAAAAGGAAAATATGATTTAGTCATTTGATATAAGTAAATGAAGGCAGTGGAAATTAGAGCTTAACTAGTCACTTACTCTTGGAGTTGAGGTTTCACCTTGCTCATCTTGTTTCTACGAGAAAAGGTCAGAGTCAGAGTTTTTCTCATTTAAGTACTTTTCAAACCAAATACATATCAAATGCATCATACCTGTTGAGTCATTCTCTGGACAATCGCCTCTAACTGGTGAACCTTTTGCTGCAGTTGAGTTTGATTCTCCTGCATTTGACTCATATATGCAGACTTGACTTGGAAACAAGCTAGCTTTGTTGTAGACATTCCCCGACCCATAGCCCTTAGCCGTCCTGGATTAACAGGTCCTAGTATTTGTGCCAGGGTGTCATTCTTAGCTATACTCGTTGTTGACGATGAGGGAGCACCGCTTACAACATACTTTGCCTTTCTCTGACCATCATGAAAGAAAACTAATCATTTTTATCATATAACAAATGACTAGTGAGGGACACTGATCTTGTGTACTTACTATCTTCTCAGCAGCCTGGTTATTAACTGGAGTGCCATCCTTTTTGGTGCGTGACTTGACCCACACCTTCAGTCTCGTAACTTCAGATGGTTCTGCGCAACTCTTTTTCTGCGAGACAACAAAGATCAATCCTAATAAATGTGTATCACCCAATGGAAAAATTGTATTGTACTTACCATTTCTTCAGTCAATCGAACCATTCCTTTACGGCTAACAGTGTGAGGAATCTGGTTTCGTCTCCTCTCCTTATACGAATCACTCACAGCCTAAGTATAACTGACCATGGTTAAAGGCTGAACTTACATACCAAAAAATTTGTAGCATGTTTCCATTTTCACGTACCTTAAAAGCTGTGCTTGTCTTCTGGTTGACAAATTTACGCCACTCCACTGGAGGAACGTTCTTTGGTTTCAGCTGCATCCGCTCCTTCATTGTCTTAGCCTGCCGGATCTTTGTAACAACTCTTGATTTGGAAGACCTCCAAAGACATCCCATCTGCCTGAACACAGCTGCCCTTTGATACTCTTCATCTACTGCAAACCTTGCCTGCATTCAAAAGAATAGTTATTAGATATCAGGCAAACTAACAAAGACAAAAAACTACATTAACTTTTACCTGAACAGATTTCCAGAGAATTGTTCTGATGTTTTCGTCAACTTTCCTCCAATCCTCAATTATTATAGGAACGTGTTCTCTGACTAAGGGACCTAGATAGGACGACAGCTTCACTGACCCTGGTCCACATGGTTCTCCAAATTCTGTGAAATCAACTGGTTCTCTCTCATTTGGATCTCTTGCTATATGTTTCATCATAGTTGGTCCACGCTTTCTTTTAGGAGCAGGTGGAGATGCATCATCTTCTCTCGCAGATGCAGCCTGATCAGCAACGGGTTCTTCATCATTGTTCAGTCCTGTAGGGACTTCAACCTCAGCATCCTCATCGTTTTGCTCTTGTTCCTTATCCATTTCAAATTCATCCACACCATCTTTATCCTCAGCTATTTCCTCCTCTGCGTCTTCATACTCAGCATCTTCATCCTCAGTTATCCCATTGTCATTATTTTCATTCTCAGCATTTTCAGTCACAGCAACTTGCAGTTCTGGACCTTCTTCCAAATCCATAATTTCCTCTTCTTGGACCTTAGCTGCTGGCACACTGCCTTTTCTTTTCCTCGACGTGAGATGCTTTGTACGAGCCATGACTGATTACCTGAAATTCAAATACAAAAGTGAGTTAGTCATGTTCCATTAATCATAAACATAGAGAAACATGAAGCCAAAAAAACACACAGACTGAGCACACCTAATGCAAACAAAAATCACAGAGACGCATAAGACACAAAACAAACAAGACAAAAAGCAAAGGTGAATCTAGCAGTCTTTCAAACATATATCCCTTCACAGTCAATACGAGCACTCTGATCTTCATCATCTAGTTCATTAGTACTCATGTTAACATCTGCTGCTACTGGCCCGACATCTCCAATCTCGTCATTCTGATCTTCCTCACTGTATCTTCTTGAAGATCCTCTCATCACGACATACCAAGGTGAGGTATCATCTTCTCTTGAGTAAAAGATCTGCTTGGCTTGAGAAGCCAAGATGAATGGATCCCTTGCAAATGAGTGTTGACTCTGGCTAAGGTTGACAAGAGTGAAACCTTCTTCTTCCTTGACTCCATTTCCTTTGTTAGCCCACTGACACCGGAATATGGGAATGTAAAACACATTGTAGTCTAGCAAAATAATGTCTTCCACTCTGCCGTAATATGATACCATATCAACCATCTGTGAAGTGTCTTTTGCACTAGATCTACACATAGATATCGCCTCATAAAGAACCCCACTGTTCTGACTTTGCCTTGAAACTGAACTTGTGTGAAACCTAAGGCCATTCACTATATAACCGGTATAGGAGCGTGCAATGCTTCTAGGACCATATGCCAACCACTTAACTGTTTCTGCATGTGATTCTGAGTCCATAGGTACCTAACAAATGTAGACAAATTAATCTATTAAACTACTGTATAACCAAACTATCATAAAACCATATTGAACTTGAGACAACACTTGCCTGTTCTTTTAACCATCCGGCAAAATGCTTTGTATGCAGATTCCAAAGTAGTGTGGCATCACGAGTACACCTTCCATTACTCTCTTGTAGATGTTCAAGGTGCATACTTCAAAGATAAACAACACTGTTAGTAGGCTGTAATAGATAGAAGGATGTGACTAATGAGAATTACTTACTCCACAAAAGGTTCCACCAAAGCCATATTTTGAAGAACATCAAGATGAGCTATCCTTTTCTCTGTCTCAGTCAGTATAATTGTAGTGGCTGTGGATAACGGTCGACCAGCTAAGATAGGGCTACTCTGGTCCTCATCGTTTCTCTGTGTTTTTTCTTCAACACTGGTTGCTTTTTTCAGAAACTCACTGCAGAACTGCATACACTCTTCTGCAAGGTATGCTTCTGCAATACATCCTTCTGGTCTAGCTGGGTTCCGTACATAGTCTTTCATAACTTTCATGTACCTGCACACATTTACCAATTAACATTAGTCTTGAAAAATTTATACATTTGTAAGATAAACACTATATCAAAGGTGATAATGTTGAAAGTACCTCTCAAATGGGTACATCCATCGAAAATGTACTGGACCACATAACCGAGCTTCCCTGCCTAGATGTGCTGTGAGGTGCACCATAATGTCAAAGAAACTCGGTGGAAAATACCTCTCAAACATGCAGAGAGTTTCCACTATCTCAGTTTCCATAACTGCTATCTGCTCCCTGTCGATGACACGCTGGCATAACTTGTTGAAGAACACACACAAGCGTGTAATACATATCCTCGGCCCCTTTGGCAGTAAACCCTTCAATGCCACTGGTAGGAGTTGCTGCATCAGTACGTGGTAGTCGTGAGACTTCAATCCAGATAGCTTGCAATCATCCATTGATACGCCCCTGGATATATTGGAACAATATCCATCTGGTCCTCTAAAGTCAAACAACCTTTTTCAAAATACTCTTTTCTCTGTCTTTGTCAAAGACCATGGTGCTGCAGGAAGGTAAGTTCTCTTTCCTCTGGTTTGAGGCCACAAATCCTTCCTAATACCGAGATGTTGGAGATCTTTACGAGCGTTGAGACCATCTTTAGATTTCCCACAATGCAGCAGTGTGGAGACTATGCTTGCAGACACGTTTTTCTCCACGTGCATTACATCCAAGTTATGCCTTACTGGTAATTCCTGAACAAGACAATACAAAATCAAACACAATCCAACTAGATCAATTGATAAAACACAACAAGAAGTCATCAGAAAGTTATTTACCTCCCAATACGGCAACTTGAAAAATATTGATCTCTTTTTCCATCTTGATAACTCTTCTTCATCAATTTCATCTTCTTCCTCTTCTTCCTCTGATTCAGTGTCATCATCAGAGCTTGGTGCAACACACTCTGACCTTTTTCTCTTAGTTCCACTTTTTTTAGCACAACCAAAATCATTCTTGTAGTTTTTCAGGAGTTGACTGATATTGTTTCCTGTCTGAATCCTTCCCTTTGTCCCATACTCGACTTTACCATCAAACCAGGATTTCTTAGAACGCCACCTATGTGTCGGGGGCAAAGCCTTTCTGTGGCACATGTACACATGCTTCCTGCTATGCTTCAACCACATACTATCAGTGCATTTACCACAGAGAGGACAGGCCATCTTACCCTTTACTTTGCATCCTGCAAGATTGCCATATGCAGGGAAATCATTGATTGTCCATAGTAGAATGGCCTTAAGCGTGAAAGTAGTTTTGCTGAAGGCGTCATAAGTTACCTCTCCATTGATCCACAAATTATTCAGATCCTCTATGAGAGGCTCTAGATATACGTCAATGTTATTTCCAGGTTGGTGCGGTCCAGGAATCAACAAGCTCAGAAATATGTTTTCCTTCTTCATACACAGGTGAGGAGGCATGTTGTAGTTAACAACCAACACTGGCCAACAACTATACTTAGAATTCTTCATATCAAATGGATTGAATCCGTCTGTTGAAAGACCAAGTCGGATGTTCCTTGCTTCACTAGCAAACGATGGGTACTTGTCATTAATTTGATCCCAAGCCACAGAATCCACGGGGTGACGACCCTTTCCATCAGTACTCTTGTTTGTAAAATGCCATCTTAAGTCCTTTGCCATTTCCTCAGACCTAAACATTCTCTTCAGCCTTGGGATAATTGGAAAGTATCTTAATACTTTCTGTGGAACACCCTTCTTAACTTCACCACTATGTATGTTAGTTTTCCATCTTGAAGCCTTGCATTTTGGACAACTCTCAGCCATCTTGTACTTCTTTCTGAATAGAATGCAGTCATTTACACATGCATGTATCTTCTGATAACCAATGTCTAATGACTTCAGAAACTTTTTCACATCATAGAATGATGTGTGAAGAACATTGTCAACAGGCAACATATCCGGCAATGTCCCAAGCAACTCGTTGAAGCTCTTATTAGACCAACCATTCTGAGTCTTCAGTCTAAACAGAGACACAATGGCTGAAAGCTTGCTATGAGTTGAACAGGTTGGATACAACGGAGTCTCTGCATCTGCTAGCTTTGCTAAGAACGCATCTTCTTCCTTGTCTTCACCCTCAGCAACCTCGCAGAAGTCACCCTTCTGGACCATCTCTTCATCTAAGTATTCAGCAGCTTGAAATAAACCAACAACCTCCTCGTTGTATTGAGATGCTTTTCTTCCATCATTTTTTTCTGGGGTCACTTCTCCATGAAGAAACCAATCAGTCCGCAGCTTGTAAGCCTCATCCATGCCCTGAGTTACTAGATGGTGCACAACAGTGCTTGCTTGATGTCGGTCCAGATTTACACATCTTCTACAAGGACATATAACCATGTCACCATCTCCTAATGCCTTAGCCGCCGCAGTTACAAAACTCCAGGCACCTTGCTCATATGCAGGGTCAGCTCTATATAGAAGAAGTAGACCAAAAGTACCTTATCATCCCCTGAACCCAATTAGAAAGTACCTGCATAAAATAATCCTTACCTGCGAAGATGGACCCATGCCTTGTCCAACATTTTATGTTTAAACCTTTTTAAAGGGTTAAACAGTTTCGTTATACTCACAAACATAATAAGACAAACAAACACAGAATACCAACAACCTAATCACACAGACAACACAATCAAATAATCTTAAAAGTATAAACCTTTTTAAAGGGTTAAACAGTTTCGTTATACTCACAAACATAATCAGACAGACAAACACAGAAGACAAACATCTTAATCACATAGAGAACACAATCAAGTAATGTTAAAAGTATAACAGACAAAGACAAGCACATGCATCACTACACAAAGTAAATCAATACTAACAACATACTAAGAACATTCACAACAACAATCAAGTAGTTAAACAATATACACAAGAATAAGAGACTCACTGTAAACGCTCGTGGTTTGAGAAGGCTGCGAGTTTAGATCTGTTTCAACCAGCTTACTACACCTGAAAAATCAATAACCGAGTATTATAGGTTTAAGATTTCAAGATTAGTATAGTTTTACTAAAGATCTTAGTCATATAAACCCTAAATCGGAAAGTAAATCGATGAAACTACTTAATACCTCTAGAACCAGAAGCTTCAAAACGAAGATTCTCTGGGTTTTCTTCGATGTAGATACTCTGTGTTAACCCTTGTATGAAAACAAATACAAACTCAGTGACAAGTAGGTGAGGTAATAATGAGAACCGAGTGAACCAATTGAAGCAATTCGTACCTTCGATTTTTGATGAGCTGAAGATTGAACCCCGATTCGAATGAAAGAGAAGACGAGTGAAGCAGGAGTAAAACTGAAATCGAAGCCGTAGAAGATAGGGATTATCGCCGACGAGTAGTTTCGTGGTGGTGATGGTCGTTGTCGGAGCAGACAAGACTGTCGTTGTCGGAGAAATCAAGGTGTTTTTTTTTTCTCCAAGCTCTGTCTTTTTTTTTTGGTCACGATTCATTAATGACCTAAATCCCAAAATCTTGGTATTTTCACTAAGTGTTGGCGCCTTAGGCGGGATAGCAGAAAATGGGCTCCAAACCCCAATTTGGGTTTCCCGCCTAATGAAAAAACGGGTTAGCACTAATTTAGTGCTGTCATATAGTAACCAAGAATTCTGACCATCTATAATAGCAGTTCCCAGATTCGTGCTATCCTGTTCTGCTATCAATACCTGGTTTTCTTGTAGTGCATGTTGAGGGCTTGCTAGATTTCATTGGTTATGAGTCTCCAATTTCAAACCTCTTCTCCTTTATGTATTCTTTGTTGTTTGCTTGAGGATAAGCAAAGAAACAAGTTTGGGGGAGTTGATGTATGTATTTTTAGTGTATTTAATCATGATTTTCATTGTGTTTTAGCTTTAGGATATGCATTTAGACATCATTAGGATGTATTTGCTTTGTTTTTCTTTTGCTTTAGGTGGTGGAAGACATTGTGGAGCATCAAAGACATAATGTAGGAGGTAGGGACTGAAAAACACCCAAAAAACAAATGGAAAAACAGCTAAAGATCAGGACTGGACATTGGAGCGGCATGTCATAGAGGCCTGGCAAGTCGCTATGAAGAGAAGCGAGAGCTGGGAATCTGCAGCGGCATGGTACATCGGCATCACAAAGCTGCTGTGAGAAATCAACACGCACATCGGCCTCGTATAGCGGCATCATGAAGCCGCTGTGACAATTTGAAGAAAAATGCGAGAGCTCCAACGGCCTCCACAGTGGGTACGAGAAGCCGCTGCAGATCCAGGCATCTCACAACGGCCTCAAACAATGACCACCAAAGGCCGCTGTGGGACCAACTTTTGCCCACATACTACTTTTGCTTTTGTTTTTGGCTTGTAGACCCTATCATGTGATTGTGGTCGACGAATGCACTCTAGTTTCTTCTATTTAAGGGCTCTTGATGTGTTAGAAGAACCATATCACCTTCTTATAAACATCTGTCACGAAACATTTAGTTTTCTTTGACCATTTATGCAATTTGAGTTTGTTATTGAGGTCTTCTTCTAGTTCTTCTTATTTATTTCATACTTTCTTACTTAAATCATGTCTTGCTTTGCTATTGTCATGGCTAGTGAGTATTTTCATTATAAGTTTCTGGGTTTGAGTAGGTGAGGGTGATTTAATAATGATTTAGGATGTTTAAAACTTGGAAATATTGTTTTCTTACTTGTTAGAAGTTCTTAATGCTAGGATTGAAGTTGCAAATCAATTCCTTGATCTTAAATGTTGCTATCACTGAGAAGTGTAGATTAATGTTTGAAACTCTATCAAGTGCTTTGCATTCTTAACCAATGAGAATTGATGTTTAAGATGTTTAGTGGTAACAAGAACTTGTTCATAATGCATATCTATCTTGAAATTGCCAATGAGAATTGATATTAATGCTTGATAGGTATAGAGTTGTTATCATAAGAGTGGAGTAGCTGGGTATGTTGTTTATGGCCTAAGAAATAATTATATTGTTATTAAAGATATCTAGATTAATTGTTGATCACCCAAACCGAAATCTCAACTCAAGGAACTTTCAATTGTCTTAACCATTATCTTTCTCTGTTTTGCTCTCTTTTTATCTCTTGGACATTGTCAAAATTGTGTTATTGTTTTGTTATCATCTTTTTAATTGGTTACTGTTTTTATTTATTGCAAAGATTAGTGAACAAATCCGTGAATCATTTTGGTGCACTTAAATTAAGTGAATACTTGCATTCTTAGTGTGTTTGATCACCAAGTGGATCGACACCCCTAAAACTACAAAGACTAAGATGTATACTTACAGCTGAAATGGTTAAAGGGAGCTTTTGAGCTGATCAATCTCTTTTGAGAAGATGCATACGAAGATGGCTTCTCGCCATTGAGTGAGGTTCCCTTGCATTCAGATCATCATGACCGCCAGTCCTTGCAAGTCCATGCATGAGAGATAGCAACAAGCAGGTCCACCACTCCAAGATCAAGTTCCCTCTTGTTTTCAGGAAGCTCAAGACTACATACAAGGCGTCAAAGCCCAGCCTTTTCATGTAAACCAATCTTGCATGATTCTCTTCATCATTTTCAACCAGATCAGATAAGTGTTCTTGTCCTTAGTCTGAACAGAACACCATTTGGAGATCGTCTCTTGAAAATTTAAGGTTTGCATCTTTTCAACTTTTGTTATCTATTTTTAATATGAATATTCACCTGACTTTTCAATTTCATCATTTTCAAGTTTTGCTACTTCGAAAATAATGTTGCATAAAGTTTACATGACCCATTGTTAGTTTTAAAAAAGATTTAAGCTTGAGGATTCAGAAATGGAAGAATGGTTTACTCAAGAGAAGAAGAGAGAATAGTCACAAAAATGACATAGTCTTTGATATTAGGCGGCCACACATGTTATATAAGATGGGTATACAAGAATAACCTTAAACCTAATTAGCTAAAGGACAAAATAGACAGCCTGTCATTGTGGTCCGAACTCCAGACTTCACTGTCTGTCGTTCTCTTCTGTTTGACCATGACATCAACGCTGACATCGTCGATGTTGTATGTCCATTCGTCGATGTTATATGTGAAGGATTGTTTAGTATATCCTGATTCAATTTCTCATTGATTGATCCTACTAAACATGCCAGATCTAGGTTCTCTTGCTAGAAACATAAAGGATCTCACCTAATACCTTGTTTATGCAGCGGAAGGAGAGGTATTGTCTGAGATCAGCAGAACCACCAAGAGATAGCTCCTCCAAAGGCTCACACACGCACACTGCAGGAAGTTGGCTGCTAGACCAAGCTGGTGGGAGGCGCAGAGAGAGAGATGAGAGGCGCAGGAGGCTTAAGAGAAATTAGAGAGCTAGGTTAAGTTTTATTCATTAAAACCCCTTCTAGTTCTCATGGGCTTTTGGGCCCAATTCTCAGTCTGATTAAATCCCTTAGATTTAATCAGGCCCTTTAATCTCTCTAAGTACAGTAAATGCCTAGCACTTTTACCGTACTTCTGCTGAACCGTTCCTTCATATTTTCCTGTTAGCTTAGGCGTGTGACCCATATGGGATCATATAATAAAGGCAATAAATCCAAGATTTATAGATCATGAGCGGACTCTAGCAAGCCATCATGACCCCTAGTATTATATGACTTATGTCTGATCATTGACATACTCTTACTTTCTAGAGACAGTACAGAGATTACTGGACATAATTCCAACAATCTCCCACTTGTACTGGAATCTCTGTATTCATAATCCTTTTGTCTCAATATCTCGATTAGTCATAAGGCAAGATGAGTGTCATCCTTATAAAGGCTAATCATGTTCATCGGACTCTGATTTGATACTGACAATCCAAACGACTCGGGACAGTCCGTTTGAGCATGGCCATGCATTTTCCAGTATTCAAATCTCCGATTGGCCTAGAGATATTCACTCCATTTATATTGGAGGGACAAATCCCGTCTTGTTCCATCACTGTAAACTACTCATTTCATAATACACCCAAACAGGGTCCTTATAACTATCGCTGAACGACAGTGTTAGACAATGATCAAAGTGCATCAGTTCATGTGCAGTCACATGCATGCGAACTCAGGTCTAAGGACTATACTCTATAGTCGTAGTAAGAATCTCTTATGACACAGATATAAATATCCTGAAGAGTTCTTATAAGCGGGTCTTGTCCGGTCGTATGTACCCCAACATACACCTATGTATTGACTTTGATGCCGTGCATCTATGACATCCTGAGACTTTGTCATAAGTCACATACCAATCTAGTCTCACGCGGTTGTTGGTGTTCCAATTTCAACAACCTTCGACTAGGGACAAGGATGATATAAGCCATCTATCAAATATAGGGTCTCATGATCAAGCTAAATGACTTTGATGACTCAAGATCAAGTCACTTACTTCGATGACCTATAAAATGGTTCATATCATTTTCGAACGATTATTTCATCACAGTTAAAATAATCATAAAATAATTTTATTAAACATCTTAAAATGTTTTACAAGAACATATCAATAACTAAATAAAGCCCTTTACTAACTCCCACTGAAATTAAGACTACATCTTAATTTCACTTATCCTACAGCAACAGTCCGCGACTCGTGCTTAGGCCTAAGGAGTGGCTTCGTTAATAGATTAGCAACGTTCTCATTCGTTGAAACTTGCTGCATCACTGTCATTTATCTCACGGAATAGGTTATACCTACCCTCAAGGTGTTTGGACCTCTGATGTGCAGCTAGTCACATCTATGCTGGGAATCACATCAAGTTCAGTGACGAACTCTTCTTTCCAAACAACCTCTTTCGCCGCTTCCCAAGCTGCGAAATGTTCAGCTTAAGTCATGGAGTCAGCAACAGTGCCTTGCACCGCCAGATAGACACAAGATATAACCGGACTGTGACCGGAAATCATCCTTGTCCGTTGGAAACTTGCCTTTCAGACTCTACCGACTCGTAGCACCTCACTTTCTCCGTAAATCAAGAACGTATCCTAAGTATTTTCCAAATACTTGAGAATATTCATTACGTCTATCCAGTGATTCTTTGCTGGATTTGACTGGTCTTTACTTGTCTTGCTTAACATTAAAGCAACATCAAAACAAGTACGTGTCATGGCATACATGATAGATCCAATTGCCGACGCATATGGAATCTCATCTATGCATTCAAGCTCAGCAGTTATCGTGGGACACTGTTTCTTGCTTAACTTAATGCCATGTGACATTGGCATAAAACCCTTCTTGGATTGCTGAAAACGTGTAGGACTTTGTCAATTTAAGAATCCTGACATTGTCCTACCAGCTCTATTGGATCTCTATCTTTTAGATCCAAAGTCCAAGAATATACGTGGCTTTACCCATGTCAATCATTAAAAACAACTCCCAAGCCTGTCCTTTACCGACTGCAGCTTTGGAACGTTATTTCCGAGAATCAGTATGTCATCGACATACACTATGAGAAATGCAATATCGCTCCCACTTATCTATTAGCAAACGCACAGTTCCACTTTGTTCCTGTTCAAGTCAAAACCTTGACTACTTCAACAGAACGAAGATTCCAACTCCGATATGTTTGCTTCTATCCATGAATGGATCGATGAAGCTAACTTACACACAGTGTAATTTTTCGGAGTCAGGGCTCACTTTCGCTTCTGCGAATTTCGCAGGTTCGTCACTTTCAATGATCATCAGATCATGGCAATTAATCACGAGAAATCACTCTCGGATTAGTGACGGATTCAAATCTGCGAAATTCAGGCTCTACAGGTGTAGATTCTACAGAAATTTGTAAATCCATCCGCTGCTCTCCCTCAACAGGTTGAGCAGCCTCCTGCATTTCTCGAATTTCTTCGAGTTATACTTTTACTCCCACTGTTTTTCTTGGAAAGCAACTTTCCTTTTAGAAAACAGAATTCCGAACAACCTAACTTCGTTTTCGGAATGGACGTAAAAAGTAACAAGCCTTGGTTTCCCTAGGACAACCAGCAAAGTAGCACAACTACAAATACTCAGTAAAGACGAATTTGGATCATTTCCAATCCACATTTAAGTGGTGTCTTTCAACTGATATTGGTAGAACTTTTCAGCGTAAACTTAGATATTTCTAGAGCGTTATTCTTAAAAATATCATGAAAGATTCGTGTGACTCATCTTTAATCATTTCTTATAAGATCTGATTCTTTCTCACAGAAACACCTCCAGGTTTTCAGGAGAAATGAGCTGTGAAACGACTTCACACTCAATCAGATGATCACACCATCAATGACTTAAGTATTCTCACTCGTGATCTAATCCAGAGTCTCAATACTTCAGTCACTCAAATTCTATACCTCATTCTGGAATTCTTTCGACCATTTCAAAGAATTCTGACTCGTGTCTCATCAAATGAACACAATCATACTCACTGAAATAATCAGTGGAGACAATGAAGTACAGGAAATTTTTCTCTGGCATTACTGCTCATTGGGCCACATACATGAGTATGTTCAAGGTCCAATAAGCCTTTGGGCCTTTCTCTAGCTCGGCTAAGATAGGCCCTTTGCCTTTTGGTCCGGTAAGCAGAATTCAAGTCTCATAAGATATCGTATCAAATGAGCCCAACAGTCCATAACTATGGGATTTCTGAATCCGACTTACTCTATGTGACCAAGACTTTTATGCCAAGAAAAATTAGGTTTAATTCATCAGATTTAAACCAATTCGGTATTTATGTTACATTTAGGCACTCTTTGGTTTAAGATATAAAACCCATTCCTTGAATAGGGTGCTACAATTAATATTTCATTAAGATCAAAAGAACAAAAACTTGTCTTTTATCAAAATGAAAAATATTCAAATTCTTACAAGAAAATGAAAAACAACTCTGCTTAAAGCAGGTACATTGTAGCAATTACTTAATACAAAACCAAGCCTCGAAGGCATCTACAAGTGAAAACCCTACGGCTGAGGCAGCGTCCATAGCTCCTTCCAGACATGTAGACCCACTAGTCCTTCCTTCAACATTCTACTGTTGCTTAGGCTCTGCATATTATCACAAATATCAGTGCCACAACCAGTATCCAATACCTATAAGGTAGAACTTGAAGTAATAACATGAATACCTGAGGAAGTAGTCTCATACATCAACTTCAACTCCTCATCATCTTCCATGAATTTAATGCAATCTCTCTTCCAATGCCCAGTCTCTTTACAGTAGCAGCACTTACCAACGTAAGAGGTATCTGACTTGGGCTCAGGAGACACACGCTTGCCATGATTCAAAATCTGGACAACTTTGTCTTCACCCTTGTCAGCACTAGGTTTAATAAACCTACCCTTCTCTATTATGAGATTATACTGGGTACTCTTCACGTTTGGCTCAACTGTCTTGAGCATATCATGCAGTTCAGTCAGCGTCTTCGTTAAGCCTTTCTTGATATAGTTCCTTCTGAACTTATCATAGCTTGACGGCAGTGACTGCAGAATGATCTCAGTTGCCAATTCTTGGCTAACTGGATAATCCAGTTTCCTCAGGTTATCAATGTAACCCATCATTTTACTGACATGAGGACTCACTGGATGATCATTTGGTAGCTTGCAGCTAGTGAGAGACTTAACCAACTGGTATCTCTCCACTCTTACATGCTCCTGAAATTTCAATTTCAGGCTGCTGATCATCTCTATTGGCGACTCCATGTTCTCATATTGCTCCCGCAAGTCTGAGTCCATGGTAGCCAATATCAGACCACGCACATCTACCGCATCATTATAATGCTTATTCCAAGCATCATATACTGCATGGGAGGCATTGGACCCGATCCTCACGGGGAGAGCTCTCTCAAGAACATAGTCCTTTCTCTCCTGCCTGAGGACTAGCCTCAGGTTCCGCGACCAAGTCAAGAAATTTGATCCGTTCAGCTTGTCCATCTCAAGGACAGACCGAATCGAGAAAGTGTTTTGATTGTTTGTGCTAGTCATAACTGAAATTTAAGATAAAAGAATTTTAGTTAATATGTTCGATATGATTAATCTCGCATTATATTTAATATGATTAATCTCGCATAATATTCAATAACATCAGTTACCCTCAATAGAATATAATGATTCCAAGATCCACATATAACTAAGATCAAAGTGGGCCACTGGCCGTCACCCAACCTTAGCTTATATCGGTAAGCCCTATCTCGGCTAATTATATCCGTGATATAACTCTTGGTTGTGAATCTGGGCCCGAGGCCCAATCCACTCTGATGTCTCAAGGCCCGGGACTCCCGATGGCCTAGTCAAGAAAACCAGACTATACAGTCATGTAATCACTAATGTCTGGGACTCCCAATGATATTAATGAATCACAAACTGTTTTACCCACGCAAAAGATAAACACCCTCACACTGTAAGGCCGTGTGTACGATTGAATGGGCTTCAACAGCTGACATAATCTGGACAAGACATCCAACGCTTGATATTATTTGAGGTTTGTAGGTTTATTTTAAAATTTCATTCCCAAAATAGAAGATTACTATTTTTGGAAACTTTCCATTTTTGGAAACCTACTTATTTTGGAAACTTTCTAAAATTGGAAACTTCCTAATATTGGAAACTTTCTAACTATAGAAATTTTCCTAAAAACCAAAACATGCAAATCTAGAAACTTCTATTCTAAGAAACTTTCTAATTTCAGATTTTGAAAAACAGATTAATTTAAAATCGATATTAAATTTTATTTAAATAAATTTTAAATTAAATCTGAAGAAAAGACTCAAATAATTGGCCCAATTGTTTTAACTTCTTGGTCCGAGGCCCAAGAATTGGTCCATGTCCAAGACATAACCCAATTGCCCAATTAAATGACATAACCGGTCTGGTTCATTAAAATTGGTCTAACCAAAATTAATTACTACGATGACCACAATTGTCAACCGGTTATTTACTAAACCGGATTTTCTCAATTTATTTGGTCCAACCAAATCAAATTAGAAAACCACTGGTTTAGGCACTAAATCCAATTTTACGACTTTGGATTTCTTATCCCGGTTTAACCAGAACTTAATAAATTTTATTAAGTCTGTTTATTAAACCGTGACGATTAAGTTTTAATAAGTTTTAAACCGAACCATTAACCGAACCGAACCGACTGATCACGTGAACCGATCAAGACCGAGTCGCAATCTTCACGCTTCCGCATCACGCAACGATCGATGCTCGGATGGGACACGATCCGAGATCGGCCCAACTCTCGATCACGATCGATGCTCGGATGATAGCGGGACGGGACGGGGACGATGGTCGGGTCGAGAGCGGGACGATGGCGGGACGATCGCAGCGATCGATCCATTCGATCCGCTCGGTCCATCCACGCGATCGCGTGCTTCATCTCTCGCGCGCGAGCATCATCGATCGGTATGACCACGCGATCGATCCATGATCGGTCCGTGCATCAAGCGATCCGCTCGGACGACTCTCGGACGCATACCGATCCTTTAGCGATCGGTTCATGCGGTTTTAGTTTAGGTTTTTAACTTGTTTCTTAAGTGTTTTACAAATCAAATTCAAGTATAGATTGATTCAAACACTTCTAAACAACCTAAACATGATTCTAAACAAGAAATCCTAATAGAACCAATGGCTCTGATACCACTGAAGGATTGTTTAGTATATCCTGATTCAATTTCTCATTGATTGATCCTACTAAACATGCCAGATCTAGGTTCTCTTGCTAGAAACATAAAGGATCTCACCTAATACCTTGTTTATGCAGCGGAAGGAGAGGTATTGTCTGAGATCAGCAGAACCACCAAGAGATAGCTCCTCCAAAGGCTCACACACGCACACTGCAGGAAGTTAGCTGCTAGACCAAGCTGGTGGGAGGCGCAGAGAGAGAGATGAGAGGCGCAGGAGGCTTAAGAGAAATTAGAGAGCTAGGTTAAGTTTTATTCATTAAACTTCTAGTTCTCATGGGCTTTTGGGCCCAATTCTCAGTCTGATTAAATCCCTTAGATTTAATCAGGCCCTTTAATCTCTCTAAGTACAGTAAATGCCTAGCACTTTTACCGTACTTCTGCTGAACCGTTCCTTCATATTTTCCTGTTAGCTTAGGCGTGTGACCCATATGGGATCATATAATAAAGGCAATAAATCCAAGATTTATAGATCATAAGCGGACTCTAGCAAGCCATCATGACCCCCAGTATTATATGACTTATGTCTGATCATTGACATACTCTTACTTTCTAGAGACAGTACAGAGATTACTGGACATAATTCCAACAATATGTACAGAATTCACTTCAGACTGTTTCACCACACTTCAGACTGTTTCACCATACTTCACTTTATTGAAACATACATGATCAATACTCCCCCTCAAGTTCAGACTTTGAAATCACCCTAAAGTCTGAACTTGGAATGATCATGGCAACACCTCACTAAAAACCTTGATGTGGAAAACCACTTGGGGCAAAACGACATCTAGGGAAAAAGAGTATGCTGCACATGATCAGGGAAGTTTTAATCATGGGTAGGAAGGTCTACAAGTTCTAGTTTTCTGAAGATATGATCGCAAACCTTGAGACTTGCAGCCTTGGTGAAGATGTCTGCTAGCTGATCTTCACTCTTTGTGTAGCAAGGTAGAACCGTTCCATCTTCAATCTTCTCCCTTACCTTGTGACAATCTATCTCAATGTGTTTAGTCATTTCATGAAACACAGAGTTGGTAGCAATGTGTATTGCAGCCTTATTGTCACAATGAAAGGTAATGGGACTTGATTTCTCAATGTCAAAGTCCTTGAGTAGAGCCTTCAACCAAGTTAAATCTGTTGTAAGCTTCCTCATAGCCTTATACTCTTCTTCAACACTTGAACATGAGACCACTTTCTGCTTCTTTGTCTTCCAAGTCACTAAGTTACCTCCAATGAAGGTGCAATAACCGGTTGTTGATCTCCTGTCACTCTTATCACCAGCCCAATCTGCATCACAGTAGCCAAAAATCTCGGTATGATTCTTACCCATCCAAATTCCTTGTCTTGTTGAGCCTTTGAAATATCTAAGGATCCTCTCAATCAAACTCCAGTGATAAACCGTGGGTGTTTGCATATGCTGTCTGACTTTATTCACAGCAAAACATAGGCCTGGTCTAGTGAGAGTTAAATAGATAAGCTTCACAAGCAGTCTTCTATACAAGGATACATCCTTGAACTTCTCCTCATCTGATTTCTCCCCCTTTCTATTGACTTGGTAGCCATCTTCAAGAGGAGTCTTTGCTATCTTGCAATTATGCATTCTTGTTTCTGTCAGCAAGTCTGGAACATACTTCCTTTGGGATAGAAACAACCCATCATTGAATCCGCATACTTCAATACCCAATAAATACTTCAACTCTCCAAGGTCTTTGATGTCAAATAAACTTTTGAGAAAAGCCTTTGTGGACTGAATTCCCTCATTATCATTTCCAGTAATGATTAAATCACCTACATAGATCAGAACCACCACCACTCCTAAAGGGCTTTGAAGAGTAAACAATGTGTGATCAGATTGAGACTTAATCCATGGTCCATGAGTGTATGGCTTAGCTTATGGTACAATGTCCTTGGTGATTGCTTCAAACCATAGATAGCTCTTCTTATCTCAATACTTCACCAGGTTTACACAAATGCTCTAGTCCCGGTGGTGGAGTCATGTACACTTACTCTTCAAGAGCTCCTTGTAAGAAGGCATTATTAACATCCATTTCCATTGGTTCCATGAGAGGTTTGTGGCCAAGGACAATGTGACTCTTACTGTATGGAGTTTAGCTACTGGTGCAAAGGTATCAGTGTAGTCTTCTCCGTAAGTTTGTGTGAACCCTCTTGCAACCAACCTTGCCTTGTACCTCTCAATGTCTCCATTGCTCTTATACTTGATTGTGAAGACCCATTTTGAGCTGACAGTCTTCTTTCCCTTTGGCAGCCTCTCCACATTCCAAGTGTGATTCTTTTCCATAGCTCCCTTCTCACCAATCATAGCATCCATCCACTCCTTGGTGTCTTTAGCCTCTACATAGGTTTTATGAACATGATTCATCTCTATCTTCCCAAGAAAAGCACAATGACTTGATGGCAACAAGTCAATATAACACACGGACTGGTTGGGATGAGCAACAACCTGATTGTTGAAGTAGAATCTTTTACTGATCCAGATTGATGGATCTTTCTTTTCTCTAGTGCTTCTTCTTTGTTGTTGGACCGGTTGAGCAGCTTCCTCTACAACCATCTCTTCTTCTTCATGATCAATTGTCTCCCCATCATTCATATTCAAGTTGTCTTGATCTTGATTCTGAGGTAGAAGTTCCTCTTGAGTTTGATTGGGTTCTTGATTAGCTGTCACCGGTTCTTCCTCTTGCATCTCTTCTTGATGACTTCCTGTTTCTGTTTCCCCTTGTTTTGGTACTTTAGGAGAGTCATTTCCCAAATGGTCGAAGAGAAACTTCAGACTTGTAGCAAGGTCAGACGGTGATCTTGAAAGATCCTTCAATCATTCCCAATCCCTTTTCTTATAGTACCCCTGTCCCTCAATGAACTTAACATCTCTTGACACATATGTGCGGTTGTTGCTTGGATCAAAACACTTATAACCATTCTGAGTTGTAGAGTATCCAAGGAACATACACTTTGTGATCTTAGCCTCTAGATTATTTCTTTGATCACCTGAAATATGTACAAAACACACACACCCAAACACACGTAAGTGTTCAACAAAGGGTTGAGTTTTGTTCAGAACCTCAAATGGTGAGATGTCTTGGAGAACTTTTGTTGGAATCTTATTGATGAGATAACAAGCTGCTAAGACCGCATCTCCCCAAAATCTTTTAGGCACATTGGTATGGAACATCATGGACCTAGCAACTTCCATGAGATGTCTATTCTTTCTCTCAGCCACTCCATTTTGTTGAGGTGTATGTGGACAACTTGTTTGATTTAGGATTTCATGTTTGTTCAGATTAGCCTTGAATCTTTGACTTGTATACTTGATGTGTTGTGTTTTTAAGTAGATTTAATCATGATTTGGAGAATGTTTTAGCTTCATATAATGCATTTAGGCATCATTAGGAGTGCATGTGCTTTGTTTTTCTCTTTTTGTAGGTGGTGGAAGACATGATGAAGCACCCAAATGATATGGGGGAGGTAGGGACTGAAAAACACCCAAAAAGGAGTGGAAAACAGCAAAGGATCATGACCAGACCTCACAGCGGCATCGCACAGCGGCATACTGAAGTCACTGTGAAGAAATGCGAACAGTCGGGAGCCCCAGCGACCTCCACAGCAACCTCCCCAAGTCGCTGTGGATCAAAAAACCTCACAGCGGCCTCTCACAACGACCTCCATAAGTCGCTGTGAGATTTGACCTTGAAATATCGAGTCATTTGAAGACCTTGCGTTAATATTTAGCTTTGGAGCTTCAAACCAAAGTTGTAGGCAATTGAGTTAGCTTTCCAATGGAGGTAGTTTGAAGTCATTTAAAGCTATACACAAAGAGTTATGACCGATTTACTGGACACATATCAATTATGTCACGGTGAGACCAACTTTTGCCCACATGCTACTTTTTCTCTTTTTCTTTTGCCTTGTAGACCCTCCCATGTTCTGAGGTCAACCAAGACACTTTGGTTTCTATTATTTAAGACCTCTTGGTGTATGTGGAGAGACATGATCTACTTCTTGATCCATTTATGGATCTAGATCATAACTTTATTTTCTTTCATCTTCTTTTCTAGTTTGGTTTGATTTTCTTGTGTTGTTCTTGTTGATTCATATATTTCTCTCATCTTATATCATCCCATCTATGTCTTTTTGTGTTTCTATGAATATTATTGAGTAGTTCTCCATAAGTTTCTGGGTTTGAGTAAGGTGAGGGTGATTTAGTGATGGTTTAGGATGTTTAAAACTTGGAAATATTGATTTCTTACTTGTTAGAAGTTTTTAATGCTAGGATTGAAGTAGCTAATCAATTCCTTGATCTTAAATGTTGCTAGCACCGAGAGGTGTTGTTTATGTTTGAAACTCTATCAAGTGCTTTACATACTTAACCAATGAGAATTGATGTTTAAGGTGTTTAGTGGTAATAAGAACTTGTTCATAATGCATATCTATCTTGAAATTGCCAACGAGAGTTGATGTTAATGCTTGATAGGTGTAGGGATATTATCATGAGAGTGGAGTAGCTTGATATGTTGTTCTTGGCCTAAGAAACCATTCTATTGTTCTTAAACACTTCTAGATTAATTGTTGATCACCCAAGCCGAAATCTCAACCCAAGGAACTTAGTCTTTTATCACCTCTGTTTTTACTCTGTTTTTGTGAATCTTAGTATCTTGTTTAGTGAATGGTTTGTTCTGTCTTTATTTCACTTTTGTTATCTGTATCATTTGTATATTAGTTTCTTTGCTTTCATCTCACTTAGGTTGTTAGTAAAATAAAAACCAAATCTCTTGTATTAGCTTAGATTAAGGAACTTTGTGCATTCTTGGTGTTATAGATCACTAGCTCCCTGTGGATTCGATCCTAAAGTGTTACATCGACATACCATTCGATTGTGGTAGCGTGCACATTAGGTTTTAATTGGTGTGTAAAACGCAAACATCAATTTGGCGCCGTTGCCGGGGAGCTAAGCGATTTATCATTAGGATTTCAAATTTCCTTGAGACTAAGATTTCTTTTGTTTTTGTTTGACTGGTTACTGATTTTGTTTCAAGTGTTTGCTCTTTTTGCAGGGCATAATCACAAGGGAGAGAGTTCAAGAGAGAGAGATGGCTTGGAACCCTACAAGCTACCAAAGTTTTGAATGCCCATCCACTTATCAAGAAGATCTTTCATATGGAAACTTTGCTCAAGAGCACCAATATGGAGATGCTGAGAGATACCAATCTTGGGACCCCACAAGCTACCAAAGCTTTGAAGGCTCACCCACTTTTCAAGAAGATCCTGCATATGAAATTTTTTTTCAAGAGTACCACTATGGATATGGTGAAGGATGTCAATCTTGGGATCCTACAAGCCACAACGGTTTTGAAAGCTCACCTGCCTATCAAGAAGACATCTCATATGGAAATTATTCTCAAGAGCATCAATATGGACATGATGAGGTCTATCAATCTTGGGATATGGAGTACGAGCATGGAATGGATTATTACTCCCCAAATGAAGAAGAGATTCTCAACAATCAAGGTTTTTATCAAAACCAAGGAGACCAACATTTCCAAGATCAAGGGAGTTTTTCAAACCAACAATCCAAGGAAGACACAATGCAACAAATTCTGAAACAGTTTATGGAGAGTACCAAAAAGATGATGAACGAAGTGAATGCAAAATTCGACAGCCTAGTATCGGAGCTTGCAACTCTCAAACAGCACTCCACACAAGGTGGGGAGATGAACTTTGAACCTGAGAAGGAAACCATTGATGAAGCCCTTGAGATAAGATATGTTTATGTTGGAACACTCGTGAGTCATCCAGCAAGGAGCACCAAAGAAGAAGTAGACATAGTGGTAAGGACTACTGAAGTACCTCATGAAGATGAATTAGTTTTTGGATGCATAGAGAGCATAAAGGAGAGCTCAATGGATGATGAATTCTCAACCAAGGAAGAAAGGCATATACAAACCAATTCCAAGCAAGAGACATGGAGTGAAATGCCTAAGGAAAAACAGGAGAGTCTCATTGAAGAAATCTTCATGGATGGTGAAGAAGAAGAATTTCAAATGGCACAACCCTTTGACAAGCATCTTGGTATAACTTCCTCCACAAAAATGAGCATTGATGGTGCAAGGAAGATCTCTTTTGAGGAGATTATGATGAATGAGTTTAGGGGATGGTTCTATGATGAATATGACCCTGGTGATCCAAAGTCATGTCACATTCCCAACCAGAAAAAGTGAAGGGATAGTCAAGCTAGAGACTTTAAACAAGCTCACTTGGGAGGAAGTCCCATGGTATCCTTTGTATATATTACTTGTTTTGGTTTATGTGTTTGTGTGCATTTTACGTGTGTTTTAGTGTTTTGTGTGTTTTCAGCATGTGGATAAGAGGTCAAGAGCTAAGTTTGGAGGATTCCACCGAAGAGCAAACATGAGAGAACAAGAGCTAAGTTTGGGGGATTACACTATTACCTTCCGCTTCAGGTAACACCACCACCACCTTGTACATATATTTTTAGTTCTTTTATTTTTTACCATCTTTCATGAGTCTTGCATTGTAAATAGATAAGTTTTCGAAAAAACAAAAAAATTGAAGAATTTGAAACATAAAAAACGAACATGTAGCTTCATATTTGTTTATCTTTTAGGATTGAGTCTGGTAGCATTATAGATTCAATTTACATTTTCATAGGATACAATGATATAATTGCCTTGTAAGAAATCTAGATTTTAGAACTCAACATGATGCCCTTGATAATCATACTATGTTGCTTAAACAACTATTGAAACACTTGTACATTTCGAGCTTTGATCACACCACTCGAATCTATTTGTCTTGTTTGATACCCTCAACATTGAAACCAACTCACCTATATGGGCTTAAATGAACTTAAATTTCTCACTTATGGGTATTTGATGCTTGATCATGGTCACCACATACACACTTGGATTATCTTTTACCACATTTTTACCACCCTTTGTTAATCCAAGTGGCCATTCTCACTCTTAGAATGGTTTCCACACCATAGAACCCTTCCCTTTCCTTTTAAAGCCTTCATTTGTTTGATTGAGTGAGACCTCTTTTGATAATGCTAGCATGTGTAAAATATTAAAAGTATGAGAACGACAACGATTAGCTCTCATAGGCTAGTCTAGGAGTTCACTATTAGATTAGCATTAGAGGTTAAAGCACTTGAAAATGGGATTGGGAATGTAAGTAAAAAAGAAAAAAAAAGAGTGAAATGGGGAGGAAAAGAAAGAAAGAACCAAAGGCTTGTGTGAGAGAAACACTTGGGGAGTTGATATGATTAAAAGAAAAGTTCTAAGTTGTAATGAAAATGAAACATAAAGAAAAGAGTCTTAGAAAATATAAAGGATAACTTCTCAAAAACCAAAAATGAAAAAAGTCAAATGGTTAAGTTTGGGAGAGAAGAGAGATTGGTTAAATTTGGGATGGGATTTGGAAACACATTTGGGTAAGGCAATGAGAGTTAAAGTTGTATGCATAAATTGTTCTTGTCTTGCTACATTTTTCAATATGTCTAGCATTCCTCTTCCTTGAGAGTTAGCCACCAAATAAGAATTCATGACCCTCCTCTAAACACCATTTGAAGCCTTTTATACCAAGCCAATTGATTGAGATCAAATCCCCATTTGTGAGACTGCACTTTGATGAATAAATGAATTTAAGAGCTGGTTAAATGTTGAGTTGGTAGATTCTTGACAATGTGCTTAAGAGAATAAGATTTGGTGTGTTGATAAGCCTAGAGAAATTAGAGTGGATTAGATTGTTTGTTCATGCAACATACTATCATTTTCTAAGGACATCATGTTGAGGGCTTGCTAAATTTCTTTGGTTATGAGTCTCCAACTTCAAACTTCTCCCCTTTGTTCTCATTGTTGATTGCTTGAGGACAAGCAAAGAAACAAGTTTGGGGGAGTTGATGTGTTGTGTTTTTGAGTAGATTTAATCATGATTTGGAGCATGTTTTAGCTTTAGATAATGCATTTAGGCATCATTAGGAGTGCATGTGCTTTGTTTTTCTCTTTTTGTAGGTGGTGGAAGACATAATGAAGCACCCAAATGAAATGGGGGAGGTAGGGACTGAAAAACACCCAAAAAGGAGTGGAAAATAGCTAAGGATCATGACCAGACCTCACAGCGGCATCCCACAGCGGCATACTGAAGTCGCTGTGAAGAAATGCGAACAGTCGGGAGCCCCAGCGACCTCTCCAAGTCTCTGTGGATCAAAAAACCTCACATCGGCCTCTCACAGCGACCTCCACAAGTCGCTGTGAGATTTGACCTTGAAAGATCGAGTCATTTGAAGAGTTTGCGTTCATATTTAGCTTTGGAGCTTCAAACCAAAGTTGTAGGCAATTGAGTAGCTTTCCAATGGAGGTGGTTTGAAGTCATTTGAAGCTATACACAAAGAGTTATGACCGATTTACTGGGGACATATCAATTATGTCATGGTGAGACCAACTTTTGCCCACATGCTACTTTTTCTCTTTTTCTTTTGCCTTGTAGACCCTCCCATGTTCTGAGGTCGACCAAGCCACTTTGTTTTCTATTATTTAAGACCTCTTGGTGTATATGGAGAGGCATGATCTACTTCTTGATCCATTTATGGATCTAGATCATAACTTTATTTTCTTTCATCTTCTTTTCTAGTTTGGTTTGATTTTCTTGTGTTGTTCTTGTTGATTCATATATTTCTCTCATCTTATATCATCCCATCTAGGTCTTTTTGTGTTTCTATGAACATTATTGAGTAGTTCTCCATAAGTTTCTGGGTTTGAGTAAGGTGAGGGTGATTTAGTGATGGTTTAGGATGTTTAAAACTTGGAAATATTGATTTCTTACTTGTTAGAAGTTCTTAATGCTAGGATTGAAGTAGCTAATCAATTCCTTGATCTTAAATGTTGCTAGCACCGAGAGGTGTAGTTTATGTTTGAAACTCTATCGAGTGCTTTACATACTTAACCAATGAGAATTGATGTTTAAGGTGTTTAGTGGTAATAAGAACTTGTTCATAATGCATATCTATCTTGAAATTGCCAACGAGAGTTGATGTTAATGCTTGATAGGTGTAGGGATATTATCATGAGAGTGGAGTAGCTTGATATGTTGTTCTTGGCCTAAGAAACCATTCTATTGTTCTTAAACACTTCTAGATTAATTGTTGATCACCCAAACCGAAATCTCAACCCAAGGAACTTAGTCTTTTATCACCTCTGTTTTTACTCTGTTTTTGTGAATCTTAGTATCTTGTTTAGTGAATGGTTTGTTCTGTCTTTATTTTACTTTTGTTATCTGTATCATTTGTATATTAGTTTCTTTGCTTTCATCTCACTTAGGTTGTTAGTAAAAGAAAAACCAAATCTCTTGTATTAGCTTAGATTAAGGAACTTTGTGCATTCTTGGTGTTATAGATCACTAGCTCCCTGTGGATTCGATCCTAAAGTGTTACATCGAAATACCATTCGATTGTGGTATCGTGCACATTAGGTTTTAATTGGTGTGTAAAATGCAAACATCAATACTCTCTCCCATTTTCTGATCTAAACACTTTGATCTTTGCATTAAACTGATTAGTAATGTAGTTTTTAAAGTGAATGAAAGCTTCATAAACTCTATATTTCGATGGGAGCAAGGTGACCCAAGTATATTTTGATT
Organism: Orychophragmus violaceus; assembly: GCA_030180135.1. Classification (NCBI taxonomy): domain Eukaryota; kingdom Viridiplantae; phylum Streptophyta; class Magnoliopsida; order Brassicales; family Brassicaceae; genus Orychophragmus; species Orychophragmus violaceus. Next base: position 85,308,507 of record CM058240.1, on the reverse strand, counting down.
TTTCATCTTTAAATGTCACAAAATATTTGTTCCCATCTCTAGACTAGCAAAGTGAAGTCCAAACATCATAATGCACTAGATCAAAGCAGTTTTCATAGATAGTGGTAGATTTAGGGAAGACTGTTCTGCAATGTTTGCCAAGAATACAAGCTTCACAAGTCGAATGATCAAAAGTAGTGTTATGCAACATCAAGTTCAAAGCTCTAGCATGAGAATGTCTGAGTCTAGCATGCCACAAAATTTTCTGATTAACCGGAAAACATGAATTGAAATCTAAGGAATCTGAATTGCTTCTAGTGGTGTTTTCTAGGAGATAAATCTCATCTTGTGTTCCACCTCTGTCAAGTACCCTTCCATTCTTAATATCCTGAAAGCACACCTCATTAGGTCCAAAGATAACATTGCAGTCCAAGTCTTTAGTAATCCTTTTAACTGATAGCAGATTGGATTTAAACTTAGACACAAAGGGGGCATGATTATCCTTGTTAAACAGTCTTAAATTTCTTGTTCCTTCAATGGGAATACCTTGACCATCAGCAATAGTTACTCTTCCTAGGGCATGTTTGATGTCTTTTAACAACTTAGCATTACTAATCATGTGGTGAGATGCTCCTGAATCTACTACCAAGTTCTGATCAGTTTTAGCAAGTAGTTTATGAGACAATAAGGTGATACAGAGCGTTTGGAGGCATAATCCTTGATGAGGTCCTCCAAATCACTCCTTCTCACATAATCAGTGTTGGTGAAGAGTGCAAGCTCTCCTCCTTGAGAGGATGAAGCCGCCTGCTCATTCACAGTCTCTTGAGAGATGTTGGCCCTTGAGTCTTTGAACTTGGATGGCTTGAGATGAGGGTGAAGGATCCAGCACTTGTCCTTCGCATGTCCTTTCTTCTTGCAATGGTCACAGAAGACAACCTTCCTTTCCTCTTGTTTGAACACGCTCTTGTTGGCAGTGACAAAGTCCCCTTTTCCTCCAAACAATCCAATGTTTCCCTGCTCCTTTTGGATTCTTGAACACACCTCTTCAAAGTCACACTACAAGAAATATAAGCATTGATAGCACATGAGGATAGCACGATTTCGGTAAGTGTTATCGTAGAATGTATGCTGGAATGAGGTGCTCTATTACAACATTATATCAACGTTGTATTGTTATTTTGTTAAGCGGAAAACTAAAATTTTGTTTAGGAACCAAAATTCTGCTACGAGTACCAAAAATTTGTTTCGAGCGTAATTATTTTTTGTACTAGCGCCAACACTTAGACAAAAAGCAAGACTTAACATTTTTCCTTCACAATTTTTAGATTAAAAAAATAACTCATATAAGGAACTAAAAAAATTGAGATGAAATTTCATTGATTTTAAGATTCAATCTGTAACTGGATATTGAGAAATTAGAGAGTGAAATCGATGAATTGATAATGAGCGAGTACGAGTTTCCCGGCGACGGAGATATGGTTTTGGAATGGAAGATGGGGCTACCAAGCGACGAAGATTTGGCATCTCTTTCTCAGTTTCTGATTCCGGTGAAGGCGAGTAGTCCGACTCTATGATATAATTAACTCTTTGCTTTTTCTTTCTTTAATTGGGTTACGTTCTTGTTCAGGTTTCCTGTTCTAAGTTTCTTTTCATTTTCTCAGAGTTTGGATACTGACCATTGATGGCAAAATCAAGCTGGTAAGCCTGAAAACTGCAACTAAAAGTTCAGCTCCTATGGTGTAAGCATTCTTACTCTTTTCTAGATTTAATCTCATTTTCTTGTTGTTTCATAAGGTTGGAGAACATATAGAGACGACTAGTACATGACTTGCTTTCACTTTTCCTGTTTACTGATAAGATCTTGTTACTTGTTTGTTTCTAGGGTGAGCCAAAGAAGAAGAAGACTGGATGCGTGGTACATGTTGAGTATTTGGTACTTGATGAAGTTGACCAGATGCTTGTTGTTGGCTTTAAGGTGATGTCTACACTCAGCATCCACAGTGAAATCTCGATGCATAGAGTCTATATGATTTTGTACCTGCGATTTTGTCTACTTGAGAATTTGTCTTAACCCAGGGAGCATACTTGATGCAGGTTCTTAATTCAAATGGAGTTGTTTAGTGGAGTTCTTTGAACCTTGGTATCTTTCTACTGTCCATACTTTACTCATGCATAGGTTATGCAGGTTCTTAATTTAAAGTCAGAAAGAAGAACGCTAAGGACTCCAAAAGATCAGGACGCACAAGAGCAAAGTAAAGGAACTTGAGGCCAGATCAACACCAGATCTGAGGTATACGATCATTTGATTCTTTCTCCTTCACATTTAGAGTCTCTCAATACCCTGATATTTATCTTGGCTTATTAGATTCGAATTTTGTCTACTTAAGAAGAATCTTAAAGCTTATAAAGTTTTGTAAGTTGGACAGGGATTTAGATGGGCAGTAGACAATGAGGAGTGGGAAGCAAGAGTCAATAGTATAAAGCCTTTATATGAAGGTCACATTTTGAATAAACACACAAAAATAAAGCCTTTAGCCTCTCACTTTCATTTGAACCTACCTCTCCTCTCAATCTGCATTGGTAAACTTTTGTCAGGTCTTTGTACATATAAAAACCATGCTTGTAATTGAAGTTTTGATTGATTTGTTTACCTCTCAAAGGGTAACTGAAGAAGCAGTGTGGAGAGAGCTTAAATAGAGTGAAGAGGACGTATTACAAGTGGCTAGAAAATGGTTTCTAGTGTTATTGAAAGAAGGCTTTACTTAATTCATGTTTCCTTATGCAGGCCAAAGACTCGGCACGGATGATGATGGAGAATAAGCGCAACATTTGTTCTCTTGAAGAAAACAGCATGAAACGACACAAGTCTGATCTTTCTCTCCCTACCAAGGTCTTATTATCATACTCTCAATCTTCAAAATCAGAATTCATTTTGCCTATGAAGCTGCATGGCATTCTTGGACCAGCATCCTAATGATCTTGGAACTTTGTTCTTATGTTGTTTTAACAGGAGCAGAAGGACAAGGTTGTAGAACGTATCTCAGCTCTTCAACAGCTGCATCAGTTCTTCTAGAGGCGATGCAATACATTCAGTTTCTTCAAGAACAAATCAAGGCCAGCATCTTGTTTTTGAATCAAAATATGTTTCAGAAGTCTCGTCCGATCCAACATTGACTTTTCTTAACTGCCTATACAGGTTGTAGACTTCGTGGCTGCGAATAGTGATGAACGCCACGAGGTCGAACGTTTGAGGTCAGAATCTATCCGTTTGGCTGCTCGTTGTTATGAGCTGCGGGCCTCGTTTAACGAGCGCCTTCTGGTTGAGCAGAAGGCTCGCCGCGAGATGCTTGCTGACCATCTTGTGAAATTGAAATCGGAGAGGGAGCGGGAAGAGCTTTATGTTGAGAAGATTCTTCTCTTTAATCAAGTGGTCTCTGTTCTTGGTGCATACCGACTGTTGGCTGAAAAGGGGATCCATCTTCCTTCTGCGTTGATTGCCCAGCTTGAGCTGGATGAGCCCTTGCTTCACCAACATGTTAGTGCGTTGAAGCCTATTGCACTTGGCACTTGTGACTTGCTCACTTTGCCATTCTCTGCTGATAATGCCATTGTCGATGGCGTGGCGGACATTGACGGGGTGAGTGCTTTGTCTGCTGAGGTTGTAACTATCTCTGAAAGGCCGGGCTCTTTGGATTGACTGCGCGGTGCAGCCCAGCTTTCGTTTTCCTTCCCTTTTCTTTTCTCTCTTTTTTTGTAAAATATTAACTTTTGGGCGGTCGTTATCCATTTGTAAACGCTTTTTCTTGTGCCTATTTATTGCGCTTCGGAACTTGTATTTGCATTGAAGGTTGCGTTGGTAACCGCTGTGCTGCTCTGGGAATTGCTTCTTTTTGATTATAAATGTTCCTTCTCTTCTTCTGTTTTGTCGATTTGAACTATGTTCTTGCTTGCAAATCACCGTGTTTGGGTGGGCCTTGGTTGCGAAGCTGTCAATCGACGTTGCTGCCAAGTGGTTTCGATGCTTGGGCGCTATCCGAGGGCCTTTCTTGTTTATTATACTTGTAGGTTCGAGGATGATTTCGATGTGTTGCTGATTTTAGTAATGAGCCGGGGTCGGGCCGACTATCCTTCCTTCTTGGTGAGGGAGGCTTGGTTGCTGCCAGACTGTACAGGAGATCCGTGGGATCTATTCTTGGGGGCCAGTGTTTACCCCAACTTGGACTGCTTCGGTCGGTTGCCTTTGCTTGGATCCTCTGCCCTTCTGGGAGTGGCTTTGCAGGGGACAAACGTTTGATGTGGCGCTTATTGCATGGTTTTCCGTTTGTTTGCCGTAATTATTGCCCATGGCTTTCTTCGTCGTGGGAGACGTGAACCCTTGTTTGGGCGAGGTCGTCTTTTGAGATATTGAGTCTCTTTTTTTTTTTGAGCGTTCGCTTTATTTTATTCCTTTGTAATCTGGATGAGAATAGTATTTGAAGTAAAAGGAGATGCGTTGTTGTCCTTCTTTTTTTTTTGCACATATTATTTTTTTTTTTGGTTTTTGCGAGTCTTTTCTCGGCTTTGGGCGAGATCAAATTTTAGGTGCAAGTACGTGCTTGGCTTATCCTGTCTTTGATTTTCTCGAGCGGAAACAATGCTCGCCCCTTTACACATGGATGCTTATGAATGCGAGCTTAGGCTCGGCTTATTTCGTCATCCGTCGAGCTACCTAGGTGCGAGTACGTGCTTGGCTTATCATGTGGGATCCCTGGACATAGCTGTGCGAAAGAGGTTCGGCTTACAAAACTTTTCCTAGAGACCCGTGCGGGATCTGGGCCCGGCTTACAAAAATGCGACACAAAATGTCGCTGTGCATGAGACACGTGTTTATTTAATCGATCATTTGGCCAGAATGTCGATTGTTAGTTATTTGTGGGCTAGATCGTATGATAATGCGTGAAGCTTTTTTATTGAAAATATAAAGGTGACTGAACCCTACACAGGTTGCCTACGTACTCTCTGAAGAGAAATCAATCCAGGTGTAGTTCTTTTCTGGTCTTTACATTCGCATGGAAATAAAAGAAACCTATTTTTACCTCGGTCGGTTGTGGTTTTGGAGACGCCGCTTTCAGAGGGTGCTGGAATGTTTCAAGCTGACTGATGCGTTTTCTTTGTTCGTTGAAAGATTCTCCCTTGCTTCGTTTGCTGCGGCTTCCCGTTCAATATGTCCGGGCGGCTTGAACGTCTTGGTTGCGTTGCTGCTGTGGTTGGTTGAAAACCTTTGTGGTCTCGATGTTTGCGGAGTCCTTCGAAAAATGAGGTTGACGAAGCTGTTTGGTTCCAACGTGATTTTGATGATCCTCTGCCCGTTGGGGCGGAACTCGACAATGAGCGAGTCACTATGCTTTGTCCCGAAATTTGCTTGGTTTTCCGTGGTGGGAATAATTTCCTTGTCGTTTCCCGATTTTTTCGCGAAAGTCATGTCTGATCGCCCTCGTGTGTCTACGTTTTGAGTGCGTCCTTGTGCTGATTGTTCCGAACTGTTTGGAGCTTGTTCACCTGTTGTGCCGATTTCGTCTTGGCCCTCGCGGCGGGCTCGTTTTGGCCGTACTTCGGATGTTGCTTCCCGTTTTTCCCACCATTGATCAGATCGCTCTGATTGTCCTTCGTTACATATGGGATGTTCCTTTATCCCTTGTCCTTCGTGAGAGGTCGCTGGCGTGCTTTGATTGGCTGGGGCCGCCGCTTCACTCTGATATTTGCTGAGTAGGAGGCTTCGTAGGTGTCGACATTCAGGGGTGTTATGTCCGGGTCGCTGGTGGAAGGTGCAGAAGAGCCCGCCCTGGTCGTCGGTCCGTGCAAGTTTGATATGTGCCCGGCTGTGGTGGGTCCCTGGCCTCTTCTTTTTTTCGCTGAGAGGTTTTTGTTCGGGTTTCTTTACGTTTTCAGTCGAGGAGAACTTTTCCATCAGCAAATTCCTCTTTTCTTCTAGCGCGGCGAGAGTTGATGCTCGGTGGAGGGCGTCTTCGAGGGTCTGTGCCTTTTTCGTTATTAGCTCGTATCGGAGAGGCGATTCATGCTAGAGCCCGTGTCGCAGCGCTGAGAGCCCTTCTTTGCCTGTCGTCGGGGTTTTGGAGGCGATGGCTCCAAACCTGTTGATATATGATTTAAGAGATTCCTCCGGACCTTAGTTTATGGTCCAGATATCGTCGTCAGGAGTTTCTTCTTGGTCGACTGCGGAGTGATGCTCGAGAAAGGCGGTCGTTAGTTTCTGGTAACTATCAATGGAACATGTTTTCAGAGATAGGAACCAGTCGAGTGCTGCGCCACCTAGCCTTTCGATGAAGAGTCGGCAATAGCCGGCGTCGCGTTCTTCCGGAGGGAGTCGCGTTCGTACTAGCGCGGTGTTGAAAGCCGCCAAGTATCAGCGTGGATTCGAGGTTCCTTCGTAGGTTGGTAACTTGATTCCTTCGAGGTGTCTGATTGGCGTGCTAGTTATCCTTACTGTGAATGGAGTGCTTTGTCCTTCTTCACGGGATTGGTCGGGACGGCTGTTGCTGCTCCTGATCAGTTCATCGATCGGTTCTTCTCGGGTCTCGGCGAAAGGAGAGGGGGCTTCCCCTCTAGCATTGAAGGCCTCGCTTTCTTGCTCGTGATTGTGGGAGATGTAGGCTGCCACGGCGCCGATGCCACGAGAATCGTTGGTGACGACGGTGTCTCATTTATCTTATTTAGTGAGTTTGTGTTTCAGATGAGTAGATTCCAAGGAAGGGGGCTCGGAGCTTGCTCGTATTGATTTACGAAAGGTTCTGTCATCTCGGCTTCGTCTTATATCGTAAAGAAGTTTTATCGTCCCCACAGACGGCGCCAATTGTTGTTACGGAAACTCGACCTAGTCAATATTACGGGCTACGATCTGATATGTCCGAACAACGAGGTGAGATACAAATATAAAGTGAGGTCGAATGATTCTTTATTGGTGTTAAGGCCGGAGCCGAGCTATGAACAGGATGGTGCGAGGTGTGAGTCCGTCGAATGACGTGCTCACTAAGCTATGCTTGAGGTCGGAGCTTTATAGAAGTAGCTCGGCCTCTTTACAAGTTCCAATCTGCTTAAAATGAAGAGTGAAGGGTCCTATTTATAGTGCTTGGATGCTGACTTTTCTTTGGGCTGTTAACTTCTTAATGGGCTCTCTCCTTCTTATGTTCATGCGCCTCAAATAGTCATGACCACTCGTCCTCAATTCGGAGCCCATCTCATCCTGCACAAGCTCAAATTTTTTGGGTATTTCCATGGTGATATCATTGAATGTCTGTGTTATAGCCATAGAGTTTGATGATTTCAAGTTTATATGTCTTAAATTGATTGCTCTTTATTAAGTCTAAGCTTGTTTTCCATTTATGGATGTGTTTTGAATGCATTGATGTGTTTTGAAAATGCATGTCGTTCTTTAATAAAAAATGTTTTATGGATGTAAAAGGGAATCCAATATGGTGGATGAATTGTAGAGCAGTTCGTCTTATACAGTTTCAAAGATGCCTAGGTTACTTTTTCCGCTAAAGGATACTGTGGATGCTAAAATCCATACTCAAGGATTTAGAGTGATTTTGTGTTTAAGGAAAGATGGGGTAGAATCTCAATGAACCAACAATATAAATAAAGACTTGAATCGACGAATTGGATTTGTATTGAATGAATAATGAGTTTACAAGAAGAGATTAGCTAAAATACAGGTTTAGCTCGGTAAAAATCAGATGCCTTGATGAATGAAGAAGGAAATCCTTTTATAGATCTGTTTCTGCAACTAACTTCCGCAGTTCCCGGGCGCGTGCTCCACGTACTCCGCGATCTGGGGGATCTTGGAGACTTGATCCACTCTGCGCACGTGTTAACAGATTCCGGATTACGGGATCCGTTATGACTTAGTCTTGCCTTCGATCTTCGGCTTGGAGCTTGATGTCGCGAAGATCGAGCTACGAAGCTGTAGAGTAGAGCTCGTCACCGGAGCTGTAGAGTAGAGCTCGTCACCGGAGCTCTAGAGTAGAGCTCGTCACCGGAGCTCTAGAGTAGAGCTCGTCACCGGAGCTCTAGAGTAGAGCTCGTCACCGGAGCTCTAGAGTAGAGCTCGTCACAGAGCTGTAGAGTGGAGCTCGTAACCTGAGCTGTAGAGCTCGATGTTAGCTTTTCACCAATTAACATTGCGCCACATTTTGACTTTCGTTGACTGGATTTAAGTGCGAAATCCGAACCAAACAATTTCCCCCCAGTCCTTTAGACGAGCTGGCGAGCTCTGAAGGACGAGGAATGATCGGGAAGAACGAAAGTCTTTGTTGTTATGCCTCAAGCTTGTGTTGAGCTCTCGTTGGCAAAATGTTTAGCTTGGATGCTCATGTTGTAGAGTCGAGCTATGTTATCAGTATTCGAGAGTTTGAATACTAAGATCGCGAGATTGAGCTATTGTGTTTTGTTTGTTTAGTCTGGCCAGATGTTTTGGTTTAGAGCTCATTGCGATAAGTTTATGCCTTTAGATCAATGTTCTCTCGAATTTTGAAACTCGTTTAGCTTGTTAGAAAGCTGTGAGTTGTAGCTCGTATGTAGAATGGATTCGAGAACTGATCATCAAGTGCATGATTAAGAAGATTCGTTAATGAGATCTCTTAGTTGTGGAGTTCTCCTAGAATTCGTTTGGTGAATCCTTACTGAGAGGAGTCTCCAAATTTAGCTGTGTATTGTTTCAGCTGTTTTATAGAGTTCGATGTAGCGAAGTCTTTGAGACTTAGCGTGAAATCAAACTTTTGTGAAGTCTTAAGACTTCGATGTTTGAGGAAGTGGCTGAACTCGAGGATTGAGCTGCCTACGTATCCCATCAGGGGATCAAGCCTATACGTAGTTCGATTATTTTAGTACTCAGAGGTACTCTGGTACTGCGTTTTTAACTTTGGTGAGCTTATAGATGCTATTGCGCACTATTTTGGTAGCTCGGTAGGGGGCTTCCCGTTAGGTCCCTAGTTACCCAACATCTAGCTCTTTATTTAGTACACTTTACGTAATACTAAGTCTCACATCTTGCTTTCTTTGATGTCGTGTTGTATTCTTTTAGCATTGCATCTACATCTTCTTTGTACTTTGCGTAGTACGTAGCTTTATGCATGGCGTCGTCTAAAGACGTGCAAGGTCGAACTATGAGTTCTTTCTTGAACTCTGATGTGTACCAGAGTCCGTTTTCAAGAGCCGCAATGGCTATTTTTTCGCTTGGGTCTGCGATACGAGACTTGACCGCATGAAACCTGCCGATGTAAGCTCTGAGGGTTTCTTCGGGCCCTTGCGCTAGGGCCCAGAGATCAGCTTCGGAGGTTTTGTCTTCGATAAAAATCGAGTACTGCTTTAGGAATATCGATACGAGCTGGGTGAAGTTGTCGACCGAATTCCTTTTCAGGCTTGCGAACCACTCCAGTGCGGTACCGGTGATATTCTCGGCGAAGAGTCTGCAGTAACCTGGCTCTTTTTCCTCATCGTTAAGATGGGCTCTGGAGAATGCGAGCCGGAAGGCTCTAACATGGGCTTTTGGATCCGAAGTTCCTGAGTACTCTGGGATTTTTATCTTTCCAGTGTTATGGATCCGTGCGTTAGCGATCTTATCCGTGAACGGAGTTCGACGGGTTTCTTCGATCACTTGATCGATTTCTGGAGCCGAGCTCGTTGCCATGTAGACTGCGGCTTGAAGACACTGGATCTTAGCGTGGATGCCCTCATTCTCCGTGTTAGTTCGGTTCCCAAACATATGAGGTTGCGTGTTCCGCATACGCGAGCTGTGGAACTCCCGCACCGTGCTCGGGGAAGGCCGAGCTGAGTTAGTTCCAGCTTGCGAGCTCGAAGAAAAAATTGGAGGTCCTGTTTGCTGGATCAGTTCGCTTGGAAGAGGTCCGGCTGTATAACCCGCTTGGGTAACTCCGGGAGCTTGCGAACTCGAAGCAAAGGTTGGAGCTCTCGTTTGAGAAGCAGATCGAGCTAAAAGGTTTCGATGTTCAGCTATATCTCTTTCGAGATGATCCAAGCGAGCTAGAACATTTTGTTGGGATGCTTCCTGGTTTTGAGATTTGTCTACCAGGATTGCTAGCATCCTCCGGAGTTCCGCCATGTTGTCGTCGACAAATATTGTCGGACATGGTGATGCTGATCGGGTTGGATCGGTTTGGGAAGCTAGAGCTTCACTGGTGGGTCATCCTTCAGATCGGATCCACACCCGAGAGATGTTTCTCTCATTCGTCAGCATGCTAGAGCTTGGAGGTGTGGCTCCGGGACTCTGCAGCTGAGATGGGAGGTCGCGAACCGTTAGAACATGTCCGGTCTGGATCGGGGATGAGCCTGATCCGATGTGTTCGTTTTGAGCATTAAAGCTATGTTGATCGTGATTTGTTGCGTTCGACAATCTGAATGAGTCAGATGAATTTGGATCCATCTTCGTGCGTACGAGCCTTAGATCGGGTTCTGGTGTAAGAGAAATCTATGAATCTCCCCCCACAGACGGCGCCAAAATGTGGATGCTAAAATACACACTCAAGGATTTAGAGTGATTTTGTGTTTAACGAAAGATGGGCTAGAATCTCAATGAACCAACAATATAAATAAAGACTTGAATCGACGAATTGGATTTGTATTGAATGAATAATGAGTTTACAAGAAGAGATTAGCTAAAATACAGGTTTAGCTCGGTAAAAATCAGATGCCTTGATGAATGAAGAAGGAGATCCTTTTATAGATCAGTTTCTGCAACTAACTTCCGCAGTTCCCGGCCGCGTGCTCCACGTACTCCGCGATTTGGGGGATCTTGAAGACTTGATCCACTCTGCGCACGTGTTAACAGATTCCGGAGATTACGGGATCCGTTATGACTTAGTCTTGCCTTTGGTCTTCGGCTTGGAGCTTGATGTCACGAAGATCGAGCTACGGAGCTGTAGAGTAGAGCTCGTCACCGGAGTGTAGAGTAGAGCTCGTCACCGGAGCTCTAGAGTAGAGCTCGTCACCGGAGCTCTAGAGTAGAGCTCGTCACAGAGCTGTAGAGTGGAGCTCGTAACCGGAGCTGTAGAGCTCGATGTTAGCTTTTCACCAATTAACATTGCGCCACATTTTGACTTTCGTTGACTGGATCTAAGTGCTAAATCCGACCCAAACAGATACTTATATTCAGATAAACATAAATTTGAAGACATATAACTAAGTCGGTTAATACGGAGTTCAGCCCAAACGAAAAAGGGAAAATAAAGAGCAGAAAAAACTAAAAGCCGACAGAAAACAATCCTCCGAAATTAACGAGGAACACAATAAAACTAAGAAATTGCCGAACTTACAACCGAACTACTACAAATCAGATAGTCTATTAAGATCCAAGGTAGGTGGAAAAAAAACCCAGCAAATCATACAAAAGATGCCTAGATATAGATGGGTACATGTGTATGATTTGCTTGTTCTATTGTGTTTTTAATAGTAATGTTAATATCATTAATAATAAAATGTTGAAGTATTACAACTTAAAACCATAAATTGCTAGACCAACCTAAGAATAGATCTTTTGAGAAGAACTTAATAATAATAAAGAATTATGGTATTAAGCTGCTTCAAAACTAATATTGCAAAATTTTAAAACTTAAAAAAATATTGCAAGTGTTGGAAGGTTTTAGTGTACATTATCTATTAAAGCTCATTGATCCAAAATTCGTTGTTTAGAGCATCTTTCACAAGTTTTTAAAATTTTAAAATTTTGAGGTTTGACTCTCCTTAAAATAAGGTTGTTGTTGGAGATGACCGCCAATACTTCATCCTCAGTCTGGTATTTGCCACTGGTTCTCAGTTGAGCTCTTGGCTCGTCTGGGACATGCACACTTACTCTTTCTATTCATGAAGCTTAAAGGGTGGATCTCTTTTGAGGATTATTTACTGATTATAAAACTGCAATTAGAACAGATGGAAAACCTTGCACGACAAGCACAAACAACGCCCCCTGGACAGCTGATGGAAAACCCTTGCATGCCAAGCATGGACAATCCCCCTTTGGCGGCTAAGGATTTGCACTTCAATTTGAAGCTCCACTCCAGTGAGAGAAAAAAGGTCTCGACTTGAGGAATCCAGAGTGAGTGAGAGAAGAATCAGAAATGTCTTGTTGCTATGGACATGGCGGATCATGAAGTGGATCTGGATCAAACCAAGGATACTGGAGAGTTACCTGAGAAGACAGGGTCTCCCCGGAACTCCTTACTTGAGAAGACATGGTCTCCCTCTATCGCCAGTTTGCTTCCCCTGTCTACCATGGATTTGCTTCTTTTTGGATCTACCATAAGCTGTATTGAATCGCCGGTCACCGAGCCTCCTGAACCTCCTTACTTTGCGCCTCCGTCGCTCATCTCTCGTCGTCCTCTGCTCATGCCTCTGCCTGATACTCCGCCGGTTGTGTCGAGATCTTCCGCTCTTGCTGCTCCTCTGATCCGAAATCCGCTTCCTCTGATCCTCTGCTCATGCCTCCGCCTCTGGCTCCACCGTCCGTGGTCTTTCCTTCCCCCACCACCACTGCTTCTCTCCTTGGTCTGCTGACGTTCAACCCCTGCTCTCCCTCTCTACTGACTCGCGCGCCTCCACAAACTGTGGATCTCATCCACGGATGGTTACAGCTTCTCTTTGGCCGAAGATGCTCCTGTTTGCGCCACCTTGGTGGGTAGAGACTCTACCTCAGTTCGAAAAGGTTTTTTTACGTTTGATGTTGAAAGAATTTGAAATTGCAGCTATGGGTTTTAAAAGTCTCGACAAGTAATGTGTGTTCTCCGGTGACACATTTCTGTTTGTATGCGGTTCTTTGCTGCCATGTGCAGATCTTTGCTCCAACTTAATTCTTTGTAGCCTCTGATTTATCGATCTTCCTTCATTTCCTTTGAATCGCTGCTCTTAACGAGTCCGTACCTTACTATAGTGTGGGTTTCGACTCCCATTTCTCCGACTCTGTTGTAGGGGAGCTTGCTTTTCTCTAACCGGGTTTTTGTGGTGTCTTATGGTGGCTCTGATTCTGACTCCGCCAGCACCTCCCGACCCGCCGGATCCTATCACTTCATTGCGTTGTTCCTTTGTTTATTGGGCATTTGGTTCTGTAGTCTTGACCCTCTCCAGTTCTGGAGACATGTCTTTCGTGACTTTTCTCACCTCTACTACCTCTACTTCTCCTGCCTTTCAAGCTTGGTTATGTTTTGTCTGCTATGGCAACTATCCAGCTTGTACTGGTTCTAATCTTCAGACCAATTGTGATCTCCCTGTCCCTTTTTCAAGTTTGATCTTGTCGGCTCTTTAGAATGTTTGGAACTTGACTAGTTTATATCTTATTGCAAGATTTATTGTCCTTACGCTTAAGCTTCACTGTCTCCATTTACCTCTTTATGAGGCTATTAGACTTGTTCTTAGCTCTCATTTACCTCTTTATGAGGACCCCTTACCTCTTTATGAGGATTCTTTACCTCAGTATGAGGTTGCTAGAATCGGTTTTAGCTCTCATTTACCTCTGTATGAGGATCTTGTTCCCGTTTATCGGGAGTTTTTTGGACTCTCGTAGTCTCTTTGCCTCCTTTACGGAGTTCGTTTCCCCCTTGGATTCACCATTTGTTCTAAATGGTTGGGTTACAAGGGGTGTCATAAAAGTCCCAACTTGTAGGTGTTTAATCGCCTTTGTAGCCATTATGGAGATGGAAAATTGTGCACTTGTTGTTGTTCCAATCTCGGGTATTAAACCACTACATTGCTCTCCAATACTCAAGGTTTTGTCTTACTTAACAACTTCATTATCGATGAGAACCGAGGATATCTCCAAGACTGTTATTTGTTTAAGTGCTTTCTCTTTATGCTTTTCTGTTTATCTTGTTGTAATTGTTGCTTCTTATGACATTATGACGGTGTTATTTGAGAACATTTACTCATTTTATATTTTATAGAGTTTGCCTTTATATAAAAAGTTGTTTGACAAAAAAAAGAATATATGGAAAACCCTTGCACAACAAGCACAAACAATGCCCCTTTGACGGTAAATGGAAAACCCTTGCATGCCAAGCACAAACAATCTCCCTTTGGCGGCTAAGGATTTTTCACTTCAAAGTGAGTGAGAGAAGAATCGGAAATGTCTTGTTGCTATGGACATGGCGGATCGTGAAGTGGATCTGGATCAAACCAAGGATACTGGAGAGTTACCTGAGAAGATAGGGTCTCCCCGTAACTCCTTACACGCCTCTCGTCGGAGATATGAAGAGGAAGGTTAATATGTTAATGGAGGCACGATCAAAACCCATCAATCTAACGGATGACATCACCCACGTCTCCTTTCTCTCACCTTGAAGATGTTCAATTTTCACGGTATTGTGTCTCTCTTCGCTTTCCCTTGAGAGATCCTTCCTGATTTAAAGAATGCCGTTTTTGTTTCCGTGTAGAATTTAGGTTGACTTGATTGAAAGTTACGTTGGTGGAACATGAAAGTCTTTCTTTATATGAATTGTACCAGTTACAGCGATCATGATAACGAATCGAGATGAAAAGTATATAATAAAGTTTATGCTTTGAGAAGTCTGCTACATTCCCTTTGCTCAGATTGTTAGCAGGTGATAGGTCTAAGTTTTAATCCTATTCTACTGCAAGTGCACAGTTAATGCAATTATAGTATGAAGGGTATCGAATCCACAGAGACTCTAGACTCTAGCGATAGATTATAGAATTTCGGGTTAAGCTAGGTAGAAGCAATAGAAAGCAGTAAATCAAAATAGAAAGAAAGTAAACGGTTTGTAAATCAGAAGGCGAAGGCATCAGGTCAAGGGAGTTCTCAGGAAATCAGGAACATAGGCTAATCAATCAATCGGGATCTAATTAAGAACAGTTCTAGAACTGGAATCACGGAAGTATAAGAAGCCAACTTTCGTTGCGAATCCTATCTATGTCTAACAACCTAGCAAGCCAACTTTCGTTGCGAATTGTAGAGTTCTAAACAAGCATTAATCTCAAGTTCTTTCGTTCCAAAATTCCTCTAAACCAAATTTCTTTGCGAGTAGATCAAATTGCTCATCTAGGTTCTTTCTAGCTAATTAACCAACTGTCATTGTGGAAATCAACCTAACATCATAAATCTGGGTAGCTAATTCAGATTAAGCATTAAGAACAACCCT
Source organism: Orychophragmus violaceus (assembly GCA_030180135.1). Classification (NCBI taxonomy): domain Eukaryota; kingdom Viridiplantae; phylum Streptophyta; class Magnoliopsida; order Brassicales; family Brassicaceae; genus Orychophragmus; species Orychophragmus violaceus. Next base: position 85,293,370 of record CM058240.1, on the reverse strand, counting down.
AGATGAAGAAATAATATATATGAATCCCTACAGATCGATTAACCTATAATTCCATGAAATCCCTTGTGAGAATCCCTAAACCTAACTGTTAAAATACTCAGACATGATCATCGAAACAGAAGACATCATGAATAGAAAACCAAATAGCATATAATAAAATAAAGAACTGGGGTTCGAAATCTTCTCTCTGTCGAGTATCTGATCAGCCCCTAAAACTCTCTGAATGTAAAATAAAATGTAGCCTAAACAAGTGGCTAAAAACCCTAATATATAGTCTAAAACACGTTTTTGGGCCTTTTTGTAAGTGGGCAAAAACTGTAATTTCTCCAAAATGCAGATTTTTGGGCGCAGAACCCTTGGAATCACCTTGCGTCGATCGTTGCAAGGTGATTTCGTAGCCAATGAACTCTGTGAGATCTCTAAACAGTGCATAATTGACCCAAATGCTTCCAAAACGTCCAATTAGGCTCCAAATGTCCTTAAACCTGTAAAACACCTGAAAAGACTCCAAAACATAATAAAAGACTCGATAAATAAGACATATACCATGGCTAAAATCCCTAAAATCCATGGTATATCAACTCCCCCACACTTAGCTTTTGCTTGCCCTCAAGCAAACAGAAGACCAAGATCAGGAGAAGAAGTTTGAAAACTTCTGAAACTCGTTTCATCGTAGAAGCACCACACTCAGATTCGCCTTAGTAAGCCACATGAAAATGAACCTGCAAACATCAAGACCAACATGTACTTCCCCCACACTTAGAACTGTCCTGAGTAAGCTCCACAATCACATTCAGAGCATCCAAATTCACCATACTGACTTCTATAAGCTATTAAGTGCGGTCTCACCTATGGGGTATCGATCAAAGAACACATGGACTCTTACTCTGTTAGCATCTGACCACTCAACTGTTGCTTCTGGTCCCTTTCTTTTCTTTTTCCTTCCTTAGCACTGATTTTTCCCCACTGGGTATCATTTTATTTTTTCTATCAGTGCTCTTCCCTTACTGGGGCATACTTTGGACATGTTTCCATGGATGCACAGGAGGTAATAGGGGTCTCTACCACTCCTGCGACCACTTTGAAGCTACTAGCTTATCCTCAGTTTGTCTCTTTTTTTTTTTACTTTCAAGGAAGGAAAGAAGGGAACCATAATCAGACAGGTTTACAAGCTGTGCCAGAACCAACAGAGGAATCCGACTCAAAGTATACCAAGCCCATAAGTGAGAAAATTAAGTCAAGTTAAAGGTGCGAAGTCAAGTAATGGATCCTCCGAATACCTGAAGTGATATGGGTGTCCTCAGTAGGCTGGTCTGTGTTGGGTTTTCTAATAGTCATAGATCATCTGCAAGTCATCCAATGGTCACTTAAGTTCCTGCAAGTGTGGTAATCTCCTCAAAAAGTCCTTGTTTCCAACTCAATTTGACTCAATAAAATAAATTTGGACTAATGATATATCATGGTTTTTACTAGTTTTAGACCATGATATAAGTGTGTTTTAGTGTCTTTTTGTGTTCTTTTAAAGTCTTTTACAGGTATAATCAGGTTTGGAGCTGAATTGAAGATATTGGAGTATTTTGGAGATTTTTGGAGTGTTTGGCCGAGAGATAGAGTTCACTGTCCGAAACAGAGTAATGCGTCGATCGTTGCACTCTAGCACCGATCGTTGCACCAGCGAGATGGGCCGAAACTCGGCGGTTTATGAAGAGTCAAGATATTGCACCCTGATCCAGAAGTTCCTGATATTTACAAAGAAGCCCCTAGCCGAGATTAGACCTATATTATTGAGTTTTTGGTGTTTTAATTAGATACGCTTTTACTTACGCTTTCATAATTAAGAGCAGAGGATTTTTAGAGCTTTTGGGGCTGATCTGAACCTTTACTTCATTCTGTATTTGGAGAAGATTTCGAACCCCTTTAATTCTTTATCTTTTATGCAATTTATTCTTCATATGATTATGTTTTAATTATCTATGTCTGAGTAGATTCCTTGTTAGGTTTAGGGTTTCTCACATAGGATTTCATGACTTGCTAGACTTGTTTAATTCAGTTAAGGATTCATAACTATATCTGTTCTTCAATCTAATTGTGCTTAAAGCTAGTTCTAACCTGATCAATTAGAATCTAGATCTTAGGTTGCTAAATACGACACGGAAGTGTGGTTTAGGAATCTGAACTAGTTAGGTTGAGCAATTAAACTTCTCGCAAACGAAAGTTTGGTTTAGGATAATTGTGAACATATCAAACTTGGAATTAATGCTAGTTTAATCTGTTAGTTCTCGCAAACGAAAGTTTGGTTTGCTGCACTTAGGCTTAGAGAATTATCGCAAAGGAATTTGGTTAATTCTATATCTGTGTTTTGAGTTCTAGAACTGTGCTTAATGAGATCCTTGCTGAATGAACTGTCTGCTTGTCTGATTTCCTGAGAACGCCCTAGACTTAGCGCTCTTAATAACTTGTTTTCACAACCAACAATCTCTGCTTTCTGTTTACTTTCTCGCATTGCTTTTAATTCAATCACATTGCTTTCTTCCTAGTTTATTTTCCTGTTCTTGAGCTATTGAATACCAGAGTCCCTGTGGATTCGATACCTATATACTACAACCACTGAACTGTGCACTTGCAGTTAGATGCCTCCGAATTTCATTCTTGAGGTTGAGGTTTTTGATTGCTGGGGCATAGACTTTATGGGTCCTTTTCCCTCATCTTATGGGAATAAATTCATCCTGGTTGCTGTGGATTATGTGTCTAAGTGGGTAGAAGCAATAGCTAGTCCAACCAATGATTCTTCAGTAGTCATTAAGCTGTTTAAGTCCATCATATTCCCTAGATTTGGAGTACCTCGTATAGTGATTAGTGATGGAGGATCTCACTTTATTAATAAGGTCTTCGAGAAGCTCCTAAGGAAGCATGGAGTTCATCACCGAGTTGCTACTCCTTATCACCCTCAGACTAGTGGACAAGTCGAGGTTTCTAACAGACAGATCAAGGGGAATCTGAGTATTGTAGCTTCTAGGATGAAATGAGTTTCTGAAGAGTTTTCAAACCTCTTCACCAAGCTTTAGTTCTCTGTTTTGCTTGAGGGCAAGCAAAGGCTAAGTGTGGGGGAGTTGATATATCATGGTTTTTACTAGTTTTAGACCATGATATAAGTGTGTTTTAGTGTCTTTTTGTGTTCTTTTAGAGTCTTTTACAGGTATAATCAGGTTTGGAGCATATTTGGTGATTATGGCACTTTTTGGAGATTTTTGGTGTGTTTGGCCGAGAGATAGAGTTCACTGTCCGAAACAGAGAAATGCGTCGATCGTTGCACACATGCACCGATCGTTGCACCAGCGAGATGGGCCGAAACTCGGCGGTTTATGAAGAGTCAAGATATTGCACTCTGATCCAGAAGTTCCTGATATTTACAAAGAAGCCCTTGGCCGAGATTAGACCTATATAATTAAGTTTTTGGTGTTTTAATTACTTACGCTTTCATAATTAAGAGCAGAGGATTTTTAGAGCTTTTGGGGCTGATCTGAACCTTTACTTCATTCTGTATTTGGAGAAGATTTCGAACCCCTTTAATTCTTTATCTTTTATGCAATTTATTCTTCATATGATTATGTTTTCATTATCTATGTCTGAGTAGATTCCTTGTTAGGTTTAGGGTTTCTCACATAGGATTTCATGACTTGCTAGACTTGTTTAATTCAGTTAAGGATTCATAACTATATCTGTTCTTCAATCTAATTGTTCTTAATGCTAGTTCTAACCTGATCAATTAGAATCTAGATCTTAGGTTGCTAAATACGACACGGAAGTGTGGTTTAGGAATCTGAACTAGTTAGGTTGAGCAATTAAACTTCTCGCAAACGAAAGTTTGGTTTAGGATAATTGTGAACATATCAAACTTGGAATTAATGCTAGTTTAATCTGTTAGTTCTCGCAAACGAAAGTTTGGTTTGCTGCACTTAGACTTAGAGAATTATCGCAAAGGAATTTGGTTAATTCTATATCTGTGTTTTGAGTTCTTGAACTGTGCTTAATGAGATCCTTGCTGAATGAACTGTCTGCTTGTCTGATTTCCTGAGAACGCCCTAGACTTAGCGCTCTTAATAACTTGTTTTCACAACCAACAATATCTGCTTTCTGTTTACTTTCTCGCATTGCTTTTAATTCAATCACATTGCTTTCTTCCTAGTTTAATTTCCTGTTCTTGAGCTATTGAATACCAGAGTCCCTGTGGATTCGATACCTATATACTACAACCACTGAACTGTGCACTTGCAGTTAGATATAGGATTAAAACCTGACCCTATCAAGTTTTTGGCGCCGTTGCCGGGGACTCTTAGAGTCTTCGATAGCTTCGAGCCTAGGGTTTTACTAGGATTTTTTGTTTTCTTTTCGTTTTTGTTTTTATATTTTTTTAGTTACTGATTTCGTCTGTTTTTCTCTCTATCGCAGGTACCAATTTCGCACTGCGTCGATCGTTGCACCCTTGCATCGATCGTCACTAGGCGATTCTGAGATTGAACCGATCGTTGCACTGATAGCATCGATCGTTGCCGGACGATTACAGACAGTTTATGCAGACGCAGAAAACTAGAAGTAATCCGAACTTGGACTTAGTTAATCTCGATCTTGAAAAAATTGGACGTTTAGAGAGAGCTAACAGAAGAGAAAGAAGAGAAAGGATGGTACGAGAGCGTTTGATTCTGATACCAGATGCTGAGGGTACCCTGAGGGATCCGATAAACAATCCTTACAATGCTGCTGGGCAGAGGATTGATGCTGATGGACGAGTGATCCCTGATGTTGAGGAAGCTGAGCCACCACGACAGAACCAAGCTAGACAGATGGTTGTCCATGAGAGGACTTTAGCTGACTACAACAGACCGGATGAGTATCATGCAAACCGGTCAGCTCTAGTGCTTCCTGCTTTTGAGAGAAATGATTTTGAGATCAAAACCATCTACTACTCGCTGATGAGACAGAATGCATTTCATGGTTACCCAACGGAGCAGCCTATGGATCACATTGATTCGTTTGAGGACATAGTCACTGGCATGAAGTATGATGGAGTCTGCCCAGATTATCTGTTCCTTAAGCTCTTTCCGCACAGTCTTGCTGGAGACGCTAGTGCATGGCTAAAGCAGTTGGCACCTGCTCAGTATACTACTTGGGCAGCCTTGAAGAGTGAGTTCCTGCGTCACTTCTATGATGATGCGTGCTCAGACCAGTCCAGACAGGACATACTCACCTTTTCCCAAGGAGCTGTGGAGCCTTTAAAGACTGCCTGGATGAGATTTAAGCAGTATCAGCGTGACTGCCCACACCATGGATTTACTGAAGTTCAGTTGATTGGCATTTTCTTCAGAGACATAGATCTTCCATATCAGTCTGCGCTGGATAATTCCAGTAATGCTAACTTCAACACCAGGACTCCTACACAGGCTAAGCAGTTGATTGAGAACCTAATAGGCAGCAACAGTTGCAAGACTATGGATGAGAGGAGGAAGAAATCTGGTGGAAGTGTAGAGAATTCTGACATAGCTGATATTAGATCTAGGCTGGACACAGTTTGCAATCTCCTAGCAGGTAAGAAAGCTGTCCACTTTGCCCAAGATGTAGAGGTAATTCAGACTGAGGAGGACACTCAGGAGGAAGATGTGAATTACATAGGAGGATCTGGATTCCAAGGTAATAGATTTGGTAATCAACAGGGAAACATATTCTTCAATGGAGGACAGAAAAGTGGTTTTCAGAAGACCTTTGGACAAGGTACTCAGAGAACCAATGGATCTGAGAGTAGAGTGGAGACGATGCTGAAACAGATGATGGAGAGTCAGACTAAGAATGCAGCAGATGTCAACGAGAAGATGGAAACAATCTACAGGGAGCTGAATGGGAAGTTTGAATATTTGAGCACACACATGAAGGAGCTTGATGCTAGAGTTGCAAGAACTGTTGGATATGCTCAAAGGGAAGATGGATATCTCCCAGGAAGGACTGATGTCAATCCCAAGTACCAATGCAATGCAGTGACGTTGAGAAGTGGTAAGGAGTTGTCATCTGGCCAGAAAAAGCAGTTAAGTGTTGAAGAACTCGTGGAAATTGAAGAGCTGGAAGATGAGATACGCGATATTCGCAATGCGTGATCGATGCAACTAAGCAACGATCGATGCAGAGCGAAATCAGGGAATCGGAAGTCGTAACACAGTCGCCTAACATCGATCGATGCGATAGGAGCAACGATCGACACAAGGTGACTGCAGAAGGTTCAAAACCAGAGAAACCGAAACAGTCAACCGAGAGGGTATACAAGCCTAAAGTACCTTATCCCAAGAATCCCAGAAAGGCTAAGAATGATAGGCAGTATGCAAAGTGGAAGGAGTTCATAAAAAAGGTAAAAGTTGAAGTACCTTTGTTGGACTCCATTGAAACTTCTCATATGATGAAAAGATGCCTTAAGGATATGATTGCTGGGAAATGGTCTGATGAGGAAAGTATAATGATGCTCAATGAGGTGTGCAGTGCAGTGGTTCAAGGCAGAATTCCCGAGAAGTTAAAGGATCCAGGAAGCTTCGTGTTAGATTGTGCTATCTACAAAGAGGGTTCGAAAGGTCTCTATGTGATCTTGGTTCCAGTGTAAATCTTATGCCCCTCTCAGTTGCTAAAAGGCTCGGGATGACAGACTTTATACCCACTAGGATATCACTGGTTCTGGCAGATAGATCAATCAGGATTCCCGAAGGATTATTAGAGGATGTGCCTATAATGGTTGGCAAATGTGTGATCCCTACTGATTTTGTGGTTCTACAATATAGTCACTGGCATGAAGTATGATGGAGTGTGTCCGGACTATCTGTTCCTTAAGCTCTTTCCGCACAGTCTTGTTGGAGACGCTAGTGCATGGCTAAAGCAGCTGGCACCTGCTCAGTACACTACTTGGGCAGCCTTAAAGAGTGAGTTCTTGCGTCACTTCTATGATGATGCGCGCTCAGACCAGTCCAGACAGGACATACTCACCTTTTCTCAAGGAGCTTTGGAGCCTTTAAAGACTGCCTGGATGAGATTTAAGCAGTATCAGCGTGACTGCCCACACCATGGATTCACTGAGGTTCAGTTTATTGGCATCTTCTTCAGAGGCATAGATCTTCCATATCAGTCTGCACTGGATAATTCCAGTAATGCTAACTTCAACACCCGGACTCCTACACAAGCTAAGCAGTTGATTGAGAATCTAATAGGCAGCAACAGCTGCAAGACTATGGATGAGAGGAGGAAGAAATCTGGTGGAAGTGTAGAGAACTCTGACATAGCTGATATTAGATCTAGGCTGGACACAGTTTGCAATCTCCTAGCAGGTAAGAAAGCTGTCCACTTTGCCCAAGATGTAGAGGTGATTCAAATTGAGGAAGACACTCAGGAGGAAGACGTGAATTACATAGGAGGTTCTGGATTCCAAGGTAGTAGATTTGGTAATCAACAAGGAAACAGACTCTTCAATGGAGGACAGAAAAGTGGTTTTCAGAAGACCTTTGGACAAGGTACTCAGAGAACCAATGAATCTGAAAGTAGAGTGGAGACGATGCTGAAACAGATGATGGAAAGTCAGACTAAGAATGCAGCAGATGTCAACGAGAAGATGGAAACAATCTACAGGGAGCTGAACGGGAAGTTTGAATATCTGAACACACACATGAAGGAGCTTGATGCTAGAGTTGCAAAAACTGCTGGATATGCTAAAAGGGAAGATGGATATCTCCCAAGTACCAATGCAATGCAGTGACGTTGAGAAGTGGTAAGGAGCTGTCATCTGGCCAGAAAAAGCATTTAAGTGTTGAAGAACTCGAGGAAATTGAAGAGCTGGAAGATGAGATCCGCGATATTCGTAATGCATCGATCGATGCATCTAAGCAACGATCGATGCAGAGCGAAATCAGGGAACCGGAAGTCGTAACACAGTCGCCTAGCATCGATCGATGCGATAGGAGCAACGATCGACACAAGGTGACTGCAGAGAGTTCGAAACCAGAGAAACCGAAACAGCCAACCAAAAGGGTATACAAGCCTAAGGTACCTTATCCCAAGAATCCCAGAAAGGCTAAGAATGATAGGCAGTATGCAAAGTGGAAGGAGTTCATAAAAAAGGTGAAAGTTGAAGTACCTTTGTTGGACTCTATGGAAACTTCTCCGATGATGAAAAGATGCCTTAAGGATATGATTTCTGGAAAATGGTCTGATGAGGAAAGTATAATGATGCTCAATGAGGTGTGCAGTGCAGTGGTTTAGGGCAGAATTCCCGAGAAATTAAAGGATCCAGGAAGCTTCGTGTTAGATTGTGCTATCTACAAAGAGAGATTCCAAAGGTCTCTATGTGATCTTGGTTCCAGTGTAAACCTTATGCCCCTCTCAGTTGCTAAAAGGCTCGGAATGACAGACTTTATACCCACTAGGATATCACTGGTTCTGGCAGATAGATCAATCAGGATTCCCGAAGGAGTAATAGAGGATGTACCTATAATGGTTGGCAAATGTGTGATCCCTACTGATTTTGTGGTTCTACAATATGGACAGGAGCCAAAAGATCCATTGATTCTGGGCAGGTCTTTCTTAGCTACAGCTGGTGCAATGATTGACTGTCAGGGAGGTAAAATAGTTCTGAATGTGGGTGATCTGAAGATGAGTTTTGATATGAACAAGCTGGTAAAGAGACCAACCATCGACGGACAGACCTTCTATGTGGACACATTGGGTGATTTGGCTGCCGAGTATTTTTACCAATCACATGCTGAAGACCCACTAGAAAGGGCTTTACTGAGCTCTATATTGGAGTTGGAGTACCTGCAGGACGAGCCAACAATGTGCTATACGAGGATGATGGATTCTGTTGAGGTTGCAATGCAGGTAGAAGTGTCTGACGCGACCTTGCAACGATCTAAGCATCGGTCGTTGCAAGTCGACAGAGACTGGGCAGAGGAAAAAGCTCCGAAAATAGAACTGAAACCACTTCCATCCGGGCTAAGGTACGCATTTCTTGGACCCAATTCAACTTATCCAGTGATCGTTAATGCTAGTCTGAACAACGCAGAGCTCACTTTACTGCTAAGCGAGCTGCGCAAGCATCGCAAGGCTCTTGGCTATTCTCTTGCTGATATTTCAGGTATCTCACCGGAGCTGTGCATGCATCGGATACATCTTGAGGATGAATCCAAGACATCTATCGAGCATCAGAGAAGACTTAATCCTAATCTGCAGGAAGTGGTTAAAAAGGAGATTATGAAACTCCTTGATGCTGGGATTATCTATCCTATCTCTGACAGTGATTGGGTGAGTCCAGTCCATGTAGTACCTAAGAAGGGTGGAGTTACAGTTGTGAAGAATGAGAAGAACGAGCTGATCCCTACTAGGACTGTGACAGGACACAGGATGTGTATAGATTACAGGAAACTGAATGCTGCTACCAGGAAGGATCATTTCCCCTTGCCTTTTATTGATCAGATGCTTGAGAGGTTAGCCAATCATCCTTACTATTGCTTCCTCGATGGCTACTCAGGCTTCTTTTAGATTCCTATCCATCCAGAGGATCAAGGAAAGACCACTTTCACTTGTCCATATGGCACATTTGCTTACCGTAGGATGCCATTTGGACTCTGCAATGCACCAGCCACTTTCCAGAGATGCATGATGTCCATATTCACAGACATGATTGAGGACTTTATGGAGGTATTCATGGATGATTTCTCAGTATATGGATCATCCTATAATGAATGCTTAGATAATCTGTGTAAGGTTCTGACAAGATGTGAAGAGAAGCACTTAGTTCTTAATTGGGAGAAATGTCATTTCATGGTCAGAGATGGCATTGTACTTGGACATAAAGTGTCTGAAGCAGGAATAGAGGTGGACCGCGCTAAGATTGAGGTAATGACCAACCTTCAGGCGCCTGATTCTGTTAAGTCTATTAGAAGCTTTCTTGGACATGCTGGCTTCTATAGACGGTTCATCAAAGATTTCAGCAAGATCGCTAGGCCACTAACTGCTTTGCTGTGTAAGGATACCAAATTTGAGTTCACTGCAGATTGTCAAACTGCATTTGAACAGATCAAGCAGGCATTAGTGAGTGCACCCATAGTTCAGCCACCGGATTGGGATCTGCCTTTTGAGGTTATGTGCGATGCAAGTGATTATGCTGTAGGAGCTGTTCTTGGGCAGAAAAAGGATAGAAAGCTTCATGCTATCTATTATGCCAGTAGGACACTGGATGATGCACAAAGAAACTATGCCACTACGGAGAAGGAGTTGTTGGCAGTGTCTTTGCATTTGAGAAATTTCGCCCTTATCTTGTTGGCTCAAAGGTGATTGTACACACTGATCATTCAGCCCTGAAGTATCTGATGCAGAAGAAAGATGCTAAGCCAAGATTGTTGAGATAGATTCTGTTGCTTCAAGATTTTGACATTGAAGTGAGGGACAAGAAAGGGGTTGAAAATGGAGTTGCTGACCATCTTTCAAGGATGCTGGTTGAGGAAGACGTGCCAATTAATGACTATTTGCCTGAAGAGAACGTCAATATGGTTGGGACAATGTTTCACATAGGTTTGGACAGAAACCTGCAAAACTGTCGGATTAATCGCATTGTGTCGATCGATGCCATCTCGGCGTCGATTGATGCACCTATCGGGACAGCGACGATCGATGCGCTCCTCTGTGACGATCGTTGCAGTGCGGATACAGAACCAGAGACTTTTACAATTCAGATTGGAGGCTACGAGTTTGAGATTGATGCTGTCACAACAACTGATCGACCATGGTATGCAGATATAGCCAACTACCTGGCTGTAGAGACTGAACCAGATGATCTAAAAGGGTATGAGAAGAAGAGGTTCTTCAGAGATCTTAGGCGATACTATTGGGATGAACCTTACCTCTATAAGCACTGTTCAGATGGCCTTTACAGAAGATGTGTTGCTGAATCAGAGGTTCCAGATATCCTATTCCACTGCCATGGATCAGATTATGCAGGACATTTTGCTACTTTTAAGACTGTGTCTAAGGTTTTGCAAGCAGGTTTCTGGTGGCCTAAAATGTTTGCAGATACTCACTCCTTCATTTCTCATTGTGATGCCTGTCAGAGGAGAGGGAAAATCAGTAGGAAGCATGAGATGCCTCCGAATTTCATTCTTGAGGTTGAGGTTTTTGATTGCTGGGGCATAGACTTTATGGGTCCTTTTCCCTCATCTTATGGGAATAAATTCATCCTGGTTGCTGTGGATTATGTGTCTAAGTGGGTAGAAGCAATAGCTAGTCCAACCAATGATTCTTCAGTAGTCATTAAGCTGTTTAAGTCCATCATATTCCCTAGATTTGGAGTACCTAGGATAGTGATTAGTGATGGAGGATCTCACTTTATTAATAAGGTCTTCGAGAAGCTCCTAAGGAAGCATGGAGTTCATCACCGAGTTGCTACTCCTTATCACCCTCATACTAGTGGACAAGTCGAGGTTTCTAACAGACAGATCAAGGGGAATCTGAGTATTGTAGCTTCTAGGATGAAATGAGTTTCTGAAGAGTTTTCAAACCTCTTCACCAAGCTTTAGTTCTCTGTTTTGCTTGAGGGCAAGCAAAGGCTAAGTGTGGGGGAGTTGATATATCATGGTTTTTACTAGTTTTAGACCATGATATAAGTGTGTTTTAGTGTCTTTTTGTGTTCTTTTAGAGTCTTTTACATGTATAATCAGGTTTGGAGCATATTTGGTGATTATGGCACTTTTTGGAGATTTTTGGAGTGTTTGGCCGAGAGATAGAGTTCACTGTCCGAAACAGAGAAATGTGTCGATCGTTGCACACATGCACCGATCGTTGCACCAGCGAGATGGGCCGAAACGCAGCGGTTTATGAAGAGTCAAGATATTGCACTCTGATCCAGAAGTTCCTGATATTTACAAAGAAGCCCTTGGCCGAGATTAGACCTATATAATTAAGTTTTTGGTGTTTTAATTACTTACGCTTTCATAATTAAGAGCAGAGGATTTTTAGAGGTTTTGGGGCTGATCTGAACCTTTACTTAATTCTGTATTTGGAGAATATTTTGAACCCCTTTAATTCTTTATCTTTTATGCAATTTATTCTTCATATGATTATGTTTTCATTATCTATGTCTGAGTAGATTCCTTGTTAGGTTTAGGGTTTCTCACATAGGATTTCATGACTTGCTAGACTTGTTTAATTCAGTTAAGGATTCATAACTATATCTGTTCTTCAATCTAATTGTGCTTAAAGCTAGTTCTAACCTGATCAATTAGAATCTAGATCTTAGGTTGCTAAATACGACACGGAAGTGTGGTTTAGGAATCTGAACTAGTTAGGTTGAGCAATTAAACTTCTCGCAAACGAAAGTTTGGTTTAGGATAATTGTGAACATATCAAACTTGGAATTAATGCTAGTTTAATCTGTTAGTTCTCGCAAACGAAAGTTTGGTTTGCTGCACTTAGACTTAGAGAATTATCGCAAAGGAATTTGGTTAATTCTATATCTGTGTTTTGAGTTCTAGAACTGTGCTTAATGAGATCCTTGCTGAATGAACTGTCTGCTTGTCTGATTTCCTGAGAACGCCTTAGACTTAGCGCTCTTAATAACTTGTTTTCACAACCAACAATCTCTGCTTTCTGTTTACTTTCTCGCATTGCTTTTAATTCAATCACATTGCTTTCTTCCTAGTTTAATTTCCTGTTCTTGAGCTATTGAATACCAGAGTCCTTGTGGATTCGATACCTATATACTACAACCACTGAACTGTGCACTTGTAGTTAGATATAGGATTAAAACCTGACCCTATCAACTAACTCTAAGAAAACAAAAGCGTGTGTCAGTAGCTACCTCCCCCACACTTGAACTACACTGTCCCCAGTGCAATAAAAGCATGAGCTTGGTGAAAGAATAATCAAATTGAAAAACAATCCGAAAGTTGCAGAATACTTACATGTCGTCGCCCTGCGTCGATCGATGCCACAAGGGTGTCGATCGATGCAAGGCGAATATGCTCGCGGTTATTTAAATAACCGCTGTCTGAACCGCAATCGAATCGGCTAACCAGAAATCGCAACTGCGTCGACCGATGCACTCAGTGTGTTGATCGATTCAGTGCGATTTTGCCTGTTTCTCTCGGATTTGAACACAGAAAAGCAGAAAATCAAAAACACCAAATCAAAAACGAAAAATGAAAACAAAAATAAACCTAACAGTGGGTTGCCTCCCACTCAGCGCTTGTTTAAAGTCAATAGCTTGACTATGGGATAGGTGATAGGTCTAAAGTTTTACCCTATGGTAACTGCAAGTGCACAATATATCAATGTAGTACTTAGATATCGAATCCATGAGGACTCTCGGCAACAATAGGATCAAGAACTTAAAGAGATCAAAACTAGGAGAAAGCAAAAAGCAAATTGTATTGAATTAACTAAAAGCAAGCAAGAAAGTAAACAAGTAGCAGGTTGTTGTTGTAGGCAATAAACTAAGGACGCTAAGTCTAGGGCGTTCTCAGGAAATCAGACAAGCAGATAAATCATTCAGTCAGGATCTAATTAAACACAGTTCTAGAACTCAAACACGGATATAGAATTAACCAACTGTCGTTGCGAGAATTCTCTAAGTCTAAGTGCAGCAATCCAAATTCCTGTGCAATTACTAACAGTTTAAACCAGCTTTAATTCCAAGTTCGATATGTTCACAATCTAATTAAACCAAATTCCTTTGCGAGTAATTAAATTGCTCAACCTAAATAGTTCAGATTCTAAACCACACTGTCGTGTCGTATTTAGCAACCTAAGATCTAGGTTCTAATTGATCAAGGTAGAACTAGCATTAAACACAATTTAGTTTGAAGAACATCGTATTGATGTGAATCCTTAACTGAATTAATTATATCTAGCAAGTCATGAAATCCCTATGAGAAACCCTAAACCTAATTATGAAACTACTCAGACATAGATGATGTAAACATAATCAATGAATTAATAGAAATCATAAAAGAGATTAGAATATAAAAGGGGTTCGAAAACTTCTCCAAAACGAATGTAGTACAGGATCAGATCAGGCCCAAAAGCTCTAAAAACTCTCTGCTCTAAGTTATGATAGCGTATGTAAAACTGAAGCTAAAAACCTAATTAAATAGCTAAAATACGACTTGGGGCTTCTGTGTAAATATCTGGAACTTCTGGGCATCTTTGCAATATTGGCATTCTTCATTAAGACGTCGAGAATCTGGCCCAACTCGCTGTGCATCGATCGATGCAGGTGTGCAACGATCGATGCAGGTGTGCAACGATCTACACAGTACTCTGTTTCGGACAGTGAACACAACCTCTCGGGTCAAATCTCCAAAGTGCTCCAATTAGCTCCATAATCTCCACTTTTGCTCCAAACGTACGTGTACCTAATAAGACCTGCAAAAGACTCTAAAGAAACACTAATAGACTCTAAAACAGACTTATATCATTGCATAAAACCGGTAAAAACCATGATATATCAACTCCCCCACACTTAGCCTTTGCTTGTCCTCAAGCAAAACAAAGAACTAGACATGGTGAAGAGGTTTGAAAACTTTCAGAAACTCTTTTTGTCCTAGAAACAACAACACTCAGATTCCCCTTAGTAAACCACACCACTGAAAGAATCACCTGCAAGACATCAAGACCAACATATACTTCCCCCACCCTTAGCAACTGTCCTAAGTAAACTCCACAATCACATTCACGCATTCAAATTCACCCTACTGACTTCTGCAAGTATTTAAGTGCGGTCTCACCTAAGGAGTATCGATCAAAGGGCACATCGACTCTTACCTTGCCAGCTCTAGACCACCATACTATCTTTCTCTAGTCCCTTACTTATCTTTTCCCTTCCTTAGCATTCTGATTTTTCCCCATTGGGTATCATTTTTTTTTTTTTATCAGTGCTCTTCCCGTTAAGGGGTGTACTTTGGACACATTCCATGGATCGCACAGGAGGTAATAGTGTTTGCTACTACTCCCATGACCACTTCGGAGTTACTAACTCATCATCAGTTTATTATTACCTTTTTTATTTTATGGAAGGGGAGAAGGGAACAAAATAGGACATGTTTATAGGCCGTGTCAGAACTAACAAAGGAATCCGACACAAGGTATACCAAGCCCTTAGGTGAGAAAATTAAGTCAGTATTAAGGTGAAGTCAGTAAAAGGATCCTCTGATACCTGAAGTGATGTGGGTGTTCTCAGTAGGTTGATCTGTGATGGGGTTTTCTAATAGTCATAGATAGATCCTGCAACTTCATCCCAATGGTTACTTAAGTTCCTGCAAGATATTGTTAACTCCTCCAAAATTCATTGTTTCCTACTAAAACTGGTTTTGACTCAATAAAACAATTTTTTTTTTTTAAAACGGACTGACTCTAAGAAAACAGAAAGATAAAGTCAGTAGCACCTCCCCCACACTTAAGACACACTGTCCCCAGTAGTGTCAAGCTAAGGGTTGGCAAAAGGAAAACAAAAATGTTAATGGATGTGTTGAGTTCTGTCTGATTTTTACCTCTGTCTCACAGGCATCGATCGCTGCATAAATGCATCGACCGTTGTTAGGCGATTTTTCGTCGTGTGTCGATCGTTGCTCAGGACCGTAACGATCGCTGCAATGTGATTTCTTTCGTGTTGTGACGATCGACACAAGATGTGTCGATCGACGCACTGCGATTTTGGCCGAGACCTGCAGACAAAAACTCACCAAAACCAGAAACAAAACGTAAAATCCTACAAAAACACCAAAAATCAAGATGCAAAAATGAAACAGTGGGTTGCCTCTCACTCAGCGCTCTTTTAACGTCAATAGATTGACGTTTCAGCTGATCTAGGCAGAGGGTGCATCATCTAGAGGCAAAATCTGACCTACTGGAATCTCGGCCTTAGCCCAATAGTGTTTCACCCTCTGTCCATTCACAGTAAATTCATTACCTTCCTTACTGATTAGAACAATAGCTCTGTAGGGACGCACCTCTTTGATCTTGAAAGGACCCGACCACCTTGATTTCAGCTTACCTGGAAACAAATGCAAACGTGAGTTATACAAAAGTACCTGATCGTTGGGTGCAAATTGTCTAGAGACAATATTTTTGTCATGATAGGCCTTAGTCCTCTCTTTGTACAGCTTTGAGTTCTCATAGGCAAGATGTCTAATCTCATCCAACTCATTAAGCTGCACCAATCTCTTTTCTGCAGCAGACTTAAGATCAAAATTCATATGTTTTACAGCCCATGATGCTTTGTGCTCAAGCTCCACTGGCAGATGACATGCTTTTCCATATAGAAGATGGAATGGAGTAGTCCCAAGAGGTGTCTTAAATGCAGTCCTGTAAGCCCATAGTGCATCATCTAGCTTTGCAGCCCAATCCTTCCTTGTCTTTCCAACTGTCTTTTCTAAGATCTCCTTGATCTGTCTATTAGAGACCTCGACTTGTCCACTAGTCTGAGGGTGATAAGGAGTAGCAACTCGGTGATGAACTCCATGCTTTCTTAGGAGCTTCTCGAAGACCTTGTTAATAAAGTGGGATCCTCCATCACTAATCACAATCCGAGGTACTCCAAATCCAGGGAATATGGTGGTCTTAAACAGCTGAATAACCACCGAAGAATCATTGGTTGGACTAGCTATTGCTTCTACCCACTTAGATACATAGTCCACAACAACCAAGATAAACTTATTCCCATAGGATGAGGGAAAAGGACCCATAAATTATATGCCCCAACAATCAAAAACTTCAACCTCAAGAATGAAATTCTGAGGCATCTCATGCCGCTTACTGATTTTCCCTCTCCTTTGACAGACATCACATTGAGAGACAAAAGAGTGTGTGTCTTTAAACATCGTAGGCCACCAGAAACCTGCTTGCAGAACCTTAGACACAGTCTTGAACGTAGCAAAATGTCCAGCATAATCTGATCCATGACAATGGAATAGGATGTCTGGAACCTCTGATTCAGCAACGCATCTCCTGTAAAGACCATCTGAAAAGTGTTTGTAGAGATAAGGTTCATCTCAGTAGTATCGTCTGAGCTCCCTAAAGAACTTCTTCTTTGCATATCCCTTTAAATCATCTGGTTCAGCCTCTGCGGCCAGATAATTAGCTATATCCGCGTACCAGGGTTGATCAGTAGTTGTGACAGCACCTACCTCGAAGACATAGTCTCCAATTTGAACCGTGAAAGGTTCTGGTTCTGTTTCCGCACTGTAACGATCGTCGCATAAGGTTGCATCGATCGTCGCATCCTCGACACCTGCATCGATCGTCACAGATGTGGCATCGATCGACGCAGTGCGATTTATCCGACAGTTTTGCAGATTTTTGCCCAAATCCGTCTGAAACACTGTCCCGACCATATTGACGTTTTCCTCGGGCAAGTAATCATTAATAGGCACGTCTTCCTCAACCAGCATCCTTGAAAGATGATCAGCAACTACATTCTCAACCCCCTTCTTGTCCCCCACTTCAATGTCAAACTCCTGAAGCAACATAATCCATCTCAACAATCTTGGCTTAACATCCTTCTTCTGCATCAGATACTTCAGGGCCGAATGATCAGTGTGCACAATCACCTTGGAGCCAACAAGATAGGGGCGGAATTTCTCAAATGCAAAGACAACAGCCAACAGCTCCTTCTCTGTAGTGGCATAGTTTCTCTGCACATCATCTAGTGTCCTACTATCATAATAGATAGCATGAAGCTTTCTATCCTTCTTCTGCCCCAGAACAGCTCCTACAGCATAGTCACTTGCATCACACATTACCTCAAAAGGTAGATCCCAATATGGTGGCTGAACTATTGGAACACTCACTAATGCCTGCTTAATCTGCTCAAATGCAGTCTGACAATCTGCATTGAACTCAAATTTGGTGTCCTTACACAGCAAATCAGTTAGTGGCCTAGCAATCTTACTGAATTCCTTGATGAACCGTCTATAG
The DNA here is from genome assembly GCA_030180135.1 of Orychophragmus violaceus. Taxonomy (NCBI): domain Eukaryota; kingdom Viridiplantae; phylum Streptophyta; class Magnoliopsida; order Brassicales; family Brassicaceae; genus Orychophragmus; species Orychophragmus violaceus. The sequence continues at coordinate 85,275,388 of CM058240.1, read as the reverse complement.
AAACCAGCATGTACAAGAAAGCTTCTTATAGAATTTACAGAATCAGGCGCCTGAAGGCTGGTCATTACCTCAATCTTAGCGCGGTCTACTTCAATCCCTGCTTCAGACACTTTATGTCCAAGTACAATGCCATCTCTGACCATGAAATGGCATTTTCCCAATTAAGGACCAAGTGCTTCTCTTCGCATCTAGTCAGTACCTTGCATAGATTATATAAGCACTCATTATAAGATGATCCATAGACTGAGAAGTCATCCATAAATACCTCCATAAAGTCCTCAATCATATCAGTGAATATGGACATCATGCATCTCTGGAAAGTAGCTGGTGCATTGCAGAGTCCAAAAGGCATCCTACAGTAAGAAAATGTGCCATATGGACAAGTGAAGGTGGTCTTTCCCTGACCCTCTGGGTGGATAGGAATCTAAAAGAAACCTGAATATCCATCGAGGAAGCAATAGTAAGGGTGATTTGCTAACCTCTCCAGCATCTGATCAATGAAGGGTAAAGGGAAATGATCCTTCCTTGTTGCAGCATTGAGTTTCCTGTAATCTATGCACATCCTGTGCCCAGTCACAGTCCTAGTAGGGATCAGCTCATTCTTCTCATTCTTCACAACTGTAACTCCGCCTTTCTTAGGCACCACATGGACTGGACTCACCCAATCACTGTCTGAAATAGGATAGATAATCCCAGCATCTAGGAGTTTCATAATCTCCTTCTTAACCACTTCCTGTAGATTAGGATTAAGCCTTCTCTGATGCTCAACAGATGTCTTAGACTCATCCTCAAGATGTATCCGATGCATGCACAGCTCCGGAGAGATACCTGAAATGTCATCAAGAGAATAGCCAAGAGCTTTGCGATGCTTGCACAGCTTGCTTAGCAGTAAAGTGAGCTATGCGTTGTTCAAACTAGCGTTAACAATCACTGGATAAGTTGAATTAGGTCCAAGAAACGCGTATCTTAGCCCCGATGGAAGTTGTTTCAGTTCAATTTTCGGAGCCTTTTCCTCTTTCCAATCTCTGTCGACTAGCAACGATCGATGCTTAGTCTGTGTCGATCGATTCAAAGTCGCGGCAGACACTTCCAACTTCATCACTTGCTCAGCAGAATCCATCAGTCTTGCATAGCAGATTGCAGGCTCGTCTTGCAGGTGTTCCAACTCCATTATAAAGCTCAGTAAAGCTCTTTCTAGTGGATCTTCAGCATGTGACTTGTGAAAGTACTATGCAGCCAAATCACCCAGTGTGTCCACATAGAAGGTATGTCCGTCAATGGTTGGTCTCTTCACCAGTTTGTCCATATCAAAACTCATTTTCAGATCACCCACATTCAGAATTATTCTACCTCCTTGGCAGTCGATCATCGCACCAGCAGTAGCTAAGAAAGGCCTACCCAAAATTAGTGGATCCTTCGGTTCCTCTCCATACTGCAGAACCACAAAATCAGTAGGTATCACACATTTACCAATCATTATAGGCACATCTTCTAATACTCCTTCAGGGATTCTAATTGTTCTGTCCGCTAAGACTAGTGAGATCCTTGTTGGCAAGAAATCAGTCATTCCAAGTCTCTTAGCTACAGAGAAGGGCATAAGATTCACACTAGAACCAAGCATCACATAGGGATCTTTCAAACCTTTCCCTGTAGATGGCACAATCCAACACAAAGCTCCCTGGATCTTTCAGCTTCTCAGGAATTCTGCCCTGAACTACCGCACTACATACCTCTGTGATCATCATTACACTCTCCTCATCAGACCACTTACCAACAAGCAAGTCCTTAAGACATCTCCTCATCACAGGAGAAGTCTCCATAGAGTCAATCAAAGGTACTTCGACTTTCACCTATTTAATGATCTCCTTGCATTTGGTATACTGTCTATCATTCCTAGCTTTCCTGGAATTTTTGGGAAAAGGTACTTTAGGTTTGTAAACCCTTTCACTTGACTGCTTCGGTTTCTCTGGTTTTGAACTCTCTGTAGTCGCCTTGCATCGATCGTCGCTGGAGTTGTGTCGGTCGTAGCTGGGCGACCTTGTTACAACAGGTTCTTCATTTTCGCTTTGCATCGACCGTTGCTGAGTAGCGTCGATCGATGCATTGCGAATATCACGGATCCCGTCTTCCAATTCTTCAATTTCCACGAGTTCTTCAACACTCAACTGCTTTTTCTGGCCAGGAGACAGCTCCTTACCACCTCTCAAAGTTACCGCATTGCATTGATACTTGGGATTAGCATCAGTTCGCCCTGGGAGATATCCATCTTCCCTCTTAACATATCCAGCAGTTTGTGCAACTTGAGCATCAAGCCTTTTCACATGTGAGTTCAAGGATTCGAATTTCCCATTCAAATCATCATACACCCAATCCAGTTTCTTGTTGGCATCCACATAAATCTTGGTTTGTCCCTTTAGCAGCTGCTCCATCATTGCCTTCATCTTACTCTCATGAGTAGTAGCTACAGAAGGTGCTTGGTAAGAGGAAGATCCATAAGTCCTCTGATTACCTTGTTGGAAAGGTTACTGAAATCCACTAGTCTGTCCAAATCCAGAAGAGTTTTGGTTGCTGTTGAAAGCACTCTTCTGTCCTCCATTGAAGAACCTATTACCAGACTGATTACCAAACCTTTTTCCTTGGAAACCAAATCCTCCGATGTAATTCACATCCTTCTCCTGATCATCTCCTTCATCATTGATCATCTCAACATCTTGAGCAAAGTGGACAACTTTCTTCCCAGCTAGAAGATTGCATACAATGTCCAACTTAGATCTAATATCAGCTATCTCAGAATTCTCCATCTTCCCACCGGACTTATTCCTTCTCTCATCAGTAGTCTTGCAGCTATTACTGCTTACCAGATTATCTATCAACTGCTTAGCTTGAGCAGGAGTCCTAGTGTTAAAGTTGGCATTGCTAGAATTGTCCAACGCAGTCTGATATGGAAGATCTATTCCTCTAAAGAAGATGCCTAAAAGTGTTACCTCAGTGAATCCATGGTGCGGGCAGTCACGTTGGTACTTCTTAAACCTCATTCAGGCTGTCTTAAGAGGCTCTGTTGGACCTTGGGTGAAGGTGAGAATGTCCTGTCTGGACTGGTCTGAGCGGGCATCATCATAGAAATGACGCAGGAACTCACTCTTCAGAGCGGTCCAAGTAACAAACGTCCCAGATGGAAGTTGTTTCAGCCAAGCTGCAGCATCTCCAGCCAGAGAGTAGGGGAAAAGCTTGAGGAACATATAATCCTGGTTAACTCCATCGTACTTTATTCCAGTGACTATGCCCTCAAACTCATCTATGTGATCCATCGGCTGCTCACTTAGAGAGCCATGGAAGGCTTTCTGCCTCAGGAGAGAGTAGTAGACGGTTTTGATTTCAAAATCATTCCTCTCAAATTCAGGAAGTACAAAAGCTAACCGGTTAGCATGAAACTCATCCGGACGGTTATAGTCAGCTAAAGTCCTCTCATTGACAACCATCTGTCTACCTTGGCCTTGTCCTTGACCTTGGTTCTGCTCCTGCTGCGGCTGTGGTTGCTCTTGAGGATCAGGGATGACATTTCCTTCAGCATATATCGGTTCTCCAGCAGCATTGTAAGGATTGTTGTGTCGGTCCCTGAGGGTACCTTGAGCATCAGGCTTTTTGATCACACGTTCAACAACCATCCTTGTTCTTCTAACTCTTATGTTGGTCCTCTCTAGTCTTGCAAGCTCTTCAAGTTGGAGGTTTACGAGATTAGTGTTCAGATTACTTCTGGTATCACGCGTCTGCATAAACCGCCTGTAATCGCCAAGCAACGATCGATGCTAGAAGTGCAACGATCGATTCAACTCCAATCGCCTAGTGTCGATCGACACAAGAAGTGCAACGGTCGATGCTATGCGATTTCGAAACCTGCGACAGAGAGAAAACAGAGAAAAATAAAAAAAAATCAGTAAACAAAAATAAAAATAAAAATCCTAGTAAAAACCCTAAGTTCGAAGTTATCGAAGACTCTAAGAGTCCCCGGCAACGGCGCCAAAAACTTGATAGGTCTAAAGTTTTACCCTATGCTAACTGCAAGTGCACAGTATATCAATGTAGTACTTAGGGATCGAATCCACGAGGACTCTCGGCAACGATAGGATCAAGAACTTAAAGAGATCAAAACTAGGAGAAATCAAAAAGCAAATTGTATTGAATTAACTAAAAGCAAGCAAGAAAGTAAACAAGTAGCAGGTTGTTGTTGTAGGCAATAAACTAAGGGCGCTAAGTCTAGGGCGTTCTCAGGAAATCAGACAAGCAGATAAATCATTCAGTCAGGATCTAATTAAACACAGTTCTAGAACTCAAACACGGATATAGAATTAACAAACTGTCGTTGCGAGAATTCTCTAAGTCTAAGTGCAGCAATCCAAATTCCTTTGCAATTACTAACAGTTTAAACCAGCTTTAATTCCAAGTTCGATATGTTCACAATCTAATTAAACCAAATTCCTTTGCGAGTAATTAAACTGCTCAACCTAAATAGTTCAGATTCTAAACCACACTGTCGTGTCGTATTTAGCAACCTAAGATCTAGGTTCTAATTGATCAGGTTAGAACTAGCATTAAACACAATTTAGTTTGAAGAACATCCTATTGATGTGAATTCTTAACAGAATTAATTATATCTAGCAAGTCATGAAATCCCTATGAGAAACCCTAAACCTAACTATGAAACTACTCAGACATAGATGATGTAAACATAATCAATGAATTAATAGAAATCATAAAAGAGATTAGAATATAAAAGGGGTTCGAAAACTTCTCCAAAACGAATGTAGTACAGGATCAGATCAGTCCCAAAAGCTCTAAAAACTCTCTGCTCTAAGTTATGATAGCGTATGTAAAACTGAAGCTAAAAACCTAATTAAATAGCTAAAACACGACTTGGGGCTTCTGTGTAAATATCTGGAACTTCTGGGCATCTTTGCAATATTGGCATTCTTCATTAAGCCACCGAGAATCTGGCCCAACTCGATGTGCATCGATCGATGCAGGTGTGCAACGATCGACACAGTACTCTGTTTCGAACAGTGAACACAACCTCTCAGGTCAAATCTCCAAAGTGCTCCAATTAGCTCCATAATCTCCACTTTTGCTCCAAACGTACATGTACCTAATAAGACCTGCAAAAGACTCTAAAGAAACACTAATAGACTCTAAAATAGACTTATATCATGGCATAAAACCGGTAAAAACCATGATATATCAATAGGAGATCGGACTTATGGGGGATTCAACAGAGACTTTGAGTGTCTCTGTGAATATCTCTTCATCCAAGGTGGCGTATAAGCATTCGGATCATGAGATCTCCCAAGGAACGAAGGAGTAGAACCAGGGCGGGAGCGAAGCTTGGGTGGGATTCTGCGTTTTCCTGCATTCAAAATTGAGGGATTAGGAGGTTTAAGTTTAGAAGTTTTATGCTTTACCTTTGGTGGAAATGAGATGTCTGGAGCTTTCTGCTTATGAGCAGTTGTAGGCACTGAAGATGTTAGATCAAGTTCAGAATGAACTGCCATCTTCTCCTCTCCAATTGGAACATCTGGTTCCACCTCAACACTGAAGCTCTGTCCATCAATGGTGGCTCTCTGCTTCCTGTCCATCTTGAACTGCAATGGCTTATCTCCCAGTTGGAGATCAATTAGACCACGTCTCACATCTATCACAGCTCCCGTAGTAGCTAAAAATGATCTTCCAAGCAGCAAAGGATCATCTGGCTCAACATTGTACTTAAGTACTACAAAGTCTGTTGGAATTAAGTAGTTTCCAACTCTGATAGGTACATCCTCCAGAACACCTTCGGAGTACCTCTTTGATAGATCAGCTAGGATAAGAGTGATCCTAGTAGGCAGAAATTCCATAAGTCCTAATCTCTTAGCCACAGAGTATGGCATGAGATTCACACCAGATCCTAAATCACACATAGAATGCTTGAATCTGCCCTTAGAGATGGAACAGTCAAGAACAAAGACTCCAGGGTCTGGAAGCTTCTCTGAAATCTGAATCAGCTGCTTTTCCATCACTTTCATGCAATTAGCTTCGTATAGCTCTTGTTTGGACAGCTTAGGAGGCTTAGAATGTGGTAATTGAGGCTCAAAGACTCGTTCTGAGACTATTGTAGAGTTCTGGTCACGTCTGCAGTCTGTGTCGATCGATGCACGTTGTGTGTCGATCGACACAAGGAGATTTCGAGCAATTTCATCAGACGTGTCGGGACTGTGTCGATTGATGCAAGAGTTGTGTCGATCGATGCTTGTCTCAGACAGACAGAATTCATCCAGAAAATCCGAGATTATGCTCTCTTCTTCTCCTAGCAAGTCAATCCCATTTCTTGTGATCACAGCATTGACGTGTTGCCTCTGTTCAGATTTCACAGCTTCATTATGCCTCTGTATTGCTCCAGTTGTCTGTTGAACTTGGACATCTAGCTTCTTCACATGTGCGCTCAAAGATTCAAACTTCCCATTCGGTTCTTCATACAATGCATCTATCTTTGAGTTTTAGGACACAGTGATCTGTTGTTGTCCCTCAAGAAACTGCTCCATCATGGTTTCCAATCTGCTCTTATGTATAGGTGCAGGCAGTGCTTGGTAAGAAGAAACACCATAGTTCCTTGAGAAGGGGTTACTCTGTTGCTGGAATGGTTCCTGAAAAGCAGATTCCTGACTGTAGAATCCATTCCCTCCAACGTAGTTGATAGCTTCTTGCGCATACTTTCCAAGTAGAAGACTATGTAGATAGTCAACTTTATTCTTCAACCCAGCTATATGTGAACTGTCAATCCCTGAACTGAAAATATTATTCCGACACATCGTCCGTACGGATCGCTTCTTTGTGCTTCCGCGAAACTATGTCGATCGATGCAAGAAGAGCGTCGATCGATGCAGTGCGAAAAGGTGTGACGATCGACACACAGGACCATGTCGATCGATGCAGAGCGATTACATGCGTACCTGAAACGCAAGAAAAAGAAAAAAAAACGAAAAAAAATAGTAGCCAGAAACAAAAACGAAAAACCTAGTCTAAACCCTAAGTTCAAATCTATCGACGACTCAAAAGAGTCCCCGGCAACGGCGCCAAAAACTTGATAGGTCTAAGTTTTAATCCTATTCTACTGCAAGTGCACAATTAATGCAATTATAGTATAAAGGGTATCGAATCCACATAGACTCTAGCGATAGATTATAGAATTTCGGGTTAAGCTAGGTAGAAGCGATAGAAAGTAGTAAATCAAAATAGAAAGCAAGTAAACGGTTTGTAAATCAGAAGGCGAATGCGTCAGGTCAAGGGAGTTCTCAGGAAATCAGGAACATAGGCTAATCAATCAATCGGGATCTAATTAAGAACTGTTCTAGAACTGGAATCACGGAAGTATAAGAAGCCAACTTTCGTTGCGAATCCTATCTATGTCTAACAACCTAGCAAGCCAACTTTCGTTGCGAATTCTAGAGTTCTAAACAAGCATTAATCTCAAGTTCTTTCGTTCACAATTCCTCTAAACCAAATTTCTTTGCGAGTAGATCAAATTGCTCATCTAGGTTCTTTCTAGCTAATTAACCAACTGTCGTTGTGGAAATCAACCTAACATCATAAATCTGGGTAGCTAATTCAGATTAAGCATTAAGAATAACCCTAGACGAAGAACTAACAGATATGAATCCCTACAGATTGATTAACCTATAATTCCATGAAATCCCTTGTGAGAATCCCTAAACCTAACTGGTAAACTACTCAGACATGATCATCGAAACAGAAGACATCATGAATAGAAAACCAAATAGCATATAATAAAATAAAGAACTGGGGTTCGAAATCTTCTCTCTGTCGAGTATCTGATCAGCCCCTAAAACTCTCTGAATGTAAAATAAAGAGCCTAAACAAGTGGCTAAAAACCCTAATATATAGTCTAAAACACGTTTTTGGGCCTTTTTGCAAGTCTGGGAAGTTTATGGGCAAAAACTGTAATTTCTCCAAAATGCAGATTTTTGGGCGCAGAACCCTGGAATCACCTTGCGTCGACCACTGCACAGACTGCGTCGATCGTTGCAAGGTGATTTCGTAGCCAGTGAACTCTGTGAGATCTCTAAACAGTGCAGAATTGACCCAAATGCTTCCAAAACGTCCAATTAGGCTCCAAATGTCCTTAAACCTGTAAAACACTTGAAAAGACTCCAAAACATAATAAAAGAGTCGATAAATAAGACAAATACCATGGCTAAAATCCCTAAAATCCATGATATATCAGCAAGCTGGCTCACGAGCTACAAAGAGAAATCCAGTTAGACTGTCTACATATATGTGTATGAATGTATGATCCTTTAGCTACCTGCTTTTTGGTTTATTGAACATGGTCCATGCCTTCTACAATTATTGAGTACAACAAAATTTACAAGGAGTTCCGTGACACCACGCTTAATGGTGCAGTGGAGCATATGTACACTGAGATGGCTTCTCCTCATAGAGTGAGGTTCCCTTGCATTCAGATTATCAAGACCGCCACAGTCCCTGCATGTCTGTGCAAGAGAGATAGCACCAACCAGTTCCAAAACTCCAATATCAAGTTACATCTTCTTTTCAGGAAGCTAAAGACTACATACAAGGCGTCAAAGCCCAACCTTTTCATGTAAAACCAATCTTGATTCTTGCATTATTCTCCTCATCATTTTCAACCAGATAAGATTATAGGGTTCTTTTCCTCGGTCTGAACAGAAACACTATTTGGAGATCGTTTCTTGAAAATTTAGGGTTTGCATCTTGTGAACTTTTTTTATCTAGACTGGTTGCTCTGCTCTGGATGCACTGGTCAGAACGGGGAAAGCTACCCTTAGAGCTATCTCTGCATTTTTTTATATATATAATTTCTTTCTCAAGAATCCTTGCTCATGCATGCCTTGGATCATATTCACATGGGCCACTCATAAGAATAAGCCGAAACCCCCTTACCTAAAACGAAATTGGAGGTAGTATTCTACCGATCTTAAGTCATGGACTGGTTCCTTGAGCCCTTTTTCTAGACCGATTCATGGATAAGCTAAACCTATATACGAAAGAGAACCCTCACATAATGAAATGACCTCGCGCCAGTACTACCCTCAAAAGGTTTTGACGGAGTTTAACGGCTCTTCCTGCGATTCTTCTTTTTAATGAGAACACGTTTTATTGAGGCCCCATCTCCTGCAGCTAGAGAAGCGTAGGTGCAGCAGCTTGCTTGCTGCATTGAACCCTCGAAGTTCATACTGTCCTGACCCATGAAGAAGTGGAAGAAAGGATGAGTGCAGAACGAATATTCATGTGATTTGTCAATTTCATCAGTTTCAAGTTTTGCTACTTCGAAAATAATGTTGCATAAAGTTTACATGACCCATCACTGACCACACACATTATACTCTCTGCAAAAGAGTTGAGAGCAGTTGGTGGATCTCTATGGAAGATTTATTGATTTAAGAACTGCAGTTAGATAAGAACATAGCAATTATGTCCGAACAGATGGAAAAGCTTTACTTGACATTTTGGTAATTCATAAATCAAATCTGCTATACATGACCCATCACTTAGCCAACCACAGTACCCTTGTCCAAAGAGCAGTTGGTGGATATCTTCTGAAGATTTATTGATTAAAAGACAAATACTTCTGCAGTTTATTATAAACTGTTTATATAAGAACATAACAATTAGGTAAGAACGGATGGAAAACTTTTACATGACATTTTGGTAATTCATTAATCAAATCTGTTACACATGACCCATCACTTAACCACCCCTCTACCCTTCGTAAAAAGTTGAGATCAGTTGGTGGCTCTCTTCTGAAGATCTATTGACAAAAAGACAAAAACTTCAGCAGTTTATATAAGAACAGATGAAACCTCAAACGAAAAGCACAGACAAAAAGCCTCTTTGGAGGCAAAGGATTTGCATGTTGCATTTTACGAACGAAACTCTGGTGATAGAAAAAGGGTCTCAATTTGCAGAATCCTTAGGGAGTGAGAGAAGTGTAGATGTCTTTTTCAGTAGTAACAGCTTTAATGGTGGTTTTATCAGTTGTGTTGATATGGATTGTGAAGTGGGTGTGGATAAAACCAAAGAAGCTGGAGAGTTACCTGAGAAGACAGGGTCTCCCCGGAACTCCTTACACGCCTCTTGTCGGAGATTTAAAGAGGGATGTTAATATGTTAATGGAGGCAAGATCAAAACCCATCAAGCTGACGGATGACATCATCCCACGTCTCCTACCTCTTGCGTTGAAGATGTTCAATTCTCACAGTAATGTCTCTCCCTTCGCTTTCCTCTTAAAACTTGAGATCCGGAGGACTGATCCACTGATTTAGGCAGTATCGTTTTGTTTCCGCAAAGTTCAAATGAACTGTGTAGAATTAGAGTTTGACATGATTGAGTAATGTTGGTGGAACAGGAAAGACTTTCTTCATATGGAATGGACCAACTCCAGTGATCATGATAACAAATCCAGAGCAGATCAAGGAAGTCTTTAATAAAGTTTACGACTTTGAGAAGCCTAATTCATTCCCTTTGATCAGATTGTTACTAGGCGGACTTGTGGGGTATGAGGGAGATAAGTGGGCGAGACACAGGAGGATTATCAACCCAGCTTTTCACCTCGAGAAGATCAAGGTTTCGGTTTTATCTCTTATCTTGAGTGTCTGGATCAAGTTAGACTGTATTTGGAGTGGGTGATCCCATTAGCGACCTGCTGCTTTTTGGTTTGCAGAACATGGTCCCTGCGTTCTACCATTGTTGCAGTGAGGTTATCTTCCAATGGGAGAGGCTATTTAAGGATAAAGAATCGCCTTGTGAGATCGATGTCTGGCCTTGGCTGGTGAATTTGACTGCGGATGTGATCTCGCATGCTGCTTTTGGAAGCAGCTACAAAGAAGGACAGAGGATATTTGAGCTCCAAGGGGAATTAATTGAGCTCATCGCACAAGGTCTTAGGAAACCTTACATCCCTGGATTGAGGTTAATAAACACCTTCATTGTCGTAAACTATAACTTGAAGATTGTGAGATTTATGAGAATTTGGTGTAGGTTTTTCCCAACAAACAACAATAGAAGGATGAAAGCAATAGACAGAGAGATAAATTCCATACTGAAAGGTATTATCAGCAAACGAGAGAAGGCGAGAGAAGCAGGAGAAGCATCGAACGATGATTTGTTGGGGATACTGCTTGAATCAAATTCAGAGGAAAGAAATGGAATGAGTATAGAAGAAGTGATGAAAGAGTGCAAGCTGTTTTATTTCGCCGGGCAAGAGACAACTTCAGTACTGTTGGTCTGGACAATGGTTTTACTAAGCCATCACCAAGACTGGCAAGCTCGGGCGCGAGAGGAAGTGAGGCAAATACTCGGTGATAATAAGCCAGATAAAGATTCTCTTAGCAACCTCAAAGTTGTAAGTAAATGAAATCGCAATTTTCACATCCTCTTGCATCGAGACTACTCTATCTATAGACTACAGTTTTCACCTGAATTCTAACATTCAACAGATGAGTATGATCTTCAATGAGGTTTTGAGGCTATATCCTCCGATAGCTCAGCTTAGAAGAGCTGTCAACAAAGAAATGAAGCTAGGAGAGCTTAACCTTCCAGCTGGAGTTCTAGTTTATATACCAATTGTACTTGTCCATCGCGACCCCGAGCTTTGGGGCCATGATGCAGAGGAGTTTAAGCCTGAGCGGTTCAGAGACGGGCTGTCAAAGGCAACAAAGAACCAGGCCTGTTTCTTACCCTTTGGATGGGGACCCAGGATTTGCATTGGTCAGAGTTTTTCTCTGTTGGAGGCAAAGATGGCAATGTCATTGATTCTACAGAGATTCTCCTTTGAGTTCTCTCCTTCTTATGTTCACGCTCCTCAAATAGTCATAACCACTCGTCCTCAATTCGGAGCCCATCTCATCCTACACAAGCTCTGATTTTTATTGCCATAGATTTTGAAGATTTCAATATGCCTGAAAATGGTTGCTATTCAGTTAAGGGTAAAGGTCGTCTTCAGTCAAGTCTAAGGTCATAAATAATGCAAGTGTTTCAGAGTTTCATTGTACACTATCTATAAAAAATTATGATTCATAACTTAAATCTGCTTTTGGTGCAAAACCCAGCACTTCATCCTCAGTCTTGTCTTTGCCACTGGTTCTCAGTGGAGCTCTCGGCGCATCTGGGACACGCGCGCTTACCACACCCTTCGTATTAATGAAGCTTAAAGGCTGGATCTCTTTTGATAAATTTTTATTTTGGTCAACTCTTTTGAAGATTATTTATTGATTAGAAAACTACAATTAGATAAGAACAGATGGAAAACCCTTGCACGACAAGCACAGATGGAATACCCTTGCATGCCAAGCCCAGACGACTCCCCTTTGGCGGCTAAGGATTTGTACTTTAAATTGTACAATCGAAGCTCTACTCCAGTGATAGGAAAAAGGTCTCAACTTGAGGAATCCAGAGTGAATAAGAGAAGAATCGGAGATGTCTTTTTTAGTAGCAGCAACTTTAGTGGTGGTTTTGTTGCTATGGACATGGCGGATCGTGAACTGGGTCTGGATCAAACCAAGGATGCTGGAGAGTTACCTGAGAAGACAGGGTCTCCCCGGAACTCCTTACACGCCTCTCGTCGGAGATATGAAGAGGAATGTTAATATGTTGATGGAGGCCAGATCTAAACCCATCAATCTAGCAGATGACATCACCCCACGTCTCCTTCCTCTCGCCTTGAAGATGTTCAATTCTCACAGTATTAAGTCTCCCTTCGCTTTCCTTTTTGTTTCCGTGTAAAATTTAGGTTGACTTGATTGAAAGTTACTTTGGTGGAACAGGAAAGACTTTCTTCATATGGAATGGACCAATTCCAGCAATCATGATAACGAATCCAATTCAGATCAAGGAAGTTTTTAATAAAGTTTACGACTTTGAGAAGCCTACTTCATTCCCTTTGCTCAGATTGTTAGCAGGCGGGCTTGCGAGCTATAAGGGAGAAAAATGGGCAAATCACAGGAGGATCATCAACCCTGCTTTCCACCTCGAGAAGATCAAGGTTTCGGTTTTATCTCTTATCTTGAATGTCTGAATCAAGTTAAACTGTATATGGTGTGTGAGATCCCTTTAGCGACCTGCTGCTTTTTGGTTTACAGAACATGGTCCCTGCGTTCTACAATTGCTGCAGCGAGATCGTCTGCCAATGGGAGAGTCTATTTAAGGATAAAGAATTGCCTTGTGAGGTCGATGTCTGGCCTTGGCTTGTGAATTTGACTGCGGATGTGATCTCACATACTGCTTTTGGAAGCAGCTATAAAGAAGGACAGAGGATATTTCAACTCCAAGGGGAATTAGCTGAGCTCATTGCACAAGCTTTTAAGAAATCTTACATTCCTGGACTGAGGTTAATAAACACACACCCCTTACTGTTGTTGTCTTGTCGTAAACTATCACTTGAAAGTTTATGAGAATTATGAGAATATGTTGTTTGGTGTAGGTTTTACCCAACAAAGAGCAATAGAAGGATGAAAGCAATAGACAGAGAAATAGACATAATACTGAGAGGTATTATCAGCAAACGAGAGAAGGCGAGAGAAGCGGGAGAAGCAGCCAATGATGATTTGTTGGGGATACTGCTTGAATCAAATTCAGAGGAATCTCAAAGAAATGGAATGAGCGTAGAAGAAGTGATGACAGAGTGCAAGCTGTTTTATTTTGCCGGGCAATAGACAACTTCAGTATTGTTAGTTTGGACAATGGTTTTACTAAGCCATCACCAAGACTGGCAAGCTCGTGCGCGAGAGGAAGTGAGGCAAATACTCGGTGATAATAAACCTGATATAGATTCTCTTAGCAACCTCAAAGTCGTAAGTAAATAAAGATCGCATTTTTCACATCCTCATGCATCGGGAATACTCTATCTATGGTTACCAAAATCACTTGATTTCTAATATTTAACAGATAACTATGATCTTTAATGAGGTTTTGAGGCTATATCCTCCGGTGGCTCAGCTTAAAAGAGCTGTCAACAAAGAAATGAAGCTAGGAGAGCTTACCCTTCCAGATGGAGTTCACGTTCATATACCAACTGCACTCGTCCATCGTGACCCTGAGCTTTGGGGAGATGATGCAGAGGAATTTAAGCCTGAGCGGTTCAGAGACGGGCTCTCAAAGGCAACAAAGAACAAGGTCTGTTTCTTCCCCTTTGGATGGGGACCGAGGATCTGCATCGGTCAGAGTTTTGCTCTGTTGGAGGCAAAGATGGCAATGGCTTTGATTCTGCAGAGATTCTCCTTCGAGCTCTCTCCTTCTTATGTTCATGCGCCTCAAACACTCATGACCACTCGTCCTCAATTCGGAGCTCATCTCATCCTGCACAAGCTTTGATTTTGGTATTTCCATGGTACTGTCATCAAATGTCTCTGTTCTGTAACAAAAGCAAATATTAGAAAGGTTTTCTTCAGTCAAGTCTTAATGTCATTTTTCCATTGTGGCTGCATTATTAATCTTGAAAAGTCAATAATACCAGAATAAGAGAAAAGCATTCAATAAAAAAAATGTTTTCTGGATTTAGAAAATCATGCAAGTTATAGCCAATCTTCACACAAATCCAAATTTGCATCTTGTAGCTTCGTGGCTTACGACTCTGAGGCACCAAATAATGCAAAAGATCAACGGTCACAACAGAATGATTATCCGAGACGCAAATGATCCATATCTCACTCTATGGAAATTTACAATCTATATAATTCCGAGAATGTCAGCAGATGATCCATATCTCACTCTCTTTTCTGGGAACGAAAATGAAAACATCAGTTGCGTCGGTAATAGTTTCAGTAGCTATAGGTGTTGTCTTCTGGTTGATATGGAGAACTCTAAAGTGGGTTTGGTTTAAACCAAAGATGCTTGAAAGTTACCTGAGAAGACAAGGTCTTGTCGGAACTCCTTACATGCCACTCGTCGGAGATGTGAAAAGGGATTTTAGCATGTCAATGGAGGCAAGGTCCAAACCCATCAAGCTAACGGACGATATCATCCCACGTGTCTTACCTTTCCCCTTGCACATGCTCAAGACTTACGGTATGTTTCTTGAAACCTATCTGTTAAGAACTTAGAGATACAAAGAACAACAAGAATGAGGCAGAGTACCTGATCTAGATAAAAGTTTCAATATTTGTATATTTATGTTAAGGGTGGGAAAAAAAAAGCCAAGCCGAACCAAACAAACTTAAACCTACCCAAAACAAACCAATGTACACAATCCAGAGGGTTGATGTTTTACTCAACCCAAATATCAACAAACCAATATACTTTTTTATTGATTAATATAGATATATTCATATATTTTGTAATCTATGCCACTTTCCTTTGTTAATTTTTTTATATGATATAAATAATCCAATTATATATTTAGATTCTTTCTCTAAACATATTTACCTAAAGATTCAACTAAAATAACTAAATTAAAAACTTGTATATATAAACGGCTAAAGTCTTATATTTTCTTTAATCTCATTTGATTCTTCATAGTTTAAAGGTATAATATTCTAACATAAATTTATAATATTTCATTTACGATCAATAAAAACAAGTTTTGCTAACCAATATTTTATAACTAAATGAACTTAAACCGAAATAAATCCGAACCAAACTAAACCGAATCGAATTTAACCGGACCAAACAAAATTCGTACCAAACATAAACCAAACAAAACTTAATTTTGTTGAGTTTGGTTGAAGTTTTATTAACACCAAATAAACCGAGTCGAACCGAATCGAAACCATAATTAAGCAGAAAAACCCACCTCTACTTTATGTGGCTGAAACAGGAAGGACTTTCTTTACATGGCTTGGACCTATACCAAACATCACCATTACAGAACCTGAGCAGATCAAGGAAGTTTTCAACAAAATTTATGATTTCCAGAAGCCAAATATGTTCCCTTTGGGCAGATTGTTAGCCACTGGACTCTTTAGTCATGATGGTGATAAATGGGCAAAACACCGGAGGATCATCAACCCGGCTTTCCACCTTGAGAAGATCAAGGTTTTGCCTTCATTTTACATAGTCCGGAATCACGTGCTTTATATACGTTGATTTGTATCTGATCCAATTTATGCCTTGTGTTTCTTCTTTGTATAGAACATGGTTCCTGCGTTCCACCAGAGCTGCAGCGAGGTTGTTGGCAAATGGGACAATATAGTCTTGGACAAAGGGTCATCCTGTGAGGTGGATGTCTGGCCTTGGCTTACGAGTATGACTGCAGATGTGATCTCTCGTACTGCTTTTGGAAGCAGCTACAAAGAAGGACAAAGGATATTTGAGCTCCAAGCGGAAGTAGCACAGCTCCTCACACAAGCTGTACGGAAACTTTACATCCCTGGATATAGGTAACGAACCCTCAATTGCCTGCCATGAATCTTGGTCTTTTAAGCTGCAATCTATTAAGATACATGAATCTGATGTTCTTTGTTCTTTTGTTTTCGTAGTTATCTCCCGACAAAAGGCAATAGAAGCATGAAAGCGGCAGCTAGAGAAGTCCAATTTATACTAACAGGGATCGTTAACAAAAGGTTAAGGGCGAAAGAAGCTGGGGAAGCACCAGGCAACGATTTGCTGGGTATACTTCTCGAATCGAATATAGAGCAAGCTAAAGGAAATGGCATGAGCATTGAGGATGTGATAGAGGAGTGCCAGTTGTTCTACTTTGCCGGGCAAGAGACAACTTCACTCCTTCTAGTTTGGACAATGATCCTGCTAAGCCAACACCAAGACTGGCAGGCTCGCGCACGAGAAGAAGTGAAGCAAGTTTTAGGTGACAAAGAACCTGATACAGAAGGCCTGAACCAGCTCAAAGTTGTAAGTAAAACCAAATCAATAACCTTGAGTACCATTTTGTTGCGGCGTTTTTATGATTTTGCTGAATATTTCCAACAGATGACGATGATATTATATGAGGTCCTTAGGCTATATCCTCCACTAATCAATCTGACCAGATCCATTCACAAAGAGGCGAAGCTAGGAGACTTGACGCTACCAGGTGGGGTTCATATCACTCTACCTATTATGCTAGTCCAACGCGATACCGAGCTGTGGGGCAACGATGCAGCGGAATTCAAGCCTGGGAGATTCAAAGATGGTATCTCGAAGGCAACAAAGAGCCAAGTCTCCTTCATTCCCTTTTCTTGGGGACCGAGGATATGCATAGGCCAGAATTTTGCCATGTTGGAGGCAAAGATGGCAATGACATTGATTCTAAAGAAGTTCTCCTTTGAGCTTTCTCCTTCCTATGTCCATGCTCCTTACACAGTCTTCACCCTTCACCCACAGTTTGGTGCTCATCTTATCCTTCACAAGCTATAACTCCATAATGTATTGTGTTGTTTCTAAACGAGGTTGTTATACGTAAGAGAAATAAGATCATCATACATACTCTAAAACCATGCTTTTGAATCTAGAATGCTTCCCTGGTTACTTCATGGAGTAATTTAGCAAGAACTCATGTCATCAGTAATACCGAATGAATCTATCTATGGTAATTAAGACGGTGTTAAAACACATAATTAAACCTAACAAACGCATAGAGTATGAAACGGATATCGAGATTAGGTTTAATGGAAGTTAAAGGGTAATCAATGAATTAAGTAAGAGAATTATGAGACGTCGGGGAGTTTAGTAAGCTACTGGCTCTAAACCGACGGATCGAGGAGTTATTAAAAGACTCATAGGGAATGAGTAAATAAGAAGTTGTGTAGTGTGAGGTGAGCCGTCTACGGGTAGCAATCCTCTAATCCAATGCAGCGGACATGAACGTGTGTTGAGCCGCCTACGGGTTAGAAAGCCGCTAATCCAGTGTAGCGGACGTGAATAAGTTAAAAGACATTAGAAACCCTAATAGGCTTGCTTGCGTGGTGGTTGTTATTGTGTTGTTGAGTTCTCTGTGCAGGCCTGTTACATCGTCTCAGTGTTGGGCCGAGCGGTCCTCGTGGACACTTAACTCGGTCACGGGGCCAGTTAAGTTCGTAGCTGCTGACTCGGTACGACGCCGGATCAGGGTGGAGGTGTTGGCGTGTGTGTGTGTGTTAGAATTGCGGAATAATGGGTTGAGATCGTGGTTGTTTATTGATTGATTGTGTTATCGTTGCTAGAGTCCAAGCGAGTTTGCGTGTTTACATTTCTGCATTAGGACTCTAGGGTGTGTTAGATTCTGCAAGTCTAGGTTTTTGAATACGTTCCGGTACTTCCGACCCGATTGGATCCTCGGATAGCTGCCTGATCGGATCGTATGCCTTCGGGTGGTGATTCCGGTTATGGCGTTAACCTACTGAGTGACGCCGGTAGGTGTGTGGTTCGGAGAATACGGGGTCATGTCCTAGGGCCGAATCGCATGGAAACTTAGGTTACTGTGGGGTATCCCGAGTCACTGCGTATCGATGGACTGAGAACAGTGTCCTAGGTCGTGAGAATTCGTGTTTACATCTAGGAGTCGTGGGTTAGTTACCATGTCGGTGACGACGTAAACCCGTGGAAGTTACCGAGATCGTAAGGGCCCAGTGTTGTGTGTGTTGTTCTCGTGTTGCGCGATGGATAGATCGAGTTTCAATCGAGAGCATGTGTTGCAGTGCTTTCGATTTCCTTAATCGCTTTCTCTTTCTTTTGGCAAGTGCTTGTGTGTTGTGGGTTTGACACGACGTGGTAGTGCGTGATCGACCGTTTGCGGGATGGAGATTTGTAGATGCTAGATAGAATAGAAGCCGTAGTGGGGAGCCGTCTCGCTGGGTGATCTTAGATTGCTCATTAGACTCTTTTTGTGTTTTTCAGGTTTAACAGCGACGGACGCGGGAGGTCTTCGGTGTAGTTTTGGGATCGCTTGTTTTGGACTTTTGATTCGATGATTTTGGGTTTTCTACTCGGTTCGGCTTTCGCGCCATTTTGGTATTGAGACCTGATTGTTGTTTTTTTGAGTAATGGCAAATTGTTTGTAAATATTGTTAAACGTTATGTAAACGTTTGATAACTTAGAAATGAACATGCTTCCCTGATATTGTGTTTATTCCGAACCGAGACAACTCACGTAAGTGGTACAAGTTGTGAAGCTTTGTACTACGGAAGTGAGGATAGAGGGGTCAAGGACGGGTCAGTGCGAGCCTTTGCCTCAAATCGATCTGTCTCTGGCTTCGTCTTGTGGCAAACTTTTCCTGTTTGATTTGATCGGGTTCGACTTGGTCATGTTCTTGTTTGATTGTTGACCGGTCAGTTCGACGGTCAGCGGATAATGGGAAAGGGGCGTTACAAAAGGTGGTATCAGAGCATGGTTCGTCATGAGTTTCGAAATTGTTCATTTCTGAGTGTTTTCCGTGTTTTATCGAGTCAAAATTGTGTCTTACCCAAGCATCCATTAGGAAACCGATCCGCGTCTGTAAATTGTGTCTTACCCAAGCATCCTCGGACGGGTGGTGCGTGGGTGTGTGTGTGTGTGCACAGAGTGATCCTAGTGAGCATCATGAGTCAACGAGGATCAGCAGCGTCCTATCGGACCCAGTTGGAGCAGTATCAGGATGGTTTGAGAGTGCAGGCTGGTCATTCACGAGGTTCACGTACGTCAGATCGACCACCAGTTCCTCTTCGAGCACCTCAGGGTGCTAGAGCAGCAGCAGTAGACTGGAGACCATTACCCGACCCAATACTTGCGGCTCTACGTGACGATGCGGGTACCCCAGACATGTTTGCAGCGATGATGGGTTACTTGGGGTACATTGATGGGGATCTACCACCACTATCACCGCAACTACAAGCGCCAGTAGTAACACCGATGGGCCATGAGCCGATTCCTGAGGCGCGCGATGTGCCTTTGCTATCTAGTTTACACACCTCTGACTTCATTCCGCTCAGTGGGGGGTGATTATTTGTTGAGTCCATTACCTGCGGCGTTCGATCTGGATATGGAGCCCATAGACCCGTATCAACACCAACACTGGGAGCAGCAAGTGGACGAGCAGGTAGCTATGCTTAAGGATGTTTTGGAGCAGTAGGTTGGATCTCATCACCAGCTAGATCCACGACCTGGATCACCCTGTACACCGTTGGATATGTCCACATCACCGTCATCAGGATCTACCGAGCCATTATCTGAGACCGAGCCATTATCTGAGTCAGAGATGCAGTTCGAGCCAGTCACACCACTAGTCAGACCAACAGCAGAGATGTCGGAGTCACCGCCAGCGATGCCGGAGTACAGGGCATGCAGTGCTTGTGGAGTTCAGAGATTTCATTTATACTGGTGTCCTCGTCCAGTAGATCCGCGTTACCGAGAGCCGTATCAGTCAGTACCAGGTCCCGACTACTGTCAGCTTTGTGGTCACGCAGGACATGGAGCTCTGATTTACCCGATCGCAGGACCAGGACCGCAAATGTTAGATGCTGAGACATACCGCGCGCCGTTATCAGAGGGTTATGATAGGTCAAGAATTAATCCCTATACTAAACTGCAAGTGTACAGCAATGTCAAAGTAGTATATAGGGTTATCGAATCCACAGGGACACTTGGTCTCAAGAGAATCAAACCGTAGGGAATGAATACTAGAAATAAGCAATGTGATTATATTGAAAGTGGTGCGAGAAAGTAAATCAGTAGCAGAGATTATTGGTTGTGAAAGCAAGTAATTAAAAGCGTCAAACCTAGGGTATTCTCAGGAAATCAGACTAGCAGACAGTTCATTCAGCAAGGATCTAATTAAGCACAGTTCTAGAACTCAAAACACAGATATAGAATTAACCAAATTCCTTTGCGATAATTCTCTAAGTCTAAGTGCAGCAAACCAAACTTCCGTTTGCGAGAACTAACAGATTAAACTAGCATTAATCCCAAGTTTGATATGTTCACAATTATCCTAAACCAAACTTTCGTTTGCGCAAAGTTTAATTGCCCAATTTAATTAGTTCAGATTCCTAAACCCCACTTCCGTGACGTATTTAGCAACTTAAGATCTAGATTCTAATTGATCAGGTTAGAACTAGCTTTAAGCACAATTAAATTGAAGAACAGATATAGTTTGAATCCTTAACTGAAATTGAACAAGTCTAGCAAGTCATGAAATCCTATGTGAGAAACCCTAAGTCTAACTAGGAATCTACTCAGACATAGATAATGAAAACATGATCATATGATAAGTAAATTGCATAAAAGAATAAGAGTAAAAGGGGTTCGAAATCTTCTCCAAATACAGATGATGAATTAGGTTCAGATCAGCCCCAAAAGCTCTAAAAATCCTCTGCTCTTAATTATGAAGTTGTATTGTAAAAAATATAAAGCGTATTTAATAAAAACACTAAAAACTCTATTATATAGGCATAATCTCGGCCAGGGGCTTCTTTGTAAATATCAGGAACTTCTGGATCAAAGTGCAATATCTTGATTCTTCTAAACCGCCGAGTTTCGGCCCATCTCGCTGGTGCAACGATCGTTGCTAGAGTGCAACGATCGATACCTTTCTCTGTCTCGGACAGTGAACTCTATCTCTCGGCCAATCACTCCAAAAATCTCCAAAATGCTCCATAATCTCCAATTTAGCTCCCAACCTGATTATACCTGTAAAAGACTCTAAACAAAGACAAAAGACACTAAAACACATCTATATCATGGCCTAAAACTAGTAAAAACCATGATATATCAACTCCCCCACACTTAGCCTTTGCTTGCCCTCAAGCAAAACATAGAACTAAAACATGGTGAAGAGGTTTGAAAACTCTTCAGAAACTCATTTTATCTTAGAAGCTACAATACTCAGATTCCCCTTAGTAAACCACTGAAAGAATCAATCACAGGATATCAAGACCAACATGTACTTCCCCCACACTTAGCAACTGTCCTAGGTAAACTCCACAATCACATTCAAGCATTCAAATTCTCCCTACTGACTTCTGCAAGTATTTAAGTGCGGTCTCACCTAAGGAGTATCGATCTAAAGGCACATGGATTCTTACCTAATCAGCTCTAGACCACCATACTATCTTTCTCCAGTCCCTTTCTTCTCTTTCCCTTCTTTAACAACTGATTTTTCCCCACTGGGTATCATTTTATTTTTTTTATCAGTGTTCTTCCCGTTATGGGGTGTACTTTGGACACATTCCATGGATCACATGAGAGAAAATAGTGTTTGCTACCACTCTCATGACCACTTCGGAGTTACTAACTCATCCTCAGTTTATTATCTTTTTTTTTTTACTTTATAGAAGGGGAGAAGGGAACTAAATAGGACAGGTTTACAGGCTGTGTCAGAACTAACAGGGAATCCGACATAAAGTATACCAAGCCCTTAGGTGAGAAATCTAAGTCAGTATTAGGGGTGAAGTCAGTAAAAGATCCTCTGATACCTGAAGTGATGTGGGTGTTCCCAGTAGGTTGATCTGTGATGGGGTTTTCTAATAGTCAGAGATAGATCCTGCAACTTCATCCCAATGGTTACTTAAGTTCCTGCAAGTTTTGTAAATCTCCTCTGAAAATCATAGTTTCTTACTTAAACAATTTTGACTCAATAAAACAAAATTTTTTTGAAAAACGGACTGACTCTTAAGAAAACAGAAAGATAAACGTCAGTAGCACCTCCCCCACACTTAAGACACACTGTCCCCAGTAGTGTCCAGCGAAGGATCGGTAAAAAGAAAATAAAATAAAATTGAAAAGGGTGAGTTTATGTCTGTCGGGTTACCTCTGTCGCACAGCATCGATCGGTGCATTAAATGCATCGACCGTTACTTGGCGACTTTCGTGTATGGTCGATCGTTGCTCAGGACCGCAACGATCGCTGCAATGCGATTCCTTTCGTGTTGTGACGATCGATGCAGAAATGCATCGATCGCTGCACTGCGATTTAATCCGAGACCTGCAAACATGACTGCACCAGAAACAAAAACAAACGTAAAATCCTAACAAAAACACCAAAAATTAAAAAGAAAAACACCAGTACCTAATGGTGGGTTGCCTCCCACCCAGCGCTTGTTTAAGGTCAATAGCTTGACCGGACGCGCAAGGTTTTTCAAGTGCCAGAAGATCCTGACAGAGACCTTTTCTGTCTCTGTTCAAGTCTCCTCATCCATGGTGGAGAATAGGCTGTTGCAGAATGCTTCAGTCCAAGAAAAGATGGAATAAAATGCGCTCCAGGATCTATTATCACAGTCTCATTCAGCTGCTCATCATCTGCTTCCAAGATCTTGAAAGTCTGTCCATCTATCAGTGGCTTCCGCAGCTTCTCCATCTCATATCGCAGTGTCTCATCTCCCAGGTGGAGGTCTATTAGACTCTGTCTAACATCAATCACAGCTCCTGCTGTAGCCAAGAATGGTCTCCCAAGCAATAAAGCTTCATCCGGATCGCAGGCGTATTTCAGCACAAGGAAGTCCGTTGGAACTAAGTAGTTTCCAACTCTTACCGGAATATCCATAAGGAGTCCTTCAGGAACTCGTGTGGACTGATCAGCTAGGATAAGACGTGTCCTAGTAGGAGCAAAATCCAACATACCCAGCTTCTCTGCCACAGAGTAAGGCATTATGCTCCCAGCAGCTCCTAAATCACACAGAGAACGCCTAAAACCATCTTCAAAGATAGAACAATCAAGTACAAAGACTCCAGGATCAGGCAGTTTCTTTGGGACCTTAGTTAACAGAACATCACTAATATGCTGAGGAACTATTATCACCCATTCTCTTAGCTCTTCATCTAATGGCAACATCTTGTTCAAATATTTCTGAACACATGGATGATAAAGTGGATCATCAGATGATGGAATTTCTTCCAAGTCTTCACCACTCTTTTCTAGCCTTTTCAGCTCTTCAATCTCTTGTTTAATCACTTCAGACACCTTGGGACTGTGCCAAATAGCTCGTGCATAAACATCTTCTGGAGTGATTTCAGATGTATCAGGGAATAGGCGGGCCAGTTCTGCATCAATCTCATTTTCATCCCACGGATTCTCTGCTTGTTCACGACCTGCATCGATCGATGCCAGATGTGTATCGATCGTTGCATCGCGATCATCACAACTTCCACCCGAGAGTTTTTCACAGAAATCCGAAAATTCTGCCTCAGTCACCAACTCAGCTGTACTTAGCTCAAATTTCTCCCCTAGATAAGATCCATCATTAATCAGTACAGAACAGGCCTTAATATGAGTGTCTGCAACTCCTTTTCCTTTTAGTGAGCTGGACATCTGATTCACCTGAGTGTCCAACTGTTTCATGTGAGTGCTCAATGTCTCAAACTTCCCATTGAGGTCCTGATAGACAGCGTCCAGCTTCTTGTTGTTGTCTACAGAAAGCTTGGTTTGACTCTCCATCAGTTGTTCCATCATAGCCTCCATTTTGCTCTCATGGGCTGTAGGTGCAGGAGGAGTCTGATAAGATGTAGATCCATAGGTTCTCTGATTACCCTGTCCATAGGTCTTTTGAAAACCACCAGATTGTCCTCCATTTGAGAATCTGTTCCCCTGTTGATTGTTAAATCTATTACCTTGGAAACCGGAACCTCCTATGAAATTCACTTCTTCTTCCTGAGTGTCCACCTCAGTTTGAATCACCTCCACATCTTGGGCAAAGTGGACAGCTTTCTTGTTTGTCAGAAGATTGTAGACTGTGTCCAATCTGGATCTAATATTAGCCATATCAGAATTCTCTACGGTTCCACCAGATCTCTTCCTCCTTTCATCCATTGTTTTGCAACTATTGCTGCCAATCAGGTTCTCTATCAACCGTTTAGCTTGTGTAGGAGTTCTGGTGCTGAAATTTGCATCACTGGAATTATCCAAAGCAGTCTGATAAGGGAGATCTATTCCTCTGAAGAAAATACCAATCAGCTGTACTTCTGTGAATCCATGGTGTGGACAATCACGCTGATACTGCTTAAATCTCATCCATGCGGTTGTCAAAGGCTCCACAGCTCCTTGGGAAAAAGTGAGTATGTCCTGTCTGGACTGATCTGAGCGCGCAGCGTCGTAGAAGTGACGCAGGAACTCACTCTTTAAGGCTGCCCAAGTAGTATACTGACCAGGTGCCAGTTGTCTCAGCCATGCACTAGCGTCTCCAGCAAGACTGTGCGGAAATAGCTTAAGGAATAGATAGTCCGGGCATACTCCTTCATACTTCATGCCAGTGACTATGTCCTCAAACTTGTCAATGTGATCCATAGGCTGCTCTGATTGAAGACCATGGAAAGCAATTTGTCTCATCAGTTGGTAGTAGATAGTTTTTACCTCAAAATCATTCCTCTCGAAGGCAGGAAGCACTAGAGCTGCTCGGTTTGCATGAAACTCATCAGGTCTATTGTAATCAGCTAGTGTCCTCTCATGAACTACCATCCGGCCTTCTGGCTCAACTTCATCAGGGATTGCTCGTCCCTCAGCATCAATCCTTTGCCCAGCAGCATTGTAAGGATTGTTCTCTGGATCCCTCAGGATTCCATCAGCATCTGGTATCAAGATCAAGCGTTCTTGTACCATTCTCTCTCTCTTTTCTCTTCTAATAGTCCTCTCTAGACGTCCAAGTTCCTCTAGATTGAGATTAACTAAGCTCGAGTTCGGATTACTTCGAGTGTTCTGCGTTGGCATAAACTGTCTGTAATCGTCCAGCAACGATCGATGCTATCAGTGCAACGATCGATTCAATCTCAAATCGCTTAGCAACGATCGACGCAAGGGTGCAACGATCGATGCAAGGCGAAATTCGTACCTGCGACAGAGAGAAACGGAGAAAAAGTCAGCAAAATAAAAATAAATAAAATAAAAACGAAAAACGAAAAATTTCTAGTAAAACCCTAAGTTCGGTCCTATCGAAGACTCAAAAGAGTCCCCGGCAACGGCGCCAAAAACTTGATAGGTCAAGAATTAATCCCTATACTAAACTGCAAGTGTACAGCAATGTCAAAGTAGTATATAGGGTTATCGAATCCACAGGGACACTTGGTCTCAAGAGAATCAAACCGTAGGGAATGAATACTAGAAATAAGCAATGTGATTATATTGAAAGTGGTGCGAGAAAGTAAATCAGTAGCAGAGATTATTGGTTGTGAAAGCAAGTAATTAAAAGCGTCAAACCTAGGGTATTCTCAGGAAATCAGACTAGCAGACAGTTCATTCAGCAAGGATCTAATTAAGCACAGTTCTAGAACTCAAAACACAGATATAGAATTAACCAAATTCCTTTGCGATAATTCTCTAAGTCTAAGTGCAGCAAACCAAACTTCCGTTTGCGAGAACTAACAGATTAAACTAGCATTAATCCCAAGTTTGATATGTTCACAATTATCCTAAACCAAACTTTCGTTTGCGCAAAGTTTAATTGCCCAATTTAATTAGTTCAGATTCCTAAACCCCACTTCCGTGACGTATTTAGCAACCTAAGATCTAGATTCTAATTGATCAGGTTAGAACTAGCTTTAAGCACAATTAAATTGAAGAACAGATATAGTTTGAATCCTTAACTGAAATTGAACAAGTCTAGCAAGTCATGAAATCCTATGTGAGAAACCCTAAGTCTAACTAGGAATCTACTCAGACATAGATAATGAAAACATGATCATATGATAAGTAAATTGCATAAAAGAATAAGAGTAAAAGGGGTTCGAAATCTTCTCCAAATACAGATGATGAATTAGGTTCAGATCAGCCCCAAAAGCTCTAAAAATCCTCTGCTCTTAATTATGAAGTTGTATTGTAAAAAATATAAAGCGTATTTAATAAAAACACTAAAAACTCTATTATATAGGCATAATCTCGGCCAGGGGCTTCTTTGTAAATATCAGGAACTTCTGGATCAAAGTGCAATATCTTGATTCTTCTAAACCGCCGAGTTTCGGCCCATCTCGCTGGTGCAACGATCGTTGCTAGAGTGCAACGATCGATACCTTTCTCGGTCTCGGACAGTGAACTCTATCTCTCGGCCAATCACTCCAAAAATCTCCAAAATGCTCCATAATCTCCAATTTAGCTCCCAACCTGATTATACCTGTAAAAGACTCTAAACAAAGACAAAAGACACTAAAACACATCTATATCATGGCCTAAAACTAGTAAAAACCATGATATATCAGGTTACCAAGCCGGACCCAGTCATCAAGATCCCGAGCCTAGCCAGCCGCCAGTAGTCCAGCCGCCAGTAGTTCAGCCGCCAGTCGTCCAACTGCCACGAGCGATGATGATCTGTCAGATGTGTGGGAATGAGGATCACCGACCGTTAGTTTGTTCCCATAGGCCTTGCCCAGTGCCTACCGTGGTTTGTCAGCTATGTGATCGTGAGGGTCACACCGCACGCCGATGTCTGATGGCCGAGCCACAGCACGTTGCTGCACCGACTCGAGATGCACACCCGCCACACCCTCCCGGCGTACCTGCCAACGGTTACCTCTGTGAGCCGCGATGCCGCCTGTGTTGGGCATTCCGGTCTTGGTGGGGGTGTTAGGACTATGGGTAGTTAGGCCAGGTAAGTTCGGGCACTAACCATGTTGTTTTTCCTTGTGTACAGATTGGCAACCTTTGCTTGTCATCTTTGACATATTTCGGGTATGGCGGTGCAGTGTTTGGGGTTATGGTTGTGGTAGCGGCTGTCATGTTGTATTTCTGATCAAACTTATGTATCAAAACCTCTTTATGTACGATATGTTGTTTGTATGTATGTTGGATGCAGAACGTTCGGCTTATCGTTATACGTGTGATGGTTTTGAATGCAAATGAATTACCATGTGAAGTCTGATGATGAGCGGAACTGACGACCGTTCATCATGACCTAAACCCAGACTGACGACATATCCGGATCGATCTTGTGATTGCTTCATTGGGTGGATGGTAAAATTGCTTGTTGTGTTTATTGCTTGCATGCTTTATTTAATGCTTGATTGGTGCATTAGATAATTAGGATGGTGTCTCATTCATTGATGTAGCACTGCTAGGTTGCTAGCTTTATTCTATACCATGCATAACATTTTATAATTTTTGATCATGTTGGTAAAAGTCATTAGCTTGTTAGTTGCATTTCGTTGGCATGAGTAGCTCTTAGTAATAGTCATTTATGTTTCGTTGAAACCGTTAAGTTGTTAGAAATCGAAAGTGGTAGAAAGTTTTCATTAAAGATTTGAGCTAACTCGAGAATGGTTGTATTCGGCCGTCAATTCACGAGAGAGCGGAATTATGGTATATCGTTACTTAATCATGGGTAACCGTTGGGTACATTATTAATTAACTATATTTCCATAAGGAAGTGATATCGGGGATGGATTGGATTGAATTTAACCGCTCCAGTGAAAGTTGTCGAATTGAATGTAGGACGGAATAAACGATGCGATATGAATACGAGACCGAACCCGAATCCGAAAGCGAGAAGAAGTGTAAAGACGCCGCAAGACAAGTTGATCCGGAATATGAGGCAGTTGGTATGAGTCGTCAGTGGAAAGTGTATCAGTTCAAAGCAGCAGGCAGAACGAAGCCGTCAGTATGATGAGTTAGCAAAGAGATGGGCAAGAACGTCGAGAGCAGTATTGCAGTTATCAGTATGAATCAAGTTGGATCCGTAAAGAAGCTAGATTTGAAGGTCAAATTATTGAAGGATTTCCTAGGGAGACGAGTCAGTATAGGGTGGACGTGGAAGTCGAAGCAAAGTGGGGAAATCAGAAGTCAGAATCAGAGCAAATTAGCCAATTGTGGAAGTCCGAAGTTCTTGGTGGACTAGTTAGAGAGAAAAGTAGCAAGGTGTAAGTAAGACCAGAAATCGAAATTTGAAGCCGTGGTCGAGTGAGAAGGATAAAGAGCAAGCGAAGGAGTGCAGTCAAGATCAAGGATCGAGTAATGGAGTAACCACCGAGTGAGAAGTGCGGAGGTCAATCAAAAGTTTGGAACAAGATAGAGAAGTGTCAGGAAGCGTTAGAAGTGGGTTTTAAGTATTGGTGTGCGAGGAAGAAGCACTAAAGTGTGTAGTGAAGCAATTTGCGGGGTTTGGTGCCGATTCAAAGTCTGTTAGTGACGGAGAATTCGGGGACCGAATTCCTGTAAGTGGGGAACAATGTAATACCCTGTTTTCAAAAAATATGGTCAACACGCAGAAGAAAAGTCAACAGGGGTAAAATTGTAATTTTGTCGAGTCCAGGGGCAAAATCGTAATTTAGCCAAAAGTTGAGACGGAAGACGAGACGGGCCAAATGTTCTAGTTTTACAACATAAACATTTACAAGACCAGAAATGGAAGAAACGGTGTAGAAATGGGTTTTTCGGCTTGTCGGGAATGAAAACCGATTAAACCGAGAAAACTTCAGAAATTCATAACCGGAGCTAGGAACTCCAAACGAGGTGATTCAACTTTCTAAATTCATCTAAAATCAAGAGAATCAGTTTTTGGAGGTTTAGAGATTTATGAGAGCCGTTCAGGGTTTTCTAAAAAGTAAAACGTGAAATCGAGGAAACCAAGCAATGGAGAATTAAGTGGATTAAGGGATGGTTTAGGAAGCTAATAGCTGGATTAGTGTCACTATGACACCTCAGATGACAGGTGTCCCTCAGAAGATGGCTCCACATTTGTAACGCCCCTTTCCCATTCTCTGCTGACCGTCTAGCTGACCGGTCAACAATCAAACAAGAACATGACCGATCGAACCCGAGCAAGTCGAACGGGAAAAGTTCGCCACAGGACGAAGCCAAAGATAGTTCGGTTTGAGACAAAGGCTCGCACCAATCTATCCTCAACTCCGCTATCCTCATATCTATAGCACAAGCGGTACCACTTGCACTACTTCGATGAGTTGTATCGGTTCGGACTAAAACCTCATATCAGGGAAACCATTTCATTTCTGAGTAATCAACGTTGAGCACAATGTTTAATAGAATTTCATAAACAATCGTCAAGTCATAAATACAAAGAAATCAACACACGAAATAAAAATAACGCCGAACCGAGAAAACACCCAAAAAAAACCCACGAATCAAATCCTGTCACAAGCAACCCGAAACCACACCGAGCACCTCCCGCGTCCGTCGCAGCTAAACCTGAAAACACAAAAAGAGTATAATGAGCGATCTAAGATCACCCAATGAATCAGCTCTCCACTAACGGCTTCTAATCTATCTAGAGTCTACAGATTCCCGCCCCAAAACCCAAAATAACAATCAGCAGGAATAAACGGTCGATCACGCACTACCACGTCGTGTCAACCCACACACAATCAAGCAATAGCCAAAACAAGAGAATTAAGGAAATCGAAGGCACTGCGGCACATGTCCTCGATTGGACTCGATCTATCTATCGCGCAACGAAAGAAAGATAACAAAACAAACACTGGGCCCTACGAACTTGGTGACTTCCACGGGTTTCCACTGTCATCGATATAGCAACTAACCCACATGACTCCTAGCCGTCCACACAACGACTAGGACACCATTCTCTGTCCATCGATACGCGGTGACTCCGGTTACCCCTGGCAACCCGAGCTTCCATGCAGTCCCGCCCTAGGACGCGACCCCGTATTCTCCGGACTACACCCTACAGACGTCACTCCATAGGTTCGCACCCGCCAGGCTAAGCTGACCAGGTTCTCAACTCCCGAGGATCCAATCGGGATGGAAGTACCAGCACGTAAATAAAACCTAGGCTTGCGGAATCTAACGCACCCTAGAGTCCTAGTGCAGAAATATAAACACGCAGACTCGCTGGGACTCTAGCACAGATCGCAATCAATATCAATAATAAATCCCCAACCATTCCGCAAGCCTCTACACTACCACCGCTCTGACTAGGTAAGATACCTAGTCAGCACCACTAACTTACCCGATCCCGTGACCGGAGTAAGTGTCCGCAATAACTGCTCGGCCCAACACCGAGCAGTCTAACAAGCCTGCACACAAGCTCACAACAATAACAATAATCACAACAATCAATCACGCAATCACAATTAATCACACAATCACACGAGCAAGCTTATTAGGGTTTCTAAGTCTTTTAATCCAATTTACGCCCGCTACCTTAGGTTAGCGGCTCGCTAGCCCGTAGACGGTTCACCAATCACCACACTTCTTATTTCTTAACCAAACCTAATCATCATTTATTAACTCCCCGATCCGTCGGTTTAGAGTTAGTAAACTTACTAACTTCCCGACGTCTCATTATTAACTTAATTTTATCCATTACCCAATCCCGCTATTAAACCTAAACCCCAATCCCGTTATCATATTCTATACGTTCGTTTAGGTTTAACCATATTTTAATGTCGTCTTAATTCCCGTATATAGATTCATTAATTATCGTTCTTATACCATATATATGCATATACAGTCCTAAACAACGGTCTATATGAATGCATCACCCAATCATTACTAACAACCTAGCGGCACACAACCAATTAACCTTTTAATTCTTTAAACCCTAACATGCTTATCCGATCCTAACCGGTTTAACATTAAACGCCCAATTAATTATTAAGTACCAATTAGGTTAAGTAACGGGTATGCAATCCTAGCACTACGGTTTATCAATTTATGGTTTATATGAATCTACGAGTTTGTGAGCCGACTCACAGTGAGATAGGTACGGAAATGGCGGCTCTGACACGGTATGAATCCCAAGACCCCCGAACTGGAACCCAAACCTCCCGAATGTACGAACTCGAATCCCGAATCTTCCCGAAAGTCCTGACCGTTGACCGAATGATTCTAATCAAGCTTCCGGACCCTCTTCTTTCTCCTTCACGCCTCCTTCTCTTCATATTCACGTCTCTCTCTCTTCTTTCTCTCTCTTCTTTCTCTCTCCTCTTTCTCTCTCTTCTTTCTCTCTCCTCCGGTCTTCTTTCTTCCTCTCTCCTTCTCCTCATCTCACGTTTCTCTCTCCTTCCTTCTTCTTCTCTCTCTTCTTCACGCTTCTTCTCTCTCTCTCTCTTCCTCTCTCTCCTCTTCTTCACGCTCTTCTTCTCTCTTTCTCTTCCTTTCTCTCCTCTTCTCCTCCTTCACGCTTCCTCTTCTATCTCTCTCTCTCTCTCCTTCACGCTTCACCTTCTTCTTCTTCTCTCCCTCCTCTTCACGCTTCTTCTTCTCTCTCTCTCTCTCCTTCACGCTTCCTCTTCTCTCTCTCTCTCTCCCCTTCACGCTTCTTCTTCTTCCTTTTCTCCTCTCTCTTCTTCTTCTCCACCTTCTTCTTCTTCTTCTTCTCTCCCTTCTTCTTCTCACGCTCTTTGCTCCTTCTCTATTTCTTTTTTGTTGTTGTTGTGTGATGAAATAAGAAGGAGAAAGCCTCCTTATATAGCAACACAAGAGACCCAATTTGATGACAAGTGTCCCTCCACTCTTTTGATCTCTTAAGGTGACAAGTGGAGCCTTCTTCTCTCCTTGCAAGCCACGCCAACTCCCACCAAATTCAGTGCACCTTCCTGTCATCTCTTCCCTCTTGCCACGACACCAAGCTCATAACATGAGCAAGTCCAATGCATCTCTCTTATTCTCATGTAAATAATTGAAATGTGGCAAGATTCTTTTAATCACATGTTCTTTTGCTCTCTTGATGCCACGCCTCTTCTATTCTACTTCAGCCACGTTAGGATGCTAGGAAGCATAGAAACATTCAATGTATCAACCCTTTCTTCTCCTCCCTTGGTGACACATATTTGTCACATGCCAAAATTCAAGTTCAAAGAACTTCTTCTTCACTCCTCACCATGCTACGTCTCTTTCTCTCTATTTTTCAGCATAAACTACTCTACCTTGTTGCCCAAAAATCACCTCTAGACCGCCATTAACCAGCCACGAATCCAATTAACTCCAATGCTCGGTTTTGATGGTTCTTGGTTTTAATATTTTAGAATATCTCTGGATGATCCCATAAATCTTCAAACCTCCACAAAAAGATTCTCCATGCTATTTGATGAATTTAGCATTTTTAAGCGCTTCAAACGGACATCCGTAGCTCCGGTTATGAATTTTTGAAGTTTCGTCGGTTTTGTCGGTTTCCATTCCCGATTCACCGAAAAACATGTTTCTGCTCCGATTTCTCCAACTCTGGTCTTGTGAATATTCTTTATATTAAAATATAAGAATATTCGGCCCGTCTCGGCTTCCGTCTCGACTTTTGGTAAAATTACCATTTTACCCCGACATTGGTAAAATGACAATTTTACCCCTGGTTGACTTCCTGCTGCCCGTTGACCGTATTTTGATACGGGTATCACATTCTTCCCCACTTACAGGAATTCGGTCCCCGAATTCTCCGTCACTAACAGACTTCAAATTGGTTCCGAACCCTGTAAGTCGCTTCATCACTTCACTCCGACGCTCCTTCCTTGAACACCGCTGCATACCACTATCCCCAACACTGATCCGATCTGACATATCAATCTTGTACTCTGGTCCGCTCCACTCTCAACTGTCTTTATCGGTCTCAATCTTCGAACTCACTCCCGGTTAACTTCTCTACTCTGCTTCTTACTTCCGTCTTCCCCACTTTGCTTCGACCTCCACACTCGTTGGTAGTATAACTTCCCTTTTTTTTTTTCTGAGACATTCTTCGAAATCTAATCACATGCTCCCGACTGACTGATTCCAACAACCTCACTGAATCTTCTTCCCAACTCTCGTTGCTAACTTCATACTTCTCGGCTCTTTTTCTGTCGGTCACTCGATAAGTTGATATATTTCCACTAAAGATGTCTACCACTGATTTACGGTCCGGTCTACTGATCTCATTACGTCTTGACACTTCATCTCGCTTTCAGGTTTGGGTTCGGTCTCGGATTCACATCGCGTCGCCATTCCGTCCTACATTCAATAAAACAACTCACTGAAACCGTTAGTTTCATCCCGATCTATCCCCGATATCACTTTCCCATAGAAATATGGTTACTTAATCACGTACCCGACGGTTACTCGTGATTAAATAACAATACACTATAAGTCCGTTCCCTCGTGAATCGACGGTTAAACACAACCGTCCTCAAGTCGGCTCAACTCGAAGTAAAATTAAAATAAAACTCAACACTTTACCTT
This sequence comes from Orychophragmus violaceus, assembly GCA_030180135.1. Lineage (NCBI taxonomy): Eukaryota > Viridiplantae > Streptophyta > Magnoliopsida > Brassicales > Brassicaceae > Orychophragmus > Orychophragmus violaceus. The sequence continues at coordinate 85,241,387 of CM058240.1, read as the reverse complement.
TTTAATAAAACCGAGGAAAGCTACTAATCACCAATCAAATTCCGAACTACCAACCATACAAGGGTCTCTACGACCCAAAACAATCAATCCATCCAAAAACCACGCACGCTAACACTACGCAAACTACCGCACAAACAAATTAATCAATCAAATAATCAATCAAGCCACAGGAAAGAAAATCAAGCAATCACTACACACACATTCACACAATCTAATGATCGGTCGGATGCGTCGTCGGTCTGGGTTCGGGTCATGATGAACGGTCGTCAGTTCCGCTCATCATTTGATTTCACACAATAATCTATTTGCTTTCAGAACCATCTCAATCATGCAAATAGTTACTATGCTATTTCAAACGATCAACTGAACACTCTGTATCCACCACATACATAAACGATATATCGTACACAATAAGGTTTTCTGTACATGGTTATGATCAGAGTCTACTCATAAGACCGTCATCACATCCAAAAACCCATATGACGCCGCTATACATCCGAAAAGTCAAAGACGACACGCAAAGTCGCCTATCCGCCGATCTATCTATAAGACAAAAAGAAATTTAGTGCCCCCAACTTACCTAGCCTAACTACTCCTACCCTGACCTAATGCCTCCAGCAAGACCGAAATGCCCAATACTACTGGCAAAACGGCTCGCTGAAGTATCCGCTGGCAGGTGCGCCGGGAGGGTGTGGCGAGTGTGTGTCTCGATATGGTGCTCTGATGGCTCGGCTATCGGGCAAGGATGAGTAACGTGACCTGCGCGGCCACACATCTGACAAACTGGAACGGACGCTGGGCGTGGTCCACGGTAACATATGGACGTCTGATGATCAAAGCTACCACATCGCTCTATACAACTGGCAAGTTCTCACTGGCTCAGGTCAGGATAACCGAACGATCGGCAACTAAATAACAAGTGGCTGACTGGCTCGGGATCTCGGCGACTAGGTCCAGCTTCGATAATCCTCTGGTACTGGTGCTCGGTACGACTCTCCATCGGGTATACACGGTCCTAATCCGACGATAGGACAAGTCAATGCTCCATGGTCCTTCTGACCACATAACGGAAAATAGTCGGGTCCGGGTACGGGACGGTACGGCTCTCGAAGACGCGGGTCTACTGCTCGGGGACACCAATGTAAATTAACTTATACACTCCACATCCGTTGCATGCCCTGTACTCCGGTATTGCTGGCGGCGAGACTGACTGGTCCCTGCGGGCTCATGACGCTCAACTGTAACTGCTCCGCGCACACACACACATATCTCCACTCCACCCAGGACACACTGCAGCACGACTGCAATCAAAACTCAAAGATAAGTTAGTACAAATAATACAAAACTGCTACTCCCCATCCCAACCTCGGGTTTAACGGACGCGGCTCGGTTTCCTAATGGATGCTTGTGTGACACATTTGACTCAATAAAACACGGAAAACACTCAAAAATGAAATGTTTCGAAACCCATGCAGAACCATGCTCTGATACCACCTTTCTGTAACGCCCCTTTCCCATTCTCCGCTGACCGTCGAGCTGACCGGTCAACAATCAAACAAGAACATGACCGATCGAACCCGAGCAAGTCGAACGGGAAAAGTTCGCCACAGGACGAAGCCAAAGATAGTTCGGTTTGAGACAAAGGCTCGCACCAATCTATCCTCAACTCCGCTATCCTCATATCCATAGCACAAGCGGTACCACTTGCACTACTTCGATGAGTTGTGTCGGTTCGGACTAAAACCTCATATCAGGGAAACCATTTCATTTCTGAGTAATCAACGTTGAGCACAACGTTTAATAGAATTTCATAAACAATCGTCAAGTCATAAATACAAAGAAATCAACACACGAAATAAAAATAACGCCGAACCGAGAAAACACCCAAAAAAAACCCACGAATCAAATCCCATCACAAGCAACCCGAAACCACACCGAGCACCTCCCGCGTCCGTCGCAGCTAAACCTGAAAACACAAAAAGAGTATAATGAGCGATCTAAGATCACCCAGTGAATCAGCTCCCCACTAACGGCTTCTAATCTATCTAGAGTCTACAAATTCCCGCCACAAAACCCAAAATAACAATCAGCAGGAATAAACGGTCGATCACGCACTACCACTTCGTGTCAACCCACACACAATCAAGCAATAGCCAAAACAAGAGAATTAAGGAAATCGAAGGCACTGCGGCACATGTCCTCGATTGGACTCGATCTATCTATCGCGCAACGAAAGAAAGATAACAAAACAAACACTGGGCCCTACGTACTTGGTGACTTCCACGGGTTTCCACTGTCACCGATATGGCAACTAACCCACATGACTCCTAGCCGTCCACACAACGACTAGGACACCGTTCTCTGTCCATCGATACGCGGCGACTCCGGTTACCCCCGGCAACCCGAGCTTCAATGCAGTCCGGCCCTAGGACGCGACCCCGTATTCTCCGGACTACACCCTACAGACGTCACTCCATAGGTTCGCACCCGCCAGGCTAAGCTGACCAGGTTCTCAATTCCCGAGGATCCAATCGGGATGGAAGTACCAGCACGTAAATAAAACCTAGGCTTGCGGAATCTAACGCACCCTAGAGTCATAGTGCAGAAATATAAACACGCAGACTCGCTGGGACTCTAGCACAGATCGCAATCAATATCAATAATAAATCCCCAACCATTCCGCAAGCCTCTACACTACCACCGCTCTGACTAGGTAAGATACCTAGTCAGCACCACTAACTTACCCGATCCCGTGACCGGAGTAAGTGTCCGCAATAACTTCTCGGCCCAACACCGAGCAGTCTAACAATCCTGCACACAAGCTCACAACAATAACAATAATCACAACAATCAATCACGCAATCACAATTAATCACACAATCACACGAGCAGGCTTATTAGGGGTTCTAAGTCTTTTAATCCAATTTACGCCCGCTACCTTAGGTTAGCGGCTCGCTAGCCCGTAGACGGTTCACCAATCACCACACTTCTTATTTCTTAACCAAACCTAATCATCATTTATTAACTCCCCGATCCGTCGGTTTAGAGTTAGTAAACTTACTAACTTCCCGACGTCTCATTATTAACTTAATTTTATCCATTACCCAATCCCGCTATTAAACCTAAACCCCAATCCCGTTATCATATTCTATACGTTCGTTTAGGTTTAACCATATTTTAATGTCGTCTTAATTCCCGTATATAGATTCGTTAGTTATCGTTCTTATACCATATATATGCATATACAGTCCTAAACAACGGTCTATATGAATGCATCACCCAATCATTACTAACAACCTAGCGGCACACAACCAATTAACCTTTTAATTCTTTAAACCCTAACATGCTTATCCGATCCTAACCGGTTTAACATTAAACACCCAATTAATTATTAAGTATACGGTTTATCAATTTATGGTTTATATGAATCTACGAGTTTGTGAGCCGACTCACAGTGAGATAGGTACGGAAATGGCGGCTCTGACACGGTATGAATCCCAAGACCCCCGAACTGGAACCCGAACCTCCCGAATGTACGAACTCAAATCCCGAATCTTCGCAAACGTCCTGACCGTTGACTGAATGATTCTAATCAAGCTTCCGGACCCTCTTCTTTCTCCTTCACGCCTCCTTCTCTCTCTTCTCTTCATCTTCACGTCTCTCTCTACTTTCTCTCTCTACTTTCTCTCTCTTCTTTCTCTCTCTTCTTTCTCTCTCCTCCGGTCTTCCTTCTTCCTCTCTCCTTCTCCTCATCTCACATTTCTCTCTCCTTCCTTCTTCTTCTCTCTCTTCTTCACGCTTCTTCTCTCTCTCTCTTCCTCTCTCTCCTCTTCTTCACGCTCTTCTTCTCTCTTTCTCTTCCTTTCTCTCCTCTTCTCCTCCTTCACGCTTCCTCTTCTCTCTCTCTCTCTCTCTCTCCTTCACGCTTCACCATCTTCTTCTTCTCTCCCTCCTCTTCATGCTTCTTCTTCTATCTCTCTCTCTCCTTCACTCTTCCTCTTCTCTCTCTCTCTCTCCTCTTCATGCTTCTTCTTCTTCCTTTTCTCCTCTCTCCTCTTCTCCTCATCTCTCCTCTTCTTCTCCACCTTCTTCTTCTTCTTCTTCTCTCCCTTCTTCTTCTCACTCTCTTTGCTCCTTCTCTCTTTCTTTTTTGTTGTTGTTGTGTGATGAAATAAGAAGGAGAAAGCCTCCTTATATAGCAACACAAGAGACCCAATTTGATGACAAGTGTCCCTCCACTCTTTTGATCTCTTAAGGTGACAAGTGGAGCCTTCTTCTCTCCTTGCAAGCCACGCCAACTCCCACCAAATGCAGTGCATCTTCCTGTCATCTCTTCCCTCTTGCCACGACACCAAGCTCATAACATGAGCAAGTCCAATGCATCTCTCTTATTCTCATGTAAATAATTGAAATGTGGCAAAATTCTTTTAATCACATGTTCTTTTGCTCTCTTGATGCTGTAGGATTATGTTGATTCATTGGTGTAATTATCAGATTACAACCTATCACATAATCATCTAGGATCTAGGTGATTTGCAGTTGAATCATAAACAGATCAGAATCATTACCTTATGATTGCAGAGGATTGATCAAGGGAATGAAGAGATCACTGAGAGCTGATGATTACCGGCTCCTCCTAGGTATCCACACTCTTACAAGCTACTGGATCAGGCTGCTAGACCAAAGTTGGAACAACAGAGAGAGAGAGGACGGCCAGACCTAAAAGAAATCGCAGACTACTAGGCAAAATGGCGCCTCCTCTTCCTTATATGGGCCCAAGTAATTAAACTAATGGCTTATTAGGCTTTTGGGCCCAAGACCCAAATCAGACAAAAAGACTGTATTTTGTCTGGCCCAATTCTCTGTACAAATACAGTAAATGCCTTGCATCTTACTGTATTAATTCCTTTTAACTTTCCCGTTAGCTATGGTGTGTGACCCTTTGGGATCATACAATACTGGTAATAAGTCATAAACTTATAGATCAAGAGCGGGCTCTAGCAAGTCATCATGATCACCCAGTATTTATGACTTATGTCTGATCTCGACACTTATCATACTTTCTAGAGATAGTACAGTAGATTTCAGGACATTCCCAACAATCTCCCACTTGTACTGGAATTCTACATTCCCTAATCCTTTTGTCTCAATATCTCGATCTGGCATAAGGCAAGATGTGTGTCATCCTTATATAGCCAAGATCATGTTCATCGGACCAGAATTGATACTGACAATGCAAACGACTTGGGCAAGTCCGTTTGGGTGTGGCCACACTCTTACCAGCTATCAAGTCTCCGATTGGCCTAGAGATATTACCTCCATTAACAGGAGGGACAAATCCCATCTTGTTCCATCACTATGAACTACTCACTTTATAATACACCCAACCAAGGTCCTTATTGCTCCCAGTTACGAAACAGCGTTAGACAATGATCAAAGTGCATCAATCCATGTGCAGCCACATGCATGCGAACTCAGGTCTAAGGACTATACTCTATAGTCGTAGATGAGAACCTCTTATGACACAGATATTAATATCTTGTAGAGTTCTCATCAGCTGGTCATGTCCGGTCATATGCTCCCCTACATATACCTATGTGTCGACTTTGATGCCGCGAATCTATGACCCATGAAACTTGGTCATAAGTCTCAACACACTCTAGTCTCAAGTGGTTGTTGGTGTTCCAATTTCAACAACCTTCGACTATGGACACTCTGATTTATGTCATTTTGTTAAATATAGGGTTTCATGATCAAGTCTTTCTCATATACTTCGATGGCCTATATATAATGACATGAATCATTTTGGAACGATTATTTATATCACAGTTAAAATAATCCAGAAATCATAAATTTCATAAACATAAAATATTATGTTTACATGAGCCTTTCAAAACAACTAAATAAAGCCCTTTACAAACTCCCACTGAAATTAAGACTACATCTTAATTTCACTTATCCTACAGCTACAGTCCGCGACTCGTGCTTAGGCCTAAGGAGTGGCTTCGTTAATAGATTAGCAACGTTCTCATTCGTTGAAACTTGCTGATCTACTTAACACCTCTGTCATTTATCTCACGGAATAGGTTATACCTACCCTCAAGGTGTTTGGACCTCTGATGTGCAGCTAGCCTCATCTATGCTAGGAATCACATCAAGTTCAATGATGAATTCTTCTTTCCAAACAACCTCTTTCGCCGCTACCCAAGCTGCGAAATGTTCAGCTTAAGTCATGGAGTCAGCAACAGTGCCTTGCACCGCCAGACAGACACAAGATATAACCGGACTGTGACCGGAAATCATCTTTGTCTGTTGGAAACTTGCCTTTCAGACTCTACCGACTTGTAGCACCTCACTTTCTCCGTAAATCAAGAACTTATCCTAAGTATTTTCCAAATACTTGAGGATATTCATTACGTCTATCCAGTGATTCTTTGCTGGATTTGACTGGTCTTTACTTGTCTTGCTTAATATTAAAGCAACATCAAAACAAGTACGTGTCATGGCATACATGATAGATCCAATTGCCGACGCATATGGAATCTCATCCATGCATTCAAGCTCAGCAGATATCGTAGGACACTGTTTCTTGCTTAACGTAATGCCATGTGACATTGGCATAAAACCCTTCTTGGAATGCTGAAAACGTGTAGGACTTTGTCAATATAAGAATCCTGACTTTGTCCTATCAGCTCTTTTGGATCTTTATCTTTAGATCCAAAATCCAAGAACATATGTGGCTTTACCCATGTCAATCATAAAAATAACTCCCAAGCCAGTCCTTTACCGACTGCAGCATTGGAACGTTATTTCCGAGAATCAGTATGTCATCGACATACACTATGAGAAATGCAACATCGCTCCCACTTATCTATTAGTAAACGCACAGTTCCACTTCGTTCCTGTTCAAGTCAAAACCTTGACTACTTCAACATAACGAAGATACCAACTCCGATATGCTTGCTTCTATCCATGAATGGATCGATGAAGCTAACTTACATACAGTATAATTTTTCGGAGTCCGGGCTCACTTTCGCTTCTGTGAATTTCGCAGGTTCGTCACTTTCAATGATCATCAGATCATGGCAATTAATCACGAGAAATCACTCTCGGATTAGTGACGGATTCATTCAGATCTGCGAACTTCAGGCTCTACAGGTGTAGATTCTACAGAAATCTGTAAATCCATCCGCTGCTCTCCCTCAACAGGTTGAGCAGCCTCCTGTATTTCTCGAATTTCTTCGAGTTATACTTTTACTCCCACTGTTCTTCTTGGAAAGAAACTTTCCTTTTAGAAAACAGAATTCCGAACAACCTAACTTCGTTTTCGGAATGGGCGTAAAAAGTAACAAGCCTTGGTTTCCCTAGGACAACCAGCGAAGTAGCATAACTACAAATACTCAGTAAAGACGAATTTGGATCATTTCCAGTCCACATTTATGTGGTGTCTTTCAACTGATATTGGTGGAACTATTTCAGCGTAAACTTAGATATTTCTAGAGCGTTATTCTTAAAGAATATCATGGAAGATTCGTGTGACTCATCTTTAATCATTTCTAATAAGATCTGATTCTTTCTCATAGAAACACCTCCAGGTTTTCAGGAGAAATGAGCTGTGAAATGACTTCACACTCATTCAGATGATCACACCATCAATGACTTAAGTATTCTCACTCGTGATCTAATCCAGAGTCTCAATACTTCTGTCACTCAGATTCTATACCTCATTTTGGAACTCTTTCGACCATTTCAAAGAATTCTGACTCGTGTCTCATCAAATGAACACAGTCATACTCACTGAAGTAATCAGTAAAGATAATGAAGTACAGGAAATTTTCTCTGGCATTACTGCTCATCGGGCCACATACATGAGTATGTTCAAGGTCCAATAAGCCTTTGGGCCTTTCTCTAGCTCGGCTAAGATGGGCCCTTTGTCTTTTGGTCCAGTAAGCAGAATTCAAGTCTCATAAGATATCCGATCAAATGAGTCCAAAAGTCCATAACTATGGGATTTCTGAATCCGACTCACTCTATGTGACCAAAACATTTACGCCAAGAAAAATCAGGTTTAATTCATCAGATTTAAACCAATTCGGTATTTATGTTACATTTAGGCACTCTTTGGTTTAAGATATAAAACCCATTCCTTGAATAGGGTGCTACAATTAATATTTCATTAAGATCAAAAGAACAAAACCTGTCTTTTATCAAAATAAAAACATTCAAATTCTTACAAGAAAATGAAAGACAACTCTGCTTAAAGCAGGTACATTGTAGCAATTACTTAATACAAAACCAAGCCTCAAAGGCATCTACAAGTGAAAACCCTACGGCTGAGGCAGCATCCATAGCTCCTTCCAGACACGCAGTTCCACTTGTCCTTCCTTCAACGTTCTACTATTGCTTAGGCTCTGCATATTATAACAAATATCAGTGCCACAACCAGTATCCAATACCTATAAGGTAGAACTTGAAGTAATAACATGAATACCTGAGGAAGTAGTCTCATACATCGCCTTCAACTCCTCATAATCTTCCATGAATTTAATGCAATCTCTCTTCCAATGCCCAGTCTCTTTACAGTAGCAGCACTTACCAACGTAAGATGTATCTGACTCGGGCTCAGAAGACACAGGCTTGCCATGATTCAAAATCTGGACAACTTTGTCTTCACCCTTGTCAGCACTAGGTTTAGTAAACCTTCCCTTCTCCATTATGAGATTATACAGGGTACTCATCACGTTTGGCTCAACTGTCTTGAGCATATCATGCAGTTCAGTCAGCGTCTTCGTTAAGCCTTTCTTGATATAGTTCCTTTTGAACTTATCATAGCTTGACGGCAGTGACTGCAGAATGATCTCAGTTGCCAATTCTTGGCTAACTGGATAATCCAGTTTCCTCAGGTTATCAATGTAACCCATCATTTTACTGACATGAGGACTCACTGGATGATCATTTGGTAGCTTGCAGCTAGTGAGAGACTTAACCAATTGGTATCTCTCCACTCTTACCTGCTCCTGAAATTTCAATTTCAGGCTGCTGATCATCTCTATTGGCGACTCCATGTTCTCATATTGCTTCAGCAAATCTGAGTCCATGGTAGCCAATATCAGACCACGCACATCTACCGCATCATTATAATGCTTATTCCAAGCATCATATACTGCATGAGAGGCATTGGACCCGATCCTCTCGGGGAGAGCTCTCTCAAGGACATAGTCCTTTCTCTCCTGCCTGAGGACTAGCCTCAGGTTCCGCGACCAAGTCAAGAAATTTGATCCGTTCAGTTTGTCCATCTCAAGGACATACCGGATCGAGAAAGTGTTTTGATTGTTTGTGCTAGTCATAACTGAAATTTAGAGATAAATAGAGTTTTAGTTATTTAGTTCATAAAAGAGTAATCTTAACAACTTATAAGAAAACTCGCATTGTATTCAAAATTTCTTTGTTTATCCTCATAAGAATACAATGATTCCGAGATCCATGTTAAACTAAAACCAAAGTGGGCCACTGGCCGTCACCCAGAATTAGCTAACTAGGTAAGCATACACACAGCTAGTTACAACTCATATAACTCTCGGTTGTGAATTGGACCCGAGGCCCAAATTCACCAGATGTCTCAAGGCCCGAGACTCCCGATGGCCCAGTCAAGGAAACCAATCTCTTACAGCCAAATAATCATTAAAGTCTGGGACTCCCAATGACAGTAATGACTATGTACTACTTTACTTACGCAAAAACAGACACCTCACACTGTAAGCCATATCTGTAATTGAATAAGCGTTAAGTAGCTGACAAGATTGGGCAAGACATCCAAGCTTGATATTTGTTTTGAGGATTTTAGGTTTTCCTTCCAAAAATAGAAGATTACTATTTTGGGAAACATTCCATTTCAGGAAACTTACTAAATTTGGAAACTTTCTATTTTGGAAAACCTACTTATTTTAGAAACTTTCTAAATTTGGAAACTTACTATTTCCAGAAACTTTCTTAACATGCCAAAATTAGAAACTTCTAATTTAATGTTTTATTAAAGTTTTCGGTTGGGTCACAAATTATAGGCCCAATTCTTGGCCCAAGACCACAGAATTCCAATTGGCCCAATAATTTGACATAACCGAGTCGGTTCATTAATTCTGGTCCAAGACCAAATTAACTACTAAATCCAACTGGTTATTTACTAAACCAGACCGGCTCTAAATTATTTGGTCCAACCAAATCAAACTTAGACCAGCCTTCGGTTTAGGTTAAATATCAATTTTGAATTTAAATCCGGTTTAACCAGAAATTAAATAATACTAATTGTATTAAATAATTTCCAGCAAACCGCGATTTGGGTTAACCGCTTGAACCACCAATTAAATTGGATCGGTTCGGTTAAGTCCAAAATCAGGAAGAAACACCTTGTGTTTTAGACAATTTTGACCTAACCTGCGGTTTCAGCTAAAGCTGACAATGAACCACAATCGGTTTGATCGGTTCATTGTCGCGGGTTTGGGAAGAACGAACCGCGAATCTCGGTTGAACCGATTGGCTACTCGCGGACCGTATCTCTCGCCAGTGTATCGATCGATATCACGCTCCTGCGTCTATCGATACCGACGTGCATCAGCTCGTTGCGATCGGGTCATCGGGACAGCGAGAAGCAATCGATCTGATTCATATCGATCGATATCTCGCTCCCTCGTCGATCGACACGGGCGATCACATCGCATACCGATGGGTTTCAATCGGATCATGCGATTTTCATATTAGGGTTTTTACAAGTTTTAATCAAATTTCTTAAGCCAAATTCGATTCTAAACATTAAAACAACCTAAATATGATCCAAACAGCAAAAACCTAACGACCTAGGCTCTGATACCACTGTAGGATTATGTTGATTCATTGGTGTAATTATCAGATTACAACCTATCACATAATCATCTAGGATCTAGGTGATTTGCAGTTGAATCATAAACAGATCAGAATCATTACCTTATGATTGCAGCGGATTGATCAAGGGAATGAAGAGATCACTGAGAGCTGATGATTACCGGCTCCTCCTAGGTATCCACACTCTTACAAGCTACTGGATCAGGCTGCTAGACCAAAGTTGGAACAACAGAGAGAGAGAGGACGGCCAGACCTAAAAGAAATCGCAGACTACTAGGCAAAATGGCGCCTCCTCTTCCTTATATGGGCCCAAGTAATTAAACTAATGGCTTATTAGGCTTTTGGGCCCAAGACCCAAATCAGACAAAAAGACTGTATTTTGTCTGGCCCAATTCTCTGTACAAATACAGTAAATGCCTTGCATCTTACTGTATTAATTCCTTTTAACTTTCCCGTTAGCTATGGTGTGTGACCCTTTGGGATCATACAATACTGGTAATAAGTCCTAAACTTATAGATCAAGAGCGGGCTCTAGCAAGTCATCATGATCACCCAGTATTTATGACTTATGTCTGATCTCGACACTTATCATACTTTCTAGAGATAGTACAGTAGATTTCAGGACATTCCCAACAGATGCCACGCCTCTTCTATTCTACTTCAGCCACGTTAGGATGCTAGGAAGCATAGAAACATTCAATGTATCAACCCTTTCTTCTCCTCCCTTGGTGACACATATTTGTCACATGCCAAAATTCAAGTTCAAAGAACTTCTTCTTCACTCCTCACCATGCCACGTCTCTTTCTATCTATTTTTCAGCATAAACTACTCTACCTTGTTTCCCAAAAATCATCTCTAGACCGCCATTAACCAGCCACGAATCCAATTAACTCCAATGCTCGGTTTTGATGGTTCTTGGTTTTAATATTTTAGAATATCTCTGGATGATCCCATAAATCTTCAAACCTCCACAAAAAGATTCTCCATGCTATTTGATGAATTTAGCATTTTGAAGCGCCTCAAACGGACATCCGTAGCTCCAGTTATGAATTTTTGAAGTTTCGTTGGTTTTGTCGGTTTCCATTCCCGATTCACCAAAAACATGTTTCTGCTCCGATTTCTCCAACTCTGGTCTTGTGAATATTCTTTATAATAAAATATAAGAATATTCGGCCCGTCTCGACTTTTGGTAAAATTACTATTTTACCCCGACATTGGTAAAATGACGATTTTACCCCTGGTTGACTTCCTGCTGCCCGTTGACCGTATTTTGATACGGGGTATCACAACATTCCCTTCTTGCATACATTTGCATGGATCATGTTCATGAACCTAAGGAATGATCTATCACTTCACTCTCATTTTGCACACAAAAACCTCTCTCTAGCTCTTTCACTCACGAGCTCACTCTTCTCCCTATCTATTCATCTAGATTCATCTATTTCATCCAGCTTTCCCAGAAATTCTTTGAATCTTCATGACTTGAGAAGCAGGAAAGTCCATATCTCTTAAACCATAACACCAAATCATAAAATTCTTTCACCAATAGATCCACCTTGATATCCTCTACAATCTCCAGCCTTCATCTGCCACCACCGTCACCGGAAAGTTTCCGGAAAGTGGGATTCCGGCGAGCCGCCGCCGTGAATCATCTCTTCTCCACCGGTTTGAGCTCTCTCCTCCTTCCTAGAAGCTTCATATCATCCTTAAGAAGACTCTACACCTTCATAGGAGCACATCAGTCGCTGGAGAAGTTTGGAAGTCACCGGTCAACGTCGGAGCCGCTGGTGGTCAACACCGGAAAAGTCGCCGGAGATCTCTTCCACCGCTGTTTCTTCAGCCGGTTCATCATAGTTGGTTAAGGAGTGTTTCAGTATGGATTTGACTTGGTTTAGCATTGAGATCAGTTTAGTTTAAACCGCCAAAGCCAAAGTCAACGCCGGTCAACGGTTGACTTTGGCTCGGTTTAGCTAAAACGGTCAATTGGATTTCAGTTCAGTGGTTCAGCTGGTTCAGGGATTGGGGTCAACCGGTTCATGTCTGGTCAACGGTCGGGTCAACCGGTCAATGCTAGTCAACGCCGCCGGTCAATGTGGTCAGCACTGGTCAACGTCAAAAACCGAGCCGGTCAACGCTTGGTCAACGGCCGTTCGGTGATTCGGGAGTGTTCGGGGTTTGTGTTCGTGTATAAGGGAGGTTCGGGTTTAAGTTCGAGGTCTCGGAAAATCATATCTGCATCCGTGCCGTTCATTCCGACCAATTCACTGTGAGTCGGCTCAAAACCTGAAAATAGACATGTAGACCGGAAACCGAAAAACCGTAGCTTTAGAATTGCATACCCGTAATGTATGTTGAATGATATTTGATAATGACTGATTAATTGTAAACCGATTAGGGTTCGGAGATGCATGCTAGGACCTTAATATTAAAAAGGATTAAACCGATTGTGTGTCGCTAGGTTGTTAGAGACATTGATTGATGCATACATATAGTCTTTGCATGATAAGGCCGTATATGCATATATATGTACTAAAAGAACAATACCGAATGAATCTATGTATGGGAATTAAGACGGTGTTAAAATACAGAATTAAACCTAACAAACGCATAGAGTATGAAATGGATATTGGGATTAGGTTTAAAGGAAGTTAAAGGGTAAGCAATGAATTAAGTAAGAGAATTATGAGACGTCGGGAAGTTTAGTAAGCTACTGGCTCTAAACCGACGGATCGAGGAGTTATTAAAAGACGCATAAGGAATGAGTAAATAAGAAGTTGTGAAGCGTGAGGTGAGCCATCTACGGGTTAGCAATCCGCTAGTCCAAGGTAGCGGACGTGAACGTGTGTTGAGCCGCCTACGGTTAGCAAGCCGCTAATCCAGTGTAGCGGACGTGAATAAGTTCAATGACATTAGAAACCCTAATGGCTTGCTTGCGTGGTGGTTGTTGTTATTGTGTTTTTGAGTTCTCTATGCAGGCTTGTTAGATCGTCTCGGTGTTGGGCCGAGAGGTCCTCGTGGACACTTAACTCGGTCACAGGGCCGGTTAAGTTCGTAGCTGCTGACTCGGTACGACGCCGGATCAGGGTGAAGGTGTTGGCGTGTGTGTGTTAGACTTGCGGAATATTGGGTTGAGATCGTGGTTGTTTATTGATTGATTGCGTTATCGTTGCTAGATTCCAAGCGAGTATGCGTGTTTACATTTATGCACTAGGACTCTAGAGTGCATTAGATTCCGCAAGTCTAGGTTTTTAAATAAGTTCCGGTACTTCCGACCCGATTGGATACTCGGGTAGCTGCCTAATCGGATCGTGTGCCTTCGGGTGATGATTCCGGTTATGGCATTAACCTACTGAGTGACGCCGATAGGTGTGTGGTTTGGAGAATACGGGGGTCATGTACTAGGGCCGAATCGCATTGAAACTTAGGTTACCGTGGGGCTAGCTCGAGTCACTGTGTATCGATGGACTGAGAACAGTGTCCTAGGTCGTGAGACTTCGTGTTTACATCTAGGAGTCGTAGGTTAGTTACCATGTCGGTGATGACGTAAACCCGTGGAAGTTACCGAGAGCGTAAGGGCCCAATGTTGTGTGTGTTGTTCTCGTGTTGCGCGATAGATAGATCGAGTTTAAATTGAGAGCATGTGCCGCAGTGCTTTCGATTTCCTTAATCGCTTTCTCTTTCTTTTGGAAAGTGCTTGTGTGTTGTGGGTTTTACACGACGTGGTAGTGCGTGATCGACCGTTTGATTTGTTGGTTGTTATTTTGGGGTTTCGGGACGGGGATTTGTAGATGCTAGATAGAATAGAAGCCGTAGTGGGGAGCCGTCTCACTGGGTGATCTTAGATCGCTCATTAGACTCTTTTTGTGTTTTTTCAGGTTTAGCAGCGACAGACGCGGGAGGTCCTCGGTGTAGTTTCGGGATCGCTTGTGGCAGACTTTTGATTCGATGATTTTGGGTTTTCTTTTTGTTCGGCTTTGGCGCCATTTTTGTATTGAGACCTGATATGCTGTTTGTTTTTGAGTAATGGAAAATTGATTGTAAAGATTGTTAAACGTTTTGTAAACTTTTGATTACTTAGAATTGAACATGTTTCCCTGATATTGTGTTTAGTCTGAACCGACACAACTCACGGAAGTGGTACAAGTTGTGAAGCTTTGTACTATGGAAATGAGGATAGCGGGGTCAAGGACGGGTCAGTGCGAGCCTTTTTCTCAAACCGATATGTCTCTGGCTTTGTCTTGTGGTGAACTTTTCCTGATTGATTTGCTCGGGTTCAACTTGGTCATGTTCTTGTTTGATTGTTGACCGGTCAGCTCGACGGTCAGCTGATAATGAGAAAGGGGCGTTACACTTACCAAAAGATTTTACATTTTCGAGTCCAATTAACTTAGACAGAGCTAAATAATCATATAGATATAAAAAAATTAATGTGAAGAACAAGTATCCCTCAAATCGTCGAAAACAATTACCTTTGGTCTAAAACAAAGCAATAATGTCCTTGTGAATTTGTAGCTGGCAAGTTCCTCCTTAGACCAATAGTAACAGAAGAAGTATATTATCTGTCTTAGAAAATCGTTGAGTCCTTAGCAAAATCATCTTCTGTGTTGTGCAGCTCATTGCATTTCCTCCAATACATCCAATCAAAATCAGACTTAACACACTTGGGGAAAATCCTCAAGCTCTCTCCTTCTTATGTTCATGCGCCTTCACCCACAGTTTGGCACTAAAAGCAGTTCTATCTGGTTGTGTAGCTTCATTTTGATATGTTCAGCTATACCTCGTTCATCTCGGCTACTCTGCACACTAATACTGCTCATAAGTTATTTAGCACATGCTAATAATTCTATCCACATAATAAGTAGTTACTAATAAGAGTTATGTTCAGAAAACTGTATAGCTATTTATATGTAGATTTAAACAAGATTAAGATAATGTACAGAAGAAAAAAAGTTTCATCTTCATCTTCTCTATTCACATTCGTCACTTTCCTAATAAACTTTATTCTCGTCCTAAAATTCTATAGTTTCTTCCCACACCTGGGAAATATCTTCCTAAAGTCCCACAAAATTCACTCAAAGGTCATAATTAGGAATCCTATTTCGAAACCTGATGTGCGGTCTGAAAGTGCAGGTGAGGCAATATAATATAGTGCATAAAGTAAAGCAACACAAAGTTTCTTTCTCAAATTCGAATTCCCTTGGATAGAAAGTAATTTCACAAATTACAAACGTATAGATCAAAACCCTATTGAACTAACGCTCTATTCAATACAAGAATTCTTCAGGATCAAACACCTGAGCTAAACTCCCCCTAGAGCCTAGACTTTTTCCAAAATACAAAAGCCCTCTTGAGTTTTTATTCTCTCAACTCTTGCATCTTCATAAGGCCACGCCTCTCCTCTTTATATAGGCTAAACTTGCTCCTAAAGTTTACCTAAATAAAGATATAGCAAATATCATTTTTGTTAAGATATTTCTTATTCCACTTTTTGTAAGTTTTCCTTTTTTCTTGAAACTTATTCAAAGAATAAGTAAACCACTCCAAGCTGCAATCTTCACTCCAAGATCTTCATCCAGCTCAGCACACAACCCATAAACCGAATCACATCATAAAGATTCGTTCATATCTCAACAATCGAACATATCCACGTCTTGAGTCACGTCTTGTACTACCACTTGTACTACGCCGTGACTGACACATCATATACCTCTTCAATCTCCCCCTTTTTGACTATGTATGTGATCTCAACAACCCTAGCATCAAAGGCTTCGTCACTAGCAACATCCAACATCATCCAAAACTAGCAACACCAATCTCCCCTTACTTGAGTCATATCCTGGTCAAAAATTAACACATGAACCGTCCTCCTCCATATTGAGGATGAAATCCTACTGCACCATCTCCGAAGTGATTAACTTTCATTCTCCAAATCTTCCTGCCCTTGTCCCTCCATGAGTAGCTCTTTGAACATGTCCTATACCTTCACAATGATAACATATTGGACCATGAAATCTCACTCTACGAGCTTGCTCTATTCGTTTCTTCTCCTTTAATAACTTGAAGCATCTTGGCCTAATATGCCCAACAATTCCACAATGATGACAAACAGGTTGCCAATTTCGTTTAGGTGCACTCTTCACTTCTGGGATTTTCTTTGTTGCAGTCGTTGTACCAGCTCTCGTACCAGTTGCCGTACCAATCGACGTACCAGTTGCAGACTTCATTACAGTCTTTGTAGCAGTTGTTGATACAACATCCATCTTTCCACCAGACACAATAACACAGTCAGCTTGTGAAGGTTCTCCATTGAACCCAGGACCACATCGATCACTTTTGCCAATAGTGAGAAGATGATCCAACTGCTTTGTGCCATTATTCAGCATCCTCACGCCCTTTTGAGTTTCTTCAAGTTGAACATTGGCTTGTTGTGCTTCTTCTTCTTTCTCTGTTTCATACTTTCATACTTCAGCAACTTCAGCCTTTAGCTTAACTTTCTCCTTAGTCAATGATGCATTCTCCTCAACCATCTTACACCAATGCTCATTCAAGGCTTTGTAATTCTCAGTGAAATCCTCATCATCACTTACAGGATCATCATCACTTTCATCCTTGTTACTATCAATTGCACACCCTGTTGCAGACGCTGACGCATGTTCCGTCGCAGACGCTGTTGCAGACCCTGTTGCAGATTTCATAGCAGAACTAGGTGATAGGTCAAAGTTTTATCCCTATTCTACTGCAACTGCACAATGATGCGAATGTAGTACTTAGAGTATCGAATCCACAAGGACTCACGATAGATTGTATGTTCTCAAGTTAAGCTAAATCAATCAGAAGAAAGCAGTAAACGAAAGCAAGTAAACAAGGAAGTGTTTTCAATAGAAGAAAGGCGTCAGACTTAGGAAGTTCTCGGGAATTATGCAATGTCAGATACTTAACTAACCGGATTCAGATTAAACACAAGTTCAATAACTAGAAACACAATGCTCAAAAATTCAACTCTCGCTGAGATTGTTTCTATATCTAGCAACCTAGCGATCCAAATCTCTTTGTGATCCTATAGTTCTTAACAAGCATTAAGAACAGGTTCTATCGGTTCACAATTCTCCTAAACCAAATCTCTTTGTATTTAGTTGAATTGCTCACACTAAGTTTATTCAGATTACAACTCACACTCTCGTGGTAAGTTAATTATCTCAAATATAAACCCTAGATGATCAGTCCAGAATTTTAGTATTAAACACAACTTAGGTGATGAACGAACAAATTGTGAATCCTAATAAATCAGTTATCTAAACATGCATAAAACCCTTATGAGAATTCCTAAATCTAACTACGGTACTACTCAGACATATTATCTTATAAACAACACATCATGAATAGAAAACCAAAAGACTGAATAGATAAGATAAAGGGGTTCGAAATCCTTCTCTCAAAGGTTACAAGTAGCAAGAATCAGCCCCTTAGCAAAATCTCTCAATCTCCAAAAGCAAGAACAAAGTAAGAACAAGATAAACTGAATAATGAGTCTGAAAACCTAATTAAAACTTCTAAACTCGTTTTGGGGCTCGATTAGAATTAGGAGAAACTTCGGGGTCTTTATGCAATTCTTCAAAACTTGTCTCAACTCAGCGTATAGATTCTCCCGCACTCAGTGTCGACCGACACTAAGGTCAGTGTCGGTCGACATCCAGTCGTGGCCGAGACACCAACTTCAGCTCGTTGCACAAATCGCCAGAAACGTCCTACAATCTCACTCTTTGCTCCAAACGCAAGCCTACCTGTAGAAGACTCAATAGACTCGAAAAACCAGGTTAAAGACTCAATATACACAACTATCTCATGGTTGAAAACCTTGAAAAACCATGATATATCAAGTCCCCCACACTTAGCTCTTGCTTGCCCTCAAGCAAGTAAAAGAACTAAATCATAAGAAAGAGGTTTGAAAACTCAGAAACTCATTTCGTCCTAGGAACTTTCGCATTCACATTCACTTAGTAAGCCACTGAAAACTTTCCTGCAGATGTCAAGACCACAATATACTTCCCCCACACTTAGCAAATGTCCCAAGTAAACTCCACAATCAAGTTAGGATATTCAAGTTCACCACACTAATCTCTGAATACAATTAGGTGCGGTCTTACAAAGGGAGTGTTGATCAGAGAACACATGGACTCAACTCAGTCAGTACTGACCACCAAACTGTCGGTTTCTGGTTCCTTTCTTTTCCCTTTCTCCCTTAGCACTGATTTTTCCCCACTGGGTATCATTTTATTTTTTCTATCAGTGCTCTTCCCTTTCCACTTGGGGTTTAACTTTGGATCTTCCCAAGGATACACAGGAGGTAATAGGGGTCTCTACTGTGAGATCGGAGGTTCACACCAAGAATTTGTAATCGTGGCTTTGGACTTTTGAATATAAAAATGGTATAGATTTGAAGGAATTTCTAGCGGTTCTAATCACATTACGCAACCCTAAGTATAAATTCCATAGCCTAGGATCTAGGGTTTAGGTTTATTGAATCATAAGGATCTCGAAATTACCTGGAGATTAGCAGCGGAAGATGCACAGGTATTCGAGATTCACTAGCGCCTCAACTGCTGCACCTCTACTGGTATCCACACGCACACAAACTGGAACGGACGGGATGCTAGTGCCGTAGAGATCAGATCTCTTAGTGGTTTCTCAGTTTCTCAAAGGTGGCTGTAAATTAGGTCTGGTTGCTGTAAAAGTCGAGCATATATCATATATATATGAACTTTTACCACGACCTAATTAACCAAGGATCAAACCGTAGTTAATTAAGTCATAAACCAAAATCGTTATTTTGGTCCGCGATCTGTGTGGATCGATACACATGTTGTGTCGATCGACACTACCTCAGAAACTCGTTATTGAATGTATATCAAATATACATTCACTAGATCATTACACTAATGATCAACCCCACATAAGACATCCAGTTTGCTTAGGTGTGTGACCCTGTAGGATCATATAATACTAGCAATGAGTTCTTAACTCACAGATCACAAGTGGCTTTGATAGGGTCAGGTTTTAATCCTATATCTAACTGCAAGTGCACAGTTCAGTAGTTATAGTATATAGGTATCGAATCCACAGGGACTCCGGTATTCAATAGCTCAAGAACAGGAAATTAAACTAGGAAGAAAGCAATGTGATTTAAAAGCAATGCGAGAAAGTAAACAGAACGCAGAGATTGTTGGTTGTGAAAGCAAGTTATTAAGAGCGCTAAGTCTAGGGCGTTCTCAGGAAATCAGACAAGCAGACAGTTCATTCAGCAAGGATCTAATTAAGCACAGTTCTAGAACTCAAAACACATATATAGAATTAACCAAATTCCTTTGCGATAATTCTCTAAGTCTAAGTGCAGCAAACCAAACTTTCGTTTGCGAGAACTAACAGATTAAACTAGCATTAATTCCAAGTTTGATATGTTCACAATTATCCTAAACCAAACTTTCGTCTGCGAAAAGTTTAATTGCTCAACCTAATTAGTTCAGATTCCTAAACCAAACTTCCGAGTCGTATTTAGCAACCTAAGATCTAGATTCTAATTGATCAGGTTAGAACTAGCTTTAAGCACAATTAGATTGAAGAACAGATATAGTTATGAATCCTTAACTGAATTAAACAAGTCTAGCAAGTCATGAAATCCTATGTGAGAAACCCTAAACCTAACAAGGAATCTACTCAGACATAGATAATGAAAACATAATCATATGAAGAATAAATTGCATAAAAGATAAAGAATTAAAGGGGTTCGAAATCTTCTCCAAATACAGATGAAGTAAAGGTTCAGATCAGCCCCAAAAGCTCTAAAAATCCTCTGCTCTTAATTATGAAAGCGTCAGTAAATAAAACACCAAAAACTTAATTATATAGGTCTAATCTCGGCCAAGGGCTTCTTTGTAAATATCAGGAACTTCTGGATCAGAGTGCAATATCTTGACTCTTCATAAACCGCCGAGTTTCGGCCCATCTCGCTGGTGCAACGATCGGTGCTAGAGTGCAACGATTGACGCATTTCTCTGTTTCGGACAGTGAACTCTATCTCTCAGCCAAACACTCCAAAAATCTCCAAAAAGTGCCATAATCACCAAATATGCTCCAAACCTGATTATACCTGTAAAAGACTCTAAAAGAACACAAAAAGATACTAAAACACACTTATATCATGGTCTAAAACTAGTAAAAACCATGATATATCAACTCCCCCACACTTAGCCTTTGCTTGCCCTCAAGCAAAACAGAGAACTAAAGCTTGGTGAAGAGGTTTGAAAACTCTTCAGAAACTCATTACATCCTAGAAGCTACAATACTCAGATTCCCCTTAGTAAACCACTGAAAGAATCAATCACAGGATATCAAGACCAACATGTACTTCCCCCACACTTAGCAACTGTCCTAAGTAAACTCCACAATCACTTTCAAGCATTCAAATTCTCCCTACTGACTTCTGCAAGTATTTAAGTGCGGTCTCATCTAAGGAGTATCGATCAAAGGGCACATGGATTCTTACCTTATCAGCTCTAGACCACCATACTATCTTTCTCTAGTCCCTTTCTTCTCTTTCCCTTCCTTAACAACTGATTTTTCTCCACTGGGTATCATTTTATTTTTTTTATCAGTTATCTTCCCGTTATGGGGTGTACTTTGGACACATTCCATGGATCGCACAGGAGATAATAGGGGTCTCTACCACTCCTGTGACCACTTCGGAGTTACTAACTCATCCTCAGTTTATTATCTTTTTTTTTTTTTTTTACTTTATAGAAGGGGAGAAGGGAACTAAATAGGATAGGTTGACAGGCTGTGTCAGAACTAACAAGGGAATCCGACACAAAGTATACCAAGCCCTTAGGTGAGAAATCTAAGTCAGTATTAAATTGAAGTCAGTAAAAGGATCCTCTGATACCTGAAGTGATGTGGGTGTTCCCAGTAGGTTGATCTGTGATGGGGTTTTCTAATAGTCAGAGATAGATCCTGCAACTTCATCCCAATGGTTACTTAAGTTCCTGCAAGTCTTGTAAATCTTCTCAGAAAATCATAGTTTCTTACTTAAACAATTTTGACTCAATAAAACAAAATTTTGAAAAATGGACTGACTCTTAAGAAAACAGAAAGATAAACGTCAGTAGCACCTCCCCCACACTTAAGACACACTGTCCCCAGTAGTGTCAAGCGAAGGATCGGTAAAAAGAAAATAAAAATTGTTAAAGTTCTGTTGAGTTCTGTCGGGTTTACCTTTGTCGCTCAGGCATCGATCGCTGCACTAAGTGCATCGACCGTTACTAGGCGATTTTCGTGTGTGGTCGATCGTTGCTCAGGACAGCAACGATCGCTGCAATGCGATTCCGATCGTGTTGTGACGATCGACACAGAAGTGCGTCGATCGACGCACTGCGAATTTGTCGGAGACCTGCAATCATAAACTCACCAAAAACAAAAACAAACGTAAAATCCTAACAAAAACACCAGAAATTAAGTAGAAAAACACCAGTACCTAATGGTGGGTTGCCTCCCACCCATCGCTTGTTTAAGGTCAATAGCTTGACCGGACGGACAAGAATTTTCAGGCACCAGGAGATCCCAACAGAGATTTTTTCTGTCTCTGTCCAAGTCTCCTCATCCAAGGTGGCGAGTAGGCTGTTGCAGAATGCTCATGTCCAAGAAAAGATGGAGTAAAATGTGCTCCAGGATCTACAATCACAGTGTTATCAGGCTGCTCATTGTCTGCATCCCTTATGGTGAATGTCTGCCCATCTATCAGTGGTCTTCGCAGTTTATCCATCTCATAACGCAGCGGTTCATCTCCCAGATGGAGGTCTATCAGGCTGTTCTTAACATCTATCACCGCTCCTGCTGTAGCCAAAAATGGTCTTCCAAGCAGCAATGCTTCATCCGGATCACAGTCATATTTCAGCACTAGGAAGTCTGTTGGAACTAAATAGTTTCCAACTCTCACCGGGATGTCCATAAGGAGTCCTTCAGGAACTTGTATGGACTGATCAGCTAGGACAAGAGAGGTCCTAGTAGGAGTAAAATCTAGCATACCCAGCTTCTCTGCCACAGAGTATGGCATCAAACTTCCAGCAGCTCCCAAGTCACACAGAGAATGCCTGAAACTATCCTCAAAGATAGAACAATCAAGCACAAAGACTCCAGGATCAGGCAGCTTCTTCGGGATCTTGGTCAACAGAACATCACTAATATGCTGAGGAACTATAATCACCCAGTCTCTCAGCTCTTCATCCAGAGGCAGCATCTTGTTCAAATACCTCTGCACACATGGATGATAAGGTGGATCATCAGAAGATGGAATTTCTTCCAACTCTTCACCAATCTCCTCTAGCTTCTTAAACTCTTCAATTTCCTGTTTAATCACTTCAGACACTGAGGAGTGTTGTCTAACAATCTGCGCATAAATCTCCTGTTGAGAGATCTCAGAGACTCCAGTGAATAAGCCATCAAGCTCTAAGTCTGCATCAATACCATCATCACTCAGTGAATCTGTCTGTTCACGACGTGCATCGATCGACACTAGGTGTGTGTCGATCGTTGCAGCACTGCAATTTCCACCCGAGAGTTTTTCACCAAAATCCGAGATTTCTTCTTCCTTCACCAATTCAGCTGTACTTAGCTCAAATTTTTCACCTAGGTGAGATCCATCATTAACGTACACAGACCATGCCTTAATATGAGTGTCTGCTAGTCCTTTTCCCTTTATTGAGCTGGAAATCTGGTTCACCTGAGTATCCAACTGCTTCATGTGAGTGTTCAGGGACTCAAACTTCCCATTGAGGTCTTCATAGACAGCATCCAACTTCTTGTTGCAGTCCACAGAAATCTTGGTCTGACTCTCCATTAGTTGTTCTATCATAGCTTCCATTCTACTCTCATGAGCTGTAGGTGCAGGAGGAGTCTGATAAGATGAGGATCCATAGGTTCTCTGAGTACCTTGTCCAAAGGTCTTCTGAAAACCACTAGTCTGTCCAGAATTAGATGAGTTGCTGTTGAAAGCACTTTTCTGTCCTCCATTGAAGAATCTGTTTCCCTGTTGATTTCCAAATCTATTACCTTGGAATCCAGAACCTCCTATGTAATTCACATCTTCCTCCTGAGTGTCTTCCTCAGTTTGAATTACCTCTACATCTTGGGCAAAGTGGACAGCTTTCTTACCTGCTAGGAGATTGCAAACTGTGTCCAGCCTAGATCAAATATCAGCTATATCAGAATTCTCTACACTTCCACCAGATTTCTTCCTCCTCTCATCCATAGTCTTGCAGCTGTTGCTGCCTATTAGATTATCAATCAACTGCTTAGCCTGTGTAGGAGTCCTGGTGTTGAAGTTAGCATTACTGGAGTTATCCAGCGCAGACTGATATGGAAGATCTATGCCTCTGAAAAAGATGTCAATCAACTGAACCTCAGTGAATCCATGGTGTGGGCAGTCACGCTGATACTGCTTAAATCTCATCCAGTCAGTCTTTAAAGGCTCCACAGCTCCTTGGGAAAAGGTGAGTATGTCCTGTCTGGACTGGTCTGAACGCGCATCATCATAGAAGTGACGCAGGAACTCACTCTTCAGGGCTGCCCAAGTAGTATACTGAGCAGGTGCCAGCTGATTTAGCCATGCACTAGCGTCTCCAGCAAGACTGTGCGGAAAGAGCTTAAGGAACAGATAGTCCGGGCAGACTCCATCATACTTCATGCCAGTGACTATGTCTTCAAACGAATCAATGTGATCCATAGGATGCTCCGTTGGGTAACCATGAAATGCATTCTGTCTCATCAGCGAGTAGTAGATGGTTTTGATCTCAAAATCATTTCTTTCAAAAGCAGGAAGCACTAAAGCTGACCGGTTTGCATGAAACTCATCCGGTCTGTTGTAGTCAGCTAAAGTCCTCTCACGTACAACCATCTGTCTACCCTGGTTCTGCTCCTGTTGCTGTTGCTCAGGAGGATCAGGGATGACATTCCCTTCAGCATCAACCCTTTGCCAAGCAGCATTGTATGGGTTGTTATCTCGGTCCCTCAGGGTACCTTCAGTATAAAGTACCAGAATCAAACGCTCACGCACCATCCTTTCTCTTCTTTCTCTTCTGTTGGTTCTCTCTAGACGTCCAAGTTCTTCAAGTCCGAGATTAATTAAGCTCGAGTTCAGATTACTTCTAGTTTTCTGCGTCTGCATAAACTGTCTGTAATCATCCAGCAACGATCGATGCTATCAGTGCAACGATCGGTTCAATCTCAGAATCGCCTAGTGACGATCGGTGCAAGGGTGCAACGATCGACGTAGTGCGAAATTGGTACCTGCGACAGAGAGAAAACAGAGAAAATCAGTAACTAAAAAAAAACAAAAACGAAAAGAAAACGAAAAATCCTAGTAAAACCCTAGGTTCTAAGCTATCGAAGACTCTTAGAGTCCCCGGCAACGGCGCCAAAAAACTTGATAGGGTCAGGTTTTAATCCTATATCTAACTGCAAGTGCACAGTTCAGTAGTTGTAGTATATAGGTATCGAATCCACAGGGACTCCGGTATTCAATAGCTCAAGAACAGGAAATTAAACTAGGAAGAAAGCAATGTGATTTAAAAGCAATGAGAGAAAGTAAACAGAACGTAGAGATTGTTGGTTGTGAAAGCAAGTTATTAAGAGCGCTAAGTCTAGGGCGTTCTCAGGAAATCAGACAAGCAGACAGTTCATTCAGCAAGGATCTAATTAAGCACAGTTCTAGAACTCAAAACACAGATATAGAATTAACCAAATTCCTTTGCGATAATTCTCTAAGTCTAAGTGCAGCAAACCAAACTTTCGTTTGCGAGAACTAACAGATTAAACTAGCATTAATTCCAAGTTTGATATGTTCACAATTATCCTAAACCAAACTTTCGTTTGCGAGAAGTTTAATTGCTCAACCTAATTAGTTCAGATTCCTAAACTACACTTCCGTGTCGTATTTAGCAACCTAAGATCTAGATTCTAATTGATCAGGTTAGAACTAGCTTTAAGCACAATTAGATTGAAGAACAGATATAGTTATGAATCCTTAACTGAATTAAACAAGTCTAGCAAGTCATGAAATCCTATGTGAGAAACCCTAAACCTAACAAGGAATCTACTCAGACATAGATAATGAAAACATAATCATATGAAGAATAAATTGCATAAAAGATAAAGAATTAAAGGGGTTCGAAATCTTCTCCAAATACAGATGAAGTAAAGGTTCAGATCAGCCCCAAAAGCTCTAAAAATCCTCTGCTCTTAATTATGAAAGTGTCAGTAAATAAAACACCAAAAACTTAATTATATAGGTCTAATCTCGGCCAAGGGCTTCTTTGTAAATATCAGGAACTTCTGGATCAGAGTGCAATATCTTGACTCTTCATAAACCGCCGAGTTTCGGCCCATCTCGCTGGTGCAACGATCGGTGCTAGAGTGCAACGATCGACGCATTTCTCTGTTTCGGACAGTAAACTCTATCTCTCGGCCAAACACTCCAAAAATCTCCAAAAAGTGCCATAATCACCAAATATGCTCCAAACCTGATTATACCTGTAAAAGACTCTAAAAGAACACAAAAAGACACTAAAACACACTTATATCAGGGTCTAAAACTAGTAAAAACCATGATATATCAGGCTTCTAACAAAACATTATGATCACCTAATATTATTTGAATGTCTAATCTCGACAACATAACTATCTCTAGAGTGATTACAAGTATGATTTCAGGACATTCCTAACAATCTCCCACTTGTACTGGAATCATCTATTTCCATGATCCCTTCGTCTCTATATCTCGATCTAGCATAAGGCAAGATCTGTGTCATCCTTATTAAGCCAAGATCATGTTCATCGAACTCTGATTTATACTGACAAGACAAACGACTGAAATCACCTCGTTTGAGTGCGGCCACACATTTCTCAGTATCAAATCTTCGATGGGCCCTGAGATATTTATCTCCTGTTATATAGGAGGGACAAATCCCATCTTGTTCCATCCCTATTCCTTCACACACTTCATGATACGCCCAATCACGTGTAAGAAAATATGATGAACTCAGGTCTAAGGACTATACTCTATAGTCGTAATGAAAACTCTCATGACACTTATATAACTATCCTGTAGAGTTCTCATTAGCGGGTCATGTCCGATCCTGTGTTCTCTAACACATATCTATGTGATTGACTTTAATACTCTTATTAATGACTCCATGAAACTTAGTCATCAGTCACCTCACATACTAGTCTCACGCGGTTGTTATTGTCCCACTTTAACAACCTTGACCAGGGACCAACATAATTTATGTCATTTATTATTTATATGGTTTCATGATCAAGTCACATACTTGATGACCTATAAAATGTCATAAATTACTTTGGGACTATTATTTAATAGCATAATTAAATAATACTGAAACAAATTTCATTAAAATAACATAACCTTAATATGTCTATATGAACATCATATCATAACTAAAACCAAAAACAACTCCCACTAAAACCAAGATCACATCTTAAGAGATCTAATGCCTATAGCATTAGTCTGATTCTCATGCTCTCTCGCTCAGCATGTCACGAAGGATACTGCGTCTTGCTAAGAGTAATGCCATGAGACATTGGTATGAAGCCGTTCTTAGAATCATGCTTACTGAACCTGTGTAAGACCTTATCAATATAACTGTCTTGACACAATCCAATTTAGCTTTTCCAATCTATCTCTATAGATTCTTATTCCAAGAATGTTTGCGGCTTCATTAAAACAACCTCCCAGCTAAATCTTAACAGATCGAAGCAATGGAACGTCATTTCCGAGAAGGAGTATGTTATCTACATACATTACAAGAAATGCAACTGTGCTCCCACTAGTCTTCTTGTAAACAGACGATTCCTCTTCGTTCCTGATGAAGTCAAACCTTTTGACCGCTTCATCAAAACGAAAATTCCAACTCCGAGATGCTTGCTTCAATCCATAAATGGATCGATGAAGCTTGCATACCTTCCTAGCAGCATTAGGATCAATGAAAAACTTCAAGTTGTGTCATGTACACATCCTTTTCCAGAATTCCATTAAGGAAAACTGTTTTCACATCCATCTGCTCGATCTCATATTCATAATGAGCGACGGTTTCTAGGAGAATCCGAATGGACTTAAGCATAGTGACTGGGGAATAGGTTTCTTCATAGTTAATACCATGAATTCGCTCGAAACCTTTTGCCACCAACCTAGCTTTGTATATATGAATATTACCATCCACGTCAACTTTTCTTCTTGAAAATCCATTTACTCTCAATGGCTTTTACACCATCGGGTAAATCAACCCAAGTCCATACTTGGTTCTGTGACATGGATCCCATTTCGGATTCAGCGGCTTTCAGCCATTTTTCGGAGTCAGGACCCATCATTGCTTCTTCAATGTCAATGATCAACAGATCACGGCTTTTGGTCACGAGAAATCCAAATCTCTCGGGTTTGTGACGAATCCTTTCGGATCTGCGAGCTTCAGGCACCACAGGTGTAGGTTCTACAACTCTTGTAGATCCAACTGTTGCTCTCCCTCATCAGGTTGAGCAGTCTCCTGTGATTCTCGAATTTCTTCGAGTTGTACTTTACTCCCACTGTTCTTCCTGGAAAGAAAATCTCTCTTCAAGAAAAACACAGTTCCGAGCAACAAACACTTTGTTCTCGGACCGGTTGTAAAATTAATATGCCTTGGTCTCCTCAGGATAACCAACGAAGTAGCACTTATCGGATTTGGGTGTGAGTTTATCAGAGATTAAACGTTTTACATAAGCCTCACAACCCCAAATCTTCACGAAAGACAAATTAGGAACATTTCCAGTCCACATCTCATGTGGTGTCTTTGTAACTGATTTTGATGGAACCCTATTTAGTGTAAACGCAGACGTTTCTAGAGCGTATCCCCATAAGGATAATGGAAGATCTGAGTGACTCATCATTGATCGAACCATATCTAATAAAGTCCGATTCCTCCTCTCAGAAACTCCTTTCAATTGGGGTGTTTTCAGGAGGAGTGAGTTGTGAAACAATTTCACAATCTCTCAGATGATCACTGAATTCTTGACCTGAGTATTCACCTCTACGATCTTATCGTAGAGCTTTAATACTTTTGCCAAGTTGTTTCTGTACTTCATTGTGGAACTCTTTGAAATTTTCAAAGATTCCGACTTATGTCTTATTAAATAGACATAATCATACCTACTGAAAACATCAGTGAAGGTAATGAAATACTGAAAGATTCCTCTGGCACTTGTGCTCATCGGGCCACTCACATCAGTATGTATAAGGCCCAATAAGTCACTGGCCCTTTCTTTGTTTGTTAAAAGAGGCCTTAGTCATTTTGTCTAATAAACAAGATTCGCATTTCTCACATGATTCATAATCAGATGAGCCCAAAAGCCCATCACTATGGAGCTTCTGAATCTGTTTCTCATTTATGTGGCCCAAACGACAATGTCATAGAAAAGTTTGATTCGTATCTTCTGACTTGAATCTCTCAGTACTAATGTTATAGACTGGCACACTTTTGTTTAGAACATAAAGTCCATTCTATAATGGACCGCTACCATAAAATATATCATTGTAATCAAATGAACAACATTTATTCATAATTGAAAACTGATATCCTTCTAAATCCAAACAAGGAATATAAATAATATTTCTGCTTATAGCAGGTATATAGTAGCAATTATTAAGCTCTAAAACCATGCCAGAAGGTAAAGACAAATGAATTCCTACGGCTAATGTAACAACTCTTGCTCCATTTCCACCGCGCAGGTCCACTTATCCTTCCTCCAAAATCCTACTGTTCCTTAGGCCCTGCATATTTGTACAAAATATGAGCACCACAGCTGGTATCCAATACCCAAGAAGTAGGACCAGAAGTAGTAACATTTACTTCTATAACATAAATACCTGAAGAAGAAGTCTCGTACGTCTTATTCAGCTTCTCATAATCTTCCAAGAATTTATTGCAATTTCTTTTCAAATGCCCATAACCATTACAATAATGGCACTTATCATCTTTAGAAGGACCCGTTTTAACCTTAGGAGCATGGTTAGACTCGCTTGGATTCACAATCGAGCTTGTCTTGCCATCACCTTTGTTCTTACCAATTTTCTTAAACTTTTTACCCTTTTGTACCATAAGAACATTTGGGGTGTCCTTCTTGATGTTAGGTTCAGCAGTTTTGAGCATCCCATGCAACTCAGTCAAAGTCTTTGTTAAGTTGTTCATGTTGTAGTTCATAACAAAATGATCATAGCTTGACGGCAGTGACTGCAAAATGATGTCAGTAGCCAACTCTTGGCTAATGAGACAATCCAGTTTCCCCAAGTTATCAATATAACCCATCATCTTAATGACACGAGGACTAACTGGTCCGTCCTTTGGTAGCTTGCACTCAATTAGAGACTTAACCGTCTGGTATCTCTGAGTTCGTGCATGCTCCTGAAACATACTTTTCAGGCCATTGATCATCTCTATTGGCGACTCCACATTCTCATATTGCTTCTACAAGTCCGAGTTCATGGTAGGCAACATGAGACAACACACATCGACCACATCATTAGAATGCTTATCCCAAGCATCCTTCTCTGACTGCCAGGCATTGGCTCAGTACTTCTTGGGGAGAACTTTCTCAAGGACATAGTCCTTTTTCTCCTGTTTGAGAACAATTCTCAAGTTCCGATACCATTCCGGAAAATTTGATCCATTTAGCTTGTCCTTCTCAAGGACGGATCTCACAGAGAAATTGTTGTGATGGTTTGTGCTAGACATAGCTGGAGTAAGAAAGGAAAGAGATTTAGTTTTGATGTTCAAGAAATGAGAAATCTTAACTATTAAGAAAACTCGCATTATATTCAAAACAATATTTCCTCACATGAATACAATGATCCAAGACCCATACTTCACTGCAACTTGAGTGAGCTTTGGCTCATCGCCCAAATTTCAGCTATCTATGTAAGCAACAATTTTCCTAGTTACATCCAATATAACTCTCGGTTGTGGATTTACATCTCATGTCAAATCCACCTGATGTCTCTGGGCCCAAAACGATTTTGATAGCCCAGTCAAGTAAACCAATCTCTCAAGTCATGTAATTGTTGACGCTTTGCACTGCAACCCTATCAACACGATTACCTTCTGCCTTACTCATGTAATTGTGGACACCTTGCACTGCAAGTCTATCACACAATGAAACGAGTCTTGACAGTTGACTAGATCGGGAAGACATCAAGGATTACTTGATATTTAGTTTGAGGAACGAAACTTTTAATTTAATATACATATCATATATGTATCTTGGAAGGATTATAATTAATTAAAAAACTAATCTAACTGAGTTTTAATCATTCTAAGAAAAGGGTTAAGTCTTTGGTTCGGTTTTTGCGATTTCTGGTTCAATAACCAAAATCCCGAGTGGTATGTCGACCGACACAACCTTGTGTGTCGATCGACACAACTAAAACAAAACCATTGCGATAACCGGTCAATCAAATTGAACCGGTTTGATAACCGGCCAGTGTCGATCGACACAACACTTGTGTCGGTCGACAACCCAATTCAATCAAACCGTAATTAACCGGTCAAACCGGTTTAAACCAATTACGATGGCCGGTCCAATCTAATTGAACCGATTTAGCCAATTTTAACCAAGCGCGATAACCGGTCCAATCCAATTGAACCGATTAAACCATTCACAAGGTCCGGGTCGACCGACACAACACTTGTGTCGATCGACACGATGGGGTATCAGGAACTTTGATCTGTATGATCGAAACCTAAAATTTCATTCGGGTTTCCATACTGTGTCGATCGATGCCAGATTGGTGTCGATCGACACTATGCGAAACCACAGAATCGATTCTGAACAAGAACCCTAAAACGAGATTTCTTTGAACCAAATACAATCTAGCATGCATATATCACATATATCGATTCAAATTCATCTAATTCGAATATCATGCTGTTAGATTCAATAGGATAACCCTAAGGCTCTGATACCACTGAAGGAATTTCTAGCGGTTCTAATCACATTAGGCAACCCTAAGTATAAATTCCATAGCCTAGGATCTAGGGTTTAGGTTTATTGAATCATAAGGATCTCGAAATTACCTGGAGATTAGCAGCGGAAGATGAACATGTATTCGAGATTCACTAGTGCCTCAAGTGCTGCGCCTCTACTGGTATCCACACGCACAAAACTGGAACGGACGGGATGCTAGTGCCGTAGAGATCAGATCTCTTAGAGGTTTCTCAGATTCTCAAAGGTGGCTGTAATAGAAAACCAAAAGACGAATATATAAGATAAAGGGGTTTGAAATCCTTCTCTCAAAGGTTACAAGTAGCAAGAATCAGCCCCTTAGCAAAATCTCTCAATCTCCAAAAGCAAGAACAAAGTAAGAACAAGATAAGCTGAATAATGAGTCTGAAAACCTAATTAAAACTCCTAAACTCGTTTTGGGGCTCGATTAGAATTAGGAGAAACTTCGGGGTCTTTATGAAATTCTTCAAAACTTGTCTCAACTCGGCGTATAGATTCTCCCGCGCTCAGTGTCGACCGACACTAAGGTCAGTGTCGGTCGACATCCAGTCGTGGCCGAGACACCAACTTCAGCTCGTTGCACAAATCGCCAGAAACGTCCTATAATCTCACTCTTTGCTCCAAACGCAAGCCTTCCTGTAGAAGAGTCAATAGACTCGAAAAACCAGGTTAAAGACTCAATATACACAACTATATCATGGTTGAAAACCTAGAAAAACCATGATATATCAACTCCCCCACACTTAGCTCTTGCTTGCCCTCAAGCAAGTAAAAGAACTAAATCATAAGAAAGAGGTTTGAAAACTCAGAAACTCATTTCGTTCTAGGAACTTTCGCATTCACATTCACTTAGTAAGCCACTGAAAACTTTCATGCAGATGTAAAGACCACAATATACTTCCCCCACACTTAGCAAATATCCCAAGTAAACTCCACAATCAAGTTAGGATATTCAAGTTCACCACACTAATCTCCGAATACAATTAGGTGCGGTCTTACAAAGGGAGTGTTAATCAGAGAACACATGGACTCAACTCAGTCAGTACTGATCACCAAACTGTCGGTTTCTGGTTCCTTTCTTTTCCCTTTCTCCCTTAGCACTGATTTTCCCCACTGGGTATCATTTTATTTTTTCTATCAGTGCTCTTCCCTTTCCACTTGGGGTTTTAACTTTGGATCTTCCCATGGATACACAGGAGGTAATAGGGGTCTCTACTGTGAGATCGGAGGTTCACACCAAGAATTTGTAATCGTGGATCTGGACTTTTGGATATAAAAATGGTATAGATTTGAAGGAATTTCTAGCGGTTCTAATCACATTAGGCAACCCTAAGTATAAATTCCATAGCCTAGGATCTGAGGTTTAGGTTTATTGAATCATAAGGATCTCGAAATTACCTGGAGATTAGCAGCGGAAGATGAACAGGTATTCGAGATTCACTAGCGCCTCAAGTGCTGGGCCTCTACTGGTATCCACACACACACAAACTGGAACGGACGGGATGCTAGTGCCGTAGAGATCAGATCTCTTAGAGGTTTCTCAGTTTCTCAAAGGTGGCTGTAAATTAGGTCTGGTTGCTGTAAAAGTCGAGCATATATCATATATATGAACTTTTACCACGACCTAATTAACCAAGGATCAAACCGTAGTTAATTAAGTCATAAACCAAAATCGTTATTTTGGTCCGCGATCTGTGTCGATCGATAAACATGTTGTGTCGATCGACACTACCTCAGAAACTCGTTATTGAATGTATATCAAATATACATTCACTAGATCATTACACTAATGATCAACCCCACATAAGACATCCAGTTTGCTTAGGTGTGTGACCCTGTAGGATCATATAATACTAGCAATGAGTTCTTACCTCACAGATCACAAGTGGCTTCTAGCAAAACATTATGATCACCTAGTATTATATGAATGTCTAATCTCGACAACACAACTATCTCTAGAGTGATTACAAGTATGATTTCAGGACATTCCCAACAAGATTTCCTATGAATCAAAGACTTTATTGAGATTGATCGTAGAGATAGAACAAACACAATCGAATAGAGAGTACAAAGTATGATAATCGAGCTATCTAGTCGAAGTGTTCTTGATTAGGGTTGGAATGTCTTGAATGAATTGCCACATATTCTTTAAATAGTCTCGACTTTGATCCTCTTGTTCCGATATTTCGGCCTCGCCGTGATAACGATCTCGGAGATTTGCGGGAATCGGTTGAACCGACGAAGACCAGGTTGTTCTGCCTCTACATCTTCTCCTATCGAGCTCGAGCTCGATCGCCTCTTACTTTGGCGTTATATGGGCTTTGTCCGGATGCTGGTCGCATGGGCCCAAAACGGGTGATGGTCGATCTCTCTGTCTTGATTATGGAACGGGCTCATGATTATGGGCCTTTGTTTGGTTTGTTTATGGGCCGTATTTCTTAGAGGGAAATCCAGCACCAACAATAGCCCCCCAGCCCATTAATTTCGACAAGTCGAGGTTTATGGGCGGTGGACGTTCTTGAGAAGACGCGTATGCGACTCGGGTGTCAGAAACCCTAGTAATCATCTCGGCTTCATCTTTGGATCCTGTTATGATCGGACGGTTGAAACCGAGCGCGTGGATCGAATTGATCTATTTGTAGCGCGTGTGTTATCTCAATTCATGTTATCCAGAGAATAACTTTATTTGCCATCGATCTTGTAAATCGTCAACGGTTGAGATCTCCCGAGTCCGATAAATCTTATCGGCCTCGATCTATGCGGATGTGAGTTAATCATCTGCCGCTTGCTCCTGACCGTAGATCGCGTATCAACCGTCAAGATCGTAAGAGATCGAAGGATCCTAACTGTCTCGATCTTTTGTAATCATTTTCAAACTTTAAATCGAGCGGTTGAGATTGTAGGATACGAAAGATCCCGCGGATCGCGAGGGAGGAGGTGCACGAGTTGGCTTAAAAGGAG
The DNA here is from genome assembly GCA_030180135.1 of Orychophragmus violaceus. Classification (NCBI taxonomy): domain Eukaryota; kingdom Viridiplantae; phylum Streptophyta; class Magnoliopsida; order Brassicales; family Brassicaceae; genus Orychophragmus; species Orychophragmus violaceus. Next base: position 85,206,457 of record CM058240.1, on the reverse strand, counting down.
AAGTTACCTAGCACGATTCCCATTACTGCTCGCACTACAAATCGACAAGGTAACTTCTTCTTCCTTACTTTAGCATTTTCGTCTCTCGCAGTTGTTTCTTTTACTGTTATTCCGAAACTCCTCTCTCTTTAGATCTTGTATTCCGGTTCTTTTTTTCTTCGAATAAAAGAAATTTCGATACATCGACCATTATAGCTCGGAAGGATATGACCAGGGCGAGTACAAGTGCAGCGGCGGGGTCATTTGGTCCGCATCCACCGTCCAGCTTGACTGTGGACCATATACAGCGGTTGCGGTCGAAGTGCCAGATCCCTCCGAGGGTAGAAATAATCTTCCCGTCTCCGGCGATGTCGCCGGAAACTACCGTAGAGGGCGATTGCTGCGCCTCTTACACCTACTTCGACAAATGCGGATTGTTTTTCCCAATCCCTCGCATTATCTCGTGGGTTCTGGCCCAGCTTCAGCTGGCTTTTCATCAGATGACCCCAAATTTTATCCGTTACGTTATCAGACTCGGGGTTAGAGCCGTCGAGGAGCGCATTGACTTTGGGGCCGAGGAATTGATGAGGGTTTGTTCGATAAAACATAACACTCGTTTTTCCGGTACTTACTACCTCTCTCCTCGTCATGGGAAGATCCTCGAGGAGATCCCGACGAGAGGATGCGTGGAAGAATAAGTACTTCTTCATCAGGATCAACCATCATTCGGTCGAGGACTTCGATTACTCGGTTATCCCGATAAGATGGGCAGCCAGCTTCGGTTAGCTTTTAGGGTTTATCAGTTCTCCTGACTGCTTCGACGTTCTTAACATCGAGCCATTTGCTGACACAAATTTTTTTTTTCTTTGTAGAGGCTCCTGAATCGTTACCTCTGAACCCGATCACATCGAGTTTAGTTGCTCGTCTCCGGAGAGAAGATATCCGTTGGTCTAGCTTTACAGACCAAAGAATTCGAGCTGCTCTAGGTCCTGCAGCCCGATGGCCTCTTTCGTATCAACCTCGACTTTCGCAAAACGAGTCGCGCTCCCCTCACCAGCCTGCTTCAACCCGTGTTGTTCAGGCTTCGCTTCAGATCGCCGAGCGGAATGGAGAAAGTAAGTATCCTGGTTGGTTCGTGCGAAGGTTTCTGGTAATGTATATCTCTTCTCTTCTTCTTTTTTTAACGAACTGACTCGAGTCCGTTTTGTCCTCATATCGACTTATCTCGGACGACAGCTCTACCGCCAGTACTCCTTCTTTCGAAAAGATGTCACGAAGGTCGAGCAGCCATAGGAACGGGAAGGATCCCGTTGATCTGGCGAGGAAAATGAAGGCCGGGGACTTGAGCAACGCCCTCCTTTTCGCAATGGGCGAAACTCTTCCTCCCCCTCCCTTGATCCCTCCTCCTAACCCTGTTCAAATCTCTCTTCCTCTGGCCACAGGGTCCGGGGAGGCGAACATAGAGGTGGAGGATTTACCTCCCTCTTCGACCGGGCAGGAACTAGCCCAGGTCCCGTCCGGGGAGCATGCTTTACGCGACTCTCGGTCGAACGGCTCGAGGGGATCGAACGGTCGGAGTCGGGGTGGTCCTCCTCCTCCTGCAGTGAAGCGTCAAAGGACCGACGCGGAGGTGAGCTCAAAGAGGTCGAGCCAAGGCGTGGAGGCGAGGCCCGCCTCTTCTGGGTCCTCCAGATCTTTTAACTGGCGCTTCAGGCACCAGAAGGAATGTCCGATTGCGGATGATCCAAAGGGTGTAGCCTATTTGCTGAGGCATTTCAAGCCCGCAGGCGTCCAGCTCCCAGCTGTTGCGGATATGACTCTCGGCAACTCTTACACCGAGATGATGGCGGCCGCTGGGAAGGTAAGGGTTTCTTCCCTTCGCTTCTTCGACCTGTTTTATGCTTAGCATTCGTTTATTGTTATTATTTTTTGTGTAGGCTTTGGAGGCTGCGAACAGGTACGCGGCTAGGTCTGAGCGTGAGCTGCGTGAAATACCGCAAGCAAGTGAGCTTGAGACTGTTAAGAAAATAGTGAGCGACCTGAAAGCGCAGCTGCAAGGGGCCCTGGTTCGGGAGGAGGATCTGAAGAAGCAGCTCGTCAAGTTTGATGGGGTGGAGGCCCGTGTTATGGTCCTGGAGAACCAGGAGGAGGACCTTACTCAGAAGCTGGACGTGGCCGTGAACCGGACTTTGGCCGCGGAGGGGGGAGCCAAGCAGCGGACGAAGCCCGTCGAGCCGCGGACATGCGGGCTGCGCAATGTCAGGCTGACCTGGAAAAAGCCCTTGCCGATCGGGAGTTTGACACGAAGGTGGCCGCTCACGAAGCGAAAAAGGGGATTAATGGCCAGTATCTCGAGATTCTCGAGGGAATTAAGGTGAAGGATGGCCAGCGTAAGGTCGCTACTAGCGCCGAGATCAGGCTCCAAGAGGCCTTGGCCAATATTACGCTCATTGCTGAGCTGGCTTCCGGCGAGCTGGACTTGACTAAGGAGGTGCTCGAGCTCGCAGAGAAGAAATGGCTGGCGACGGAGGAAATGAATGCCGTGGCGGTTTCTGATTTCAGCAATAGCAAGCTGAATCTACCGGCAATGTCAGATGACTCGGTGATTCTGGCTCGCCCTCTGACTCAAGTCACTCCTGCCCTTGATCAATATGGATCGAATCTCCCGACCGGACTCAGCTCGAGAGTTAACGACAGAGTTGAAGGTCATCTTGAGGACGGAGTAGCTGCAGATGGCCAAGGGGAGGATGGGGACGAGGATTCGTCCCCGTCAAAACAGTTTTAAATGTTTTGTTGTTGTTGCCCGAGAGGGCTTTTAATTTTCTTTTCCGAACCTTCGTTGCCCGTGGGGGCTTTTCTTTACTTTGGTGTTGCCCTGAATGGGCTTTTTATTCGAACTTGAGGACATCGTGTCCTCTCTTTTTCTTTATGAATTGCTTCAATCTTTCATGCCTTAGCATAGATTTGATTGTTTTAATGCCTTAGCATAGAATCGGTTATCGCGATAGCTCGGACCTCTAAAGAGGGGTCGAACAAATGATTCGGCCTGATTTGCCTTAGGAATTTTTCACAATCTTTTAGGTCGATTGTATTTGAGCTTGAGCTCTTCTTCAAGATTTGTTCAAGGTACAGCTTCTTTCGAGATGTAAAGTTCGAGCTTTTCGTCGAATCTGCAGATATAAAGTATTTTTAAGTGTACGACGAGTCGAAGTAAGCTTACATAGATTTGTTTTGAGTGTATGCGGAGGTCGTTTTGCGTGAACAACTGTCTCGTTTTATCTGTCTTGATGTAGACTCGACCTCATTTTTTTGCTTGAGGGAGGGGTAGCCCCCCAATTCTTCTAATCCGTATAAGGTTGGAAGAATTTTGAGTTTTTGAAGGATCATTTCAGATCGTTCTGATTTTGACGGGACTGTTTCAAGTTGCTTTTTTTGGGACGATCATTTCAGTTTGGTCAATTTTGAAGGGACCGTTTCAGGTCGCTTGTTTGAAGGGATAATTTCATATCGCTTGATTAGAAGCGACCGTTTCAGGTCGCTTAGGTTTGAAGAGATAATTTCATATCGCTTAATTTTGGGAGAGGCCATTTCAGGTCGCTTGGAAGGGATAATTTAATATCGTTTGATTAGAAGGGACCGTTTCAGGTCGCTTAGGTTTGAAGAGATAATTTCATATCACTTGGTAAAATGTAATGGCGAAGTATTTCGCGACGACTCTAAATTTTACAACGGAAAGAGACATTGATCGAGAGACTTATTTTGATTTCACAAATATAAGCTAGTACGACTTCGTTTGAAGTTGTCGAGCTCGGTAAGAGCTTTGTGTTGAGGGGGGGGGGGCGGTTGCGCTCGAGGTCGAGCTGCCTACGTAACCTTTTAAGGGGATCAAGCCATTTCGTAGTTCGATTATGTTGCGTACTTTCAGTGAAAGTACTTTTTGAGGTTGATGATGTTCCAGGGTCGTAGTTCAGGTTTCTGGGTTTCCACCGACTTGAGTCGGTAGACCTCGTCCTTCACAACATCGGTGACCTGGTAAGGACCTTCCCACTTTGCTCCTAACTTTCCAGCGTGTTCTTCCTTTTTATGGTCGAACACTTTCCGTAAGACGAGCTCTCCTACTTGAAACCTTCGAGTTTTAATTCTGGAATCATAGTAGCGAGCTGCGGCTTGTTGGTAGTTCTGGATTCAAGCTAGTGCGAGATTCCTCCTTTCGTCGACGAGATCAAGCTCGTCCGTTATCATCTTGTTGTTAAGTTCCTCTTGTCGTGGGTATTCTTCTTTGCGGATGCTTGACACGAGGATTTCGGCTGGTACTACCGCCTCGATTCCATACGCTAGCAAGAAGGGAGTCTTGCCGGTGGATTTTTATGGAGTAGTCCAGTAAGCCCAGAGTACGGCCGGGAGCTCATCGCTCCAGCTTGTTTTGCACTCATTGAGTCTTTTCTTAAGGCTGTTCATGATCGCTTTATTAGCCGCTTCCGCCAGTCCGTTTCCTTGAGGATAACGGGGCGTTGAGTAGGTCAGCTTTATATTCCAGGTTCTACAAAACTCTTTGAACATGTTTGATATGAATTGAGATCCGTTATCGGTGACAATCTTGTGGGGTAGTCCATGTCGGCACACGATGTTTCGCCAGACGAACTCCTTAACGTGAACGTCTTTAACGTTTTGGTACTCTGCTTCAATCCACTTAGTGAAGTAGTCTGTCATCACCAATAGGTGTGTAGCTTTCTTTTTGCCGGATGCGACTAAAGGTCCCACGATATCCATTCCCCATCGCATGAATGGGTATGGTGAGGAGATCAAGGAGAGTTTCTCCGATGGTTGGTGGATAAACGGGGCGTGTTTTTGGCATTTGTCGCATTTGCTGGAAAAAGATTCGCATTCGGTGGCCATTGTTGGCCAGAAATAGCCTTGCCTTTTGATTCGTATGGCCAGAGCTCGTCCCCTGGAATGGCTTCCACAGGATCCATCATGGGCTTGCGTTATCACGGCTAGGACTTGCTTCTTATCGAGGCATTTGAGGTAAGGTCCAGAGAGACTTCTTTTTAAAAGCTCTCTTTGCGTGACACAGTACCTTGCACTCTGCATCTTGAGTTTTCGCGCTTCCCATTTGTTGTCAGGGACTTCGCCGTTTGTTATGTATCGGATGATCGGAGTTCTCCAATCTTCTTCGTCGTTGGGCTCGGGTCCCTGACTAGTGGATGTGGATTGGATTTGTCCATCAGGAACGTTCGCGACGTACACTGCATTTCTTGGGTCAAGATCATCATCGATCTCGATGATGTCGTGACTAGTATCCTTGGGATGTTCCTTGTGTTCGACGTCCTCCTATCTGGTGGGCTCGTCCTCTCTCGAGGATAGAGCTTTTAGGGCTATGTCGATACTTGGTTTTTCGATCCCCTCGACTGGTATGATCCTTTTGAGGTTAGGATCTGATGTCGATGCCAACGCGGCTAGGGCGTCGGCTGCAGTGTTTTCCCCTCGCGGGATCCGTGTTAGATCAAAGAATTCGATCTGGTCGCCGAGGGTGTGGACTACCCGCAGGTATGCTTCCATGCGTTCATCTTTGGCCTCGTAGTCGCCATGATATTGGCTCGTGACCAATTGGGAATCACTGAAAGCGTCTACTTCCAGGGCTCCTATTGCTATTGCTAGTCTGAGCCCGGCTATTAACGCTTCGTATTCTGCTTTGTTATTTGATGCGACGAAGCCTAGCCTGAATGACTGTTCTAATACTTCTCCCGTGGGGGAGACCAATTTTACTCTGACCCCGGATCCTTGCCTCAAGGAAGCTCCATCGACGTGGAGTTTCCATCTCTTGGCGGAAGTTGGGTCGAATTCGATGGTTGGAGGGAGTTCAATTATGAAATCAGCCAGTACTTGTGCTTTTAAGCACGTCCGAGCCTTGAACTCAATATCGTACTCGCTGAGTTCGATAGCCCATTTGACCAGTCGACCTGACTGGCTCGGACTGTGAAGGATGGTTCTCAGTGGTTGAGAAGTCATCACTATGATTGAGTGCGATTGGAAGTATGGTCGGAGTTTCCGAGCCGATGTCACCAATGCTAAAGCGAGTTTTTCCATGGCGGGGTATCTGGTTTCAGCATCGATTAAGGTCTTACTGATGTAATACACCGGCCGTTGTTTGTTTTGTTCTTCGCGAACTAGGACTCCACTTACTGCTGCCGTGGAAACAGCTAGGTAGAGGTAGAGGGGTTCCCCTTCTACTGGTTTCGCCAGTATAGGTGGTTCCCTTAGATAAGACTTGAGCTGGGCGAACGCTTCTCCGCACTTTTCGTCCCAGAAGAACTTCTTGTTCGCTTTGAGCAAGTGATAGAAGGGTAGACATTTATCAATCGACCTCGAGATGAAGCGGTTCAAAGCAGCTATTTTTCCAGTCAGACGCTGGACTTCTCGCGTTGTTTTGGGAGATTTCATCTCCATAAATGTCGTGATCTGTTTAGGATTCGCTTCGATCCCTCTTTCGGTTACTAAGTAACCAAGGAATTCTCCTGATGGGACCCCGAATGTGCACTTCGCTGGGTTGAGTTTCATCCCGTATTTATTGAGAATGATAAAGCATTCTTTTAGTTGGGGGATATGATCCTTATACCTAGAAGATTTGACCAGCATATCGTCAATGTAGACTTCCATAGTTTTACCCAGGAGTCCTGAAAACATCTTGTTGACGAGGCGTTGGTAAGTTGCTCCTGCATTTTTTAGTCCGAAAGGCATGACTTTGTAGCAGTACGTCCCTCGATCAATTATGAACGAAGTCTTTTCTTGGTCCTCGGGGTTCATTAGTATTTGGTTGTACCCTGAGAAGGCATCCATGAAGGACAGTAGTTGGTGTTCGGCGGTGGCTTCGACCAGCCGGTCGATGTGTGGGAGTGGGAAGCTGTCCTTCGGACATGCTTTGTTGAGATCTGTAAAATCTACACAGACTCTCCACTTCCCGTTCTTTTTCTTGACCATTACGGGTTGACCTCTCTGATCGATCCGATTTTCAGTAATCGATCGACCTCGTCGTTGACGGCTTGAGCTCGTTCTGGGCCAAGTTTTCGACGTTTTTGTCTTACCGGTTTGTAAGTTGGGTCGACATTCAGCTCGTGGCTGGTTACGTCGATGTTGATCCCTTTCATGTCTGCTGAAGACCAGGCAAAGGAGTCAATGTTCTGTTTAAGGAAAGAGATCAGTTCATTTTTAACTGGCTCCGATAGGTCAATTCCGATGCCGACAAGTCTTTCGGGATGAGCGTCGTCTATGCAAACTTGGGTTGTGAGGTCCTTTGGAGGTCCTTTTTGGCTTGGGTCGTTCGACCTTTTGGTTTGCATAGTGGCGAGCTCTTACTCTTTCTGTAATTGCTACGCGTGGGATTTCTCCATCTGCTTGTACCCGTTCATATAGCAATTACGGGAAATCTTTTGACTTCCGTAAATGGTTTTTACTCCTTTCGGAGTTGGAAATTTCACGCATTGATGGTAGGTCGATGGTACCACCTTCATGTCGTATATCCACGGTCGACCTAGAATTGCGTTGTAGGGAGCTGGTTGATCTACTACGACGAACTCTGTCATTCTTCGAACTCCTCCAGCTATTACTGGGGCAAAGGCAGAGCCCATTGAATATGTTGTTTCGCCAGCGAACCCTACCAATGGTGTCTCTTTCTCGACGATCTCAGAGTCGTTGAACTCCATCTTTTTGAATGCGTCGTAAAAGAGGACATCCACCGAACTTCCTGTGTCGATCATTATCCTCGAGAGTTCGACATCTCCAACTACTAGACAAACGAGGAGGGCATCGTCGTGTGGTTTGTCAAGATTGTTTGTCTCGCTCTCGTGGAAAGTGATTTCATGGTCTGGACCTAACATCGGGATTTCCCCCCCCTTTGTCTGTCTCGACTCTTCTTTGAATAGATTTGATTGAATTGACCGAATCTCGGCATAGCTTGAAGCAACCGAAGATGAAGTTGACTCGTTTAGGGGGTATGGCCCGTACACCCCCCCCCCCCCCCCCCCGCAGAGGCGAGGGAGATTGATTCGTGAGCGTAAACTCTTAATGGGAGATGGAGGTGGAGATATCGCTGAGCCTCTTGGGGTGCCACACAAGCTGAGTTCGCCGAGAATGACCTCGACTCGCTTTCGCGACCCCTGAGGGAGGGTTTCGGGAGATTCCGGCTCCTTAGACTGTTCTCGTTTGTTCTGAGAAAGCTTTTTGGTGTTTGACTCTTTGGTCTGCTTACTTTCCTTTTTGTCAGATGGAGTTTCCTCCTCGACTTCTGATTCTTGTTTGTTTTCGAACTCTCGCTTTTGAGCCTCGGCTTTAGCTCGAGTATAGCACTCTTCAGTCGAATGTCCTCTTTTGTTGTTAAAATCACAGAATTTTTCCTTGTCAAACTCGAATTTCTTCGAGCTCTTCGGGCTCTCAACCGCATTAACGTTTCCTGATTTACGGGAATCCTTTTTTGAGTTCGAGTTCTGTGGGCCCGACGAGTTCTTTTCTTTTCGGTGCTTTTCTCTGAGGGCCGTGGTTTCGTCCTCGAGGCGAGCAAAGGCCGATGTGCGATGTAGGGCGTCATCGAGTGTTTGAGGTTCGCGGACTGTTATTTCCTCGCGGAATCTGGTAGAGTACCACAGTCCACGTCTCAGCGCTTATATAGCTACTTCGTCTCGTGGGTTCGCGATTTTGGACTTTATTTCCTTGAATCGGTCAATGTACGAGCGAAGTGTCTCGTCGGTTTTTTTGAGAGACGCCAAATAAAGCTGCCTCTGTGGTCTTTTTCTCGATAAAGACGGAGTATTTTTTGAGGAAAGACGTCATGAACTAGACGAAATTATCGATGGATCTCTCTTCCAGTCCGGCGAACCATTCTAGGGCTGAGCCTGATAGGTTTTCGGCGAAGAGCCTGCAGAAAGCCGGCTCTCTTTCCTCGTTAGTAAGGTATACCCTTGCCATTGCTAGCCGGAATGCCCTGTTGTGAGCTTTCGGGTCCGATTTCCCAGAGAATTCTGGAAATTTCGTTTTCTTGATTTCCCGGATTCTGATAGGTTTAGTTTTAATCCCTATTCTAACTGCAAGTGCACAGTGATGTGATTGTAGTACTTAGGGTATCGAAATCCACAAGGACTTTGGGCAACGATAGATTTAGAACGGTCAAGATTAAACTAGGAGAAAGCAATGTAGTGAGAAACTAAAAGCAATGCAAGAAAGTAAAACAGTAGCGAGTTTGTAAGCAAGGAGGCAAAACGTTAAGTCTAGGGAGTTCTCAGGAAATCAGGAACATAAGCTAATCAATCAATCAGGATCTAATATCATAAATCTGTTCTAGAACTTGAATCACGGAAGTATAAGAAACCAACTTTCGTTGTGAATCCTATCTATGTCTAACAACCTAGCAAACCAACTTTCGTTGTGAATTCTAGAGTTCTAAACAAGCATTAATCTCAAGTTCTTTCGTTCACAATTCCTCTAAACCAAATTTCTTTGTGAGTAGATCAAATTGCTCATCTAGGTTCTTTCTAGTTAATCAACCAACTGTTGTTGTGGAAATCAACCTAATATCAATAATCTAATTGGCCAGTTCAGATCAAGCATTAAAAACAACCCTAGATGAAGAACTAACAGATGTGAATCCCTACAGATTGATCAACCTATAATTCCATGAAATCCCCTGTGAGAATCCCTAAACCTAACAGGTAATCTACTCAGACATAATCATCGAAACAGAAAACATCATGAATAGAAAACCAAATATCATAAAACAAAGTAAAGATCTGGGGTTCAAAATCCTCTCTCTTTCAAGGGCAGGATCAGCCCCTCACTCTCTCTGAAATAAAACAAAACTTAGCACTGAAAGCGTTGCTTAAACAATGGCTTAAAAACCCTAATATAATGGTCTAAAGTTGGTTGGGGCTTCTTTATAATTATAAGAAACTTCTGGGCTTTTGTGCAATTTCCAAATCTTTATAAAACGTTCGTGAGATTTCTTGTGTCGACCTTGTGCCGACCTTGTGTCGATCGATGCACAAGATGTGTCGATCGACACAAGTCTGTGAAATGGGCAGTGAACTCTGTCTCTCGGGTTTAATCTCCAAAATGCTCCAAAATGCTCCATAATGTCCAATTCCGCTCCAAACGTGTCTAGACCTGTAAACATACTAAAAAGACTCCAAAACATAACATAAGACTCGATAAATAAGATATATACCATGGTTAAAATCCCTAAAATCCATGGTATATCAACTCCCCCACACTTAGCCTTTGCTTGCCCTCAAGCAAAACAGAGAACTAAAACATGGTGAAGAGGTTTGAAAACTTTCAGAAACTCTTTTTGTCCTAGAAGCAACAACACTCAGATTCCCCTTAGTAAACCACTGAAAGAATCAACTACAAGATATCAAGACCAACATGTACTTCCCCCACACTTAGCAACTGTCCTAAGTAAACTCCACAATCAATCCAAGCAATTCAAATTCACCCTACTGACTTCTTAAGCATATTAAGTGCGGTCTCACTTAAAGATTATCGATCAAAGGGCACATGAATTCTTACTTTGTCAGCTCTAGACCACCATACTATCTTTTTCTGGTTCCTTTTCTTCTCTTTTCCCTTCCTTAGCAATCTGATTTTTCCCCATTGGGTATCATTTTATTTTTTTTATCAGTGCTCTTCCCGTTATGGGGTGTACTTTGGACACATTCCATGAATACACAGGAGGTAATAGTGGTAGCTACTACTCTCGTGACCACTTCGGAGCTACTAGCTCATCCTCAGTTTATTATTCTTTTTTTTTCTTTTTTTTAGAGAATGGGAGAAGGGAACCATACTCGGACAAGTTTACAAGCTGTGTCAGAACTAACAGAGGAGTCCGACTCAAGGTATACCAAGCCCTTAGGTGAGAAAATTAAGTCAGAATTAATGGTGAAGTCAGTAAAGGATCCTCTGATACCTGATGTGATGTGGGTGTTCTCAGTAGGCTGATCTGTGTTGGGTTTTTTAATAGTCATAGAGGTCCTGCAAGTCTGTCCAATGGTTAATTAGTTCCTGTTCCAGCGAAAAATTTCCTCGAAAAATCATAGTTTCATACAAATTTTGACTCAATAAAACAATTTTGAAAAACAAAGAACTGACTCTAAGAAAACAAAAGTGTGCGTCAGTAGCTCCTCCCCCACACTTAAAACACACTGTCCCCAGTAGTGTCAAGCTTAGGGTCGGCGAGAAAATAAATCAAATTTGAAAATCCGAAAGGTTGCAGAACACTTACCTGTTGTCGCCCTGCGTCGATCGATGCCACAAAGGTGTCGATCGATGCAAGGCGATGTTTCTGCTTGCAGTTATGTGAATAACCGATTTCTGAACCGCAATTGATTTGGCTAACCGTGAATCGCAAATGCATCGACCGATGCACAAGATGTGTCGATCGATGCAATGCGATTCTGCCTGTTTCTCACGCTTTTGAACACACAAAATAGAAAAATAAAAAACACCAAATCAAAACGAAAAATGAAAACAAAAACGAACCTAACAGTGGGTTGCCTCCCACTCAGCGCTTGTTTTTAGTCATTAGCTTGACTATGGGATAGAGATCGGACTTATGGGGGTTTTAACAGAGACTTTGAGTGTCTCTGTGAATGTCTCTTCATCCAAGGTGGTGTGTATGCTGTCGGATCATGAGATCTCCCAAGGAAAGAGTAATCAGAACCGGGCGGGAGCGAAGCATGGGTGGGATTCTGCGTTTTCCTGCATTTAAAGCAATGCGGTTAGGAGGTTTAAGCTTAGATGATTTGTGCCTTACCTTTGGTGGAAATGAGATGTCTGGAGTTTTCTGCTTATGAGCAGTTGCAGGCACTGAAGATGTTAGAGCAAGTTCAGAATGAACTGCCATTTTCTCCTCTCTAATTGGAACCTCTGGTTCCACCTCAACACTGAAGCTCTGTCCATCAATGGTGGCTCTCTGCTTCCTGTCCATCTTGAACTGCAATGTCTCATCTCCCAGGTGGAGAGCAATCAGACCACGTCTCACATCAATCACTGCGCCAGCAGTAGCTAAGAAGGATCTACCAAGTAGTAAAGGATCATCTGGCTCAACATTGTACTTCAGTACTACAAAGCCTGTTGGAATTAAGTAGTTTCCAACTCTGATAGGTACATCCTCAAGAACACATTCGGGGTACCTCTTTGATATATCAGCTAGGATAAGAGAGATCCTAGTAGGCTGAAATTCCATAAGTCCTAATCCCTTAGCCACAGAGTATGGCATGAGATTCACACCAGATCCTAAATCACACAAAGAATGCTTGAATCTGCCCTTAGAGATGGAACAGTCAAGAACAAAGACTCCTGGGTCTGGAAGCTTCTCTGAAATCTGAATCAGCTGCTTTTCCATCACTTTCATGCAATTAGTTTCGTATAGCTCTTGTTTGGACAACTTAGGAGGCTTAGAATGTGGTAATTGAGGCTCAAAGACTCGTTCTGAGACTGTTGCAGAGTTCTGGTCCCGTCTGCGATCTGTGTTGATCGATGCATATGGTGTGTCGATCGACACAAGGCGATTATGTTCAATTTCATCAGACGGATCGGGACTGTGTCGATCGATGCAAGAGTTGTGTCGATCGATGCTTTTCTCAGACAGACAGAATTCATCCAGAAAATCCGAGTTTATGCTCTCTTCTTCGTCCAGCAAGTTAATCTCGTCCCTTATGCCCACAGCATTAACGGATCTGTTCTGTTCAGCTTTTACAGCTTCATTCTGCCTCTGTATTGCTCCAGCTGTCTGTTGAATTTTGATATCTAGCTCCTTCGCATGTGTGCTCAAAGATTCAAACTTCCCGTTCAGATTTTCATACAATGCATCTATCTTTGAGTTTAAGGACACATCGATCTGTTGTTTTCCCTCAAGAAACTGATCCATCATGGTTTCCAATCTGCTCTTATATGTGGGTGCAGGTGGTGCTTGGTAAGAAGAAACACCATAGTCCCTCGAGAAGGAGTTACTCTGTTGCTGGAAGGGTTCCTGAAAAGCAGATTCCTGACTGTAGAATCCATTCCCTCCAACGTAGTTGATAGCTTCTTGCGCATACTTTCCAAGTAGAAGACTATGCATATAGTCAACTTGGTTCTTCAACCCAGCTATCTGTGAACTGTCAATCCCTGAGCTGAAAAAATCATTCCGACACATCGTCCTTACGGATCTCTTAGTCTTCTTGGTGATTCCGCGAAATGTGTCGACCGATGCAAGAAGAGCGTCGATCGATGCAATGCGAAATCTATGTCGATCGACACACAGGACCGTGTCGATCGATGCAAGTCGATTCTTTCGAATCTGACCTGCAAAACAGAGAAAACGGAAAAATAAATCAGTAAAATAAAAAAACGAAAAACCTAGTCTAAACCCTAAGTTCAAATCTATCGAAGACTCAAAAGAGTCCCCGGCAACGGCGCCAAAAACTTGATAGGTCTAGTTTTAATCCCTATTCTAACTGCAAGTGCACAGTGATGTGATTGTAGTACTTAGGGTATCGAAATCCACAAGGACTCTGGGCAACGATAGATTTAGAACGGTCAAGATTAAATTAGGAGAAAGCAATGTAGTGAGAAACTAAAAGCAATGCAAGAAAGTAAATCAGTAGCGAGTTTGTAAGCAAGGAAGCAAAAAATTAAGTCTAGGGAGTTCACAGGAAATCAGGAACATAAGCTAATCAATCAATCAGGATCTAATATCATAAATCTGTTCTAGAACTGGAATCACAGAAGTATAAGAAACCAACTTTCGTTGTGAATCCTATCTATGTCTAACAACCTAGCAAACCAACTTTCGTTGTGAATTCTAGAGTTCTAAACAAGCATTAATCTCACGTTCTTTCGTTCACAATTCCTCTAAACCAAATTTCTTTGTGAGTAGATCAAATTGCTCATCTAGATTCTTTCTAGTTAATCAACCAACTGTCGTTGTGGAAATCAACCTAATATCAATAATCTAAGTGGCCAGTTCAGATCAAGCATTAAAAACAACCCTAGATGAAGAACTAACAGATGTGAATCCCTACAGATTGATCAACCTATAATTCCATGAAATCCCCTGTGAGAATCCCTTAACCTAACAGGTAATCTACTCAGACAAAATCATCGAAACAGAAAACATCATGAATAGAAAACCAAATATCATAAAACAAAGTAAAGATTTGGGGTTCAAAATCCTCTCTCTTTCAAGGGCAGGATCAGCCCCTCACTCTCTTTGAAATAAAATAAAACTTAGCACTGAAAGCGTTGCCTAAACAATGGCTTAAAAACCCTAATATAATGGTCTAAAGTCGGCTGGGGCTTCTTTGTAATTATGAGAAACTTCTGGGCTTTTGTGCAATTTCCAAATCTTCATAAAACGCTCGTGAGATTTGTTGTGTCGACCTTGTGTCGATCGATGCACAAGATGTGTCGATCGACACAGGTATGTGAAATGGGCAGTAAACTCTGTCTTTCGGGTTTAATCTCCAAAATGCTCCAAAATGCTCCATAAAGTCCAATTCCGCTCCAAACGTGTCTAGACCTGTAAACATACTAAAAAGACTCCAAAACATAACATAAGACTCGATAAATAAGATATATACCATGGTTAAAATCCCTAAAATCCATGGTATATCAGATTCTCGCGAAGGCGATCCGGTCCGTGAATGGCGTTTGTCGCGTTTCTTCGATCACTCGATCGATGTCGGGTGCCGCGCTCGTTGCCATGTGAACTTTTGAGCTCAGACTGACAAATTGGGCTTTAGCCTGCTCGATGTATTGTCTTAGCATATCATGTTCATCGCCTGCTGTAGGTGTGAACTGTACTTGTGCCTGATTCGACGTTTGTTCCGGGAAAACCGGGTTGAGAAGATCGATTGTTGGAATCGGTCTTGTCTGGTCGATCTGTGGCATTTGGAACTGTATAATATTCGATCCGTTAAGATGTCCCGAGCTCGAGGCGAAAGCAGAGCCTCCTAGTTGCCTCGGCCGAATATTGGAGTTACTCGGGAAAGGTGGCGGTCCGTGTAATGGTTGGTTTCCTTATCTAGTCGGATTTGTTACCATATAACTCAAACTGAATGGAGTCGGTATCGCAATAGGGGTCGTTATAGGGCGGAAGCGGCTATTTGACGTACTAGCAAAATTTCCCGACGTTCCCGGGGGTGTTACCACCTGGGAGAAGTCCAAGCGTGTTCGCGGTGGAGGACTCATGGGGGTTCGCGGATCGCGCGTTGACCTACCCCATGGTTTTGGCTAGCGAGCTCTTCAAGACGGGCATTAATGCGCCGTTCCTGTTCATCGAGTTGTGCGGCCAGAGAATGATTTGCGATCTCTTGGGCCCGTGCGTTTGCCTCGTTGCTTCTCGTTTGGTTTACCAACAGGTTCAACATCGAGCGGATTTCAGCGAGGTCGTCTGGGGTTTTTCGCTGTGGAGCAGAAGGCAGTGGCGAGTTAGGCCTGAGCGTTCTAGACCCGCCTCCTGAAGCAGGGGCGGAAGTCAAATCGTTTCTCATCCATACCCAGTTCCTGCTCGGATCGTTAGTTCCTGACAAAACATTTGTCGGAGTCTGGCTCGTCACGATCGTTTGAGCGACTGAGCCGGCTGGTGCCGAAGTCGTGGAGACTGAGGTAGAGCTCGTCAACACGCCATCGGTCTGACCCATGGTTTTTACCCCGGTGGTGTTCAGAGGAACGTTGTCGACCGTTTGAGGGTGGTCGACTGGTGGTGTGGCGCTGGGAGAGCCAGATTGGTCGGGATTCATCTCGATCTATCGGATCTAGGATCTGATTCTTAAGACAGGAAAAACTATCGATAGTCTCCACAGTCGGCGCCAAATGTGAGATTGGAGGTTCACACCAAGAATTTGTAATCGTGGATTTGGACTTTTGGATATAAAAATGGTATATATTTCCTATGAATCAAAGACTTTATTGAGATTGATCGTCGAGATAGAACAAACACAATCGAATAGAGAGTACAAAGTATGATAATTGAGCTATCTAGTCGAAGTGTTCTTGATTAGGGTTGGAATGTCTTGAATGAATCCCCACTTCTTCGTTAAATAGTCTCGACTTTGATCCTCTTGTTCCGATATTTCGGCCTCGCCGTGATAACGATCTCCGAGATTTGCGGGAATCGGTTGAACCGACGAAGACCAGGTTGTTCTGCCTCTACATCGTCTCCTATCGAGCTCGAGCTCGATCGCCTCTTACTTCGGCGTTAGATGGGCTTTGTGCGGATGTTGGTCGCATGGGCCCAAAACGGGTGATGGTCGATCTCTCTGTCTTGATTATGGAATGGGCTCATGATTATGGGCCTTTGTTTGGTTTGTTTATGGGCCGGATTTCTTAGAGGGAAATCCAGCACCAATATCTACTATTCTCGTGACCACTTCGAAGCTACTAGCTTATCCTCGGTTTTAATCTCTTTTTTTTTTTTTACTTACAAGGTAGGGGAAAATCAGGAACCATACTCAAACAGGATCACAGGCTGTGTCAAGTACGTTAGAGGATTCCGATCCAGAGATATCAAGCCCCTGAGTAAGAAAATCAAGTCAAGTTTAGAGGTGAAGTTAGTGATGGATCCTCTGAATACCTGGTTAGATATGGGTGTCCTTGGTAAGTTGATCCGTTTGGGGTTTTCTAATAGTCATAGAATTACTGCAAGTCTGTCCAATGGTCACTTAGTTCCTGTTCCATCGAAAAATTTCCTCGAAAAATCATAGATTCATACACATTTTGACTCAATAAAACAATTTGAAAACAAGGGACTGACTCTAAGAAAACAAAACACAATGTCAGTAGCCACCTCCCCCACACTTAGACTGTACTGTCCCCAGTGCAATCGTAGTATGAGATTGGGAGAACAAGGTACAAGTAACCGAGAACTTGGGAAACAGAAATCTTACATGTTTTCGCAGTTGATGTCGACCGACACACAGACTACGTCGGGAAACATTAGCCTTTGGTAAACATCGAGTTACTCGTAATCGAGCGTGGTCGATTTCCATCCGTGTTTCGAGTTTGGTGTCGACCGACATCAATGATGATGTCGACCGACACTCATATCTGCAGACCTGTCCTACGGCCCTAACATACAAGAACCAGAAAAATCAAAAGACTCAAGGACAAAGACTCAAAAGAAAAGAAAACTAACCTACAGTGGGTTGCCTCCCACTCAACGCTCGTTTAACGTCAATAGCTTGACCGTAATGCGATCAGGCGTTGGGTGGATTATCCAGATGGACAATGTTGCCTTCTGGAATCTCAGCTTTTTCCCAGTAATGTTTTACCCTTTACCCATTGACTGTGAACTCCTCGCCTTTGGAATTCGTCAAAATAACAGCTCAGTGAGGTCTAGCCTCCTTAACGGTGAATGGACCTGACCACCGAGAACGCAACTTCCCAGGAAACAATGTTAGACGAGAATTGTAGAGAAGTACCAGATCATTGGGTTAAAAGTTGCGTGAGATGATCTTCTTATCATGATATGCCTTTGTACGCTCCTTGTACAGCTTTGAGTTCTCATACGCATGGTAGCGAATCTCATCTAACTCATTAATCTGTATCAGACGTCTCTCAACTGCAGGCTTGAGGTCATAGTTCATTTGTTTGACAGCCCATCTAGCCTTGTGCTCAAGCTCAACTGGAAGGTGACAGGCTTTCCCATAGAGGAGATGGAATGGTGTAGTCCCTAGTGCCATCTTAAACGCATTCCTGTAGGCCCACAACGCATCATCCAGCTTAGTAGACCAGTCCTTCCTAGTCTTTCCCACTGTCTTCTCCAGAATCTCCTTGATCTGTCGGTTTGAAACCTCAACCTGTCCACTAGTCTGAGGGTGATATGGAGTAGCCACACGATGATTAACACCATGCTTCTTAAGAAACTTCTCAAAGACTTTGTTGATGAAGTGAGAGCCACCATCACTTATTACAATCCTAGACACTCCAAATCTGGGGAAGATGATAGTCTTAAACAGCTTAAGAACTACCGAAGAGTCATTGGTCGGACTTGCAATCGCTTTAACCCACTTGGACACATAGTCCACAGCAACCAATATGTACCGGTTCCCATAGGAAGATGGGAACGGACACATGAAATCGATGCCCCAGCAGTCAAAGACTTCAACCTCGAGGATGAAGTTTTGTGGCATCTCATGTCTCTGGCTGATCTTCCCCCTCCTCTGACACACATCACACTGAGAGATGAATAACTGAGCATTGAACATTGTAGGCCACCAGAAGCCTGCTTGAAGAACCTTAAACACTGTCTTGAATGTAGCAAAGTGTCCAATATACTCAGAACCATGGCATTGGTATAACACATCATCAACTTCACACTCACCAATGCAACGTCTATAGATACCATCAAAGCAGTGCTTGTACAAGTAGGGCTCATCCCAATAATAGCGCCTGATTTTCCTAAGAAACTTCTTCTTAGCGTAGCCTTTAAACACTTCAGGCTCATCATCTGCAGCAAGGTAGTTGGCTATGTCAGCATAACAAGGTCTAGTGGAGAGAGAACCTTGGGTGACTGCAGCTATGAACATGTCAGCTTCATCATCGAGAATAGCAGCCTGCAATCGCAACTGGTGTCGACCGACATCAGTGTTGATGTCGACCGACATCGTACCTAATCGGCCAATTGGTGTCGAGGTTAATCGATTATCGTCCGCTTTTTCGAGTCGGGTGTCGACCGACATGAACAAGATGTCGACCGACACCTTCTCTGCAACCCGTGTAGAAGGCAGTGAACTCGCAGAAACTGCCTGAAAACCTGTCTCAACCTTGTAGATGTTCTCCTCTAGTAGAAAATCATCTATAGGAACGTCCTCATCAATCCTAATATGTGATAAGTGATCAGCAACACCATTCTCTACCCCTTTCATGTCCCTCACCTCTATGTCAAACTCTAGGAGTAATAAAATCCATCTTAGTAGCCTTGGCTTAGCATCTTTCTTCTGCATCAGATACTTAAGCGCGGAATGGTTAGTATGCACAACTACCTTGGATCCAATCAGATAGGGGCGGAACTTCTCGAATGCAAACACAACTGCCAACAATTCCTTCTCAGTGGTTGCATAATTTCTTTGAGCTTCATCGAAAGTTCTACTTGCGTAATAGATAGCATGGAGGTTCATGTCCTTCTTCTTCCCAAGCACAGCTCCTACAACATAGTCACTGGCATCACACATTACCTCAAAAGGAAGACTCCAGTCCGGTGGTTGCACAATTGGAGCCGAGATCAAGGCTTGTTTCAGCTCCTTGAATGCAGCATGACATTCATCTGTGAACTCAAACTTCACATCCTTGCAGAGGAGTGCAGTAAGTTGTCGAGCTATCTTGTTGAAGTCTTTAATAAATCTCCTGTAAAAACCAGCATGCCCAAGAAAACTCCTTATTTCCTTGACTGAATCCGGTGCTTGAAGTCCTGTCATCACTTCAATCTTAGCTCTGTCCACCTCAATTCCCGCCTCAGAAACTCTATGCCCAAGTACAATGCCATTCTTGACCATAAAATGGCATTTCTCCCAATTCAAAACCAGGTGCTTTTCCTCACAGCGAGCTAGCACCTTGCATAGATTATCCAGACAAGCATGGTAAGATGATCCGTAGACAGAGAAATCAGCCATGAAGACCTCCATAAAATCCTCTATCAGTCTGTGAAGATAGACATCATACATCTCTAAAATGTCGCAGGAGCATTACACAGTCCGAAAGGCATTCTGCGGTATGCAAAGGTGCCATAAGGACAAGTAAATGTGGTCTCCTCCTGGTCCTCTGGGTGGATAGGGATCAGAAAGAAACCAGAATAACCATCCAAGAAGCAGTAGTCAGGATGATTCGCCAACCTTTCCAACATCTGATCAATGAAAGGGAGTGGAAAGTGGTCTTTTATGGTGGCTTCATTCAACTTCCTGTAGTCTATACATATCCGGTGACCAGTGATTGTCCTCGTAGGAATCAGCTCATTCTTTTCATTCTTCACCACTGTGACTCCTCCCTTCTTAGGAACCACATGAACTGGGCTGACCCAATCACTTTCTGAAATAGGGTAAATGATCCCAGCTTGCAGCAGCTTCATGATCTCCTTCTTCACAACCTCCTTCAGGTTAGGATTCAAACGCCTCTGGTTCTCTATTGACGACATGCTCTCATCCTCAAGGTGTATCCTATGCATGAAAAAGTCCGGAGAGATACCTGAAATATCATCAAGAGAATAGCCAAGAGCTTTGCAATGCTTGCGCAGCTTGCTTAGCAGTAAAGTGAGTTCTGCGTTATTCAAATCAGCATTGACAATGACAGGATAAGTGGAGTTTTTTACCTAAGAATGCATATTTGAGGCCTGCAGGTAGCTGCTTCAACTCGATCTTTGGAGCTTTCTCCTCGCTCGAATCCTGCGCAATTGGTGTCGACCGATTTGCTTGTGGTGTCGGTCGACACTAGATGTCGTCGGCCACTTCCAAGTTCATAACTTGAGCAGTAGCGTCCATCAGCCTCAAATATCCAGTAGCAGCTTCATCCTCCAACTCCAACTCATGCTCATAACTCATTAAGGCTCTCTCCAAAGGGTCGACAGAATGCATTCGATTTAAGAATTCTGCAGCCAGATTCTCAATCGTATCAACATAGAAGGTCTGTCCATCAATGGTGGGGTGTCACATCAACATGTCCATGTCAAAATTCATCACCAGATCACCCACATTCAGTCCAATCTTTCCTCTCTTCACATCAATGATGACACCAGCTATAGCCAAGAATGGTCTGCCCAAGATAAGAGGGGTCCTTAGGCTCATCATTGTACTGCAGGACTACGAAGTTAGTTGGGATAACACATTCACCAATCTTTACCGGTACATCTTCCAAGACACCTTCAGGAATCCTCATGGAGCGATCAGCTAAAATCAAGGAGATCCTAGTAGGTGTGAAGTCTGTCATCCCCATCTACTTAGCAACTGAATATGGCATTAGATTGACACTTGAATCCAAATCACACAGTGACCTCTCAAATCTGTTGCTGAAGATTGCACAGTCCAAGACAAATCTCCCTGGGTCCTTTTGCTTTTCAGGAACTCTGTTTAAGACGAAGGCACTACATACTTCAGTGATCATCATCACACTCTCTTCATCTCCCATGTCAGAAGTCGACATCTGTTTCAAACATCTCTTCAACATTGGGTTGTTGTTGATAGCATCCACCAATGGCATTGGGAGAGTTAGCTTGCTCAGCATAGCCATGTATTTAGCCTTAAACCGTTCAAACTTAGACTGCTTTGGGTTTCTTGGGAAAGGTACTTTGGGTTTATACACTTTCCCACCAGCTATAGGGCGTAGCATCAGAGTCTGTACGCTGCTGGTGTCGACCGACACCAAACATTGGTCGTTTTTAATCTGTGGTCGACCTCTCAATCGATCTCGGTCGATTTCCGTTTGTCATGGGGACTCGAAGAAGTTGGTGTCGCCCGACGTGCAGAGGCAGTGTCGGTCGACACTCGTTTCGCAGCTTCGTACTCTTCTTCAAATTCTTCTATCTCTTCGGTCTCCTTATCACTGATCTGCCTAATAGGGATGGTGTGCAGCTCCTTCCCACTCCGCAGTGATATGACATTACAGTGATGCTTGGGGTTGGTATCTGTGCTTCTAGGAAGGAATCCGGCTTGCCTCTTAACAGCTCCAGCAGTTTGAGCAACTTGAGAATCCAATTGCTTCATATGTGTACTCAAGGATTCAAACGTCTCATTCAAATCAGCATAGACAACATCTATCTTCTTGTTGAAATCCACATCAGTCTTTTTCTGACCTTCTAGCAACTGCTCCATCATAGCTTCCAGCTTACTCTGATGAGCATTGGTAGTAGGAGGTGTCTGATAGGAAGATGATCCATAAGTCCTCTGATAGGAGTTGTTCTGCTGAAAAGGCTTCTGGTAACCAGCATTCTGACCATATCCAGAAGAGTTCTGATTGCTTGTGAAAGTACTCTTCTGTCCACCATTAAAGAACTTGTTGTTCTGCTGATTCCCAAACATGTTTCCCTGAAATCCATAACCACTAATGTAGTTCACATCTTCCTCTGTGCAGCCTTCTTCAGGTTCAATCTCCTCAACCTCTTGAGCAAAGTGGACAGCCTTCCTTCCAGTCAGCAAGCTATGAACAGTCCAGCTTACTCTTAATTTCAGCAATCTGGAAGTTGTCTACTTTTCCACCAGACTCTTTCCTCTTCCTGTCAGCATTCTTGGTGCTGTTATTGCTCACCAAATTCTCAATTAATGCTCTGGCCTGCTCAGGAGTTCTTGTGTTGAAGTTGCCATTGCTAGCAGCATCCAACGCAGACTGATACCAAAGATCTATACCTCTGAAGAAAATGCCCAGCAGCTGAACTTCAGAGAATTCATGATGAGGACAATCTCGTTGGTACATCTTAAATCTCACCCAAGCTGTTTTAAGAGGCTTTGTAGGTCCCTGAGTGAATGTCAGAAGATCCTGTCTGAGCTGATCGGAGCGAGCATCATCATATAAATTCCTCAAGAACTCTCTCTTCACTGCATCCCAAGTGGTTAACTTCCCAGATGGAAGTTTCTTAAGCCAAGCTGCAGCCTCTCCAGCAAGAGAGTATGGGAAAAGCTTAAGGTATAGAAAATCATAACCCACTCCATTGTGCTTCATTCCAGTGATGAAGACTTCAAAATCCTCTATGTGGTCCATGGGTTTCTCATGTGGGAGATCATGAAAAGGATGCTGCCTCAGAAGTGCATAATAGACAGTCTTGACCTCAAAGTCATTCCTCTCAAAAGGAGGAGGTACAATAGCATACCTGTTGTTATAGAACTCGGCAGGTCTATTGTAGTCAGCAAGAGTCCTCTCAGCAGCATGAGGATTAGGTTGTTGTCCATTAGCTCCAGCATTGACCATCTGCCCCTCACCTTGAGGCTGTTCAGGTTCAGAGATCACGCGTCCCTCAGCGTCAATCCTTTGCCTCTGATCATTGTATGGGTTGTTCTGTGGGTTTCTCAGAACTCCCTCAGCATCTGGTCTCAAAATAAAATGATTGTTCATCATTCTTGTTCTCTGACCCTTTCTGTTTGTTCTCTCTAGTTTAGCAAGCTCCTCAAGTCTGAAGTTCAAAAGTTCTTCGCTCTGGTTGCTTCGGGTGTGTCGACTTGGTATACACTGATCTCAAGTCTGAAATCGTGAGTGGTGTCGGGCGACACTAAGGAGGTGTCGGTCGACACTAAGGAGGTGTCGGTCGACACTGAGAGCTTCTGTCGATTCCTGCAGCAACAAAACAAGCCAAACCGAGAAAAATCAGTAACAAAGAAATAAAAACGACTTAGACTAAACTTTAACACAAAATCTATTGGCGAACTCAGTTGAGTCTCCGGCAACGGCGCCAAGAACTTGATAGGTCAAAGTTTTATCCCTATTCTACTGCAAGTGCACAGTGATGCGAATGTAGTACTTAGGGTATCGAATCCACAAGGACTCACGACTCACACGATAGATTGTATGTTCTCAAGTTAAGCTAAATCAATCAGAAGAAAGCAGTAAGCGAAAGCAAGCAAACAAGGAAGTGTTTTCAATAGAAGAAAGGCGTCAGACTTAGGAAGTTCTCGGGAATTATGCAATGTCAGATACTTAACTAACCGGATTCAGATTAAACACAGGTTCAAGAACTAGACACACAATGCTAAACAATCCAACTCTCCCTGAGATTGTTTCTATATCTAGCAACCTAGCGATCCAAATCTCTTTGTGATCCTAGAGTTCTAAACAAGCATTAAGAACAGGTTCACAATTCTTCTAAACCAAATCTCTTTGTATCTAGTTGAATTGCTCACACTAATTTTATTCAGATTACAACTCACACTCTCGTGCTAAGTTAATTATCTCAGATCTAAACCCTAGATGATCAGTCTAGAATTTTAGTATTAAACACAACTTAGGTGATGAACGAACAGATTGTGAATCCTAATAAATCAGTTATCTAATCATGCATAAAACCCTTATGAGAATTCCTAAATCTAACTAGGTTACTACTCAGACATATTATCAGATAAATAACACATCATGAATAGAAAACCAAAACACTGAATAGATAAGATAAAGGGGTTCGAAATCCTTCTCTCAAAGGTTACAAGTAGCAAGAATCAGCCCCTTAGCAAAATCTCTCAATCTCCAAAAGCAAGAACAAAGTAAGAACAAGATAAACTGAATAATGAGTCTGAAAACCTAATTAAAACTCCTAAACTCGTTTTGGAGCTCGATAAGAATTAAGGGAAACTTCGGGGTCTTTATGCAATTCTTCAAAACTTGTCTCAACTCGGCGTATAGCTTCTCCCGCGCTCAGTGTCGACCGACACCAAGGTCAGTGTCGGTCGACATCAAGTCGTGGCCGAGACACCAACTTCAGCTAGTTGCACAAATCGCCAGAAACGTCCTATAATCCCACTCTTTGCTCCAAACGCAAGCCTACATGTAGAAGACTCACTAGACTCGAAAAACCAGGTTAAAGACTCAATGTACACAACTATATCATGGTTGAAAACCTAGAAAACCATGATATATCACTAGGCTCAAAGGTTGTGAATGCCACAAAGTTCTTTATTCCTTTATCATCATTTGAATCACTTTCAGAATCATCCTTGACGTTCTTCTTCTTCTTCTTCTTCTTATGCTGTAGATTTGTACAATTACGACTAAAGTGACCAAATACATGACATTCATAACATTGCATCTTTGATGATGGATTGTCCAACTTCTCCCTCTTATATTTCTTATCTTCCTTCATCTTCAGCTACTTAGAAAACTGTCTTGACAGTATTGCCATAGGATCTTCAGAAGATGAAACCTGTAAAGCAACTCCAACATCAACATCTTTCTTCTGAGCTAGTTCCTCTTACGCTTTATTCAACTCAAAAGCTTGAAGTATCCCAACAAACTCATCAAAAGCCATCTCATCCAGATTATGAGCTTCTTCAACAGCAGAGATTTTTGACTTAAACTTTGATGGAAGAGATCTTTTTAGCTTCTTCACAAGCTTCTTGTCCTTGTAGTGCTTTCCAAGAGCGAATGACTCATTAGATATGTCACACAACTTAGCACTAAATTGAGCCACACTTTCTCCTTCATCCATCCTTAGATTCTCAAATTTAGATGCTAACATATCCAGCTTAGTCCTTTTGACACTTGTAGTACCTTCAAACATGTTCTCCAATGTTTTCCATACCTTTTGAGCTGACACACATTGAGAAATTAACTTGAAGTAACTTGCATCAATTTCATTATAAATTGCAGTCTTGGCCTTAGAATTGCAACTTGATGTCCTCTTCTCTTCAGCATTCCATTGATCTCTAGGCTTAAGAACTTCAACGCCCTTATCATTCATCACAGGGGGATTCCAACCGCCCCGTAACACTCCTTCCGATTCGAGAACAATCTCAATCGAATTTCAACACTCCTCATCAAGGCCGCTAATGAAAGCTTGCATCCGTACCTTCCCAATATCCATAATTTGAAGAGTCAAGCCGTGGTGGTCTTGTCATAGACGTTCCTTCTTGATGAGACTCCATCAAATCTGATTCAGAACTCTGTGTTACTTCCTGAGCTACCTTCTGATCCTCACCTTAGATCTGCCCGAAACAAGACTAAATCTCTATCAAGCACCCGCTCTGATACCAATTGAAAGTGCAGGTGAGATAATATAATATAGTGCAGAAAGTAAAACAACACAAAGTTTCTTTCTCAAATTCGAATTCCCTTGAATAGAAAGTAATCTCACAAATTACAAACGTATAGATCAAAACCCTATTGAACTAACGCTCTATTCAATACAAGAATTCTTCAGGATCAAACACCTGAGCTAAAATCCCCCTAGAGCCTAGACTTTTCCCAAAATACAAAAGCCCACTTGAGTTTTTATTCTCTCAACTCTTGCATCTTCATAAGGCCACGCCTCTCCTATTTATATAGGCTAAACTTGCTCCTCAAGTTTACCTAAATAAAGATATAAATATCTTTTTGTTAAGATATTTCTTATTCCACTTTTGTAATTTTTCCTTTTTTCTTGAAACTTATTCAAAGAATAAGTAAACCACTTCAAGCTGCAATCTTCACTCCAAGATCTTCATCCATCTCAGCACACAACCCATAAACCGAATTACATCATAAAGATTCGTTCATATCTAAACAATCGAACATATCCACGTCCTGATTCACGTCTTGTACTACCACTTGTATTACGCCGTGACTAACACATCAAATACCTCTTCACGGTCCAAGTGTTGCGAAATGGCATTCACTTTTATCGGACTAATATTTTTCCTTAATTTGATGTAGTGACAAAGAAGTGTCAGAAGGTTGATGGTCATGTCTTTTCACCCCAACGCAAGTTATAGCTAGGGATGTATTGGTTAAACATCCATTACAAGTTTGAAGTGCCCGAACTTTACCAGGTCACCTTTTTCCTTCAACTTCTTTAATTTAGTACGGATTCGGGTAAGTAATGCTGCGAGTTTGGTGTTAAAAACTCAGATGAAGCTTGTGCAATGTACATGGACCGAGTATGGTGCATTAGAATGTCAACCACCTGAACTTAAACAATTGATCAATATCAAAATCTTATTGTCTCACATTAGTCGGTCAGAGTTTTGCTCTGTTGGAAGAAAATATGGCAATTGCTTTGTTTCTTCAGATAATCTCCTTCGAGCTCTCTCCTTATGGGCATGCGCCTCAAACAGTCATGACCACTTGTCCTCAATCCGGTGCTCATGTCATCCTGCACAAGCTTTGATTTTGGTATTTCCATGGTACTATCATCAACTGTCTATGTTCTGTAACCATAGGTTTTGAAGATTTCAATTTCGATATCTGAAATTAGTCGCTATTTGCTAAGTCTTCTTCAGTCAAGTCTTAATATCGTTTTCCATGGTGTATCCATTATTAAATATTAGGAGTGATCTACCCCGCGTACTCGCTGGAGTTTGTTGTATATTTATAAGTGGTAACTCTATTACTAGAGACATTTCAAAGAGTGTGAACAGATTGAATAAATTTATGTCCTACTTAGCGATGGGAGGACCTTCACGGCTCTATACGATATTGCAGCAGGAGAAAATAAGGAACATTATGGACGACTAAAAATAACATTCTTATTAAAAACGACATCGTTTTTAAGTTAAGGGCGAATTGGCGATTTCAAAAGTGATTAGGTCAGCAGGGTTTAAGGTCACGCCGCCTTCTTCTCCCGCGGTGGCTAGGGGTGCTCCGGAGGTAGGAAGTCCGGCAGTTTCGGTCACAGTCAGCTCCTATGCTGATATTTTTCAGAAAAGTAAAGCTTTAAAGAAGTATGAGGTCGAGTTGGAAGCGTGTGATGGACAGGTTTCAGTCAAGGTTCCCGACGAGATTATTGAAAACGCTAATCCTCTCTGGGAGGACTTCCTTATAGGCAGGTTCCTCTCTTCAGCACTGCATATTGCAAAGGTTCATATGATTGTGAACAAAATCTGGGTCCAACGTAACAATGGTCCGAATGTGGTTGTTTACGGCATGGATTCAAAAGCAATGAAATTCAGAGTCGTGGATAAGCAGCTAAGTTCGCGAATAATGAAGAGAGGCATGTGGAACATTTAAGGGGTTTTCATGGTTGTATCAAAATGGACACCAATATCAGAGCAGGAAGAGCAACCTGAGTTGAAATCGATCCCGATCTGGGTGCTTCTACAGAACATTCCTCCGAATATGTGTTCTTGAGAGGGTCTGAGTTTTATCACAAGTGTAGTGGTGTTCCTGTCAGGCCGCATCCGGACACAATTGCCTGCTCTGATTTGGATAAGGCTAAGATATTTGTCAATGCCGACTTATCCAAAGAACTGCCAAAGCGGATTAATTTTTGTAAAAATGGTAAATCACGGGTGGTTGAATTTACATATCCTTGGCTACCTCAGAAATGTAACATCTGTGAGAAGTGGGGCCACACTGATTTTTGTGCATTATTAATCAGAAAAAGAAGAGTCCAAGCAAACAACACAAGACTCAGAAAAAAGCAATGGCTAAAACTAGCGACACTGTGAATGTTGAAGTGGCTTCTACTTGTATAAATGGGGAAGCTAGGAATGGGGAAGTTAATTCTACTCGTAACTCAGCGCCTCCTGTTATCGGATCAGAGCCAGTGGGTGTGGAAGTTGGAAATGTCGAAGCAACAAATGTGGAAGCTAGTAGCGTGGAAGATGGAAATGTGGCTGTATTTGCAGCTGAAACACTTGATGGTAAGGAAACACTTGAGGAATTGGAGGACGGGCAAATTGATGAGCCATGGTTAACGGTATCTCCGGATAAGGTCTAGTCGGAACCAAATACCTCTGAAATTTGGTGGGGTCAAACTTTTATGTCCAGGACGCTACTCTGCTCTTTCAGATTTGGAGGAGAATGAGCAGGGTCTCTGTCAGACTCAAATGATACAAAATCTGAGGCAGCAATGCCTAAGGAGGACCAGAATGAAGGAAAGGATAATGGTATAGAAATGGGGAAAGAAATGAGGAGTCAGCGTTAAAGAAGAACGAGTCGGAGACTACTCACAGGCCAACTCTTCCACGCAGCTCCAAGAACAGTCAAAAAGGGAATGTTGAAACCGTACTTCAATTGCCAAAGGAGAAACCTGGCAATACAAGTAGAAGAAGCACTCGCAAAACAACCTCCCAATTACAAGATTCTTCTGGAACATTAGAGGTTTTAACAAATCAAAAAAGCATGAAGTAGTTAGCAAATGGATAAGGAAATGAAGTTTGGATGTATTATTGAAACAAGAGTTAGAGAAAAGAAATCGAAGCAAATTTCTACTGGGGTGTTTAAAGGTTGGTCATTCATGGAAAACTATGGTTCTAGTAGGAGGGGTAGAATCTGGATCGTATGGGATGCTTCGGTCAGATTAACACTAGTGTTTACTAGTGAGCAGATGGTCACAGTCTCTATTTTGTTGGATGGCCAAGAGGATGAATTCTTTTGTTCTTTTGTGTATGCTTCAAATACTATGTAGGAAAGAAGAGGTTTATGGCAGGAGATAAAGGATCATTATGATTATCCAATGTTCAGGAATAAGCCATGGATACTAACGGGGGATTATAATGAAATAATCAACATAGATGAGCATTCTGGTCAGGATTTGAACTTCTGCAATGGCAGGAATGAGAGATTTTGAGGATGTAATTCAGCATTGCAAGCTAACAGACATGAGTTACAATGGGCCAATATTCACATGGTGCAATAAAAGGAAGGAGGGGTTGATATGTAAGAAGCTTGACAAGGTACTTATCAATGATATTTGGTTAAACAAGTACACAAAGGATTTTAGTGTATTCGAAGCAGGCGGCTGCTCGGACCATTTAAGGTGCCAGATTCATTTTGACGTTGAGGAAAGTGGGAAGAGAAGACATTTTAAGTTTACAAATGTTGTTGCTTCAATGATGGAATTCACGCCTCTAATAGAAAGCCATTGGAAAGATACGGAGCCTTTATTTCATTCCACAACGGTGATGTACAAATTCTCCAAACAGTTAAATTCCTTAAAACCACACTTAAGGAAGTTAAGCAAGGATAAATTGGGTGATCTATCCAAGAAGGCTACGGAAGCTTTTAAGAATCTATGTGAGAGGCAAGCTGAAACTATGAGAAGCCCGACTCTGGCTAACATCAACGCTAAAACTCAAGCCTTTGAGAGATGGAGCAGAGTTAGCGATCTAGAGGAGAACTATTTAAAGCAACGTTCAAAACTTCACTGGCTGCATGTTGGTGATAGGAACAATAAAGTTTTCCATAATGCTGTAAAGATCAAAGAGACCAGAAATGCAATAAGGGAAGTAAAATGCAGTACGTCTGATTAGATACTAAGCTCGCAGGAGGAAATTAAGAATGAAGCCGTACACTTCTTTCAGGACTTTCTAACCCATGTACATCCGAATTTCTCTGGAATCATTGTTGAGGAACTGCAAGGGTTGCTGGATTTTCGATGCAGTGAAGAAGACCAGAACCAGCTTCAGAAACCGGTAACTGAGGATGAAGTCAAAGACATTCTATATAAAATGCCGAGCAATAAAGCTCTTGGTCCTTATGGATATACATGAGAGTTCTTCAAAGCAGCTTGGAATGTCATCGGTAGGGACTTCACCATTGCCATTCAGTCCTTCTTCTTGAAAGGTTTCCTCCCCAAAGGCATCAATACTACTATACTTGCTTTGATACCTAAGAAAGACAATGCAGTGGAGATGAACGACTACCGTCCTATCTCCTGCTGAAATGTTATGTATAAAGTGATATCCAAGCTCCTTGCAAATCATATCAAAGGTATGCTTTTGAAATTTATATCCTGGAACCAATCCGCCTTTGTAAAAGATAGGCTGCTGGTCGAGAACGTTCTCCTAGCAACTAAGTTGGTGAAGGACTATCACAAATAATCTATCTCTCCTCGGTGTGCTATGCAGATAGACATATCAAAGCGTTTGATTTTGTGCAGTGGAGCTTCATGTTAAACGTTTTAAGGGCCTTAAACTTCCCTGAGACGTTCATTCACTGGATCAGCTTGTTGATATATCATGGTTTTTACCGGTTTTATGCCATGATATAGTTGTGTTTTTAGTGTCTTTTGTATTCTTTTAGAGTCTTTTACAGGTTTAATCAGATTTGGAGCTAAAGTGGAGATTTTGGAGTATTTTGGGAGTTTTGGAGCATTTTGGCCGAGAGTTTAACTCACTGTCCGATTTGATGATAATGCATCGATCGACACACCTTTGGTGTCGATCGACACACTAGCGAGATGGGCCGAAATACGGCGGTTAATGAAGTTATGAAGGTTTGCAGAAAAGCCCAGAAAAGTTCCAGTATTTACACAGAAGCCCCAGCCGAGATTTTGCCTATATATTTAGAGTTTTGGCTTTTATTTTAGAGACGCTTTCATACTTAGAGCTAAGAGGTTTTTAGAGCTTTTGGGGCTGATCTAATCCTGTATTTCTTCTATTTTGGAGAAGATTTCGAACCCCTTTATCTATTTAATTTCTTATATGCAATCTATTATTTCTATGATTTCTGTTTCATTAATCATGTCTGAGTAGATTCATAGTTAAGTTTAGGGTTTCTCATTAAGGATTTGATGACTTGCTAGACTTGTTTAATTCAGTTAAGGATTCACATGATTAGAATGTTCTTCAAACTAAATTGTGCTTAATGCTAGTTCTAACCTCATCAATTAGAATCTAGATCTTAGGTTGCTAAATACGACACGAGAGTGTGGTTTAGAATCTGAACTATTTAGGTTGAGCAATTAAATTATTCGCAAAGAGATTTGATTTAGTTTAATTGTGAACATATCGAACTTGAAATTAATGCTGGTTTAATCTGTTAGTAATTGCAAAGAGATTTGGATTACCGCACTTAGACTTAGAGGATTTTCGCAAAGAGATTTGGTTAATTCTAATTCCGTGATTTGAGTTCCAGAACTGAGTTTAATTTGATCCTGACTGATTAACTTGTCTGCTTGTCTGATTTCCTGAGAATTCCCTAGACTTAGCGCTTTTAGTTTATTGCTTTCACAACAAATTCCTGCTACTGATTTATTTTATTGCCTTGCTTTTATTTCATTCACCATTTGCTTTATTCTTAGTATTAATCTTTACGGTTCTGATCTATCGAGACCAGAGTCTCTGTGGATTCGATACCCTATATACTACATTGACATTACTGTGCACTTGCAGTTAGTATAGGGATTAAAACTAGACCTATCAAGTTTTTGACGCCGTTGCCGGGGACTCTTAGAGTCTTCGATAGGACCGAACTTAGGGTTTTTACTAGGAATTTTTTTTTTTTTTTTTTTTCGTTTTTATTTATTTTATTTTACTAAACTTCTTCTCTGTTTTCTCTCTGTCGCATGTACCGATTTCGCCTTGCGTCGATCGTTGCACCTCTTGTGTCGATCGTCACTAAGCGATTTGAGATTGAATCGATCGTTGCACTGTTAGCATCGATCGTTGCTTGACGATTACAGACAGTTTATGCAGAAGCGTGAAACTCGAAGTAATCCGAACTTAAGCCTAATCAATCTCGATCTTGAAGAACTTGGACGTCTAGAGAGGACTAACAGAAGAGAAAGAAGAGAAAGAATGGTAGTACAGAGGCTGATTCTATTGCGCGATGCTCAAGGTACTCTGAGGGACCAAGAAAACAACACATACAATGCTGCTTGGCAAAGGGTTGATGCTGAAGGGAATGTCATCCCTGATCCTCCTGAGCCACCGCAACAGCAGCAGAACCAGGGTCAAGGACAGGCCCAAGGTAGAGAGATGGTTGTCCATGAAAGGACCTTAGCTAACTACAACAGACCGGATGAGTTTCATGCTAACCGGTCAGCTTTGGTGATTCCTGGCTTTGAGAGGAATGATTTTGAGATCAAAACCATCTACTACTCGCTGATGAGACAGAATGCATTCCATGGTCACCCCACAGAGCAGCCTATGGATCACATAGATTCGTTTGAGGACATAGTCACTGGCATGAAGTATGATGGAGTTTGCCAGGATTATCTGTTCCTTAAACTCTTTCCGCACAGTCTCGCTGGAGACGCTGGTGCATGGCTGAAGCAACTGCCACCTGGGCAGTTTGATACTTGGGCAGCCCTGAAGAGTGAGTTCCTGCGTCATTTCTATGATGATGCGCATTCAGACCAGTCCAGACAGGACATTCTCACATTTTCCCAAGGAGCTGTGGAGCCTTTAAAAGCTGCCTGGATGAGATTCAAGAAGTACCGGCGTGACTGCCCACACCATGGATTCACTGAAGTCCAGTTGCTTGGTATCTTCTTCAGAGGCATAGATCTGCCATATCAGTCTGCGCTGGATAACTCCA
This sequence comes from Orychophragmus violaceus, assembly GCA_030180135.1. Classification (NCBI taxonomy): domain Eukaryota; kingdom Viridiplantae; phylum Streptophyta; class Magnoliopsida; order Brassicales; family Brassicaceae; genus Orychophragmus; species Orychophragmus violaceus. Next base: position 85,173,592 of record CM058240.1, on the reverse strand, counting down.
GTAATGCAAACTTCAACACCAGGACTCCTGCACAAGCTAAGCAGTTGATTGAGAACTTAGTGAGCAGCAACAGTTGCAAGACTATGGATGAGAGGAGGAAGAAATCTGGTGGAAGTGTAGAGAATTCAGAGATGGCTGAGTTGAGATCTAGGATGGACACAATCTGCAATCTCCTGGCTAATAAAAAGGGTGTCCACTTTGCTCAAGATGTTGAGGTAATTCAGACTGAGGAGGACACTCAGGAAGAAGATGTGAATTACATTGGAGGATCTGGTTTCCAAGGGAACAGATTTGGTAATCAGCAGGGTAACAGGTTCTTCAATGGAGGACAAAAGAGTGCCTTCACAGGCAATCAGAACTCTTTTGGACAGACTAGTGGTTTTCAGAAGCCTTTTGGACAAGGTACTCAGAGAACCTATGGATCTTCATCTTATCAGACTCCTCCTGCACCTACAGCTCATGAGAGTAGGATGGAAGCAATGATGGAACAGCTAATGGAGAGTCAGACCAAGAGTACTGTTGACAGCAATAAGAAGTTGGATGCTGTCTATGAAGACCTCAATGGGAAGTTTGAGTCCCTGAACACTCACATGAAGCAGTTGGATACTCAGGTGAATCAGATTTCCAGCTCTATGAAGGGAAAAGGAGTAGCAGACACTCATATTAAAGCCTGGTCTGTGTACATTAATGATGGGTCTCACCTAGGTGAAAAATTTGAGCTAAGTACAGCTGAATTGGTGAAGGAGAGTGAAAACTCGGATTTTGGAGAAAATCTCTCGGGTGAAAACTGTGAAAACAGTGTTGCATCGATCGACACACATCTAGTGTCGGTCGATGCAGGTCGTGAACAGACAGACTCGCCAGATGATGACAATGTTGATGCTGATTTAGAGCTTGCCCACTTATTCCCTGGAGTGTCTGAGATCACTCAGGAGGAGATTTATGCACAGTCAATCAGACTATATCCCTCAGTATCTGAAGTGATTAAGCAGGAGATAGAAGAGCTTAAGAAGCTAGAGGAGATTGGTGAAGAATTGGAAGAAATTCCATCTTCTGATGATCCACCTTATCACCCATGTGTGCAGAGGTACTTGAACAAGATGTTGCCTTTAGATGAGGAGCTGAGAGATTGGGTGATTATAGTCCCTCAGCATATTAGTGATGTTCTGTTGACTAATATCCCGAAGAAGCTGCCAGACCCTGGTGTCTTTGTGCTTAACTGCTCTATCTTCGAAGATAGTTTTAGGCGCTCTCTTTGTGATTTAGGAGCTGCTGGAAGTCTTATGCCATATTATGTGGCAGAGAAGCTGGGAATGCTGGATTTTAAGCCTACTAGGACCTCTCTTGTCCTAGCTGATCAGTCTATAAGAGTTCCGGAAGGACTTCTTGAGGACATCCCGTTGAGAGTTGGAAACTACTTAGTTCCAACAGACTTCCTAGTGCTGAAATATGACTGTGATCCGGATGAAGCGTCACTACTTGGAAGACCATTTTTGGCTACAGCGGGAGCGGTAATTGATGTTAGGAACAGCCTGATAGACCTCCATCTGGGAGATGAACCGCTACGTTATGAGATGGACAAGCTGCGAAGACCACTGCTAGATGGGCAGACATTCACCATCATGGAAGCAGATGATGAGCAGCCGGATGACACTGTGATTATAGATCCTGGAGCGCATTTTACTCCATCTTTTCTTGGACACGAGCATTCTACGACAGCCTACTCGCCACCCTGGATGAGGAGACTTGAACAGAGACAGAAAAAGTCTCTGTCAAGATCTCTTGGTGCCTGAAAGATCTTGTTCGTCCGGTCAAGCTAATGACCTTAAACAAGCGCTGAGTGGGAGGCAATCCACTTTTAGGTTTAGTTGTTTTTCTTTCTTATTTTTGGTGTTTTTCTTAGGACTTCACGTTTTCGTTTTTAATTTTGCTAAGTTTCAGATACAGAACTCGAGTCTGGAGATGTGTGACGATCGATGCACTTGTGCACCGGTCGTTGCAAGGAGATTTGACGAAGAGGGGTAATCGCATTATGACGATCGTTGCTCATAAGCAACGGTCGTTGCAATTGGTTCAATTGCAAAATTAAGGTATGCGCTAAACCGGGAATCGATTTCGATTTGACCAGCATCGGTCGTTGCCCCTAAGCAACGATCGTTGCACCCACGGCCAAGGTAAGTTGCCTTAAACCCTTCTCTTCTCTTTTCTTCCTCATTTCCGACGTCCGTACACCGAGAACCTCCACACCTAAAAATCCCGATTTCTCATCATTTTTCTTCGATTCAATCACTATTACTTCCTATTTTACGCTCTCAATCCATTTCTATGCTCATATCTCAAGAATCCAAGGTAATGTACCTCTATTTTTCAATTTTCGGATTCAACTTTAGGGTTTTAGGATTTGAGATTTTTGGATCAAAATTGATGCTTGAATACGAAATTAGACTGATTTTAGGGTGATAGGTTATGATTATAGACCGATTTGCGATAATGTGGCACGAATTTGGAATGATTTTTGTTGACTGTTTGCGGCGAAATCGCCTTGCAACGGTCGTTGCATTTATGCAACGGTCGTTGCTTTGCGATTTTGGGAAATGTTCGATAAATGAAATCTCCTTGCAACGATCGATGCCTTAGATGAAACGGGATTCCTCTACAGGGCACAGAGCGTGATACAGACAAGGAGTTCCTGGACTTCAGCCATTTGCAGAGCGCTACCTGGCTCAAGGAGGGGCGCATTTGGGTTTATCAGGACCCGACCACTGGGAGGTGTGGTATAGAGCTTCCTGCTGCTAGGTGGACACAGATTGATACATTGGAGGCTCTGAGATTTCAGCCTCCTGAGACTGAGCAGCATGGGATTCCTTCTATGGCTCATCCGCTGGGAGAGCCTTCCACACGAGCTTCGACTTCTGCTGCCCATGCGCCTGCGCCTGCCCCCGTCGACGATGTGGGTGACTTTCCCGAGCCTACGATGCCCTATGGAGCATATTCTGAGGCAGAGTGGAGAGAGAGATCTGATGGTATTCTACGGGTTGTTTGGAACTTCATGCGCACTTGCAGCTGCAGGAGGCAGCCACAGATTCATCAGCCCGTACCTGACAGACGTCGTCGACAGCAATCTCCTGAGGATGCCAGTGATGCTGAGAGATATGGTGACATAGATGATGATAGTGAGTGAGCGTAGCTGTCATCTCTGGATTATCGGTTCTGTACTCTGATTTTCTTTTTCTTTTCTTTTGCACTTTTTCTTTATTTAGCTACTATGTTTGGATGGTTCTACTTGATTAGATACACTTGTTGCTTCGGTTTTACTCTGTTTCTAGTGTTTTCAGCTTGCAGGATTCGAAAATGATATAACCCGACGGACTAACCTGCTAACTTGCTGACTGATCCGATGTACGCAGTGCGTCGATCGACACACCGTTGTGTCGATCGTCACAACACGACAGAAATCGTACTGCAGACATGGATCAACCTACTGAGGACACCCACGATCGACCATACACGAAAAATCGCCTAGCAACGGTCGATGCACCTAGTGCAACGATCGATGCCTGAGCGACAGAGGTAAAACCCGAGAGAACTTAACCATTCCATAAACAAATTTTTATTTTCTTTTTGCCAACCCTTCGCTTGAAACTACTGGGGACAGTGTGTCTTAAGTGTGGGGGAGGTTCTACTAACTTCTCTCTTTTGTTTTCTTAGAGTCAGTTAAAATTTTTAAAATTTTTGTTTTATTGAGTCAAAATTTGTTTAAGTAAGAAACAATGATTTTTTGAGAAGATTAGTAGCACTTGCAGGAACTTAAGTAACCATTGGGATGAAGCTGCAGATTATCTCTGACTAATAGAAAACCCAGACATGGATCAACCTACTGAGGACACCCACATCACTTCAGGTATCAGAGGATCTTTTACTGACTTCACCCTAATACTGATTTAGATTTTCTCACCTAAGGGCTTGGTATACTTTGTGTCGGATTCTCTTGTTAGTTCTGACACAACCTGTAAACCTGTCCTATTTAGTTCCCTTCTCCCCTTCCATAAAATTAAAAAAAAATAATAATAATAATGAACTGAGGATGAGTTAGTAACTCCGAAGTGGTCATGGGAATGGTAGCTAAAACTCTCATATTCTGTGCATCCATGGAATGTGTCCAAAGTACACCCCTTAACGGGAAGAGCACTGATAAAAAAAAAATGATACCCAATGGGGAAAAACCAGAATGCTAAGGAAGGGAAAAGAGAAGAAAGGGACTAGAGAAAGATAGTATGGTGGTCTAGAGCTGATAAGGTAAGAGTCCATGTGCCTTTGATCGATACTCCTTAGGTGAGACCGCACTTAAATACTTGTAGAAGTCAGTAGGGAGAATTTGAATGCTTGAATGTGATTGTGGAGTTTACTTAGGACAGTTGCTAAGTGTGGGGGAAGTATATGTTGGTCTTGATGTCTGCAGGTTGATTTCTTTCATGTGGATTACTAAAGGGAATCTGAGTGTTGCTGCTTCTAGGATGAAAAGAGTTTCTGAAGAGTTTTCAAACCTCTTCACTACATTTTAGTTCTCTGTTTTGCTTAAGGGCAAGCAAAGGCTAAGTGTGGGGGAGTTGATATATCATGGTTTTTACCGGTTTTATGCCATGATATAGTTGTGTTTTTAGTGTCTTTTGTGTTCTTTTAGAGTATTTTACCGGTTTAATCAGGTTTGGAGCTAAAGTGAAGATTTTGGAGTATTTTGGGAGTTTTGGAGCATTTTGGCCGAGAGTTTAACTCACTGTCCGATTTGATGATCATGCATCGATCGACACACCTTTGGTGTCGATCGACACACTAGCGAGATGGGCCGAAATACGGCGGTTAATGAAGTTATGAAGATTTGCAGAAAAGCCCAGAAAAGTTTCAGTATTTACACAGAAGGCCCAGCCGAGATTTTGCCTATATATTTAGAGTTTTGGCTTTTATTTTAGAGACGCTTTCATACTTAGAGCTAAGAGGTTTTTAGAGCTTTTGGGGCTGATCTAATCCTGTATTTCATCTATTTTGGAGAAGATTTCGAACCCCTTTATCTATTTAATTTCTTATATGCAATCTATTATTTCTATGATTTATGTTTCATTAATCATGTCTGAGTAGATTCAAAGTTAAGTTTAGGGTTTCTCATTAAGGATTTGATGACTTGCTAGACTTGTTTAATTCAGTTAAGGATTCACATGATTAGAATGTTCTTCAAACTAAATTGTGCTTAATGCTAGTTCTAACCTGATCAATTAGAATCTAGATCTTAGGTTTCTAAATACGACACGAGAGTGTGGTTTAGAATCTGAACTATTTAGGTTGAGCAATTAAATTATTCGCAAAGAGATTTGGTTTAGTTTAATTGTGAACATATCGAACTTGAAATTAATGCTGGTTTAATCTGTTAGTAATTGCAAAGAGATTTGGATTACTACACTTAGACTTAGAGGATTTTCGCAAAGAGATTTGGTTAATTCTAATTCCGTGATTTGAGTTCTAGAACTGAGTTTAATTTGATCCTGACTGATTAACTTGTCTGCTTGTCTGATTTCCTGAGAATTCCCTAGACTTAGCGCTTTTAGTTTATTGCTTTCACAACAAATTCCTGCTACTGATTTATTTTATTGCCTTGCTTTTATTTCATTCACCACTTGCTTTATTCTTAGTATTAATCTTTACGGTTCTGATCTATCGAGACCAGAGTCTCTGTGGATTCGATACCCTATATACTACATTGACATTACTGTGCACTTGCAGTTAGTATAGGGATTAAAACTAGACCTATCACTTGTGCATTTCCACAGCATCGTTCTCTGTGCAAGTCAATGGGGGGGGGGGGGGAATTAGCGGGATTTTTCAGAAGTAAAAGAGGGCTTCGACAAGGTTGTGCCCTCTTACCTTATCTATTTTTGATCTGCATAAATGTTCTATCCTAAATGATTGACGATGCAACAGTGATAGGTCAAGAATTATCCCTATTCTACTGCAAGTGCACAGTCAATGCAATTGTAGTATACAGGGTATCGAATCCACAGAGACTCTAGACTCTTGCGATAGATTGTAGAATGTCAGGTTAAGCTAGGTAGCAATAGAGAAAGCAGTAAATCAAACAGCATAAAAGTAAATTGATCGGTTGTAAATCAGAAGGCGAAAGCGTTAAGTCTAGGGAGTTCTCAGGAAATCAGGAACACAGGCAATCAATCAATTGGGATCTAATTAGAAACTGTTCTAGAACTCAAACACAGATATAGAATTAACCAATTGTCGTTGCAAGAATTCTCTAAGTCTAAGTACAGTAATCCAAATTCCTTTGCAATTACTAACATATTAAACCAGCTTTAATGATCAAGTTCGATATGTTCACAATTCCCCTAAACCAAATTCCTTTGCGAGTAGATCAAATTGCTCATCTAGATTCTTTCTAGCTAATTAACCAACTGTCGTTGTATCAATTAACCTAACATCATAAATCTGGATAGCTACTTCAGATTAAGCATTAAGAACAATCCTAGACAAAGAACTAGCAAGTATGAATCCCTAACCGATCGATCAACCTATAATTCTATGAAATCCCTAATGAGAATCCCTAAATCTAACTGGTAAACTACTCAGACATGTTCATCGAAACAGAAAACATCATGAATAGAAAACCAAATATCATAAAACAGAATAAAGAACTGGGGTTCGAAATCAAGTCTCTTTCGAGAACAAGATCAGCCCCTAAAACTCTCTCTGAATAAAATAAAGCGTAAGTAAAAACTTAGCCTAAACAACGGCTTAAAAACCCTAATATAATGGTCTAAAGTCGGCTGGGGCTTCTTTGTAATTATAGAAACTTCTGGGCTTAAGTTGCAATTCCCAAACTCTTCATAAACTCGCGAGAATGTGTCTGTCACGATCTTGTGCATCGATCGACACACATGTCTGATATGGGCAGTGAACTCTTCCTCTCGGGTTTAATCTCCAAAATGCTCCAGAATGCTCCATAATGTCCAATTCTGCTCCAAACGTGTCTAGGCCTGTAAACATACTAAAAGGACTCCAAAACATAATAAAAGACTCGATAAATAATATATATACCATGGCTAAAATCCCTAAAATCCATGGTATATCAACTCCCCCACACTTAGCTCTTGCTTGTCCTCAAGCAAGTAACGAACCAAAGCATAAGAAAAGAAGTTTGAAAACACAGAAACTCATTTCGTCTTAGGAACTTTCGCATTCACATTCACTTAGTAATCCACTGAAAACTTTCTTACAGAACTAAAGACCACAATGTACTTCCCCCACACTTAGCAACTGTCCCAAGTAAACTCCACAATCACATTCACGCATTAAAATTCACCCTACTGACTTCTGCAAGTATTTAAGTTCGGTCTCACCTAAGGAGTATCGATCGAAGGGCACATGGATTCTTACCTTGTCAGCTCTAGACCACCATACTATATTTCTCTGGTCCCTTTCTTCTCTTTTCCCTTCCTTAACAACTGATTTTTCCCCACTGGGTATCATTTTATTTTTTTATCAGTGTTCTTCCCGTTTTGGGGTGTACTTCGGACACATTCCATGGATCGCACAGAAGGTAATAGTGTTTGCTACTACTCCCGTGACCACTTCGGAGCTACTAGCTCATCCTCATTTTATTATTCTCTTTTTTTTTACTTTATGGAAGGGGAGAAGGGAACCAAATAGGACAGGTTTACAGGCTGTGTTAGAACTAACAAAGGAATCCGACTTAAGGTATTCCAAGCCCTTAGGTGAGAAAATTAAGTCAGTATTAAGGTGAAGTCAGTAAAAGGATCCTCTGATACCTGAAGTGATGTGGGTGTTCTCAGTAGGCTGATCCGTGTTTGGGTTTTCTAATAGTCATAGAGGCTCTGCGAGTCTGTCCAATGGTCACTTAGTTCCTGTTTAAGCGAAAAGTTTCCTCGGAAAATCATAGTTTCATACAATTTTGACTCAATAAAACAAATTTTTGAAAAACAAGACTGACTCATATGAAAACAAAAGCGTGTGTCAATAGCTACCTCCCCCACACTTAAACTACACTGTCCCCAGTGTAATCAAGCTCAGGATCGGTGAGAAAGAATAATCAAATTGAAATCAGTCCGAAAAGTTGCAGAATACTACATGTTGTCGCCTTGTGTCGATCGATGCCACAAGGGTGTCGATCGATGCAAGGAGAATATGCGCACGGTTATTTAAATAACCGGTGTCTGAACCGCAATCGAATCGGCTAACCAGAAATCGCAACTGCGTCGACCGATGCACTATGTGTGGCAATCGATTCAGTGCGATTTTGCATGTTTCTCTCGCTTCTGAACACACTCAAACTGAAAAATCAAAACACCAAAAGCAATATAAAAAATGAAAAGAAAAACGAACCTACTAGTGGGTTGCCTCCCACTCAGCGCTTGTTTTTAGTCATTAGCTTGACTATGGGACAGAGATTTGGTTCATGGTGGTTTCAACAGAGACTTTGAATGTCTCTGTGAATATCTCTTCATCCAAGGAGGTGTATAGGCTTTCAGATCATGAGGCTTTCCAAGGAATGAATAAACAGGATCAGGGCGGGAGCAAAGCTTGGGTGGGACATTGCGTTTTCCTGCATTCAAAACAATGTGGTCAGGAGGTTTAAGCTTAGGTGATTTATACCTTACCTTTGGTGCAGATCTGATGTTTGGAGCTTTCTGCTTATGAGCAGTTGCAGTATCTGAAGATGTTAGAGCAGATTCAAGAGGAACCGCCATCTTCTTCTTTCCACTATCAGATACTGTAGTACCACCAATCTGAGCTTCTTCTTTTAAATGACCATCAGTGAAGATCATCTTCTTTGCATCTCTCAACACACAAGGGTGAACTCGCGAAGCTTCAGCTGGTGGAGTTTCATTCAGCTCCTTATCCATCACTTTCATGCAGTTAGCCACTTCTAGCTCTTGGTTAGACAGTTTAAGAACCTTGGGATATGGCACAAAGGGCTTATAGACTCGTTCCTGGACTGTTGCAGATTTCTGGTCTCGTCTGCGATCTGTTTCGATCGATGCACGATGTGTGTCGATCGATGCAAGGCGATTATGCTCAATTCCATCAGTCGGATCGGGACTATGTCGATCTATGCTTGAGCTGTGTCGATCGATGCAAGTCTCAGACAGACAGAATTCGTCCAGAAAATCCGAGATTATGCTCTCTTCTTCTCCCAGCAAGTCAATCCCATCTCTTAAGGTCACAGCTTTGATGGATATGTACTGTTCAGCTTTCCCAGCTTCATTTTATCTTTGTATTGCTCCAGCTGTCTGCTGAACTTGGACATCTAGCTTCTTCACATGTGTGCTCAAGTATTCAAACTTCCCGTTCAGATTTTCATGTATAGCATCCAGCTTCCTGTCGAAGTTTACAGCAGTCTTAGCATGATCCTCTAGCAAAATCTCCATCATGGATTCCATCTTGCTCTCATAAGCATTAGCTGCAGGAGGTACCTGATAGGAAGATGATCCATAAGTCCTCTGATGAAAATTACCTTGCTGCAAAGGCTTCTGATAATCAGCAGTCTGTCCATATACAGAAGAGTTCTGATTGCTTGTGAAAGCACTCCTTTGTCCACTATTAAAGAACTTGTTACCTTGCTGATTACCAAACCTGTTTCCTTGGAATCCAGAGCCACTGATGTAGTTCAAATCTTCTTCCTGCTTTTCCAATAACTGCTCCATCATGCTTATCAGCTTATCAGATTGTTTATTTTGAGGAGGAAAAGGCTGATATGATGGAGATTCATAATCTCATGTGAATGAATAGGAACCGTAGTCTCTGCAGAATGAGTTATTCTGCTGATTTTCCAACATCCGTTCCATCATTCTCATCATCTTACGCGTTGTGTTGATCGATGCAAAGTAGTGTCGATCGATGCAGTGTGATTATAGGCGTACCTGAAACGCAAGAAAAAAAAAATTAGCAACCAAAAACAAAAACGAAAAACCTAGTCTAAACCCTAAGTTCAAATCTAGCGAAGACTCAAAAGAGTCCCCGGCAACGGCGCCAAAAACTTGATAGGTCAAGAATTATCCCTATTCTACTGCAAGTGCACAGTCAATGCAATTGTAGTATACAGGGTATCGAATCCACAGAGACTCTAGACTCTTGCGATAGATTGTAGAATGTCAGGTTAAGCTAGATAGCAATAGAGAAAGCAATAAATCAAACAGCAGAAAAGTAAATAGATCGGTTGTAAATCAGAAGGCGAAAGCGTTAAGTCTAGGGAGTCCTCAGGAAATCAGGAACACATACAATCAATCAATTGGGATCTAATTAGAAAATGTTCTAGAACTCAAACACAGATATAGAATTAACCAACTGTCGTTGCGAGAATTCTCTAAGTCTAAGTGCAGTAATCCAAATTCCTTTGCAATTACTAACAGATTAAACCAGCTTTAATGATCAAGTTCGATATGTTCACAATTCCCCTAAACCAAATTCCTTTGCGAGTAGATCAAATTGCTCATCTAGATTCTTTCTAGCTAATTAACCAACTGGCGTTGTATCAATCAACCTAACATCATAAATTTGGATAGCTACTTCAGATTAAGCATTAAGAACAATCCTAGACGAAGAACTAGCAAGTATGAATCCCTAATAGATCGATCAACCTATAATTCTATGAAATCCCTAATGAGAATCCCTAAACCTAACTGGTAAACTACTCAGACATGTTCATCGAAACAGAAAATATCATGAATAGAAAACCAAATATCATAAAACAGAATAAAGAACTGGGGTTCGAAATCAAGTCTCTTTCGAGAACAAGATCAGCCCCTAAAACTCTCTCTGAATAAAATAAAAGCGTAAGTAAAAACTTAGCCTAAACAATGGCTTAAAAACCCTAATATAATGGTCTAAAGTCGGTTGGGGCTTCTTTGTAATTATAGAAACTTTTGGGCTTAAGTTGCAATTCCCAAACTCTTCATAAACTCGCGAGAATGTGTCTGTCACGATCTTGTGTCGATCGATGCGCACCTTGCAACGATTGACACACATGTCTGATATGGGCAGTGAACTCTACCTCTCGGGTTTAATCTCCAAAATGCTCCAGAATGCTCCATAATGTCCAATTCCGCTCCAAACGTGTCTAGACCTGTAAACATACTAAAAGGAATCCAAAACATAATAAAAGACTCGATAAATAATATATATACCATGGCTAAAATCCCTAAAATCCATGGTATATCAAACAGCTCAAAGGGAAATTGGATACCACCCTCGGCCAAAACATTGGCCTCACACATCTCTGCTTCGCAGACGATTTAATGGTATTCACAGATGGACAGAAACGCTCGATAGAAGGAGTGATTAAGGTCTTTGATGAATTTGCTAGGATCTCGGGTCTGAGAATAAGCGTCGAGAAGTCATGTTTGTTCTAGGGAGGAGCATCAACTAGACTGCAAGATGACATCTTGGCCAGTTTTCCTTTCTCGACTGGTCAACTACCGGTCAGGTATTTGGGTCTACCGCTCCTGACCAAGCGTATGTTTGTGACTGATTACATGTCCCTAGTTGAGCGCATCAGGAAATGCATGTCATCTTGGACAGGAATGTTTTTATCGTACACGGGTAGGCTTCAACTGATAAGTTCAGTAATCATGGTGCTTACAAATTTTTGGTTAACTGCTTTTAGACTACCATGGAGCTGTTTAAAAGAAATTGAGAGGTTATGTTCATCATTTCTCTGGTATGACCCTGAACTGGGTACAAAGAAGGCAAAAGTGTGCTGGAAAGATATCTGTAAGCCAAAATCAGAAGGTGGCCTTGGGTTGAGAAGTTTTAAGGAAACCAGCAGGGTAATTGGACCAAAAAATGATATGGAGAATCACTTCCTCTGAGCAATCTATCTGGGTTAAATGGATCCACGCCAACTTAATCAAGAAATGTTCATTTTGGAGGATGAAAGAAACAACAACAAAAGGTTCATGGATGTGTAGGAAAGAGCTAAAACTTAGAAGTGAGGCTCAAGGGTTTCAGAGAATGGAGATTAGCAATGGAAGGAGAACTTCATTATGGCAGTGGCTTGATTTTGGCAGACTAAAAGACCTTCTAGGCGATAAAGGCATCATTGATCTTGGTATTGAGGACAATGCAACAATTGAGACAGTTACTCAATCGCAGGAATAGGAGGCATAGAGTAAGCCTGCTCAACGACATTGAAGATGCTATTTAGCTGGTCAGAAACAAAGTAAACTCTGAGACAGTGGATAAAGTCGTTTGGAAGGGTCTATCAGACTCTTATAAGGCTTCATTCTCATCTAAAGATACTTGGAACCAAATCTGGGAGCGCCATATCGAATGCCCGTGGAGCAAGGATGTGTGGTTCTGAAACAATACACCGCGATAATCGTTCATCATATGGATTGCTCTTCAAGATAAACTAGCCACTGGAGATAAGATCTTGAGGTGGAATATTAATGCTGATGCTGGTTGTGTTTTGTGTACGGGTCAGACTGAAAACAAGAAGCACCTATTCTTTGAGTGCTCCTTCTCGATGGCGATATGAACCCCTCTCACAAGAGGCCTTCTCCAACAAAAGTTCACAACTGAGTGGCATGAGATTATTCGGTTAATTGCAGATAACAGCATTCAAAAAACAAAGCTCTTCTTGCTGCGCTACTCATTCCAAGCTGCACTCCCCTCAATTTTGATTTAAAGAAATTCTCGCAGACATGGGAATGATCATAAATCTCCACAACCATGGGAACAACAAGGGATCACTCCTTACCAGCCGGACTTCAAGTCTGGTTTGGGTCTCGGTTATAAGAGGATATTCTTTCTTTATTCTTTCAATCATGAAATGGTAGATTACAATACTGTTTAGAAACAATGCACCTAATGTAAATTGCTTTTGATTGAATAAATTTTACATTCATTCAAAAAAAATAAAGAACACCTAATCATCCTTATTTTAGGATTTTGATCTTAATGTTTCTTCATCTTTTCGCTTATTGAGCTTGTTTTTCTATTGTTCGAACATTCAATTGATTTTTCAATCATTCAGAAGTTAATAAAAGAAAGACTATATTTTATGTGTTTTTCCTTAATAATATATTACGGTTCATTTTGATTTTCACTTTTTCTCGATAAATTATTAGCTATTTTATTTGCAATTTATTTTTAAACTATATTTTTGTATTTTTCTTCAGTAATATTATACTTCTTTTTTGTTTTTCCACCCTTTTGTCAAGAAATTTTTAACTATTTTATTTGTGTCATTTTTTGCTTCATTTATTTTGTTAAAATTATATATTTTAGATTTTATGGTATATTCGTAATTGATAATACTCTTTAATATAACTTAAATAACTATTGATTTTTATTATTTCGGTTTGGTTTTATTTTTTAGTAAAAAAAAAATTGTTTCAGCCAATTTTATATATATAAAAAATTATTGGACAATTAATATATTCATTATCTTTTATTTGTGTCATGAAATATTTTTTTGGTTCCACATCTAAACTTTGTGTCTCTTTTGTTTATGGCATTCCCACCTAGCTAAACCATGTATTTCTGATGAGAGTTTCGTTTGGGAGAACACTTTCTATCAAAGCTATGCTTATGTGGAAGAAACTTTGTGTCTCTCTTTTTCATAAATTAGACTTTTAATTTTTATATATTTACTGGTACAGATTTTTTTGCTAAGACATTTTCAATGATAAATTGTTTGCTACTTATATAAGCTATTTATTTTTATTTACATTTTTCTAATTTTTCTATCTTTCACTTTAAATTTTTTGATCAATCTATTTTTTTTTGGTATTGAAATGTATAATTATTCTCATATAATTTTTAGTAATGAAATTAATGTTGACTAATTAGGTAGATACTTTGATTTTTTTGTTTTAGTCTTTTTAAATAATTAATTATTTTCGATAGATATTAAAATTGATATTAATATATTTTTGTAAAATCCGATTTTAAAAAAATATTTTAATGATTTGCACAACTTAGATAGAGAGAAAAGTACTGGATAATTATTTTAATGATTTGCACAACTTAGACTGAGGTCAGAGATATGGATAATACTGTTGTAATCGTTGATCTTTCGCATTACTTGGAGCCTCAGAGTCATATGCCACGAGGCTACAGGAAGCAAAATGCATAATTGGTTTCAATTATGTGTAATATCATGTTCTTTTATGTGATCAATGAAAATCCTTCGGTGAAAAAAAAAAGATAGAGAGAAAAGTATGCTATAATATATATGATTCGTTGAACTTTCCTCTACCTCACACTTGATTGACTTGATGCATACGCAAATATGCCTTTTGCTTCTTGTAGCTTCGTGGCATATGACTCTGAGGCTCCAAGTAATGCAAAACAGTATTATCATATCTCTGACCTCAGTGGTGATGTCATATGGAAAAATAAATTCTTATATATCCAGAGATTGTCAGCAGATTATCCAATACTCTCTTTCTCTCTCTTTTGGGAACTAAAATGGAGTCATCAGGTGCGTCGGTAACAGTTTCAGTAGCTATAGCTCTTGTACTGTGGTGGATATGGAGAACTTTAAAGTGGGTTTTGTTTAAACCAAAGATGCTTGAAAGTTACCTGAGAAGACAGGGTCTTGCCGGAACTCCTTACACGACACTCGTCGGAGATGTAAAAAGGGAATTTAGCATGTCAATGGAGGCAAGGTCCAAACCCATCAAGTTAACGGACGACATCATCCCACGTGTCTTGCCTTTCCCCTTGCACATGCTCAAGACTTACGGTATGTTTCTTGAATCCTATCTGTTAAGAACTTAGAGATACAGAGAACAAGAAAGCAACTTATCTTAGACAAAAGGTTTCAGTTTTATATCCCTATGGCTGGAACAGGAAGGACTTTCTTTACATGGCGTGGACATATACCAAACATCACCATTATGGATCCTGAGCAAATCAAGGAAGTGTTCAACAAAATTTATGATTTCCAGAAGCCACATACATTCCCTTTGGGCAGATTGTTAGCCACTGGACTCTTTAGTTATGATGGTGATAAATGGGCAAAACACCGGAGGATCATCAACCCGGCTTTCCACCTTGAGAAGATCAAGGTTTTGCCTTCATTTTTCATAGTCCCCATTCACGTTATGTTGATTTGGATCTGATCCAATTTATGCCTTGTGTTTCTTTGTATAGAATATGGTTCCTGCGTTCCACCATAGCTGCAGCGAGGTTGTTGGCAAATGGGACAATATTGTATTGGGCAAAGGGTCATCCTGTGAGGTGGACGTCTGGCCTTGGCTTACGAGTATGACTGCAGATGTGATCTCTCGTACTGCTTTTGGCAGCAGCTATAAAGAAGGACAAAGAATATTTGAGCTCCAAGCGGAAGTAGCACAGCTCCTCACACAAGCTGTACGGAAACTTTACATCCCTGGATATAGGTAATGAACCCTCAATTTTCCTGCCTTGAATCTTGGTCTTTTAACCACTGCAATCTACTAGGAGACATGAATCATGTTGTTCTTGTTCTTTTGTTTAAGTAGATTCTTTCCAACGAAGGGTAATAGAAGGATGAAAGCAGCAGCCAGAGAAGTCCAGGTTATACTGAGAGGAATCATTAACAAAAGGTTAAGGGCGAGAGAAGCTGGGGAAGCACCAAGCAACGATTTGTTGGGTATACTTCTTGAATCGAATATAGAACAAACTAAAGGAAACGGCATGAGCATTGAGGATGTGATAGAGGAGTGCAAGTTGTTCTACTTTGCCGGGCAAGAGACAACTTCAGTACTTCTAGTTTGGACAATGATCCTGCTAAGCCAACACCAAGACTGGCAGGCTCGCGCACGAGAAGAAGTGAAGCAAGCTTTTGGTGATAAAGAACCTGATACAGAAGGCCTCAACCAGCTCAAAGTTGTAAGTAAAACCAACACCAAGACTTGAGTACTTTTTTGCGGTGTTTTGATGATTTTGCTGAATGTTTACAACAGATGACGATGGTATTATATGAGGTCCTTAGGCTATATCCTCCAGTAATCAATCTGACTCGAGCCATTCACAAAGAGATGAAGCTAGGAGACCTGACGCTACCAGGTGGGGTTCATATCACTCTACCTATTATGCTAATCCAGCACGATACCGAGCTGTGGGGAAACGATGCAGCGGAATTCAAGCCCGAGAGATTCAAAGATGGTATCTCAAAGGCAACAAAGAGCCAAGTCTCATTCATTCCCTTTGGTTGGGGACCGAGGATATGCATAGGCCAGAATTTTGCCATGTTGGAGGCTAAGATGGCAATGGCATTGATTCTACAGAAGTTCTCCTTTGAGCTTTCTCCTTCCTATGTTCATGCTCCATACACAGTCTTCACCCTTCACCCACAGTTTGGTGCTCATCTTATCCTGCACAAGCTATAACTCCATAACTTGGTGTGATGTTTCTGAAATGAGCTTGTATACGTAAGAGAAATAAGATTTCACAGAAGAAAATATTCAAGATCATCATACATACTCTAAAACCATGCTTTTGAATCTAAAATGCTTTCTTGATTAGTGATTACTAGTAATTTAGCAAGAACTCATGGCTGAAAGTAAACTCAAATAAAAAAAGATTCATGTTCAAATGAGCTTTATTTAGACAAAAATGTAAGTAGTTCATTGAGCTTTATTAAGTGCAAAATGTAAAGAAAATGAATTAGATTAACTTTTTCACCAAGAGGCAAGAGAAATACGATTTGACAGAAGAAATTAGTCAATATTATATAACATACTCTAAAACCATGCTTTTGAATCGAGAATGCTTCCCTGATTACTCCATTGAGTAATTTAGCAAGAACTCATGCTACTTTTCGGATTTACATTGACATTTTCACAATCTAAATATTGACTTGATGAGAGTTTATGAATTGAAAGAATTATATATTTACTTTCATAAAAATAAAGGCTATACAAATACAACTTATATAGGAAGATAGATAATAGTATAAACATTATACATACTTTCCTTAACTAAATATTTACATATCTCAATATTAGTATATATCTATACATTTTGTAAATAACATAGTTTCATATACTTGTATAGTCTCTTTTATATTTGTACAGTTGATTAGAGTAGAGTATAAATAGGTTTGTATTCAACAATTTTATAATTAATGAGAATGTTTATTCTCTTATCATAAACAACTAATATGGTATCAGAGCAGGAGTTCAGTTCCTAGATTCTCTTCCGCTTCGATCTCACATTCTGATATATGGATCTTCATTCTCATTCGATCGATCTTCATCCTTTTCTCTAAATTGATTCTTCATCTTCTTCTCTGCAAATCAAGCTGCGATTCTTTGAATTTCAAGCTCATTTTCATCTCTTTTCCTGATTTCGGTCAAAATCAACTTCGCTTTCTTCTCTAAATCTGGAAATCGAACTTCTACCTAATCAACCATGGGAAAACGGAAATGCACTTAGAAATATCGAACCTCAAGTCCAGCTCCGCCGAAGATTCTTTCACCTCCACCTTGTTGTAACTCTCACAGCTCCAATTCCAGAAATGAAGCTTTTGGATCAATAGATCGTGTCGCGATACATCATCCAGCTCCAACTCGTTCATTCGCTCACTTTGAGGCGATAACATACAGTCCTTATCACCTACTCAATTCCGATCATCCAGGACTAGTATTGACATTGGAACCTCTAGATGGAACAAACTATGGAATTTGGATTATCGCCATGACTATTAGCTTAGAAGCGAAGAACAAAATAGGATTTATAGATGGATCTACAACAATTCATAACGAGATTGATCCTTATCACAAGATTTGGTGTCGTTGTAACAATATGGTCAAATCTTGGTTGCTTAACAGTGTTTCGAAGAAAAAAATATACTAGTGTGATGTAGAAAATCGAGATTTAGAGCCACAAATATAGAAAAGTACATTAAAAAAAAATTAAACTAATGGTATAGGTTGTAAATAAATCAATAAGAAAAGCCACTTTATATTTTGTAATTCTCCTTTAATAGTATAGATAGTGTGGTGTATTGCATCCAGTGTATCTTTTTATCTTTTCCTTGCACTTTTGTATCTTTTGAAATCTTTGTGCAATTTTGTATATTTTTGTGTAGATTTCACCTGTAAAAAGACAATTTTATCCCTCACAGATAGAGGAAAAAAGGAAAAAGGAGAAACACACCCTCGCAGTGGATAGGTCTCACATCTACCGAAAACTATCCGTTCTTTTTTTATTTATTTTTTTTCCTTTTCTTTTCCTCTTCACTCTCTTTCTTACTTTAACATTTTTTCACGCCTTGTTTTTGAACGGTTGATACGATGCAGTATATGAGGATTCCTGCCATATAGACCGCCGGAATGGAGATAAAATCGGTCGATGTATCGAAATTCAAAAAAAAAACAGACTTAATACGGAAATTGTGAATGGACAGTTGAGACTAGATGTCCACAATATTCATCTATGTGGATACTACAACGACCATATCACATGCAAGATGCTTACTATGGGTAGGAAGTAGCCAATCAAAATGTTGTTTCTGGATGGATAGTGGTCTACACCTACTCTGTGTCCACAAATTCACAATCATGTGAACTCTTAACCAACTTCTATCCATCAGACCCGTACTTTGTGTCCACGGATCACAATATGTGAACTCTTGACCAGCGTTTAACATGTGATATAATCGTGGTAGTGTCCACGAATAATCGACCCAACATACTTTTGTGACCACGGATCGCGATAATGTTAACTCTTGACCACATATTGTCCATCATAAGTGTTTAACATGTGATATAATCGTGGTAGTGTCCACGAATAATAGAGATCATCCACCTGAGCTCTTATAATTGTGTTTACAAGGTACATTTCACGATCATGTGAAATCTTAGTCACCTTCTGTCCATCAGACTCGTCTAGCATGTGAGGAGATCATAGTAGTGTCTACGAATAGTCGATATTGTCCACCATATCCATAGAAAGCATTTAACATGTGATGTTTATTTGTGTGGCTAGAAACCATAAAACAATTGTTGGCCACTTTCTACCCATGGTAAGCATCTTGCATGTGATATGATCGTGTTAGTATCCACGTGGATGGATATTGTGGACATCTACTCTAAACTATACATTCGCAATTTCCATATTAATTCCAAATTTTTTTTTTTTGAATTTCGGTACATCGGCTTTTTTATCTCCATTCTGGCGGTCTATATTGTCGGACTCATCACCTCCTTTATCCCTTCCACCGTCGAAAATGAGGGGTAAAAAATAACTCATAAAGTAAGAAAGAAAGTGTAAGCAAAAAGAAAATAATAAAAAAATAATAATAAAATTGGATGGATATAAGGACTCACGTGGATAGTTTGTGACATAAACTATCTATCACAAAAATATAAAAGTTAAGGCTAAAATAGACTTTTTGACGTATAGAAAACCGTGAAATATACATAAATGCACAAATTTTTTTAAAGATACAATTTTGCTATTACTTTATGAAAAAAGATGCACTGTGTGAAATTAATCCATAGATATTTTTATTCTTATATATCTATATGGTTTGTGGTAACTTCAGTCTTCAAAGAAGTTTATTCTTGGACAAAGACAATTGAATAAGAAGATCGATCTCAATTATGAGATTTATTTCATGTTTTGTAATGGTATTGGAAGTCTTTATGCTAATATGGGTATTGGAAGGCCTTGTTTTTGTCTAATAGTGAAGAAAGACTTTTAGCTTCTTATTCTATTTCATGTATTTATCTTCTTCTATTCTATGATGTAATATCTTTCAAATCAGATTTAATAAAAAAATGTAAACAAAAAAAGACAAATTAAGGTGAAGAACAAGAATCCCCAAAATCGTCAAAAACAACTACCTTTGGTCTAAAACAAAGCAATCATGTTCTTGTGAATTTGTAGCTGGCAAGTTCCTCCTCAGACCAATAGTAACAGAAGACGTATCATCTGTCTTAGAAATCTTTGAGTCCCTTAGTGACATCATCTTCTACGTGTTCTGCAGCTCATTGCATTTCCTCCATTTTTCGATCAAAATCAAACTTTACGAAATAACAAAAAACCCTAGAATCTTTGAGTCTCAGAAATTTGGAACCTCGAGTCTTTCTTTTTTCGCGCAGATTTTTCATCCAAAACTTCAGAATCAGAACTAGAAGAAGAAGAAAAGGACGAAGACGACGAGGAAACCGATATGAGAAAGGTTCAAAAGCCTCTTAATGGGCTTTTCATTTAAAAGCCTCTTATTCTAATTCATTTTTGGGCCCTTTGTGTTGAAAAGTCAATATGGACTTGAGTGATTGAGCAAATGACATGATAAAGATAAATAATAGATATGATATTGTTAGAACAGTTAAGGAAATATGATATTTTCGAATATCCTAGATTGCAATCTACGATTGCCTTTGGTTGTATATATGTTCCTTGTACGCTCTGTAAAGTAATACACAAAAACATTCTTCCCTTTCCTTTGCATGTATCAGAGCAAGGAATACTAAATTAAACCTAGAAAATCGTTTGTGATGGCATCTGAGAGTAGCGCCGCCGGTGAATCTGTGCTCAAATCTCCGTATTATCTCCATGCTTCGGATAATACTGGACAAGCACAGACTCCAATCCTTTTCGACGGTAACAACTACGACAGGTGGTCTAAACTCATGCTCAACTCTCTCAGAACAAAGAGAAAGGTGGGTTTTCTGGATGGGTCATTGAAGAGGCCGTCCAATAACTCGGATGAAGCCGAGAAGTGGGACATGGTGAACTTGATGATAATTGGCTGGATTTACAGCAGTATCGAACCGCGTCTCCGTCCATCTGTCTCTCTCGTTGACAGTGCGAAGCTGATGTGGGATGGATTGCAGACGCGATTCTCTGTAAATGATGGCACAAAGGATCATCAGCTACGGTCAGATTTAGCGGCTTGTAGACAAGATGGTGATTCAGTCAAAGCATATTTCGGCAGTTGAAGGTGCTTTGGGACGATCTGGCGGATTTGGAAGCTGGGTTTAAATGTTTTTGCGGCGATGGAGGTTGCGACTCAATGGTGAAGTACCAAGCCCACTGTGAGAAGATCCAGGTTCATCAATTCTTGATGGGCTTAGATGGTGTGAGGTTTGGCACAACCCGCTCGAATTTACTGAGTCGGGATTCAGAGCTCAACCTGGACAATGTGTACTCTCGGATAGTACAAGAGGAGAGACATTTGAACGCTACTCGAGCACCTCCGGCTGTTGTTGTTTTCTCGGCTAATGTCTCTGCCTCTGCAATGTCAACTCGTCCAAGCAAAAAGGGCTCCAAGTGCAATCACTGTGGGAAGATGGGACATGATGTATCGACCTGTTTTCAGATACATGGCTTCCCGGAGTGGTGGACTGAGAAATCGCCTGGACGTGGCAGAGGGACAGACTCTGCAAATCAGGGAAAAGGTCGCGGGTCTACTGCTCGAGTGAATCTCACTCAAACCGCTGATGCAGTCGCAGCTCCAGGGATTCCGAACTTCACTCCGAAGCAGTGGGCGTCGTTGGCGAATTTCATGAGTTCGCAGAAATCCGAGAAGCCTTCTGGTAAGAAAGATAAACTTCTCTTATTTGGGTTAAATAGGCGATTTGATGTGAATATAGATTCGGGAACCTCTCACCATATGACCGGTGATGCTTCTCTTCTTAGTCATGTTGATGCCATTGATCCTTGTCCGATCAGGTTACCGAATGGAGAAATTTCGTGGGCCAAAAGTCACGGGACGTTATATCTCGGTGGCAAACTTATTTTCCACATTGTTTTTCTTGCACCACGGTTGACTGTTACGCTCATATCGGTTGCACAGCTTTTATCTGATATTGCTGGTTGTGTGATGTTTACCAAACGGATGTGTTTGATTCAGGACCACAGTATGAAGACTTAGATTGGTGCGGGTGGGCTCGTGACGGGATTTAACACTACAAGGGGGCGATGATTCAAGCTGGACATGTCTCAAAGTATTCGAGTCGAGACTTATGGCATCAAAGATTGGGTCATCCGTCTTCTAAAGTGTTATCATTTCTTTCTGGTGTTGGGTATTTTCCTACTAGTGTTGGTGTTTTGGAACAGTCGTGTGACGTTTCTATTCGAGCAAAACATTCTCGTGATTCTTTTTCTGAAAGTTCAAATAAAGCTGATGCTCCGTTTTCATTAATTCACACTGATTTGTGGGGACCTTATCGTGTACAATCTTACATGGAGCTCGATACTTCCTAACAATTGTTGACGACAATACACGTGCAGTCTGGACGATTTTTTTATTGGAAAATTCAGAAGTACCTAAAGCGTTGAAGCGGTTTCTGGCGTTTGTAGAAAGACAATTCGACAAGAAAGTCAAATATGTTCGAAGAGACAATGGAACAGAGTTTGTATGTATGGATGAATACTTTCAATCTGAGGTTATTTTACACCGGACTTCGTGTGTAGCGACTCCTCAACAGAATGGACGCGTAGAGAGGAAGCATCGTCACATACTGAATATCGCTCGATCACTATTATTTCAAGCAAGCTTACCGGTTTGATTTTGGGGAGAGGCTATCATGACTGCAACCAACCTCATTAATCGAACACCTTCAGTCTTGTTAGCTGGGAAAACACCGTATGAACTGCTATACAATACTGCACCAGATTACGGTCAGCTCAGGATTTTTGGTTCGCTTTGTTACGCTCGTCGTCTCTCACGAAGTCATGACAAGTTTAGTGAACGTAGCGTTAGGTGTGTCTTTCTTTGTTATGAGTGTGGCAAGAAAGGATGGATCGTCTATGATCCGGAGAAGGAGGAACGGTTCATCTCTCGCGATGTCAAGTTTCATGAGAGTATCTTTCCTTTTCGTGATACTGCTGACACTGTTCCTAGCAAAACAGGGGTCTCTATTTGACCTCATCCTGCAGCTTATGATCTTGATGATGGCGACACTGCTGCAGTCCCACAACCACCAGTTTTGGCTAATGATCTTGCTGATATCAACGTTATTGCAGTTCCACAACCAACAATTTTGGTTAAAGATCCTTCATCTTCAGGGGGAGATATCTCGGGTGACTCAACCTCTCATATCCCTTCCATAATTCCAGAAACTGAACTTGGGCGTGGGAAACGTGACAGGTCATAGTCGGTGCTGCTGAAAGACTACGAAGTCTACACTGCACAAAAGATCACCGCTCCTCCTTCCTCACCTGTCAGTGAATAAGGTACTCTATCCCATCACGAATTACGTTACTTGTGATCAGTTTTCATCTCTGCATCAGGCGTTTCTTGCATCCATTAATGCAAATGAGGAACCATGTTCATACAAAGAGGCCGCTAAAGACTCACGATGGCGTGAGGCGATCTCCAACGAGTATAATGCTTTAGATGAAAACAAGACATGGGATATTGTTACTCTTCCTCCGGGCAAACATGCAATTGGCTCCAAATGGGTGTTTAAAATCAAGTATCTTTCGAATGGGAAGATTGAACGCTATAAGGCGAGACTAGTTGCGATGGGTAATAATCAGAAAGAGGGGTTAGATTTCAAAGAAACGTTCGCTCCGGTTGTTAAAATGACAACAATACGCATTCTCTTAAGAATGGCTGCTGCAAAGGAATGGGAACTTCACCAAATGGACGTGCATAACGCATTCCTCCATGGTGACCTTCATGATGAGGTTTTTATGCCTCTTCCACCCGGATATACATCACCTCGGAAGAACCAGGTCTGTAAATTGCGTAAATCACTTTATGGCCTAAGACAAGCTCTGCGGTGTTGGTTTGCGAAGCTGTCTACAGCCTTATTAGAGTTTGGTTTTACGCAGAATTACTCGGATTATTCATTGTTTACCTATCATCGAGGTGACTTTTTATGTATATTCTTGTCTATGTCGATGATCTGGTTATTGGTGGGAACGATTCAATACTCATTGCTGGCTTCAA
This sequence comes from Orychophragmus violaceus, assembly GCA_030180135.1. NCBI lineage: Eukaryota > Viridiplantae > Streptophyta > Magnoliopsida > Brassicales > Brassicaceae > Orychophragmus > Orychophragmus violaceus. The sequence continues at coordinate 85,149,672 of CM058240.1, read as the reverse complement.
GTCTTATTTGAGTAAATGCTTTCACATGAAAGACTTGGGTCCATTGAAATATTTTCTTGGTATAGAGGTTTCACGTGGTGATAGTGGTTTGTATATTTGTCAGCGCAAGTATGCAATAGACGTCATCTCTGAATGTGGATTGACAGATGCTAGACCCGCGGATACACCTCTTGAGAAGAATCACGGGTTGGCAAATGACGAAGGGGAGTTGTATTCGGATCCTCATCGCTATAGAAGACTTGTGGGGCGCCTGGTTTACTTGGTCATTACGCTACCCGAGCTAAGCTATGTTGTGCATATCCTAGCCCAGTTCATGTAGACACCTAGATTCCGGCATTGGGAGGCAGCGTTGCGAATTGTTCGTTATCTAAAGGCTGCACCAGGTCAGGGCGTTTTCTATCCTGCAAAATGTGCCCTTACTCTGTCGTTGTGACTCAGACTGGGCATCATGTCCAATATCCAGAAAGTCACTAACCGGCTATGCCATCATGCTTGGAAACTCTCTTGTCACTTGGAAGACAAAGAAGCAACGGACGGTGTCTTGTTCGTCTTCGGAAGCTGAATATCGAGCCATGGCGGATACCCAACGTGAACTCACTTGGACATTATCATTGCTCAGAAGTATTGGGATCCGATACTCCAAACCAGTCCCATTCTACTGTGATAATCAAGCAGCGATTCATATTGCGAACAATCATGTGTTTCACGAGCGTACGAAACACATTAAAGTGGATTGCCACTACGTTCGAGATGATGTTCAAGCTGGTGCCATTGAGACACGATACATGAAGACCACGGAGCAAAAGGCCGACATATTTACTAAGGCTCTCGGTCGTGATCAGTTTATGTACTTGTTGGGCAAGCTGGGCGTTCGTGATCTCCACACTCCAGCTTGAGGGAGAGTAATAGATATGATATTGTTAGAGCAGTTAAGGAAATATGATATTCTCGAATATCCTAGATTGCAATCTACGATTGCCTTTGGTTGTATATATGTTCCTTGTACGCTCTTTAATATATTTATCTTCTTCTATGATGTAATATCTTTCAAATCAGATTTAATAAAAAAAATGTAAACAAAAAAAAAGACAAATTAAGGTGAAGAAAAAGAATCCCCAAAATCGTCAAAAACAACTACCGTTGGTCTAAAACAAAGCAATCATGTTCTTGTGAATTTGTAGCTGGCAAGTTCCTCCTCAGACCAATAGTAACAGAAGACGTATCATCTGTCTTAGAAATCTTTGAGTCCCTTAGCGACATCATCTTCTACGTGTTCTGCAGCTCATTGCAGTTCCTCCATTTTCAATCAAAATAAAACTTTACGAAATTAAATAAAACCCTAGAATCTTTGAGTCTCAGAAATTTGGAACCTCGAGTCTTTCTTTTTTCGCGCAGATTTTTCATCCAAAACTTCAGAATCAGAACTAAAAGAAGACGAAGACGACGAAGAAACCGATATGAGAAAGGTTCGAAAGCCTCTTAATGGGCTTTTCATTTAAAAGCCTCTTATTCTAATTCATTTTTGGGCCCTTTGTGTTGAAAAGTCAATATGGACTTGAGTGATTGAGCAAATGACATGATAAAGATAAACGATGGTTTCCTCTCGTGCGGCGTAAGAAATATAGAAAATTCTTCTAGTTGGCAGCTACCCAAGTTGCCTCGTAAGTTCTCTGCCATTCTTCTTCAACATTCATGTATTATTTATTGCCTTTTCTCTAATCTTCCTATCTAGTATTTGAACATTTATTTTCCTATTCTTGTAAGGATTCTAATTAGGGTAGTCTTCTTGTTGCCAATATTATAACCTAGCTAGATCTCTCTTGTGTCGATAAGCTCTTTTGAATTCTTAGCGTTTGGATTTATATGTATTACTTCACAATATTGGGGCTCTCATCAGTGGGAGAATGTCTCAGCTCAATATTGTAATATTGGGCTTTTCAAGCCCATGTCCAATTCACTTCTCCCGGTCCACGTTTGAATTTGGGCTCTGATACCAATTGTTGGCTTTTTCTAAGCCTATGTCCAACTCTCTTATTAGTATGATATTGTCCGTTTTGGGCCGAAGAGATAAAGCCCGCACGGATTTGTCTTTGGGCTCCTTTCCAAAAAGCCTCATAATAATCAGAGTTGGACATTACTTATATATTAGACACTATTTGCCTAAACTTCCAATGTGGGACTTTGTTTGCTTTTAATCCTAACAAACCTCCCCTCAAACCAAGGACCACATAAACCGTTATCCTTCTTTCCTGCAAATCCTTTGCACCCTTCTTGTACCGCCGTACTCACCAACGGAACTCGGCGCCTGACCCTCTGGGCCTGTCAGGAAGACTTTCGACACAAGGCCCTGGCACTCCTTATTCGCGAGGTTATCTTGAGGATTCCTTCCCACAAGGAACTTGCAGCCCAACCCACTTCTCCCGGTCCACGTTTGAACCTGAGCTCTGATACCAATTATTGGGCTTTTCAAGCCCATGTCCAACTCACTTCTCCCGGTCCACGTTTGAACCTGGGCTCTAATACCAATTTGTTAAGATTATACTTCGGTTTCGGATCTAGATGCTGTGAATTGCTTTGTTGTGTTTGATTAAAGAAGAAGAACACTAATGAAAGAAAGAACGAGACACATGAAGTTGTTCAGCTATAAAGAAGAATTCGATGAGGAAGAATAAGAAATTGGTTATTAATATTGCTAGTGTTATAAAGAAAGAAGGTCAGGATCTTGGTTCTTCAATAGAGGATGAGAAAAAGAAGTTTGAATCAATAGATCGAAGAGATGTGTTTGATCAAGGAGTTTCTTCCAAAGCTGAAGAGATTGATCATCGTTCCCTTGATGAAGATGATGATTTTTTTTTGACAAAGATTGATGAAGATGATGCATTAGTTGATGATCGTCATTCTAGTATTAGCGGCGGAGTGATGCGTGAGGTTGATGTCTGATATAACATGGTTTTTACCGGTTTTATGCCATGATATAGTTGTGTTTTTAGTGTCTTTTGTGTTCTTTTAGAGTCTTTTACAGGTTTAATCAGGTTTGGAGCTAATATGGAGATTTTGGAGCATTTTGGGAGTTTTGGAGCATTTTGGCCGAGAGTTTAAACTCACTGTCCGATTTGATGATCATGCATCGATCGACACACCTTTGGTGTCGATCGACACACTAGCGAGATGGGCCGAAATACGGCGGTTAATGAAGTTATGAAGATTTGCAGAAAAGCCCAGAAAAGTTCCAGTATTTACACAGAAGCCCCAACCGAGATTATGCCTATATATTTAGGATTTTGGTGTTTATTTTAGATACGCTTTCATACTTAGAGCTAAGAGATTTTTAGAGCTTTTGGGGCTGATCTAATCCTGTACTTCATCTATTTTGGAGAAGATTTCGAACCCCTTTATCTATTTAATTTCTTATATGCAATCTATTATTTCTATGATTTCTGTTTCATTAATCATGTCTGAGTAGATTCATAGTTAAGTTTAGGGTTTCTCATTAAGGATTTTAGGACTTGCTAGACTTGTTTAATTCAGTTAAGGATTCACATGATTAGAATGTTCTTCAAACTAAATTGTGCTTAATGCTAGTTCTAACCTGGTCAATTAGAATCTAGATCTTAGGTTGCTAAATACGACACGAGAGTGTGGTTTAGAATCTGAACTATTTAGGTTGAGCAATTAAATTATTCGCAAAGAGATTTGGCTTAGTTTAATTGTGAACATATCGAACTTGAAATTAATGCTGGTTTAATCTGTTAGTAATTGCAAAGAGATTTGGATTACTGCACTTAGATTTAGAGAATTTTCGCAAAGAGATTTGGTTAATTCTAATTCCGTGATTTGAGTTCTAGAACTGAGTTTAATTTGATCTTGACTGATTAACTTGTCTGCTTGTCTGATTTACTGAGAATTCCCTAGACTTAGCGCTTTTAGTTTATTGCTTTCACAACAAATTCCTGCTACTGATTTACTTTATTGCCTTGCTTTTATTTCATTCACCACCTGCTTTATTCTTAGTATTAATCTCTACGGTTCTGATCTATCGAGACCAGAGTCTCTGTGGATTCGATACCCTATATACTACATTGACATTACTGTGCACTTGCAGTTAGTATAGGGATTAAAACTCGACCTATCAAGTTTTTGGCGCCGTTGCCGGGGACTCTTAGAGTCTTCGATAGGACCGAACTTAGGGTTTTTACTAGGAATTTTTCTTTTTTCTTTTTGTTTTCGTTTTTTATTTTATTTTACTAAACTTTTTCTCTGTTTTCTCTCTGTCGCAGGTACCGATTTCGCCTTGCGTCGATCGTTGCACCTCTTGTGTTGATCGTCACTAGGCGATTCTGAGATTGAATCGATCGTTGCACTGATAGCATCGATCGTTGCTTGACGATTACAGACAGTTTATGCAGAAGCGTGAAACTCGAAGTAATCCGAACTCGAACCCAATCAATCTCGATCTTGAAGAACTTGGACGTCTAGAGAGGACTAACAGAAGAGAAAGAAGAGAAAGTACAGAGGCTGTTGGATCTCCTAGGATCTAGGGTTTGATATATTGAATTAAACCAACCTCGTTCTTACCTTTGAACTGGCAGCGGAATGAGAATGGTGAACGGGATCAGTGGAGCAACGCAGATGCCTTGCCTCTACCAGATACACACGCACACAAGCTGGAAACGGGATGCTAGTGCCGGATCAACGGGAATCAACTATTTCTAGTGTTTCTGCTTTTCTTACTAAGAAAACTCGACGGCTGACTTCTTAGGTCGAAATAACCAAGTTTTATTCGACCTAAAACAAGCTTAATGGTCCAGACTTGATTAAGTCTTAATTCGAAAGGCCTTTCCGAAAACCCGTACTGTGTCGACCGACACACAAGCTGTGTCGATCGACACAACACCATTTTTTCGATAATAATGTGTATCCAATACACATTAATATGATCATTACCATAATGATCATTCCCATGTCGTAGCTTCCAGTTTGCTTAGGTGTGTGACCCTATAGGATCATATAATAATGGCAGTAAGTCTACAACTTACAGATTGCAAGAGGCTTCTAGCAAAACATTGCAACCGCCCAGTATTATACGAATGTCTGATCTCGACGCACAACTATCATCAGGAGTGAGTACAAGTGTGATTTCAGGACACTATCCCAACAATCTCCCACTTGTACCGGAATCATCAATTCCTATAATCCTTTTGTCTCTACATCTCGATTTGGCATAAGGCAAGATTAGTGTCATCCTTATTAAGCCAACATCGTGTTTATCGAACTCATGATCTCATACTGAACAATACAAACAACTGAACTACAGTTCGTTTGAGTGCGGCCACACATTCTCTCAGTATTCAATCTTCGATAGGCCCTGAGATATTTATCTCTCGTTATTCAGGAGGGACAAATCCCATCTTGTTACATCCCTATTTCAACGCACACTTCATGATATACTTGAACAGTGCCGTTATAGTCGCCAGTTACGGGTCGACGTTTGACAAAGTCAAAGTGTACCAATTCATGTGCAAGAAAGCATGATGAACTCAGGTCTAAGGACTATACTCTATAGTCAAAATGAGAACCTCTTATGACACAGATATAACTATCTTGTAGACTTCTCATCAGCGGGTCATGTTCGATCATATGTTCACCAACATATATCTATGTGACTGACTGTGATAATCATATCATTGGCTCCATGAAACTTAGCCAACAGTCACCTCACAATCTAGTCTTGCACGGTTGTCAGTGTCCCATTTTGACAACCTCGACTAGGGACAAAACATAATTTATGTCATATTTAACTTATAGGGTTTCATGATCAAGTCCTCAACTTGATGACCTATAATATGTCATAAACTTATTTTGGGACCATTATTTAGATCACAATAAATAATGCTGAAATCAAATTTCATTAAACATTTCCAAAAGAATGTTTACCAGAGTGTCTTATTATAACTAAAACAAAACTAAAACTCCCATTAGAATCAAGATTACATCTTAAGATCTCTAATGCATATAGCAGTCGCATGATTCTCATGCTTAGGCCTTGGGAGCGACTTGGTTAGAGGATCAACGACATTCTCGTCTGTCGGAACTCGGCTGATCTTCACATCACCTCTATTGACGATATCACGAATCAGGTGATATCTCCTCTCCACGTGTTTGGACTTCTGGTGTGACCTGGGTTCTTTTGCTTGAACAATGGCTCCATTGTTGTCACAAAACAAAGCCACTGGCTCCAAGATACTAGGAACCACACCAAGTTCAGTCATGAACTTCTTGATCCAAACAGCTTCCTTTGCCGCTTCTGAAGCAGCAACATATTCAGCTTCCGTCGTCGAATCAGTTACGGTATTCTGCTTAGAGCTCTTCCAGCTGACTGCACCGCCATTTAGACAGAAGACATATTCAGATTGTGATTGGAAATCGTCTCTGTCCGTCTGAAAACTCGCATCGGTGAATCCATTCACCACAAGCTCTTTACTTCCTCCATACACTAGGAATTTATCCTTGGTATGTCTCAAATACTTGAGAATATTCTTGACTGCTGTCCAGTGAACTTCACCTGGATCAGATTGGTATCTACTCGTCATGCTTAACGCGTAAGCTACATCTGGACGAGTGCAGAGCATGGCATACATAATAGATCCTACTTCAGAAGCATAAGGAATCCTATTCATGCGTTCTCGCTCAGCATGTGTCGCCGGACACTGCTTCTTGCTGAGACTGGTGCCATGAGACATCGGTATGAAGCCCTTCTTGGAATCATGCATCCTGAATTTGTGCAGTACCTTATCAATATAAGTTTCCTGGCACAATCCAATCAGCCTGTTCATTCTATCTCTGTAGATTCTGATTCCAAGAATATACGCGGCTTCTCCCATGTCTTTCATGGAAAAACAACTTCCGAGCCAAGTCTTAACAGACTGAAGCAACGTAACGTCATTACCGAGGAGGAGTATGTCATCGACATACAGTACAAGAAACGCAATTTTGCTCCCACTAGTCTTCTTGTAAACACATGGTTCTTCTTCGTTCTTGATGAAACCAAATTGTTTTACTGCTTCATCAAAACGAAGATTCCAACTCCGTGATGCTTGCTTCAATCCATAAATGGATTTATGAAGCTTGCATACCTTCCCAGCGTTCTTAGGATCGACAAAACCTTCAGGCTGTGTCATATACACATCCTCTTCCAGAATACCATTCAGGAATGCGGTTTTGACATCCATTTGCCAAATCTCATAATCATAATGAGCGGCAATTGCTAGAAGAATCCGAATGGATTTAAGCATAGCGACTGGGAAATAGGTTTCATCATAGTCAATACCATGAATTTGCTTGAAACCTTTAGCCACCAACCTCGCTTTGTAAATCTGTACATTACCATCCACGTCAATCTTCTTCTTGAAGATCCATTTACACTCAATGGCTTTTACACCATTAGGTAAATCGACCAAGGACCATACTTGGTTTTCTGACATGGATCCCATTTCGGATTTAGAGGCTCCAAGCCACTTTTCAGAGTCCGGGTCCATCATTGCTTCCGCGAAGGTCGCTGGTTCGTCACTTTCAATGATCATCAGATCATTTGAATTGGTCACGAGAAATCCATAGTATCTCTCGGGTTCGTGACGGATCCTTCCGGATCTGCGAACTTCAGGCTCCACAGGCGCCGGTTACACAGAACTCTGTGGATCCAGCTGCTGCTCTTCCTTTGCAGGTTGAGCAGCCTCCTGCGCATCTTGAATCTCTTCAAGATGTACTTTACTCCCATTGTTTTTCTTAGAGAGAAACTCCCTCTCAAGAAAAAAACAGTCCCGAGCAACCAATACTTTGTTCTCAGATTGGTTGTAAAAGTAGTATGCCTTGGTTTCCCTAGGATAACCAACGAAGTAGCATTTATCTGATTTGGGTGCAAGCTTGTCAGAGATTAAACGTTTGACATAAGCTTCACAACCCAAATCCTCAGGAAAGACAGACTAGGAACATTCCCAGTACACAGTTCATTTGGTGTCTTTTCCGCTGATTTAGATGGTACCCTATTTAGTGTAAACGCAGACGTTTCTAGAGCGTATCCCCAAAAGGATAATGGAAGATTTGAATGACTCATCATAGACCGAACCATATCCAATAAGGTTCGATTCCTCCTCTCTGACACTCCATTCCATTGGGGTGTTCCAGGAGGAGTGAGTTGTGAAATAATTCCACACTCGCTCAGATAGTCGCTTAACTCTTGGCTCAAGTATTCTCCTCCGCGATCCGATCGCAGAACTTTGATACCTTTGCCAAGTTGGTTCTGTACTTCATTCTTGAATTCCTTGAATCTATCAAAGGATTCTGACTTGTGTCTCATTAAATAGACATAGCCATACCTACTGAAATCATCAGTGAAGGTAATGAAGTACTTGTAATTTCCTCTGGTAATAGTACTCATCGGCCCACATACATCAGTATGAACAAGGCCCAATAAGTCACTGGCCCTTTCATTTGGTTTGTTGAAAGGGGCTCTAGCCATCTTGCCTATCAAACAAGATTCGCATTTCTCACATGATTCAAAATCAAATGAGCCCAGAAGCCCATTACGATGGAGCCTTTGGATGCGTTTCTCATTGATATGGCTCAAACGACAATGCCATAAGAAAGTCGGGTTTTCGTCATTGGACTTAAACCGCTTTGTATTTATGTTAAAGACGGGCATTTCTTGGTTTAAAACATATAACCCATTATCTAATGGGGCGCTACCATAAAACGTACCATCACGATTAAAAGAACAAACTTTATTCTTAACAGCAAAATCAAAACCTTCCAAATCCAAAACGGAAACTGAAATTATGTTTCTGCTTATCGCAGGTACAAAGTAGCAATTATTTAAAATTAAAACCATGCACGATGGTAAGGACAACTCGTAGGTGCCTACGGCCAGTGCAGCAACCTTAGCTCCATTCCCGACCCGTAGCTCCACTTGTCCTTTCTTCAGCGTCCTACTGTTTCTTAGTGCCTGCACATCAGTACAAATATGAGCACCGCAGCCGGTATCCAATACCCACGAAGTAGAACTAGAAGACATAACATTAAGTTCGATAACATAAATACCTGAGTCAGACGCATCATACGTCTTCTTCAGCTTCCTGTAATCTTCCATGAACTTCTTGCAGTCTCTCTTCCAATGCCCCAACTGCTTGCAGTAGTTGCACTTATCCTCAGGAGAAGGCCCGGATTTGGGCTTCGGCTTGGGCTTGTCCTGACTTTCAGTCTGGACAACCTGGGCCTTTCCCTTACCCTTCTTAGGTTTCTTAAACCTTTTACCCCCTTGTACCATCAGTACACTGGGAGTTGCCTTCTTGAGATTCGGCTCTACTGTCTTCAGCATGCCGTGCAACTCAGTCAATGTCTTAGTCATGTTTTGCATGTTGTAGTTCATGATGAACTGATCAAAACACGACGGCAAAGACTGCAGAAACATGTCAGTGGCTAGCTCTTGGCTAATGGCACAGTCCAGTTTCCTCAGGTTATCAATGTAACCCATCATTTTAAGGACATGAGGACTTACTGGACTATCCTTAGCCAGCTTGCAATCCATGAGAGATTTAACCGTCTTGTATCTCTTTGTGCGAGCTTGCTCCTGAAACAAAGCTTTCAGGCTGTTAATCATCACAATGGGTGACATCACGTTCTCATATTGCTTCTGCAGCTCAGAGTTCATAGTCACCAGCATTAGACAATTAACATCTTTGACATCAGCTGAATGCTTATCCCAAGCATTCTTTTCTGTCTGCGGGGCATTGGAACGTGGCCTCTCGGTGAGAACTCTTTCAAGGACATATTCCTTGTTCTCCTGCCTGAGAACTATTCTCAGGTTCCGATACCATTCCAAGAAATTAGATCCATTTAACTTGTCCTTCTCAAGGACGGATCTTAGTGAGAAAGTGTTGATGTGATTTGAGACAGACATAGCTGTAATTAAAAGAGGTAGAGTTTTAGTTATAATGCTCAAGAAATGAGAATTCTTATCTAATAAGAAAAACTCGCATTGTATTCAAAACTATGTTTCCTCAGATGAATACAATGAGCCAAGATCCTCAGATTTCTAAAATTCGAGTGGGCGACTCGCCGTTACTCAAACTTTAGCCATCTAGGTAAGCAAATCATTGCTAATTGTACCTAGTACAACTCTTGGTCATGGATAAGACAAACTATACCTAATCCACTCTGATGTCTCTGGGCCCAGAACTTCTGTTGGCCCAGTCAAGTAAAACCAATCTATTTTCTGTCTTGTGATCACTGACAGTTGCATTGCAAGTCTGTCAACGATCACCTGCCTTACTCATGTTGCAGTGGATACCGAGGACTCCAAGATTATCCAACAAAAGACACGAGTCTTGACAGTAGATAAGATCGGGCAAGACATCAAGATTACTTGATATTTAGTTGAGGAAAGGAACTATTTTATCTTGATGTATATCCAATATACATCCAAGAAGTTATAAATTTATTTAAAACATTCAGTTTTATTAGTTTAGGTTCATATAGAACTTTTAGGATTAAATTGTTCTGGTATATGCAAATTTGTGGTCCAACCAGCACATCTGCGAATGTCGTGTCGATCGACGCCAACCATTGGCATCGGTCGACGCAACCAGACATAAACTGTTCTTCGATAACCGGTCAAACCGGATCGAATTTACATAACCGATTCAATCCAATAGAACCGGTTCGGTTTAATGGTGCATGTCGATCGTTACACACTGTGTGTCGATCGACATTACCAAACCAGAACCAATTGGTTAATTAAAATTAACCGAGCGAGATAACCGGTTCAATCCAATCAAACCGATCTATCTGATCGCATTGCCTGTGTCGACCGACACACCCAGTGTATCGATCGACACATCAGGAATACGGGTACTCGATCTCAGATCGAAACCCTAAGATTACTTACGGATTTTCGCTTTGTGTCGACCGACGCACGCTTTGTGTCGATCGACACTTTGCGACAAACCCTAAAATTTTACGCGAGTTTTCGCTCTGTGTCGACCGACACACGCTTTGTGTCGATCGACACTCTGCGACAAACCCTAAAATTTTACGTGTTATTTCGCGGCGTGTCGACCGACACACGCTTTGTGTCGATCGACACATTGCGATTTCAACAGTTCATCGATTTTCAACATGCATACAATCCGAGATTAATCATAAGAAAAACAATTTTAGCAGGCAATTTTCAATTCAACAACAACAAATGTCGAATTAATTGCATCAGATTCAATAGTCTAAACCCTAACAAGCTCTGATACCACTGTTGGATCTCCTAGGATCTAGGGTTTGATATATTGAATTAAACCAACCTCGTTCTTACCTTTGAACTGGCAGCGGAATGAGAATGGTGAACGAGATCAGTGGAGCAACGCAGATGCCTTGCCTCTACCAGATACACATGCACACAAGCTGGAAATGGGATGCTAGTGCCGGATCAACGGGAATCAACTGTTTCTGGTGTTTCTGCTTTTCTTACTAAGTAAACTCGACGGCTGACTTCTTAGGTCGAAATAACCAAGTTTTATTCGACCTAAAACAAGCTTAACGGGCCAGACTTGATTAAGTCTTAATTCGAAAGGCCTTTCCGAAAACCCGTACTGTGTCGACCGACACACAAGCTGTGTCGATCGACACAACACCATTTTGTCGATAATAATGTGTATCCAATACACATTAATATGATCATTACCATAATGATCATTCCCATGTCGTAGCTTCCAGATTGCTTAGGTGTGTGACCCTATAGTATCATATAATACTGGCAGTAAGTCTACAACTTACAGATTGCAAGAGGCTTCTAGCAAAACATTGCAACCGCCCAGTATTATACGAATGTCTGATCTCGACACACAACTATCATCAGGAGTGAGTACAAGTGTGATTTCAGGACACTGTCCCAACAGAGGCTAATTCTAGTACGCGATACTCAAGGTACTCTGAGGGACAAAGATAACAACCCGTACAATGCTTCTTGGCAAAGGGTTGATGCTGAAGGGAATGTCATCCATGATCCTCCTGAGCCACCGCAACAGGAGCAGAACCAGGGTCAAGGACAGGCCCGAGGTAGAGAGATGGTTGTCCATGAGAGGACCTTAGCTGACTACAACAGACCGGATGAGTTTCATGCAAACCGGTCAGCTTTAGTGATTCCTGGCTTTGAGAGGAATGACTTTGAGATCAAGACCATCTACTACTCGCTGATGAGACAGAATGCATTCCATGGTCACCCCACAGAGCAACCTATGGATAACATTGATTCGTTTGAGGACATAGTCACTGGCATGAAGTATGATGGAGTTTGCCAGGATTATTTGTTCCTTAAGCTCTTTCCGCACAGTCTCGCTGGAGACGCTGGTGCATGGCTAAAGCAACTGCCACCTGGGCAGTTTGATACTTGGGCAGCCCTGAAAAGTGAGTTCCTGCGTCATTTCTATGATGATGCGCGTTCAGATCAGTTCAGACAGGACATACTCACATTTTCCCAAGGAGCTGTGGAGCCTCTGAAAGCTGCCTGGATGAGATTAAGAAGTACCAGCGTGACTGCCCACACCATGGATTCACTGAAGTCTAGTTGCTTGGTATCTTCTTCAGAGGCATAGATCTGCCATATCAGTCTGCGCTGGATAACTCCAGTAATGCAAACTTAAATACCAGGACTCCTGCACAAGCTAAGCAGTTGATTGAGAAATTAGTGAGCAGCAACAGTTGCAAGACTATGGATGAGAGGAGGAAGAAATCTGGTGGAAGTGTAGAGAATTCAGAGATGGCTGAATTGAGATCTAGGATGGACACAATCTGCAATCTCCTAACTAATAAGAAGGATGTCCACTTTGCTCAAGATGTTGAGGTAATTCAGACCGAGGAGGACACTCAGGAAGAAGATGTGAATTACATTGGAGGATCTGGTTTCCAAGGGAACAGATTTGGTAATCAGCAGGGTAACAAGTTCTTCAATGGAGGACAAAAGAGTGCCTTCACAGGCAATCAGAACTCTTTTGGACAGACTAGTGGTTTTCAGAAGCCTTTTGGACAAGGTACTCAGAGAACCTATGGATCTTCATCTTATCAGACTCCTCCTGCACCTACAGCTCATGAGAGTAGGATGGAAACAATGATGAAACAGCTGATGGAGAGTCAGACTAAGAATGCCGCAGACGTCAACGAGAGTGTAGGGACATTCTATAAGGAGCTGAATGGGAAGTTTGAGTATCTGAGCGCACACATGAAGGAGCTTGATGCTAGAGTTGCAAGATTTGCTGGATATGCTAAGAGGGAAGATGGATATCTCCCAGGACGAACTGATTCTAATCCCAAGTACCAATGCAATGCAGTGACATTGAGAAGTGGTAAGGAGCTGTTACCTGGCCAGAAAAAGCAGCTGAGTGTGGAAGAACTCGTGGAAATTGAAGAGTTGGAAGATGAGATCCGTGACATTCGCAATGCATCGATCGACGCAACCAAGCAACGGTCGATGCAAGGCGATAACGAAGAAACTGTCGTAGCGAAGTCCCCCAGCAACGATCGACACAACTCTAGTGACGATCGATGCAAGGCGACTGCAGAGGGTTCAAAACCAGAGAAACCGAAACAGTCGACCGAGAGAGTGTACAAGCCTAAGGTACCTTATCCCAAGAATCCCAGAAAGGCTAAGAATGATAGGCAGTATGCAAAGTGGAAGGAGTTCATTAAAAAGGTAAAAGTTGAAGTGCCTTTGATGGACTCCATGGAAACCTCTCCTGTGATGAGGAGATGCCTTAAGGATATGATTGCTGGAAAGTGGTCTGATGAGGAGAGTGTAATGATGATCAATGAGGTTTGTAGTGCAGTGATTCAGGGTAGAATTCCCGAGAAGTTAAAGGATCCAGGAAGCTTCGTGTTGGATTGTTCTATCTACAGAGAGAGATTTGAAAGGTCTCTATGTGATCTTGGTTCCAGTGTGAATATTATGCCCCTCTCAGTTGCTAAAAGGCTCGGGATGACTGACTTTATACCCACTAGGATATCACTGGTTCTGGCAGATAGAACAATCAGGATTCCCGAAGGAGTATTGGAGGATGTGCCTATAATGATTGGCAAATGTGTGATCCCAACTGACTTTGTGGTTCTACAGTATGGACAGGAGCCAAAAGATCCACTGATTCTAGGCAGACCTTTCTTAGCCACAGCTGGTGCGATGATTGACTGTCAAGGAGGTAAAATAGTTCTGAATGTGGGTGATCTGAAGATGAGTTTTGATAGGTGTAGTTTTATCCCTATTCTAACTGCAAGTGCACAGTGATGTAGTTGTAGTACTTAGGGTATCGAATCCACAGGGACTCCGGTCAACGATAGATAAGAACAGAAAAGATTAAACTAGGAGAAAGCAAAGGTGATTAAACTAAAAGCAGAGCAGAAAATTAAATCAGTAGCAGGAGTGGTTTGTGAGCAAGGAGGCGAAGCGTTAGGTTTCAGGAGTTCTCAGGAAATCAGGAACACAAGCAATCAATAAATCTGGATCTAATCAGAAACTGTTCTAGAACTCAAAAACAGATATAGAACTAACCAAATTCCTTTGCGATAATTCTCTAAGTCTAAGTGCAGCAAACCAAACTTTCGTTTGCGAGAACTAACAGATTAAACCAGCATTAATTCCAAGTTTGATATGTTCACAATTAACCTAAACCAAACTTTCGTTTGCGAGAAGTTTAATTGCTCATCTAGGTTCTTTCTAGCTAAATTAACCAACTTCCGCTGCATTAATCAGCCCAACATCATAATTCTGATTAGCTACTTCAGATTAAGCATTAAGAACAACCTAAACAAAGAAGTAGCAGATATGAATCCCTACAGATTGATTTAACTATAGTTCCATGAAATCCCTAATGAGAATCCTTCAACCTAACAGGTAATCTACTCAGACATATTCATCGAGACAGAAAATATCATAAGTAGAAAACCAAATATCATAAAACAAAGTAAAGATCTAGGGTTCAAAATCCTCTCTCTCTCTCGAGAGCAGGATCAGCCCCTAACTCTCTCTGAAATAAAATAAGACTTAAGGAAAGCGTAGCCTAAACAATGGCTTAAAAACTCTTATATAATGGTCTAAAGTCGGCTGGGGGCCTTTTTGCAAGTCTGGGAAGTTTCTGGGCAAAAACTGTAATTTCTCCAAAATGCAGATTTTTGGGCGCAGAACTGCGTCGACCTAGTGCAGAACTGAAACGATCGTTGCACTGCGAAAACACAGCCAGTGAACTCTGTGAGATCTCTAAATAGTGCAGAATTGCTCCAAATGCTCCCAAAACGTCCAATTAGGCTCCAGATGTCCTTAAACCTGTAAAACACCTGAAAAGACTCCAAAACATAGTAAAAGACTCGATAAATAACACATATACCATGGTTAAAATCCCTAAAATCCATGGTATATCAACTCCCCCACACTTAGCTCTTGCTTGTCCTCAAGCAAGTAAAGAACCAAAGCATAAGAAAAGAAGTTTGAAAACACAGAAACTCATTTCGTCTTAGGAACTTTCACAATCACATTCACTTAGTAAGCCACTGAAAACTTTCCTGCAGAACTCAAGACCACAATGTACTTCCCCCACACTTAGCAACTGTCCTAAGTAAACTCCACAATCACATTCATGCATTCAAATTCACCCTACTGACTTCTGCAAGTATTTAAGTGCGGTCTCACCTAAGGAGTATCGATCAAAGGCACATAGATTCTTACCTTATCAGCTCTAGACCACGATACTATCTTTCTCTAGTCCCTTTCTTCTCTTTCCCTTCCTTAACAACTGATTTTTTCCCACTGGGTATCATTTTATTTTATTTTATTTTATCAGTGTTCTTCCCGTTATGGGGTGTACTTTGGACACATTCCATGGATGCACAGGAGATAATAGTGTTTGCTACTATTCCCATGACCACTTCGGAGTTACTAACTCATCCTCAGTTTATTATCTTTTTTTTTTTATGGAAGGGGAAGGGAACTAAATAGGATAGGTTGACAGGCTGTGTCAGAACTAACAAGGGAATCCGACACAAAGTATACCAAGCCCTTAGGTGAGAAATCTAAGTTAGTATTAAGGTTGAAGTCAGTAAAAGGATCCTCTGATACCTGAAGTGATGTGGGTGTCCTCAGTAGGTTGATCTGTGATGTGGTTTTCTAATAGTCAGAGAGGCTCTGCAAGTATGTCCAATGGTCACTTAGTTCCTGTTCAAGCGAAAAGTTTCCTCGAAAAATCATAGTTTCATACAAATTTTGACTCAATAAAACAATGTTTTTGAAAAACTAAGAAAACAAAAGCGTGCGTCAGTAGCTCCTCCCCCACACTTAAACTACACTGTCCCCAGTGTAATCAAAGCATGAGCTCGGTGAGAAAATTCAAATTGAAACAAACCGAAAAGTTGCAGATTAATTACCTGGTGTCGCCATGTGTCGATCTATGCCACAAGGGTGTCAATCGATGCACGGCGAATATGCTCGCGGTTACGTAGATAACTGATGTCTGAACTGCAATCGAATCGGTTAACCATACATCGCAACTGCATCGACCGATGCACTAGGCGTGTCGATCGATGCAATGTGATTTTGCCTGTTTCTCTCGGCTTTGAACACACTTAAACAGAAAAATTAAAAACACCAAAATCAAAACGAAAAATGAAAATAAAAACGAACCTAACAGTGGGTTGCCTCCCACTCAGCGCTTGTTTAAAGTCAGTAGCTTGACTATGGGATAGAGGTTTGATTCATGGAGGTTTCAACAGAGACTTTGAATGTCTCTGTGAATATCTCTTCATCCAAGGAGGTGTGTATGCTGTCGGATCATGAGGTTTCCCAAGGAAAGAGTAGACAGAATCAGGGCGGGAGCAAAGCTTGGGTGGTACACTGCGTTTTCCTGTATTCAAAACAATATGATCAGAAGGTTTAGGCTTAGGTGATTTGTACCTTACCTTTGATGCAGATCTGATGTTTGGGGCTTTCTGCTTATGATCAGTTTCAGGTACTGAAGATGTTAGAGCAGGTTCAAGAGGGACTGCCATCTTCTTCTTTCCACTATCAGATACTGTAGTTCCACCAATCTGAACTTCTTCTTTCAGATGACCATCAGTGGAGATCATCTTCTTTGCATGAACTTGCGAAGTTTCAACTGGTGGTGTCTTATTCACCTTCTTATCCATCACTTTCACGCAGTTAGCCACTTCTATCTCTTGTTTAGAGGGTTTAGGAACCTTAGGATATGGCACTGGGGGCTTGTAGACTCGTTCTGGTACTGTTGCAGGTTTCTGGTCATGTCTGCTTCTGTGTCGATCGTTGCATGATGTGTGTCGATCGATGCAAGGTGACTCTGTTCGTCGAAAGAACTCGAAATTGCCGTCAGAACGGCGTGTCGATCGACACTAAGGGGGTGTCGATCGATGCATGTATCAGGCAGACAATATTCATCCAGAAAATCCGAGATTATGCTCTCTTCTTCACCTAGCAACTCAATCTCATCCCCTAAGGTCACAGCTTTGATGTGCAGCTTCCGTTCAGCTCTCTTAGCTTCATTATGCTTTTGCATTGCTTCAGCTGTTTGAACTCGGACATCTAGCTTCTTCATATGTGTGCTCAAGTATTCAAACTTCTCATTCAGATCTTCATGCAATGCATCCATCCTTGAGTTGAAGGACACAGTGATCTGTTGTTCTCTCTCAAGAAATTGTTCCATCATAGCTTCTAATCTGCTCTTATGTGTAGGTGCAGGCGGTACTTGGTAAGAAGAAATACCATAGTTCCTCGAGAAGGTATTACCCTGTTGCTGGAAAGGTCCCTGAAAAGCTGATTCCTGACTGTAGAATTCATTCCCTCCAACGCAGTTGATAGCTTCTTGCGCATACTTTCCAAGTAGAAGGCTATGCAGATAGTCAACTTTACTCTTCAACCCAGCTATCTGTGAATTATCAATCCCTGGACTAAAGAAATCATACATCTTCCTACGATATGTGTCGATCGATGCAGTGGAAGCGTCGATCGATGCAAGCGCGATGATGTGACGATCGACACACAGGACCGTGTCGATCGATGCAGTGCGATTACAGGCGTACCTGAAACGCAAGAACAGAAAAAGAAAAAAAAAATTAGTAGCAAAAATTAAAAACGAAAATCCTAGTCTAAACCCTAAGTTCAAATCTATCGAGGACTCGAAAGAGTCCCCGGCAACGGCGCCAAAAACTTGATAGGTGTAGTTTTATCCCTATTCTAACTGCAAGTGCACAGTGATGTAGTTGTAGTACTTAGGGTATCGAATCCACAGGGACTCCGGTCAACGATAGATAAGAACAGAAAAGATTAAACTAGGAGAAAGCAAAGGTGATTAAACTAAAAGCAGAGCAGAAAAGTAAATCAGTAGCAGGAGTGGTTTGTGAGCAAGGAGGCGAAGCGTTAGGTTTCAGGAGTTCTCAGGAAATCAGGAACACAAGCAATCAATAAATCTGGATCTAATCAGAAACTGTTCTAGAACTCAAAAACAGATATAGAACTAACCAAATTCCTTTGCGATAATTCTCTAAGTCTAAGTGCAGCAAACCAAACTTTCGTTTGCGAGAACTAACAAATTAAACCAGCATTAATTCCAAGTTTGATATGTTCACAATTAACCTAAACCAAACTTTCATTTGCGAGAAGTTTAATTGCTCATCTAGGTTCTTTCTAGCTAAATTAACCAACTTCCGCTGCATTAATCAGCCCAACATCATAATTCTGATTAGCTACTTCAGATTAAGCATTAAGAACAACCTAAACAAAGAACTAGCAGATATGAATCCCTACAGATTGATTTAACTATAGTTCCATGAAATCCCTAATGAGAATCCTTCAACCTAACAGGTAATCTACTCAGACATATTCATCGAGACAGAAAATATCATAAGTAGAAAACCAAATATCATAAAACAAAGTAAAGATCTGGGGTTCAAAATCCTCTCTCTCGAGAGAGCAGGATCAGCCCCTAACTCTCTCTGAAATAAAATAAGACTTAAGCAAAGCGTAGCCTAAACAATGGCTTAAAAACTCTTATACAATGGTCTAAAGTCGGTTGGGGGCCTTTTTGCAAGTCTGGAAAGTTTCTGGGCAAAAACTGTAATTTCTCCAAAATGCAGATTTTTGGGCGCAGAACTGTGTCGACCTAGTGCAGAACTGCAACGATCGTTGCACTGCGAAAACACAGCCAGTGAACTCTGTGAGATCTCTAAATAGTGCAGAATTGCTCCAAATGCTCCCAAAACGTCCAATTAGGCTCCAGATGTCCTTAAACCTGTAAAACACCTGAAAAGACTCCAAAACATAGTAAAAGACTCGATAAAAAACACATATACCATGGTTAAAATCCCTAAAATCCATGGTATATCAACCAACCATCGACGGACAGACCTTATATGTGGACACATTGGGTGATCTAGCAGCAGAGTACTTTCACCAATCACATGCTGAAGACCCACTAGAAAGGGCTTTACTGAGCTCTATATTGGAGATGGAGTACCTGCAGGACGAGCCAGCAATTTTCTATACGAGATTGATGGATTCTGTTGAAGTAGCAATGCAGGTGGAAGTGTCTGACGCGACGATGCAACGATCGACACTACCTAAGCATCGGTCGTTGCAAGTCGACAGAGACTGGGCCGAGGAAAAAGCTCTGAAAATAGAGCTGAAACAACTTCCATCCGGGCTAAGGTACGCATTTCCTGGACCCAATTCAACTTATCCAGTGATTGTTAATGCTAGTCTGAACAACACAGAGCTCACTTTACTGCTAAGCAAGCTGCGCAAGCATCGCAAAGCTCTTGGCTATTCTCTTGATGACATTTCAGGTATCTCACTGGAGTTGTGCATGCATCGGATACATCTTGAGGATGAGTCTAAGACGTCTGTTGAGCATCAGAGAAGGCTTAATCCTAATCTGCAGGAAGTGGTTAAGAAGGAGATTAAGAAACTCCTTGATGCTGGGATTATCTATCCTATCTCTGACAGTGATTGGGTGAGTTCAGTCCATGTAGTACCTAAGAAGGGCGGAGTTACAGTTGTGAAGAATGAGAAGAACGAGCTGATCCCTACTAGGACTGTAACAGGACACAGGATGTGCATAGATTACAGGAAGCTGAATGCTGCAACTAGGAAGGATCATTTTCCCTTGCCTTTTATTGATCAGATGCTGGAGAGGTTAGCCAATCATCCTTAACCTGCTTCCTCGATGGATACTCAGGTTTCTTTTAGATTCCTATCTGAAGGATTGTTTAGTTAATCCTGATTCAATTACTCATTGATTGATCCTACTAAACATGCTTGGATCTAGGTTCTCTTGCTGAATCATAAAAGATCTCACCTAATACCTTGTTATGCAGCGGAATGGGGAGGTACGAGTCAGAGATCAGCAGAACCGCCAAGAGACAGCTCCTCCAAAGGTTCACACACGCACACTTCAGGATATTGGCTGCTAGACCAAGGAGGGAGGAGGCGCAGAAAGAGAGAGAGAGAGGCGCAGAAGGCTTAGGGAAAAAGGTGGCTAGGTCAAGTTTTAATCATAAAACTTATGCCTAGTTCCTTTTGGGCTTTTGGGCCCAATTCCCAGTCTGATTAAATCCCTTGGATTTAATCAGGCCCTTCTATCTCTCTAAGCACAGTAAATGCCTAGCACTTTTACTGTACTTCTGCTGAACCGTTCCTTCATGGTTTCCTGTTAGCTTAGGCGTGTGACCCATATGGGATCATATAATAAAGGCAATAAGTCCAAGACTTATAGATCATGAGCGGACTCTAGCAAGCCATCATGACCCCCAGTATTATATGACTTATGTCTGATCATTGACATACTCTTACTTTCTAGAGACAGTACAGAGATTACTGGACATAATTCCAACAATCTCCCACTTGTACTGGAATCTCTGTATTCATATTCCTTTTGTCACAATATCTCGATTAGTCATAAGGCAAGATGAGTGTCATCCTTATAAAGCCTAATCATGTTCATCGGACTCTGATTTGATACTGACAATCCAAACGACTCGGGACAGTCCGTTTGAGCATGGCCATGCATTTTCCAGTATTCAAATCTCCGATTGGCCTAGAGATATTCACTCCATTTATATTGGAGGGACAAATCCCGTCTTGTTCCATCACTGTAAACTACTCATTTCATAATACACCCAAACAAGGTCCTTATAACTATCGCTTAACGACAGCTTTAGACAATGATCAAAGCGCATCAGTTGATGTGCAGTCACATGCATGCGAACTCAGGTCTAAGGACTATACTCTATAGTCGTAGTAAGAATCTCTTATGACACAGATATAAATATCCTGAAGAGTTCTTATAAGCGGGTCATGTCCGGTCGTATGTACCCCAACATACACCTATGTACTGACTTTGATGCCGTGCATCTATGACATCCTGAGACTTTGTCATAAGTCACATACCAATCTAGTCTCACGCGGTTGTTGGTGTTCCAATACAACCTTCGACTAGGGACAGGATGATATAAGCCATCTATCAAATATAGGGTCTCATGATCAAGCTAAATGACTTTGATGACTCAAGATCAAGTCACTTACTTCGATGACCTATAAAATGGTTTATATCATTTTGGAACGATTATTTCATCACAATTAAAATAATCTTGAAATAATAATTTTATTTAAACATCTTAAAATGTTTTACAAGAACATATCAATAACTAAATAAAGCCCTCAAACTCCCACTCAAATTTAGATTACATTTCAATGTCTCTAATGCCTACAGCTTCAGTCAGGTACTCGAGCTTAGGCCTTGGGAGTGGCTTTGTCAACGGATCAGCGACATTATCATCTGTCGGAACTCGGCTGATCTTGACTTCCTTTCTATTAATGATATTACGTATCAAGTGAAATCTTCTTAGTATATGCTTGGATTTCTGGTGTGATCTTGGTTCCTTTGCCTGAGCTATAGCACCATTGTTATCACAAAACAGTGCCAGAGGCTCAGCTGCATTCGGTATCACACCTAGTTCAATAATGAACTTTCGTATCCAAACAGCTTCCTTCGCTGCTTCTGAGGCGGCGACATATTCAGCTTCTGTAGTGGAATCAGCAACGGTGTCTTGCTTGGAGCTTCTCCAACTGATTGCACCGCCATTCAGACAAAAGATATAACCGGACTGTGACCGGAAATCATCTTGGTCTGTCTGGAAACTTGCGTCTGTGAATCCACTGACTTCAAGCACATCACTTCCACCGTACACCAAGAACTTATCCTTAGTATGTCTTAGATACTTCAGGATATTCTTGACGGCAATCCAATGGTTTTCACCTGGATTTGACTGGTATCTACTCGTCATGCTCAATGCATAAGCAACATCAGGACGAGTACAGATCATGGCATACATGACAGATCCTATTGCAGATGCATAAGGAATATTCTTCATGCGCTCAAGCTCAGCAGCCGTCGTTGGGCTCTGCTTCTTGCTTAGCGTTGTGCCGTGTACCATTGGCGTGAAGCCCTTCTTGGAATCTGCCATGCTGAATCTATGCAGGACTTTGTCAATGTATGAATCTTGACACAAGCCTATCAGCCTTTTAGATCTATCCCGGTAGATCCGGATTCCAAGAACGTATGCGGCTTCACCCATGTCTTTCATGGAAAAACAACTTCCAAGCCAGTCCTTTACCGACTGCAGCATTGGTACGTCGTTTCCGAGAAGCAGTATGTCATCGACATACAGAATAAGAAATAATATCTTGCTCCCACTAGTTTTCTTATACACGCATTGTTCTTCTTCGTTTCTGATGAAGTCAAATTGCTTGATCGCTTCATCAAAACGAAGGTTACAGCTCCTCGATGCTTGCTTCAATCCATAAATGGATTTATGAAGCTTGCATACTTTCCCAGCATTCTTTGGATCTATGTAACCGTCAGGTTGTGTCATATACACATCCTCTTCCAGAATACCATTCAGGAAGGCGGTTTTCACGTCCATCTGCCAAATTTCAAAATCATGAAAAGCTGCAGTTGCTAGTAGAATCCGAATAGATTTCATCATAGCCACTGGGGAATAGGTTTCATCATAATCCACACCGTGAACTTGTCTGAAACCTTTTGCCACCAACCTGGCTTTATAAATCTGGACATTTCCATCCACATCAATCTTCTTCTTGAAGATCCATTTGCACTCGATGGCTTTTACACCAGCGGGTAAGTCAACCAACGAAAACACTTGGTTGACCGACATGGAGTCCATTTCGGAATCAGTGGCCTTACGCCACTTAGAGGAATCTGGGCCCATCATGGCTTGATTGAAGTTCGATGGTTCATCACCATCAATGATCAGAAGATCATGACAGTCAGTCACGAGAAATCCTTGATATCTCTCGGGTTCGTGACGGATCCTCCCAGATCTTCGAACTTCAGGTACCACAGGTTCAGGCTCTACAATTTCTTGTAGGTCCTCCTGCTGCTCTTCCTCATTAGGTTGAGCAGTATCCTGTTCATCTTGAATTTCTTCAAGCAGTACCTTACTCCCACTGTTTTTCTTAGAGAGAAACTCCCTCTCAAGAAAATTACAATCCCGGGCAACAAAGATCTTGTTCTCGGATCGTAGGTAGAAGTAATAAGCCTTGGTCTCCTTCGGATAACCAATGAAGTAGCATTTATCAGACTTTGGTGTAAGCTTGTCAGAAATCAATCTCTTGACATAGGCGTCACAACCCCAA
The DNA here is from genome assembly GCA_030180135.1 of Orychophragmus violaceus. Classification (NCBI taxonomy): domain Eukaryota; kingdom Viridiplantae; phylum Streptophyta; class Magnoliopsida; order Brassicales; family Brassicaceae; genus Orychophragmus; species Orychophragmus violaceus. Next base: position 85,125,932 of record CM058240.1, on the reverse strand, counting down.
ATTCTAAGATAAGACAGCACTGGAGCTTCCCCAGTCTATAATTCATATGGTGTCTTAGCTACTGCTTTTGATGGCGCTCTATTTAGAGTGAACACTGTTGTTAGCAGAGCATATCCCCAAAGGGATATTGGAAGGTCTGTGTGACTCATCATAGACCGAACCATATCCAATAAGGTCCGATTCCTCCTCTCAGACACACCATTCCATTGAGGTGTTCCAGGAGGAGTGAGTTGGGAAACTATCCCACACTCTCTTAGATGATCACTGAACTCTTGGCTCAAGTATTCTCCTCCTCGGTCGGACCGAAGAGCTTTAATGCTTTTGCCAAGTTGGTTCTGTACTTCATTTTGAAATTCTCTGAATCTCTCAAACGATTCAGACTTATGTTTCATTAAATAAACATATCCATACCTACTGAAATCATCAGTGAAGGTAATGAAGTACTGATAGTTTCCTCTTGCATTTGTGGACATTGGGCCACACACATCTGTGTGTATCAGGCCCAATAAGTCACTGGCCCTCTCGTTAGGTTTATTAAAGGGGGCCCGCGTCATTTTGCCCATCAGACAGGATTCGCATTTCTCACATGACTCAAAGTCAAACGAGCCAAGAAGTCCATTCGTATGGAGCCTCTTAATGCGTTTCTCGCTGATGTGCCCTAAACGACAATGCCATAGAAACGTTCGGTTCTCCTCATTAGGTTTGAACCGTTTGGTATTAATGTTATAAATTGGCGCGGATTGATCAAGTATGTAAAGCCCATTCGTAAGAGGGGCACAACCATAGAACAAATTGTTGCGATTGAAGGAACATAATTTATTCTTAACTGAAAAATCATAACCTTCCAAATCCAACAAAGAAATTGAAATAATATTTCTGCTTATTGCAGGTACAAAATAACAATTATTGAGTTCTAAAACCAATCCCGAAGGTAAAGACAACAAGTATGTGCCTACAGCTAGTGCAGGAACTTTCGCTCCATTCCCAACTCGTAGCTCCACTTGTCCTTGCTTCAGCCTCCTACTGTTGCTGAGTGCCTGCATATTAGTACAAATATGAGCCCCACAACCAGTATCCATAACCCATGAGGTATTATCAGAAGTAGTTGTATTAACTTCTATAACAAAAATACCTGATGAAGAAGTCTCCAGAGTCTTCTTCTTCAATTCCTTTAGACCTTCCAGAAATTTCTTACATTCTCTCCTCCAATGCCCCGGTTCTTTACAGAACCTGCAGATGTCAGTAGGCCCAGCCTTGGACTTGGGCTTGGGCTTTGGCGTGTCCTTGTCCGAGACTTGAACAGCCTTAGCCTTTCCCTTGTCCTTAGCAGAGGATTTCTTAAAGCCCTTGCCCTTTTGCACCATAAGCACGTTGGGGTCCTTGGCTTTCCTCAAGTTGGGCTCTGCAGTCTTGAGCATTCCGTGAAGCTCAGGCAATGTCTTACTCAAGCCATGCATATTGAAGTTCAGGATGAACTGATCATAGCTTGCAGGTAAAGACTGCAGAACGATGTCGCAGGCAAGTTCCTGGCTGATAGGGCAGTCGAGTTTCTGAAGATGATCGAGATAACCCATCATCTTCAAGACATGAGGACTCACTGCCGCATTTGCAGCCATCTTACAGTCCAAGAGGTTCTTAACTGTCTGGAACCTCTCAGTCCTTGCCTGCTCCTGAAAAAGCGATTTCAGGCTTGCCATTATCTCGATGGACGACAGCACACTCTCGAACTGCATTTGCAGCTCAGGAGTCATGGTCGCCAACATCAGGCAATAGACATCATTTTCATCTGACGAATGCTTTTCCCAAGCATTATGCAGAGTCCTGGTGGCATTGTTAGGAGGCCTCTCGGGGAGGGGATCACGAAGGACATATTCCTTCTTCTCCTGCTTGAGGACCAGCCTCAAGTTCCTTGACCACGTCAGGAAGTTCGTTCCAGTCAGCTTCTCCTTGTCGAGAACAGACCGGATTGAGAATGTGTTTTGTGTGCTTGTTGTAGTCATAGCTGAAATATAAGATAAAAGGATTTTAGTTAATATGTTCAATATGATTAATCTCTCATTATATTCAATAACATCAGTTACCCTCAATAGAATATAATGATTCCAAGATCCACATATAACTAAGATCAAAGTGGGCCACTGGCCGTCACCCAACCTTAGCTTATATCGGTAAGCCCTATCTCGGCTAATTATATTCGTGATATAACTCTTGGTTGTAAATCTGGGCCCGAGGCCCAATTCACTCTGATGTCTCAAGGCCCGGGACTCCCGATGGCCTAGTCAAGAAAACCAGACTATACAGTCATGTAATCACTAATGTCTGGGACTCTCAATGACATTAATGAATCACAAACTGTCTTATCCACGCAAAAGATAGACACCCTCACACTGTAAGGCCGTGTGTACGATTGAATGGGCTTCAACAGCTGACATAGACTGGACAAGACATCCAACGCTTGATATTATTTGAGGTTTATAGGTTTTTCTTAAAATTTCATTCCCAAAATAGAAGATTACTATTTTGGAAACTTTCCATTTTTGGAAACCTACTGTTTTTGGAAACTTTCTAAAATTGGAAACTTCCTAAAATTGGAAACTTTCTAATTATAGAAATTTTCTATAATCCAAAACATGCAAATCTAGAAACTTCTATTCTAAGAAACTTTCTAATTTCAGATTTTGGAAACTGATTAATTTAAAATCAAATTTTAATTATTAAATAAAATTTTAAATTCAATCTGAAGAAAAGACTCAAATAACTGGCCCAATTGTTTTAACTTCTTGGCCCATGGCCCAAGAATTGGTCTATGTCCAAGACATAACCCAATTGTCCAATTAAATGACATAACCGGTCTGGTTCATTAAAATTGGTCTAACCAAAATTAATTACTACGATGACCACAATTGTCAACCGGTTATTTACTAAACCGGATTTTCTCAATTTATTTGGTCCAACCAAATCAAATTAGAAAACCACTGGTTTAGGCACTAAATCCAATTTTACGACTTTGGATTTCTTATCACGGTTTAACCAGATCTTAATAAAATTTATTAAGTCTGTAATTATTAAACCGTGACGATTAAGATTTTTAAACATCTTAAACCGAACCGTTAACCAAACCGAATGATTGGTTACGTGAACCGATCACGCCCATGCCCTAATCGATCGGGACAGCCGCAGCCGCAAGCATCACGTGATGCAAGCATCACGCGATCGCACGGGACGGCACGGGACGGGACGCTCGGGACGGCACGGGACGGGACGCTCGGGCCGAGAGAGGGACGCGTTCGCGGTCCATCCGCTGATCACGGTCGATCTCTCGCGATCGTGCGAACGACCACGCAACACGATCCTCAAGCGATCGGTTCGTGCGTCTTCGCCGATCCGGTCCGACGCATACCAATCCGAGATCGGTTCATGCGGTTTAGTTTAGGGTTTTAATTCTTTGTTTCTTAAGTGTTTTCTCATCAAATTCAAGCACAGATTGATTCAAACACATCTAAACAACCTAAACATGATTCTAACAAGAAATCCTAACAGAACCAATGGCTCTGATACCACTGAAGGATTTTTTAGTTAATCCTGATTCAATTACTCATTGATTGATCCTACTAAACATGCTTGGATCTAGGTTCTCTTGATGAATCATAAAAGATCTCACCTAATACCTTGTTATGCAGCGGAATGGGGAGGTACGAGTCAGAGATCAGCAGAACCGCCAAGAGACAGCTCCTCCAAAGGTTCACACACGCACACTTCAGGATATTGGCTGCTAGACCAAGGAGGGAGGAGGCGCAGAAAGAGAGAGAGAGAGGCGCAGAAGGCTTAGGGAAAAAGGTGGCTATGTCAAGTTTTAATCATAAAACTTATGCCTAGTTCCTTTTGGGCTTTTGGGCCCAATTCCCAGTCTGATTAAATCCCTTGGATTTAATCAGGCCCTTCTATCTCTCTAAGCACAGTAAATGCCTAGCATTTTTACTGTACTTCTGCTGAACCGTTCCTTCATGGTTTCCTGTTAGCTTAGGCGTGTGACCCATATGGGATCATATAATAAAGGCAATAAGTCCAAGACTTATAGATCATGAGCGGACTCTAGCAAGCCATCATGACCCCCAGTATTATATGACTTATGTCTGATCATTGACATACTCTTACTTTCTAGAGACAGTACAGAGATTACTGGATATAATTCCAACACTATCCACCCAGAAGATCAGGGAAAGACCACTTTCACCTGTCCATATGGCACGTTTGCTTACTGTAGGATGCCTTTTGGGCTCTGTAATGCTCCTGCCACTTTCCAGAGATGCATGATGTCCATATTCACAGATATGATTGAGGACTTTATGGAGGTATTCATGGATGATTTCTCAGTCTATGGATCATCTTATAATGAATGTTTAGATAATCTGTGCAAGGTGCTGACTAGATGTGAAGAGAAACACTTGGTCCTTAACTGGAAAAAATGCCATTTCATGGTCAGAGATGGTATTGTTCTTGGACATAAAGTGTCTGAAGCAGGGATCGAAGTGGACCGTGCTAAGATCGAGGTAATGACCAACCTTCAGGCACCTGATTCTGTTAAGTCCATAAGAAGCTTTCTTGGACATGATGGCTTCTATAGACGGTTCATCAAAGACTTCAGTAAGATTGCTAGGCCACTTACTACTTTGCTGTGTAAAGATACCAAATTTGAGTTCACTGCAGGCTGTCAGACTGCATTTGAATAGATCAAGCAGGCATTGGTGAGCGCTCCAATAGTTCAGCCTCCAGATTGGGATCTACCTTTTGAGGTTATGTGTGATGCAAGTGATTTTGCTGTAGGAGCTGTTATGGGACAGAAGAAGACAGAAAGCTCCATGCTATCTATTATGCTAGTAGGACATTAGATGATGCACAGAGAAACTATGCAACCACGGAGAAGGAGCTGTTGGCTGTTGTCTTTGCATTTGAGAAGTTCTGCCCCTATCTTGTTGGCTCCAAGGTGATTGTTCACACTGATCATTCAGCCCTGAAGTATCTGATGCAGAAGAAGGATGCTAAGCCTAGATTGTTAAGATGGATTATGTTGCTTCAGGAGTTTGATATTGAGGTAAGGGACAAGAAGGGAGTGGAGAATGGAGTTGCTGATCATCTTTCAAGGATGCTAGTTGAGGAAGACGTGCCTATAAATGATTATTTGCCTGACGAAAACGTCAACATGATTAGTACAGTTTTTCAGATGGATTTGGGCAGTGAGTTGCAGAACTGTCGGGACAATCGCATTGTGTCGATCGATGCCACATTGGCAATGGTCGATACAATTATCGGGGAAGCAACGATCGACACATGCGCAAGCAACGGTCGATGCATACCTGATACGAACCGAGAGTCCTTCAGAGTCAGAATTGGGAATTATGACTTCGAAATTGCTGCTGTAGCAACCTCTGACCGACCCTGGTATGCAGATATAGCTAATTACCTTGCTGCTGCGACTGAACCAGATGATTTAAAGGGTTATGAAAAGAAAAGGTTCTTTAGGGAGCTTAAAAGATACTACTGGGATGAGCCTTATCTCTATAAGCACTGTTCAGATGGTCTTTACAGGAGATGCATTGCTGAATCTGAAGTCCCAGACATCCTCTTCGACTGTCATGGATCAGATTATGCTGGACATTTTGCTACATTCAAGACTGTGTCTAAGGTTCTGCAAGCAGGTTTCTGGTGGCCTACAATGTTTAGAGACACCGATTCTTTCATCACTCAGTGTGATGCCTGTCAGAAGAGAGGGAAAATCAGCAAGAAGCATGAGATGCCTCAGAATTTCATTCTGGAAGTTGAGGTTTTTGATTGTTGGGGTATAGATTTCATGGGTCTTTTTCCCTCATCCTATGGGAATAAGTTCATCTTGGTTGCTGTAGACTATGTGTCTAAGTGGGTTGAAGCAATAGCTAGTCCAACCAATGATTCTTCAGTGGTCATTAAGCTGTTTAAGACCATCATATTCCCCAGATTTGGAGTGCCTCGTATAGTGATTAGTGATGGAGGATCTCATTTTATCAATAAGGTCTTCGAGAAGCTGCAAAAGAAGCATGGAGTTCATCACAGAGTCGCTACTCCTTATCACCCTCAGACTAGTAGACAAGTTGAGGTTTCTAACAGGCAGATTAAAGAGATCCTTGAGAAGACAGTTGGAAAGACAAGAAAAGATTGGGCAGCAAAGTTAGATGATGCATTATGGGCCTACCGGACAGCATTCAAGACACCACTTGGGACCACTCCATTCCATCTGCTATATGGAAAAGCATGCCATCTGCCAGTGGAACTTGAGCACAAAGCAGCATGGGCTGTGAAACAGATGAACTTTGATCTTAAGTCTGCTGCAGAGAGGAGATTGGTACAGCTTAATGAGTTGGATGAGATCAGACATTTTGCTTATGAGAACTCAAAGCTGTATAAGGAGAGGACTAAGGCATATCATGACAAGAAGATTGTCTCCAGACAGTTTGAGCCCAATGATCAGGTACTTTTGTATAACTCTCGTTTGCATTTGTTTCCAGGTAAGCTGAAATCAAGGCGGTCTGGTCCCTTCACAATCAAAGAGGTGTGTCCGTATGGAGCTGTCGTTCTAACTGGTAAGGACGGTTATGAATTCACTGTGAATGGACAGCGGGTGAAACATTATTGGGCTAAGGCCGAGATTCCAGGAGGGCAGATTCTGCCTCTGGATGATGCACCCTCAACATAAATCTGCTGAAGCGTCAAGCTAATGACCTTAAACAAGCGCTGAGTGGGAGGCAACCCACTGTTTTCGTTTTTGCATTTTGATTTTAGTGTTTTTATAGGATTTTACGCTTGTTTCTGGTTTTGGTGAGTTTTTGTTTGCAGGTCTCGGATTAAATCGCATTGCGTCGATCGACACACCATTGTGTCGATCGTCACAACACAATCGAAATCGCACTGCAGCGATCGTTGCGGTCCTGAGCAACGATCGATCATACACGAAAAATCGCCTAGCAACGGTCGATGCACTTAGTGCAACGATCGATGCCTGATTGCGACAGAGGTAAAACCCGAGAGAACTTAACCATTCCATAAATAAATTTTTATTTTCTTTTTTGCCAATCCTTCTCTTGACACTACTGGGGACAGTGTGTCTTAAGTGTGGGGGAGGTTCTACTAACTTTTTTCTTTTGTTTTCTTAGAGTCATTTAAAAAATTTCAAAATTTTTGTTTTATTGAGTCAAAATTTGTTTAAGTAAGAAACAATGATTTTTTGAGAAGATTAGTAGCACTTGCAGGAACTTAAGTAACCATTGAGATGAAGCTGTAGATCAATCTCTGACTATTAGAAAACCCAGACATGGATCAACCTACTGAGGACACCCACATCACTTCAGGTATCAAAGGATCTTTTACTGACTTCAATTTAATACTTACTTAGATTTTCTCACCTAAGGGCTTGGAATACTTTGTGTCGGATTCCCTTGTTAGTTCTGACACAGCCTGTAAACCTGTCCTATCTAGTTCCCTTCTCCCCTTCCATAAAAAAAAAGATAATAAACTGAGGATGAGTTAGTAACTCCGAAGTGGTCATGAGAATAGTAGCAAACTATTTCTTATGCGATCCATAGAATGTGTCCAAAGTACACCCCTTAACGGGAAGAGCACTGATAAAAAAAAAATGATACCCAATGGGGAAAAATCAGAATGCTAAGGAAGGGAAAAGAGAAGAAAGGGACTAGAGAAAGATAGTTTGGTGGTCTAGAGCTGACAAGGTAAGAGTTCATGTGCCTTCGATCGATACTCCTTAGGTGAGACCGCACTTAAATACTTGCAGAAGTCAGTAGGGAGAATTTGAATGCTTGAATGTGATTGTGGAGTTTACTTAGGACAGTTGCTAAGTGTGGGGGAAGTATATGTTGGTCTTGATGTCTGCAGGTTGATTCTTTCATGTGGATTACTAAGGGGAATCTGAGTGTTACTGCTTCTAGGATGAAATGAGTTTCTGAAGAGTTTTCAAACCTCTTCACTGCATTTTAGTTCTTTGTTTTGCTTGAGGGCAAGCAAAGGCTAAGTGTGGGAGAGTTGATATATCATGGTTTTTACCGGTTTTATGTCATGATATAGTTGTGTTTTTAGTGTCTTTTGTGTTCTTTTAGAGTCTTTTACAGGTTTAATCAGGTTTGGAGCTAATATGGAGATTTTGGAGCATTTTGGGAGTTTTGGAGCATTTTGGCCGAGAGTTTAAACTCACTGTCCGATTTGATGATCATGCATCGATCGACACACATTTGGTGTCGATCGACACACTAGCGAGATGGGCCGAAATACGGCGGTTAATGAAGTTATGAAGATTTGCAGAAAAGTTCCAGTATTTACACAGAAGCCCTAGCCGAGATTATGCCTATATATTTAGGATTTTGGTGTTTATTTTAGATACGCTTTCATACTTAGAGCTAAGAGATTTTTAGAGCTTTTGGGGCTGATCTAATCCTGTACTTCATCTATTTTGGAGAAGATTTCGAACCCCTTTATCTATTTAATTTCTTATATGCAATCTATTATTTCTATGATTTCTGTTTCATTAATCATGTCTGAGTAGATTCATAGTTAAGTTTAGGTTTCTCATTAAGGATTTTATGACTTGCTAGACTTGTTTAATTCAGTTAAGGATTCACATGATTAGAATGTTCTTCAAACTAAATTGTGCTTAATGCTAGTTCTAACCTGATCAATTAGTATCGAGATCTTAGGTTGTTAAATACGACACGAGAGTGTGGTTTAGAATCTGAACTATTTAGGTTGAGCAATTAAATTATTCGCAAAGAGATTTGGCTTAGTTTAATTGTGAACATATCGAACTTGAAATTAATGATGGTTTAATCTGTTAGTAATTGCAAAGAGATTTGGATTACTGCACTTAGACTTAGAGAATTTTCGCAAAGAGATTTGGTTAATTCTAATTCCGTGATTTGAGTTCTAGAACTGAGTTTAATTTGATCCTGACTGATTAACTTGTCTGCTTGTCTGATTTCCTGAGAATTCCCTAGACTTAGCGCTTTTAGTTTATTGCTTTCACAACAAATTCCTGCTACTGATTTACTTTATTGCCTTGCTTTTATTTCATTCACCACCTGCTTTATTCTTAGTATTAATCTCTACGGTTCTGATCTATCGAGACCAGAGTCTCTGTGGATTCGATACCCTATATAGTACATTGACATTACTGTGCACTTGCAGTTAGTATAGGGATTAAAACTCGACCTATCAATGTCGGTACATGATTATCAGGCACCTTAAAACTTCTCAGAGAGCAAGGAGTTTTCAAGAAGAAAAGCAGCAAGCTTGTAGGTGTTAGGGACATTAATCATGAATGTAATGGCCCAAATCCAGCCCATGTTAAAAAAATTGAAGAAAAAGAATAAAACCCCAGCAGCCCAAGCCCGAAGCCCAATTGTCTCCTCAAAACCCTAGCTTTTCACCCTTATAAATAGAAGCCCTCATTCCTTGGAAAAGCAAAGAAGAGTCATTTTGAAGCGAAGCCCTGCTCCTGCGTCGCAGCCACCGCCTCCAGAGAGTAGATCTAGGGCTTCTTCATCATTTGGTATTGAAGGTAATCCCGGAAACCTCTTTTCAGATCTGTTTCCTTTCAACCCGAGATCTAATACCTCCCGTGATGAATCTGGGAAATCCGAGACCACCACCGCGTTTCTCTCGTCAAGACGAAGCCGTAGCCATCAACCTCGCCCCCATCAGCCTCCGGACGCGCCCGCAATCGCCAAGAGAAGATCCGCCGGTTCTCCACGCGCCGTCGCCGTCCGCCACGCGCCGCCGCCGTCTGCCGCCGTGAGTCGCCGCCGTCCGCCGCCGTTGCCGCCGCCGAGTCAACTCGCCGGTGACCGAGTCAACTCGGTCTGACTGGGTTAACTCGTTGACCGGTTTGGTTCGGTCTGACCCGGTTCGACCCGGTTTAATCCAATTTGGTTCGGTTAACCCGGTTTGATCCAATTCCCAATTTCTATTTCTGGTTTAATCCGGTTTGGTTTGATTTCCAATTTCAATTAATTTCCGGTTTAGTTCGGTTAGGTCGGTTTAGGTGGTTTGGGATGGTCAATTTCAATTGATCATAACTAGCTCATCCTAAGTCCGATTTAAGCGAAACGAAAGCCTAATCCACTCGATTTCTCGTCCTCTTTCCAGATATGATGTCCGTTCGTGCTAGTGGAGCTTTAAATTACCGTTTTGCCTTCTTCTTTGGCTAAGGTGAGGACCGGTTGTGATCTTCCCTTACTCCATCCAGTTCCGGACGATAGTCTTTTGTTAATACTATATTTCCTAGGTAGTTTAGACTAGAGATACCAGTGATTGATTGAAGGAACGTAGAATGCTAGGTTATCGCTTAAACTGAAAACGTTGAATGTGTGTGATGGACTTGTATTTCTTAGAACTGTGGTAGGGCCCCCGAAAGGGTGTTTGGTGGCAGCCTGCGTATAACGAGTTTTGCTACGCAACCCTTGAATCGTCGTAAGGGGGTTTCGGCGAGCTCCCCGAGGGATGAGTTAGAGTTGGAGTTGGAGTTGGGCTCCGGGGCTATTTATTTTAATGCACTCTGTGGTCGATTTGTTTGCGCTTCATTTGGTAGAAGTCCATTGGGACATAGGTTGTGTGATGAAAGCCTTCGGGTGATGTTTGCAAGGTGATATTAGCTTAGGACTTGTGAGTCGTAGTTGTGTGGCGTAAGCCGGGATCGCGGATTCCTTAGTCCGCCCTCACTGGGTAATTGTGTTTGAAGCAATTACTCAGGCCTCCTTTTCCTTTTCCCTTCTTTTTCCCTCGCAGGTCCGGATGCAGGATTGACTGATCGAGTGACGTGATTGGTGGATTTGAATACGAAGGAAGCGCTGGGTTCCTGGGACCAGTTGAGATGGTGTCCTGGTTGGACCGTTTTCGGTTCAATGGGCATCCTAATGCCGCGTCTCCGGTTTAACCGGGAGACGGGTGTTACAATTTAGTATCAAAGCCTAGGTTAAGGCATCCCAGTCCTGTTCTGGGCGATCAGCTTTCGTTGTTTTCCAAAAACCTTGTTTTCAAATCTTTTTACGAAGTGCTTGCGAAATTTTATAAAATGGTTCTTCTGCGAAAGACTTTTTCAAGCACCAACCTTATCATAGATTATTCTCCACGCCGGTCCTAGTCTAGATAGAATTTTTTTTCCGTGCAGTATGGGTCAGTGTCTTCAAACCTCAGTTGTGCTACTGCCGCTAGATGTGTGCCGAGATGTATGTTGTGGTGTGTGTTGTGGTTTATGTTGTGGTGTGCACCTACATGGCAGTCAGTACTAATGAGGTGTGTATTCGGGGTCATCGTCCGTTCGGAGCGTTGTTCAACCAAGCGTGCGAGGGGTTATCAGGATGTGGAAACGTTCACCGGAGAGAATACATCGGGAGTGTAGCAGAGAGTTGCAAGAGTTACAGGAAGTGCTAGAAGAGTTGCAAGAGGCGTTGGGAAGCTGCAAGGAGTGCTACAGGAGCTGCAAGAGGTCAATGGAAAGACCAGATTGCAAGGAGGCCATTTGGAATTGGCGGTGTTCCGACTAGATTAAGCGTCAAGAGTTGTTTGAGTTACTTGGATCACAAGGAGCAGCAGGAGTTATCCAAACCTATTCTAAGTATGGAATCTTGGAATCAGTTTGTGACATCAACTTCATGAGTTATGGACGGCTCGTTGAAGATTGATCAAGCGGAAAGCTGGAGAAGATCTTTGTGGTACGACAGGCTCGAGATTCAACGGTGGGACTGGAAAGGAAACGGTATGCCCTGGAGTTCTTTGTGGATTACAGGAGCAGCTAATGGAGTTTCTCAAGATCGAAAGAAGATCACAGAAGCGTTTTGGGAAGTGGCGTTGTGGCATTTGGAATTGCCTGGCAAACTAGACTTCTGCAATTGCAAGCTCAAGCGGACAAAGCTGGTCATTGGAAATGGAAATCCAACGGAAGAGTGTTAGGAAAACACTATGAAAGATTGGCAAGAAACTGCAAGGAATAGCAAAGGAGGGCAAGTTTAATGGGGAAGGAAACCCAAAGGATGGTCAGATTGGAAGCTGGTTTGGAAATCAGAGTGCGCAGCGGAAACGTGGCATGGGAGCATAACAGGAGTTAAGTGGGTCGTTCCCCACCCGTCAGGTAGCCATAAGGGACATGGTTTACCTCATCGTTCACCAAGGGAAAGCAAGGATGATGGTTTGTGCGACAGATAACACCATAGTGAACGGTAATGGAAAACCGTCGAAGAGAATCCATTTAGAAGTGGATGATGCACTATGGCACGGTAATGGAAACTGTTGAAGAGAACTGGTTTGAAGCAGAGCATCTCATTCAGGTATTAGAACCACTCGAGGGATGAGTGTTGTTTCTAACTGTTGGAGACCGACCATAATGGACATGGGCGGTAGCATTTAGCATTTTGCATTGCATTATGAAAGCTGCTAATGGATTGACACCAAGGAGAAGGACACTCCGGAGTGTGGTTTGAAATAAGGGGGGGGGGGGGGGGGGGAGAAGCAGTCTTCAGGATTCAAGGGCATGGTCTTTTCAAGCGGGCAAGCAATCAAGTCAGTTTGGATCAGCGAAGTTGCGAAGTGTGGATTGGTAAAGAGTCGCAGTGGAGAACTCCCGCCACCGAATTCGGGACGAATTCTTTTTAAGGGGGGAGAATTGTAATGGCCCAAATCCAGCCCATGTTAAAAAAATTGAAGAAAAAGAATAAAAGCCCAGCAGCCCAAGCCCGAAGCCCAATTGTCCCCTCAAAACCCTAGCTTTTCCCCCTTATAAATAGAAGTCCCCATTTCTTGGAAAAGCAAAGAAGAGTCATTTTGAAGTGAAGCCCTTCTCCCGCGTCGCAGCCACCGCCTCCAGAGAGTAGATCTAGGGCTTCTTCATCGTTTGGTATTGAAGGTAATCCCGGAAACCTCTTTTCAGATCTGTTTCTTTTCAACCCGAGATCTAAAACCTCCATATCTTTTTTATCCGTGATGAATCTGGGAAATCTGAGACCACCACCGCGTTCCTCTCGTCGAGACAAAGCCGTAGCCATCAGCCTCGCCATCAGCCTCCGGACGCGCCCGCAATCGCCAGGAGAATATCCACCGATTCTCCACGCGCCGCCGCCGTCCGCCGGGAGTCGCCGCCGTCGCCGGTCACCGGAGCCGCCATCCGCCACCGTGAGTTGCCGTCGCCGGAGCCGCCGACGGACCGCCGCCGAGTCAACTCGGTCCGACTGGGTCAACTCGACCGGGTCAACTCGTTGACCGGTTTGGTTCGGTCTGTTCCAATTCGGTTCGGTTAACCCGGTTTGATCCAATTCTCAATTTCTATTTCTGGTTTACCGGTTTGGTTTGGTTTCCAATTTCAATTCAATTTCAATTAATTTCCGGTTTAGTTCGGTTAGGTCGGTTTAGGTGGTTTGGGATGTTCAATTTCAATTGATCATAACTAGCTCATCCTATGTCCGATTTAAGCGAAACGAAAGCCTAATCCACTCGATTTCTCGTCCTCTTTCCAGATATGATGTCCGTTCGTGCTAGTAGAGCTTCTAAATTACCGTTTTGCCTTCTTCTTTGGCTAAGGTGAGGACCGGTTGTGATCTTCCCTTACTCCATCCAGTTCCGGACGATAGTCCTTTGTTAATACTATCTTTCCTAGGTAGTTTAGACTAGAGATACCGGTGATTGATTGAAAGAACGTAGAATGCTAGGTTATCGCTTAAACTGAAAACGTTGAATGTGTGTGATGGACTTGTATTTCTTAGAACTGTGGTAGGGCCCTCGAAAGGGTGTTTGGTGGCGGCTTGCGTATAACGAGTTTTGGTACGCAACCCTTGAATCGTCTTAAGGGGGGGTTTCGGCGAGCTCCCCGAGGGGTGAGTTGGAGTTGGAGTTGGAGTTGGGAACCGGGGCCAATGGCGGGCTCCGGGGCTATTTATTTTAATGCACTTTGTGGTCGATTTGTTCGCGCTTCATTTGGTAAAAGTCTATTGGGACATAGGTTGTGTGATGAAAGCCTTCGGGTTATGTTTGCAAGGTGATATTAGCTTAGGACTTGTGAGTCGTAGTTGTGTGGCGTAAGCTGGGATCGCGGATTCCTTAGTCCGCCCTCACTGGGTAATTGTGTTTGAAGCAATTACTCAGGCCTCCTTTTCCTTTTCCCTTCTTTTTCCCTCGCAGGTCCGGATGCAGGATTGACTGATCGAGTGACGTGATTGGTGGATTTGAATACGAAGGAAGCACCGGGTTCCTGGGACCAGTTGAGATGGCGTCCCGGTTGGACCGTTTTCGGTTCAACGGGCGTCCTAATGTCGCGTCTCCGGTTTAACCGGGAGACGAGTGTTACAATTTTGTAATGCCCCGTCTGCCCCTACCGGTGAGTCACCATCCCTCTATCGGGTTCGTGGGCCCCACCCCTGTCCGACGGTCGGTACGTTATTTTTGGTAGGCTAGACCGACTAATTTACTGACCCTATAATCACCCCCATGACCTTTTCCCATGTGTTTTATCCTCACACACATGATACCACGAATCACTTCCCGAAAGGTCACCCATCCTGGGACTACTCCAGCCCAAGCACGCTTAACTCTTGAGTTATTTCAGGTAAGTGACCGGAAAAGGTAAGTGCACTTGGTGATATAGGTAGCCAAATTAATTCATTTAAGACTACCTCAAATGGGCTAGGCCAGGGCCATTACAAATTCTCCCCCACTTAACGGGAATTCGTCCCCGAATTCCGCAGCAACCATAACCCTCAAACCCCAGGTTTGTCTCCCGAGACAGAATCAGTATGACTTCCCTGAGCTCTGATACCACTTGTAATGCCCCGTCCGCCCCTACCGGTGAGTCACCCATCCCTCTATCGGGTTCGTGGGCCCCACCCCTGTCCGACAGTCGGTGCGTTATTTTTGGTAGGCTCGACCGACTAATTTATTGACCCTATAATCACTCCATGACCTATTTCCATGTGTTTTATCCTCACACACATGCTACCACGAATCACTTCCCGGAAGGTCACCCATCCTGGGACTACTCCAGCCCAAGCACGCTTAACTCTGGAGTTCTTTCAGGCAAGTGACCGGAAAAGGTAAGTGCACTTGGTGATATAGGTAGCCAAATTAATTCATTTAAGACTATCTCAAATGGGCCGGGCCAGGGCCATTACAACGAAGATGACAGATTCAAAGATGCATGTATTGAGATTCGGATTGAGAGAGTGGATGAGGTCGGCAGGATGTTGACTACGAAAGAAGCGTTTCGGAAACTGTCTCATCGATTCCATGGTAAGAAACCTGGGAAGAGGAAGCAAGAGAAACGGATGAGGAGACAAGAACATAACTCAAAACATATGGAATCTTCAGACAGAGCTGTGGAAAGAATGAGACAAGTCCATGCCGAATTGAAGAGTCCTTACATTGTTCTATAATCTTAAACGTCTCTTTCGTTTTTCCTATTACGATTCATCTCATCTCATATATTTTTTTTGTGCAACATCTCATCTCATATATTTGGTATTTTGCAGGATGTTTGAAGATTTTTGCATGTTTTACTTATATTTCCATTTATTTTCACTATGATCTAAAGAATTTCACATTCCTCTTTGTTTTTATTCTGTCTGGTTGTATCAGGGAAATGAAATCAATGCATCCCACGTCAAAACGAGCCCATATAGAGACGATTCCTCCATCGTCCACGAAGAGTACTCAGCTATGTAGTGAGAACCTTAGGGTTAGATTCAGCGAATTGCCTGAGAGCATTCTTAGCATAATTCTGAGTCATCTTCCAACTGTGGAAGCTGTTAGGACTTCTGTATTATCAAAGGCATGGAGGACCATCTGGACCAACGTCACAGAGTTACAGTTTGATGATATAGTACCATGTAAGAAGCAGAGGGATAATGGATTTCTTGAATTCTTGGAACGTGTGATTCACGACATTGGATGTCCTAAAATCAACTTTTTCCATCTACACTCTGTTAATTCTTACGACGAGGCTCCTCTCATCTCGTGGGTCGTGGCTATCAAAAGTTGTAGAGTGCAATCTTTAGAAACTTGTTATCTTTTGGTTCAAACTCGAAACCGTCAGTTTTTCTCCACTACTTGCTAGTTGCTATGTTTGGCTCTCTCGTTCGAATTGAGACTTCGTATAAAGACCATCCTCGACAATTCAGCTCTATCTCTTTTCCAGAAACTCAAGTTCTTTAGAGCAGATACAACGCTAGTATCTTAGCTGATTTTGGCTCAGTATCTTAGGGGAATTTGATTTAAATTAAATCAAAATCAGTTATTATGCTAAGGAGCGGTCCTTATATAAGGAACTTAAGATATCGTTTCTTAAATACGTAGCGACTACCCATTCGTCCTTTTTCGGGTTGAAACCCACTGTCCGAAGCAGAAGGTTCTCCATACGGCTTCACTTCTTTGTGTTTCTCGTTTCAGATACGAGAGAGGTTCTCCATACGGCTTCATTTCTTTGTGTTTCGCGTTTCAGATACGATAGGGCGATTGAGAGTGCGATTTTAGGGTTCATCGAGAAATCAGTTAGTTCTTTGTTTCATATACGTGATTTCGGTGTTTCGATAGATTATTCGCTCGTTTATTAGAAGATTTAGGTATTTTCTTTCGATTCGGAATCGATTTAGGGTTAACAGTTAGGGTTTGATTTGGGGTCGGAATTAGGGTTTTCTAAACGGGTTCTAGGAATCGATCTAGGTTTTCCCCTTTTGGGTTTTGATTGGGGTTTGATTTAGCGTTCGTTAACGGAATGAAGAGTTATTAGACGCTTTAGGGTTTCGGTTTCGGGATAGGGTTGTTATCCGATTTGTTGTTCTTAAACGAGTTTTGTGTGTTGCGATTCTTGTGTATGTTTAGGGTTTTGTTATTCTTTGTTCATAATTGATTTGTGAGAAGAGTGTTTCAGAGTTTTGTCAGTTGAGAGTGGGTGCTTGTTGTACTTTAATTTGTTTCGTCTTGTGAATCTATGTTGGTAAATAAACACTGTGATATGATTGTTTATTCTTTGTTCATAATTGGTTTGTGAGAAGAATGGTTGCTTATAAACACTTTCATATGATTGTTGGTAACTGACGTTGATATGGTAATTTAGCTCTTCATTGTCATATGGTTGTTGGTAAATGTGGTTGTTAACTAACGTTGTTTAGCCACTATGATTGTTTAGCTCTTCATTTTGATATGGTTGTTAACTGACGTTGTGTTCTTAAATGTGGTTTGGACTTGTGATCAGTTGAGAGTGGCCACTTGTTGTGTGAAACTTTCTGATTCTTTTTTTTGCATCGTCTTGCGAATCTATGTTGGTAAATAAACATTGTGATATGATTGCTTATAATGGTTGCTTATAAACAATGTCATATGATTGTTGGTAACTGACCATTAGCTCTTAGTGATTGATATGGTTGTTAACTGACGTTGTGTTCTTATATGTGATTTGGACTTGTGATCAGTTGATAGTGGCTACTTGTTGTGTGAAACTGCCTGATTCTTTCTTTTTTTTGCATCGTCAACAACTGGTTGCTTATAAACATTGTGCTATGATTGCTTTTACTGGTTGCTTATAAACACTGTAATATGATTGCTTATAATGGTTGCTTGTAAACACTGTGATATAAGAGTAGTATTGTTGATTAACTTTCTCATACTGATGCAGGCTTCATGACAGACCCTTACGACGAGAGGAGAGACATGAAGAGGCTCAAGGAATACATCGACAGGAGAGGCTACGTGGCTGATGCAGAGTATGGGATTCCCACAAGGTGCCCATGTGGAGGAAGTATTGTGCCAGAGCTAGCCGCAGAAGAAGCTCACGACAATCTTCCTAGCAAGCGGTATTTCACCTGCAAAGTGTACAAGGTATTCACTGACATGAATGTTTATTAGTTTAGATGTTGTTTAACTAATCCATAGTTTCATATGTAGGACGATGGATTGCATTTCAGGCAACCCTGGGTTTGTGGTGTTGAGGAAGAGTTTCGTAAGGTTACTAGAGAAAATGAGAATCTGAAGGTAACTCATTTCCCCTTACATTAGTAGAATAGTAAGTCTGGTTCTTAAAAATGTATTAACTCTTTGATTTGTAACTTTCCAGGAAGAGTTGTGGAAGCTGACTATGCGAGTGGCTGAGCTGGAGAGAAAACTGCAGGTTAGTTTGAAACTTAATATAAGTAGAATAGTTTAATTGAAAAGAGCAGAACTAAAACATTTTAGCTAACAAAGTATAACTAAAACATATGAACTGAAACAGATCATAACTAAAACATTCTTAACTGAACAGAACATAAATAAAACATTCTTATGTGAATCTGAACATAACTAAATCATTCCTAACTGAACATAACATAACTAAAACATTAAATTTTCAACTCACCAGAAGTACATCTTTAAGCTTAAACTGATACATAGCTTTTACTTAGTCTCCCAACTGTTAAGAAATGACGGGTCTTAATGGCAGTAAGACGAAATGAATTATGATGGGACCAAGTTTTAATGGATAGGTAGTGAGGATGTAGGTTAAATAGTGGTTATCATTAATTGTTAAAGCAATTAGTACTTAACATGAGCGACTTCAACAAACACAGCAAACACAGAACCATCTAAAAATCCACTAAATTTCTAAGAATGGAATTTTCTAATTCATATTCTTTAGATTCTCCAGGCTTTGTAAGCCTCTTTGCAAGTCAACAGGTAGATCTTGATTCATCAGAACTTCCACGCTTTAGTAGTCAATGTTTTGATGAATCAAGTGTTATGGAAAGGAGGAAATGGTCACCCAAAGAGGATGTAATCCTCATTAGTGCTTGGTTAAACACAAGCAAAGACCCAATAGTTAGTAATGAGCAAAAAGCTGGTGCATTATGGAGGAGAATCCAGGAGTACTACAACAGTAGTCCTCTACTGGTTGGGATGGTGCCTAGAGAGCTTGGTCAGTGCAAACAGAGGTGGCAAAGACCTAATGACCAAGTTTGCAAGTTCGTAGGATGCTATGATGCTGCAATGAAGGAGCAATCAAGTGGTCAAAATGACAATGATGTGATGAAGGCGGCCCTAGACATATTCTACAGCGACTACCACTGCAAGTTCACTCTTGAACATCCATGGAGAGAGCTTAGGCATGACCAGAAATGGTGTTCCACGCTCTTGTCCAAAGATGGTGGAAAGGAGAAGCGCAAGAACACTACGGATGTTGATGTGTATGAAGATGAAAGACCTCCTGGTGTTAAGGCTGCAAAAGCGGCTAAGCGTAAAAAAGGAGGAAAAGAGGAGGCCTTGGAACAGTTACAGATTATGTTGGAGTTGAAACAGAAGTTAAACCAGCAACAGTTGCTGGACCGTTTGCTATCAAAGACAGAACCTATTTCTGTATGCATTGGGAGTGGAAAAACTGCCCAACCGATTGGAAAGGGCAGTATACACGTGGTTCAGGAAAGCCAACAATCGCCTTAGAGGCTGTTGCATCAAAATATTTATGGATATGGCACGCATATTTTGGACCTCCAGGTACCTTAAACGATATTAATGTTCTAGACCAGTCAGCTGTTTTTGATGACATATTACAGGGCGGAGCTCCAAAAGTGAATTACATAGTCAACTGATACAACTATGATATGGTGTACTACCTCACAGACGGTATTTATCCAAAATGGGCCACCTTTATCCAGTCTATACCACTTCCTCAAGGCCATAAAGCTGAGTTATTCGGTAAACGACAAGAAGCCGTACGCAAAGATGTCGAGCGTGCTTTTGGAGTATTGCAAGCTAGATTTGCAATTGTTAAAAAACCGGCTCTTCTTTGGGACAAGGAAAAAATAGGAAAGATTATGAGATCATATATCATACTGCACAATATGATAGTAGAAGACGAACGAGAAGGATACACTCAGTATGATATATCTGGCTTCTTAGAAGGAGAATCAAGTCGATGTTCAGAAGTGGATTTCTCGTATTCTACGGATATGCCTTCAAATCTCGGTAATATGCTTTGCATTCGGAATCAAGTTCGTGATCAACGGATACATCATCGTTTGAAAGCTGATTTGGTCGAGAATATATAGCAAAATTTTGGCCATCTTGAGACTTAATTATTGTATGTTTAAAATTAAAATTTATATAAATAAAAACTTCAAATAAAATTTTTGATAATATATATTTTTAATTTTTAGAACCCCAAATTGAATAACACCAATGGAGTAGTAAAAGAGAGATGGGTTCTTAACTAATCACATCATACAAAAATATTAATAAAAAAAAATTTAAGAACCCCTACTAGATGTCATATATGGGTTTAGCACCCCATCCACTTAGAAGGCCCAATACTTATCCTTTAAGCATAGGTCGGCCCAACAAAAATAAAATGGCCCAACAAGCAATAAGGGCCCGGACGCACACGCCCGAACCGAGCTCATTACCATCGGCTCGGCTCGGCTCAACTCAAGCAAATCGGCTCGGCTACACTAGTGGCCAAAAGAACGTACGGCTCAGCCCATCTCGTCACCAAGTACGGCCCAATCCGCACGAACTCGACAAGCGGTCAACGGCCTGTAAAAAGTACGACCGTATTTTACTATAAATAGGAGTCGTCACTGTACATTAATGTAACTTTTTGGGGATTTGTGCACTTCTTACTACTTTCTCTCTCTAGAGTCAATTTCCCGAATTGTAAACCGAGCACGTCTTTCGACCTGCTCGGGAATCTGAATACCAACTACGCTCGTCGCCGAGCATATCACTCTCAACAAAGAACCCCGAACACAATCTTCTCTTCTTTCACCCCGAGCACTACTTTTACTCTTGCTTATCTCTGAATCTAGTCGGTTCTCTCTCAAGAACAACTTAGCTCCTTCGGACCGAGCACGTCAACTCTCTAGCAAGACGCGCATCCCGACCTCGTGACCATCTCGGTTATCACAATTGGCGCCGACTGTGGGGAATTAAGTTTTTCTTCACTAACGGACAGATTCAGCGATGACAGGAGCTCCATCGAACAAGGATTACGTCCACATCGAAGATATAACAAGCTCGGAAACAGCCTCCCGAGCAAGAGGGCAACCCCAGCACGTTTCTCAGGTTGCAGATCCAATCATTCAGCCGGCCGGCGCCGAGCAGCAACCTCTAAATACCGAACGACCGCAACAAGCCGCGGAAACTCAGACAAACGAGCAGGACATGTCCGCCTTGCTCAAAACTCTCATGACTCAAGTAGCCGAACTCTCTCAGGGAAGCAATGCACGCTTCGATCAGCTCGCCACGGCACATGCAGTATGCCAGGGGCAAATCAACGATCTACGAATGGTAAGTCAACAAGGATCCGTTCCCCGAACTCACCTTCACCGAGCGTTATTTGAAGAAACGCCACCTCCAAATCCGAGAAACCGAACGATATCGCAGCAGCAGACCGAGGACGAACAACCTCCCAACACGGATATCCCAGGCAGCTCAGCGCCCGACACGCACAGAGACAGCGAAATTGAAGATATAAAGCTAATGTTGAAAAACAGGACGTACAAAGTCCATCAAGCGATCAGCTCGGCCCCCGAGATCGGCCGTGTACTGGAGGAAACTCAGAACACTCCTTTCACTCGTCGCCTCACGGATATCCAGTTTGAGCATCCTGTCTCTGCGGTCAAAATCAAGATGACCACCTACGACGGCAAATCCGACCCAAGACAGTTTCTGACAGCATTCCGAATCGCAATGGGGAGGACAAAGTTCACCGTTGAAGAGCGTAACGCAGGCTACTGCCAACTGTTTGTCGAGCATCTGACCGGGTCGGCCTTGGATTGGTTCTCTCGATTAGAGCCGAACTCGATCGACGGATACAACGACTTAACACACGCCTTTCTCAAACACTACTCGATGTATATCCAGGAGGAAGTATCAAACGCCGACCTATGGGCTATCTCCCAAGGACCGAGGGAAAGCCTCCGATCATACATCACCCGTTTCAAAGGCATTCTGGCCAAAATCACCATCACCGACAGCGAAGGTCTGCCCGCGCTCCGAAACGGCCTCTGGTATGAATCGAGCTTCCGAGAAGAACTGAAGAAAAACAGACCGAGCTCACTAGAGGACGCTCTTCACCGAGCATCGATCTTTGTTGACCTCGAGGAAGAAAAGGAAACCTTAGCCAAGAAGTTCGGGCCCAAGAGTTCGACTTCAAAGGAAAAAATCGAGAAGAGTACCGAGCAATACGAACCTCGGCAACACTACGATCAGGATTACAAAAAGGCCAAGGAGGAAGAAACCGCGAGAAAAGGGAAATCGTCGTATTACGTCGGCGATCAGTTGCAAGGACACCGACAGGACGAGGAACGCCCCCATCAGGATCAACGACAGAGTCATCCCGACCGCTCTCAAAATCATCAGCAGGATCGACCCACCCAAGGATATCAAGGTCAAAATCAAGGAAAGCCATGGAACAAGTTCGTCCGAGGAGCCGATAAAAGCAAGTTATTCTGCGAATATCATCAGCGAGCAGGTCATAGCACTGAGGAATGCAGAAACCTTCAAGCCCTCCTCTTCGCCAATTACCAAAAAGACGGAAAGAAACTAGTGCTGGATCGCAACAAACCTCACCCGAAGCAAATCAACCAGGTCACACAACCAAAGAACGAGGCCGAGCGCTTCAGGATCGTCCAGGAAGAGCGAAGGAAACAGGTTGCTTTCGACGAGGAGATTGAACAAATCAACGCAGCAGCAGCTACGGATAAAAGAGCTCGCGACGAAGAAGAGGAAGACGGAGCACATCCACCAAGGAGACGAATAAACATGATTATGGGAGGACTGCCTATGGTCAACGATTCAGTACGGTCGATAAAAGAATACGAACGGAGGGCCACGGCCGCCCAGCATTACCGACGAAACGCCACGGACGAGCTCTGAATCGGCGAGGAAGTGAGTTTCACCGAACAGGATGCCGAAGGAGTGGACCGACCGCATAACGATCCACTCGTCGTCGCCATGCGAATCGGCGACTGCGAGGTAGAAAAGATTCTGATCGACACCGGAAGCTCGGTCGACCTAATCTTTAGAGAAACGCCGCAACGTATGGAGCTCAGCGACTACCGTATCAAACCATCGACGAGACCACTAACCGGCTTCTCGGGAGACTCGATCAACACAATCGGAACAATCAAACTTCCAGTCTACGTCGGCAGAATCACCAAGCTGATCAAGTTCGTAGTCGTCGACCGACCAGCCATCTACAACGTCATCCTCGGCACGCCTTGGATTCACAAAATGAGGGCGGTCCCGTCCGCATTCCATCAATGTGTCAAGTTCCCAACCCCATTCGGCGTATATACACTACGAGGAGATCAGAGGATATCCCGCACGTGCTTCCGTATCGAGCACAAGATGCGACGCAAATCGCAGGCGTATCTAGTCGCAGAACCTCGGATTGAGCTACCACCGCCTGATCGACCGCAAAAAGACGCAGTAATACAAGTCAATATCGACATCAGAGATCCCGAGCGCTGCGTCGGAATAGGAGCCGATCTCCGCGCCGACTTACGAGACAAACTAATAGAATTCCTCAAGGAAAACGCTACAACCTTCGTCTGGACCACCAGCGATATGACCGGAGTCGACCCAACCATCGCATGCCACGAGCTGCACGTCGATCCGATTTTCAAACCAGTTAAACAGAAAAGAAGAAAGCTCGGACCCGAGCGTGCTAAGGCTGTCAACGACGAAGTAAAACGGCTTTCAAAGGCCGGTTCGATCACCGAGGTAAAGTACCCCGATTGGCTGGCGAATCCCGTTGTGGTAAAAAAGAAAAACGGTAAGTGGAGAGTTTGTGTCGACTTCACCGACCTCAACAAAGCGTGCCCAAAGGATAGCTTCCCACTACCACATATTGACCGGCTCGTAGAAGCAACCACAGGACACGAGTTGCTCTCGTTTATGGACGCCTTTGCAGGATATAATCAGATCATGATGCACCCAGACGATCGGGAAAAGACTTCCTTCATCACCGACCGCGGTACATACTGCTACAAGGTCATGCCCTTCGGGCTCAAGAATGCGGGAGCAACGTACCAGCGCCTCGTAAACCGCATGTTTGCCGACCAGCTCGGTAACACAATGGAGGTTTATATAGACGATATGCTCGTCAAATCCGCCTCAGCAGACGACCACATTAGCCACCTCACGACGTGCTTTGCGAGTTTAAACAAGTACGGAATGAAGCTGAATCCAGCAAAATGCACTTTCGCGGTCACGTCGGGAGAATTCCTCGGCTACATTGTCACAAGAAGAGGAATTGAAGCGAATCCAAAGAAAATAACTGCAATCACCGAACTGCCATCGCCAAAGAACACCAGAGAAGTCCAACGCCTAACAGGGCGCGTCGCGGCTTTGAATAGATTTATCTCACGCTCGACGGATAAGTGTCTCCCTTTCTACAATCTTTTACGAGGGAATAAGAAATTCGAATGGGACGCTAAGTGCGAGGACGCGTTTCAACAGCTAAAGACCTACCTCTCCACCCCACCAATTCTGGCCAAACCCGAGGAAGGAGAGACGCTGTACTTGTACATCTCTGTATCAACCTCGGCAGTCAGTAGCGTGCTCGTCCGCGACGATCGAGGCGACCAAAGACCCATTTTCTACACAAGCAAAATCTTCGACGACGCGGAAACACGCTACAACACACTTGAGAAACTCGCGTTAGCAGTCGTCGTCTCAGCTCGGAAGCTACGCCCTTATTTTCAATCACATTCGGTGGTCGTACTCACGAACCAACCAATCAGAACAATCCTGCACAGTCCGAGCCAGTCGGGGAGAATTGCCAAATGGGCGGTCGAGCTAAGCGAGTACGACATCGAATATAAACCCCGAACCAGCGCGAAGGCACAAGTCCTGGCTGACTTCCTCATCGAGCTACCACCCGAGCTCACTTTCAACGAAGCTCAGCCTCCAAAGGAGAAATGGATTCTGTTCGTAGACGGGTCTTCGTCAAGAAACGGTTCGGGTGTGGGAGTCAAGTCGACATCCCCGACCGGCAAACTAATCGAACAGTCCTTCCGCTTAGGTTTTCCAGCCTCAAACAACGAAGCCGAATACGAAGCACTGCTCGCTGGACTGCGACTAGCCGAAGTTGTAGGAGCAAAGCGAGTAGATGCGTTCGCCGACTCACAGCTTGTCGTAAATCAATTCAACGGGGAATACGAGGCAAAAAACGAGCGCATGGATGCATACTTAAAACTCGTCCAGGAAATCACCGCACGAATCGGGTCGGTCACGCTAACCAAGATCCCCAGAAGTGACAACTCCTCCGCAGACGCACTAGCCGCTCTAGCTTCGACTTCAGACCCCGACCTTCGTCGAATCATTCCAGTTGAATGCATAGCCCGACCAAGCATTACACCAGACGAAGTCGTGTCGCTTATTACCGAGGAAGATGAGGGGCTGGACGACGCTCACCGAAGCAACGAAGGAATTATCAAGGATAACAACCACGAGCATATCGACATTGTCGATTGGAGAGACGAGATCAAGGACTACATACTAACCGGAAAGGTTCTCGAGGATCGTTGGGCAGCTCGCCGACTGAAAGCCCGCTGTGCGCAATACGTGATAATGAAGGATGAGCTCTTCCGTTGGAGTGCATCCAAGGCTCTTTTGCGTTGTATCAACGGGCACGAAATCCAGTGGGTCACCGAGCAGACACATGAAGGAGTTGGCGGAAATCACACAAGTGGCCGAGCATTAGCCGCAAAGATAAAGCGACACGGCCATTTCTGGCCGACCATGATCGCCGACTGCGAAAGCTACGTGGCCCGATGTGAGAAATGTCAAAGGCACGCACCAAGCATACACCAGCCAGCCGAGCTCCTCACCACCGCAGCCACACCCTACCCATTCATGCGATGGGCGATGGACATTGTCGGACCGCTCCCGGCTTCGCATCAAAATAAGTTCATCCTAATAATGACCGATTACTTCACCAAGTGGGTCGAAGCCGAATCATACTCGGAGATCAAAAACCTCGACGTTCAGAAGTTTTTTTGGAAGTACATAATCTGCCGTCACGGTGTTCCTTACGAAATCGTAACCGACAACGGTTCCCAGTTCATCTCCAATCTGTTCGAAGGATTCTGCGCGAGGTGGAAGATACGTCTGAGCAAATCAACACCGAGGTACCCACAAGGAAATGGGCAGGCCGAGGCGACCAACAAAACGATCATTGACGGTCTGAAGAAGCGAATGGAAAGTAAGAAAGGCCTCTGGTCCGACGAGCTCGACGGCGTTCTCTGGTCTCATCGGACCACCCCGAGAACATCAACCGGCCAGACACCTTTTTCACTCTCTCACGGAATGGAGGCAATGTCCCCAGCCGAGATGTGCGTCCCGACAGTACGTCTGAGTATCGCGCCCGAGCACGAAGACCTTAACAACAACATGATCATCGACTGCCTTGATCAAGCAGAGGAACTACGAGACCGAGCGCTCCTACGTCTCCAGAACTATCAGCAACAAATCACGCGACACTACAACAAGAAGGTCAAAGGATGCCGTTTCATGGAAGGTGTCCTCGTTCTCCGGAAAGTGTTCGAAAACACACGGGAATACCGAGCAGGGAAACTCGGCGCAAACTGGGAAGGTCCGTATATCGTTTCAAAGATAGTAAAACCCGGGGTATACGAGCTCGTCACAATGAAGGGAGAAGCCATTCCGCGCTCTTGGAATGCAAACAAACTCAAGAGGTACTACTACTAGGCCGAGCATCTCTCGCGCCACAAAAAGCCGAGCATCGCGCTCAAAAAAAAAAAAAAAAAAACGAGCATCTCTCGCTCACAAAAAAACCGAGCCCGAGTAATATGTAAAGTGAACTACGATCGGCTTGATCCCCTTTCGGGGTACGTAGGCAACCTCTCACGAGGCTCAGCTATATCAATAATAAAATTTTATTAAGTTTAAATTCTTGTTCCAACCACATCGAACAGATCGACATCCTGGCCAGATGCTCGACACTTTGTAAGTCGGGCCAAGTTCCCGCACAAGGCTGATCGATAATAAATAAACCGAGCATAGCTCTCGTACATTGTCCCGATCAGACCTTAGGGGTAAGCCGAGCACTTACTCGCACCCGACCTGTGGTACAACGAGCACAGCCTCGAGCCCCACAACTAAGAAAGCCGGGCCCAGTTCCCGCACAAGGACGACTGACAGAAAAAATAAGCCGAACACAGTGTCGCATAACTGTCCCGGTCGGTCCTACGGGATAAGCCGAGCACCTTTGCTCGCTCCTCACTAAACCGAACACTTTATCCTTTCGTTTGTTCCGACGTGAGTATATATAAAAAGAAAAAGAGAAAACGAGAAGAAAAACAACTTCATTAAAAACGCACAAAGGCGAGAATCCGAATACAATAACACATTACAAAAAAAGAGAAGAGGATAAACAGCAAAATCTAGGAAGCCTCGGGAGCTCGATCCTCATTCTCGATCAAGTCCTGTTGATCCGGAGCAGACACCGAAGAGCCTATAGCGACCCGACCTGGACTACCCGGCGGAGTCATAGTGAAATCCTCATCAATCAGATCAGTAAATTGAATCGAAACGAGCTCCTTTTTGAAACGATCAAAATCAGAGTGAGCTTTGGCTATCTTCTCAGGAGGGATAGCAAAACAGTCCTTGACAAGGGCCTCCATCATCGACGCAACTGCAGCAGCCTGATTCATCTTTATCTGGGTCCTCCTCCCGAGCTCCTTCTCTTCATTGGCTTTCTTGATCTTAGAGAGCCGAGCCTGCGCCTTGTCCGAAACACGCTCCCTTTCCTTCAGAACCTCGCACGAACGAGATTCCTCAAGACGAGCACATTCAGACTCAAGCTTACCCTGCAGGTCGGAGACCCGAACTATCAACTCATCAGCCTCCGCCCGAGCGTTCGAGCTGTCAGTCAGGCACTGTCTGTTCTCCGTATCTAACCGAGCATTCTCGGTGGAGAGATCAGCAATCTTCGCCTCCAAGGCCAAAACTTTCTCCTCTTCAACCTTGAGGGAGCAACGGAGCGCCTCCGTAGCAGCCTCCGCCTCGCGGTATCCCTCAAGCTCGGCGATGGATCTCTCTGCTCTACCGAGCTCCCTCTTCAAGCTGCAAATCGCCCTCTCGAGCTCGACTCCCCTCTGTTCATACTCATCAAGGAGCAGATTGTAGTTGGCGAAACCCTGGAGCAGGAAAGCTAAGTCAAAACCAGATAAAATTACCAAAAAAAAGAAAGAAAGAAAGATAAGCAAAAACTCACCCGAACAAAATCCTTGGCCACTGCCTGTTTGCGATCAGAGAAATGTGTGTGCGTAACAGGAGGCAACGGTCTCGGAGGACTGTTCCTCAGAAACCGGAGCAAGTCAGCACAAGCCTCCCCATCACGAAGGAGTGGCTGGGAACCTTCATACCTCACAGCGAAGCCATAGTCTATGAACGCACCTTCACCAGGTCCACCGAGGAAAGTAAGCCTGGCGATCTCATCCAGGTTGGGAATATCTTGTTCGGTTTGAGGATCAGAAACCTCATTCCCCTCCCGACCATCCACTTCACCTTGATCAGCGACCTGATCATCACCCGGATGTTCCAGAAGAGCCACCTCATCGATATTCGGACCCTCAGCATTCCCGACCTGAGTATCTGCATTCTCGGCGGCATCAATCACCTGATCCTCGGTGGCAACGGTCTTCTTTTCTTCTTCTTCCTCACCAAGGATGGAGCATCAGCAGCCTCCTCGGTTTCCCGACCATCTTCGGGAACAGGAGGAATCCTCGGCTCAGCGGCAGTCGTTTCCTCGGGGCGCGACCTCTTCTTTTTCTTCCTTTTCT
Organism: Orychophragmus violaceus; assembly: GCA_030180135.1. NCBI lineage: Eukaryota > Viridiplantae > Streptophyta > Magnoliopsida > Brassicales > Brassicaceae > Orychophragmus > Orychophragmus violaceus. Next base: position 85,097,082 of record CM058240.1, on the reverse strand, counting down.
TCTGAGCTTCGACCGCCTCCACCGCCTCGCATACCTGACGAAACAAATCTTGATGATACTCGTTTACAAAAACCATCCCCGAGGGAACCTCCCCAACCCAAGGCGAAAATGGTCGGTTCGGATCCAGGGCATCAGGATTTACCTGAGGACCAGTAGGATTCTTCTGCTCCACGACAAGATTTTCCGGCTGATTGGTGAGATTCTCCTCAACATAGTTCACAATCTCCAGATCCATACGACCCATTTCCTTCTTCCGGCTCTTCTTCGGGACAACTGGAACGAGAGGTCTGTTGTTGTACTCGGATAAGGACTCAACCGAACGGAGATAACAGCCTGCAAAGTATATATATATTAAAGAAATCCGAGCATAAAAAAGGGGGGGAAAGTAAAAAGGCATACCTTCGTCTAAACACTCTATAGCTCGCCTGACCCGACTAGCGTGAACGTCCGGCCACCTCTGGATTCCCTGAGCAACAAGCTTGTGAAGATTCGTTAGGAAATTGTCCGGCGCCGGGAGATCAAAAGAATAACGATCTGCAAAAAAAAAATGAGGATGAGTTAGTCTATTTAGAGGAACGAGCAAAGCAGAAATAGTTACCATGAAGATGATTCCAAAGCGTCCTATATGGCCTCTCGGGATCGGGGACCGAGGCTGAATTGACCCGAACGTAAAAGTAACGGTCTTGCCAGTCGTCAACCTTAGACGGTTTCCCTATGACGACCTTCTCCCCAAAGCGAGTCCTCATACAGACATAACGAGTCCCGACGGTTGTAGGATTTATCGAAATCGTTGTTATCTCCTCGAAAAACCGAAGAGTCATATCCACTCCGCACTCGGAGGCCAAAATCATAGAGCCGACCAACTTCTGAACGGCAGGCGGACACAGCTGAGACATGGCAATCCTTCTTTCCTCACAGTAGGCCACGAGCAGCCTCGGTAAAGGAAACCTCAGATGGATATCCGTGAACCAAAAATCGTACAAACATATCCATCCCTCCGGACAGTCCCAAGGCCTCTCATGCGGCTCGGGCCTACGAAGCTCAAGCCGATCAATGCCCCCCGGGTCACAGTTATCCCTCAACCAGGCCAAGTCATCATCCGAACATTTCGTCGGAAGAACATCACGAAAGGGACGCTTTTTCTTCTCCGAGCCATCCACGGCTTTTCGCCCCGTTTTCCGAACCTTCTTAGGTCTGCTCGGCTCCAGCACAATCCTATCACACCGAGCCTGGTCCACTAAAGCCACAGCTTCCGCCTTCACTGGGAGCAAACCCAAATCCCGAACCGACGGGAGAAGCCAAGGACGAGCACCGTCGTCCTCCGAGTCTATCAAGTATGGAACCCAGAAGCTCTGCACACTACCCGAAGCAGAAGGATTGCGAGCTCGATTACCCTCGGAACTTTGGGAGATAATCTCTGTTCGCCCCGAGCTGGATGAAGAACCCTGCTGCGCAACTGACGAGCTAGGTTGAGCAGAATTCCCCTCGGACAACCTTACCGAGTAGAGGTCCCGACCCGAGGATGATGTTGTACTGGAATCAATTCTCATGACTTGCTAATAAATACAACAACAAAGCTAGAGAGAGAAAGTAAATCTTAGAGAGAAGGGAGAGCGAAGTACCTGCGAAAGGAGAGAAATGAAGACGCAGAAGAGAACGGAGCAGGATATATATAAGCGGAGCAGGAGGATTTCGAGGTAAACGTAATGATGACCCCCCTACGCAACCTTTCAGCTTCCAGCAGTCATAGGCATCATTGCGACTCTTCAGATTCTAGCCGCTTCCCAAGAAACCCTTCGCGTTCCCCGAGACAGAAACGAAAAAGCAAACGAAGCCGACCAGATCCGCATCGGATAAATATTGGCCCAACTAAAACACCGTCAAAATTCGCCGACTTCGAGTACCACGAAGATCGACGAACTGGGGGGGGCTTACTGTCATATATGGGTTTAGCACCCCATCCACTTAGAAGGCCCAATACTTATCCTTTAAGCATAGGTCGGCCCAAGAAAAACAAAATGGCCCAACAAGCAATAAGGACCCGGACGCACACGCCCGAACCGAGCTCATTACCATCGGCTCGGCTCGGCTCAACTCAAGCAAATCGGCTCGGCTACACTAGTGGCAAAAAGAACGTACGGCTCAGCCCATCTCGTCACCAAGTACGGCCCAATCCGCACGAACTCGACAAGCGGTCAACGGCCTGTAAAAAGTACGACCGTATTTTACTATAAATAGGAGTCGTCACTGTACATTAATGTAACTTTTTGGGGATTTGTGCACTTCTTACTACTTTCTCTCTCTAGAGTCAATTTCCCGAATTGTAAACCGAGCACGTCTTTCGACCTGCTCGGGAATCTGAATACCAACTACGCTCTTCGCCGAGCATATCACTCTCAACAAAGAACCCCGAACACAATCTTCTCTTCTTTCACCCCGAGCACTACTTTTACTCTTGCTTATCTCTGAATCTAGTCGGTTCTCTCTCAAGAACAACTTAGCTCCTTCGGACCGAGCACGTCAACTCTCTAGCAAGACGCGCATCCCGACCTCGTGACCATCTCGGTTATCACACTAGAGTAACACGAATGTGTATGCTCTTAGTCTCGAGGACGCTAGAATCTTCAACTTGTCATCGTCCGTGAACGTCTTTCTCAACTTCCCTGCCTTGGAAACTTTCGAAACCGCTCGTTGCTGCTGGTTTAGAACGGATACCGTAGTTATAGATTCTCCATTGCTCAGGGTCAGGGTCTTTCAGATGTTCAAGTGTAGCTGCGAACACGTACCGAACAGTTCTACGAACAAGATATATGTTTCAAAGATTGAGAAGATCACATTCTCCGGGTTGCGTTTGAAAAATGCGTTAGAACAATACTCAAAAGTCCTGAAAATCAGGGATTTCAAGGTTCAACAGCCGCAACTATCATTGCAAACGCCGAGATTCTTGAATCAGTCATCCTTTCCACGGCCCAACCAATCACAGAGAAAGGTAAAGAACTTGTTTGGTCTTATCTCAAAGCCTCACCTCATGCCTCTGTCGTCTTCGAATGATCCAAACGTTTCCTTTTGCTACCCATTAGTTTCCTTGTCCGTTACGGCAACATTTTATCATCTTAAATTTGTGTCGATTCTCTCAGTGGAACTTTGATATTAAAATCTCTCTGTTGATTCTCTGTTTCAAATAAAAGAATATGCCTTTTGGACAAGTTAAAAGACATACACGAGTGTTGATACATGTGTCCTTAACCACAGGCAACTTCTGGTGCCACTCTCACTGGACCACTTTATAATGCATAATATTTTGATTTTATTGATATGATGCAGTGCATCCTCTATTGTCTTCTTTTATCAACTCTATATATTTTATTATGTAATGTTTGCATTATTATAGATATTAGACAAAATCTCACAAAGCTTGTTTATATTAACTTATGGGTCCTCTGTTTTTCTGGTCTAAAAAGATTCAAAAAAGTTGTTTTGGTGTTATGCGTTAGAAAGATACTTTATTTTATCAGCCTTTGAGAGGCGATTTTTTTTCCCATCTCCCTTGTTCTCCATCGCTTCTTCTCCTTCCCCGATCTCCCTCTCCGGTGGTCAGTGATTCTCACCGCCACCGTGAGAGGGACCCCCTTTCTCTTTTCTTTCTAGCGGTGTCGGATCGTTGATTTTCCCCTGGTCCTCAGCCGTAGATCTGCTTTCCCCCTTTGCCACTTCGATGGTGTCGTCGGTCGTTCTGGTGGTGTGCTCCGGTGTCCTCGTTGCTGCAGCCTTGCTCGTCCTTGCTCTACGATGTCTTCTGCTTATCCTTGGCGTGAGGACAGCTGAGGTGGTGGCGGTTGCTTCGAGTTTTTGAGCTTTGCTTTGCGGTCCGTGCCGGTTCTCCTCCGACGTTTGCTCTGTAGCAGCAGTTTCACGGGTTGTGGCTTTTGGGTAGGGATTTTTCTTTGGATTTGGCTTAGAGGACGAGCTCCTCCAAAGTCTTCCTCTTCTCATCGCCCTCCCTACGCTCCTGTCGCGGCGGCTTCTGCCTCGGCCCTATCTTGCGGTGTTGCTCTTTTGGCTTTGGTTATTCTCCTCCGGTTTACTGCTTTTGCCTTTAGTGCTGGGTTTGCGGTCTCGAGTCGTGGGCTGCTTTGATTCTAGGCTTCTCTTGTGTTCTCCGTGTTGTTTGTTCTCTGTTCCCGGCTGCGGAAGAGGCTTGGAATCTTGTTTGGTTTTCAGGTGGCAAAGCGCGTTTCAACTGGTCTTTTGCTCTGTGGTTCTGAAGATTGCGGCGGCGGAGGTACGCTTCTGGGAAGGTGCTTCATTTGGAGTCTCTGCTCCGGTTCTCTCCTCGGTGGTTTTCTGTGCCGTGTGAGCTTCTTGCGGTGCTCTGTCCTTAATTCCGGTGGTCCTGTTCCGGGATTTCTTTTCTAGGGTTATCACCTTCCGGTCTGCTCCGGTTGCTTCCCTCTTTGTTGCTCCTCCGGGTTGTTGTTGTCGTTGCTCCGGACTGTGCCGCTTTGTCTAGCCCGTTGTGCTCGGTGGAGTTTTTGGTGATGGTGTTCTTCTCTCTTTGGTTTTGTTAGCTTCTCGGCCTCGACAAGGTGGGCTTCTCTTCTCTTCTAGGTGTTTCACCTCCCTTCTCCTCCTGTTGTCGTCGAGCTTCGCGGGGTCTTGCTAGTCTCCGGCTTTTCTCGGTTGTGCGAGATCTTCTCCTTTGCTAATATCCTTTTAGTATCCTTATGCTTATTCTGTTGTTGTTGCTTTGCATTTGATTTCATATGTCGTTCTTATTTGCTATTTTACAATGCTGTAACATTCCCCATTTTATTAATGCAACAAATTTTGTCAAAAAAAAAAAGACTTTATTTTATATGATGTAATAGGTGACAGAAACTTATTTGCATAATAATGTTGATAAAGATGTGTTTTTAATATTCAACTATAAATTAGGTTCGTTAATTGATTCTTTCTGTAGGCTACCAAACAAAACAAGAAAAAAATCTGCTTGGCTGGGATATTTCTGCTCTTGTAATTACCAGAATAAAGCCAAATAAAACAAAAGGAAAGCTATGTTTTCGTGTGGTGAATTTTGTGTTCTATTTGTTGATCTAATTTGTTTTTTTATCTGTTATTACTATGCGTTAGACAATTGAGGAATTATGTAATTAACGTTTTTCAGTAAATGGACTAGCAAAATAAGAAACAGAATATTGAAAAATTAATTATGATTTACCTTAAATGTAAATATGTTAGACGACACAACCTAGCTTAGTTCGAAGGCCAGTCATGAACACGAGTAAAATAAGGATGAAGTTCCGATTTTTATTTGGGCAAATCGCATTAATAGCATAAAAAACATGATTTGTCAAAAATATAGCACCAAGGAAGAAAAATCATAAAAATAGTACAAAAATATGTTTTGTCATTAAATTAGCCCTAACCGTTAACCTTAAATACTAAACCCTAAACCCTAAATACTAAACCCTAACCTTAAATAATAAACCCTAAATCCTAAATACTAAACCCTAAATTCTAAATAATTAACCCTAAACCCTAAATTATATAATGATATAAAAGTCTTTAAAATTAAAATAATGCTAAAAATGTGAATTATTTCCCTTGGTGCTATATTTATGATAAGGTATGTTTTTTGTGCTATTTTATGCCTTTTCTTTTTTTATTTTTATATAAGGCAAAACAACATTTTAAAAAAAAAACAGATAAAATATATTATTTTGTCTTTATAACTTAGTTTATAAAAATCATATAAATTCAGGGTCGGTATTATCTAGCTTTATATGAATCTGTACTAAAAAGAACTTGAAGAATATTAAATCTGTAGCATGTCTCTCCAAAAAGCTTGGATTGACTTATATGTCATGTTGAAAAACAAACCTAATAATCTCAAAATATCAATGGAGAGCACAAGTTTATATCAACTTGTGACATGTTATTTTAAGCAATTAACAAAAATGCGTGGAACATTTTTTTGGTTACGGAGGCTATATCAGTGATCTATATATACCGACTTTACACGTTTCCAAAACAATATAATTTGATAAATAGCGTATCAATACTATTAAAAAATTAGAGTCATAAGAAAACTAACATTTTATTCATGTGTTATTTACAAGTTATGTCATTGCATATTAATGATTTAATTAAATTTTATTAAGGGTAATTAAAGAATATAACATTATCTCTACAATCCATGTTTTCAAACAAGACAATTACTAAACATATAGCCAAACAACCAAAATATAATGGATCTCACTTTCCTAATTAATTAAAATTAAAACAGATATATATACAATCATTAAACTATTAAATCAACGGATAAATATAACTAAATAATTTATACATTAACTATTTTGTATATATAAGTTAATATTCTCTGCACGAAAAAGTTAATATTCTCTAATTTATGATTTAATTTAAAATATATTTATATTATATTTTATTATCTTCTTTATTTTGTTTCAAATATATATATATGTATATTTATTATTATTGATGTTTTTACGATTGCACTTTTTAGCGGGTTCTTCCATCAAATTGCAAAATATTTTTAAATCATTGAACGGGTTGAAAAATAAATTAGTCAATTTCGATTATAAATTTTTTTAAAAAATATTTGCATGAATTTAAAAATATATATATATATATATATATATAATAATTTCGGTTGATGAATTTTAAACTTAATAAAAATATTAAAATTATTCTATATTTATATTATTCAAATATTTGAGGCGTCAAATTATGCTTTATATTTGAATGCAGTTTTTTAACGGGTTGTTCCATCAAATTTACAAATTATATATACCCTATAACTTGTGTTAATTATTAAATATAAAAACATAATAATTTTTTATAAATATATGTTGTTTTATAAAATAATATTTTACATAAATACAATAAAAATTAAACTTATACCACATAACTTTTACAATGGTTGTTTTCATATATATTTATATTTTCAAATCATGATCTTACAATACAACACGAATTAAAATATATAATGCGAAATCGTTATTTTAATCTCTTTATTTTTACGATATATCTCCTTCGAGATAATACATAATTTTTTTAAAACTAAATTATTAACTCACTTTTTATAATGCGGTTTAAACAATTATAATCAAACTTAAATTGCATAATTAAAAATCTAAATTACTATTAATAAAATAAATAAAAATTAAAATTTGTAAAAAATAAATAAATCCATCAAAATCTAGTTGACAGATTAAAACATAAACAACAAAATAAAGACCACTGGACATGGTAGATTTTATTATTAAAGAAAAGGTGACCACAACGAAGGTGATGGAAAATGAAAGATCAACTTTAGTTTTAAATGTATAAATATTGTCACTTATTTTGACACCTTGCCCTACAATGTTATATTAAATTATACTATTTGTGTGGCTTAAAATTTGAGATTCTTTTTTCATCCGTGATATGTAAGTCTGTCTTCTTCATGCTTTTAGCTAATGGACGGACTTTGCATCTCACCCATATGTTAAAATACCTAAAATTATATAATTTTAAATACAGAAATATAATATATAAACAGATAACCGGGATTCCATGGTAAGAAACCTGGGAAGAGGAAGCAAGAGAAACGATGAGGAGACATGAACATAACTCAAAACATATGGAATCTTCAGATAGAGCTGTGGAAAGAATGAGACAAGTCCATGCCAAATTGAAACGTCCTTGCATTGTTCTCTAATCTTAAACGTCTCTTTCCTTTTACTTTTACGATTTATCTCAAAGGCTTTTAGAATAAATCTCATATATTTGGTATTAATTTTGCATGATGTTTGGAGATTTCTTTGCTAGTTTCCGCTCTCTTGTTGAATTGAGACTTCTTCGTACAAATACCACTCTCGTAAAAAGTCAAGTTATTTAGTCTCGAGGATGTTAGAATCTTCAACATTTCGTCGTACGTGAACCTCTAGTTATCAACTTTCCTGTCTTGGAAACTTTCGAAACCTCTGGTTGCTGCTGGTTTAGATCGGACACCTTACTTATAGATTCTCCATTGCTCAGGGTCTTTCAGATGTTCAAGTTTACCTGCGAACACGTACTGAACAGTTCTCGCGAGTGTACGATCAGGATATTAGCTTCAAAGCTTGAGAAGATCACATTATCCGGGAACAGTACCCAAATAAATCTTCTGAGTTTTTCACCGTCTTTACCTGATGCTTTTCTTGCCCTCAGCGATCGTAAGTCATATATAACTATATCGAATGTTGTGACACACCTCCCATATTGTTATCTCTTCTTCTGGTTTTTCCTTTTACGGTGAAAATATAAGAGATATGATTAGTGATACTTCTCAATATTCGATTGTATTAGATATGGAAGCTACACTTATTGCATAAGCCCTAGATGTATATATAAAGTGTCAATCGTTGTACATTAACATTGTGTCTGTATATATAAAGTGTCAATCGTTGTACATTAACATATATGAGAAACATACATTCTATTATGATATCAAGAGCTTGGTGATACTCATCAAAAAAAAAAAAAAAGACGATACTCATCAAAAAAAAAAAAATTCTTTTCATTTCTCTCGGCTGTCCTACTTCCTGTCTCTATACTCTCTTCTCTGTCTTTATACAGTCCCTCTCCTTCCTTAGTCTTCAATGGCTACACACAACACAGCCGACATCATAAACACAAACACATCTGAGCAACTACTTCAAGTTAACATGGTTAACATCACAAAGCTCACACCTCTCAATTACCTCACCTGGAAAAATCAGATCCACTCCCTTCTGGATGGATGCGATCTCGCTGGTTACGTTGACGGAACAAAGCCATCGCCCTCGGCATACATCACCGTCAAGGATGTTGTCAGCCCCAATCCAGATCTCATCAAATGGAAACGTCAAGACAAACTTATTTACAGCGGTCTTTTGGGTACCATCACACCAACAATTCAGCCTCTTGTCAACAACACAACTTCCAGTGCTGAGCTCTGGCGAACCGTTGCTGCGACCTACGCAAAGCCAAGCCGTGGTCATATACAGCAACTAAAACTCCAGTTGAAAAACACAGTCAAATCTGACAAAACCATTGACGAATACCTGCAGGGTCTCACGACTCGGTTCGATCAGCTAGCACTCCTGGGCAAACCTGTCGACCATGAAGACAAGCTGGAATACATACTAGCAGGCTTACCCGAAGAATACAAGTCAGTTGTTGACCAAATCGAAGGTCGAGACATACCTCCTACCATCATCGAAGTCCATGAGAAGCTTCTGACAAAAGAAGCCAAGCTCCTGTCGAGTGTTCCTGTTCTTCCCGAAAATACACCAGCGTCTGCTCATGTTGCCACAGCTCGTTCTCGTCAGTTCAAACCGTCGCAGCAATCCAACAAAACCTGGCAGCAGACGAACACTTACCCCAATCAGTCAAACCGGAGTGATAATCGTAATGATAATCGCACCACAAAAGGATATCAGGGTAAGTGTCAAATTTGTGGGGTATTTGGGCATAGTGCGAGGAGATGCTCACAACTACAGCAGCATCAGTCACCAGCCTCGCCGTTCCAACCCTGGCAGCCCATAGCAAATCTAGCGCTCAGCAACTCGACTCCGTCAGATGCGTGGCTGATGGACAGTAGCGCAACTCACCACATGACGAGCGACCTTCACAACTTGGCGATGCACAGTCCATACAAAGGTGACGATTCCGTATTGATTGGCGACGGTTCTGGTCTTCTAATTTCCCACACTGGTTCTGTTTACTTACTCCCTGCACCCAAAAACATAACCTTAAATAATGTTCTTTGTGTTCCAAATATCCATAAAAACCTCATTTCAGTTTATCGCCTTTGCAAAACTAATAATGTTTCTGTGGAATTATTTCCTACTCACTTTCAGGTGAAGAAGCTGAACTCGGGGGTCCCCTTGGTCCAAGGCTTCGTCAATAATGAGCTGTACGAGTGGCCGGCATCTCCGCAAACTCTCAAAGCCTTCTTCACCTCAACAACTCCAAAACTATCCATTACCGATTGGCATAACCGTCTAGGCCATCCCTCTTCTTCTATTTTGAATGTTGTTGTTTCCAATTTTTCTTTATCCTGCACCAAATCTGTACCAGTCAAAACTCTTTGTTCAGATTGTGCAATAAACAAATCTCACAAACTTCCCTTCTCTCAATCTTCCATAACATCAACCAGACCATTACAATACCTCTTCACTGACCTCTGGACCTCACCAATCCAATCAATTGACAACTATAAGTACCTAGTACTTGTAGATCACTATACAAGATATACATGGCTATTTCCTCTAAAAACCAAAGCCCAAGTCAAAGAAACCTTCATACCTTTCAAAGCTCTTGTTGAAACCCACTTCAACACAAAACTGGACACGCTCTACTCAAATAACGGTGGCGAATTCATCGCCTTACGGTCGTATCTCGCTGGAGCAGGAATCTCACACTTGACATCACCACCACACACGCCTGAACACAACGGACTGTCGGAGCGTAAACACAGGCATGTGGTGGAGACAGGTCTGACACTGTTAACTCACGCTGGAATGCCAAAGGAATACTAGTCATACGCGTTTAATGCCGCGGTGTATCTCATCAATCGCCTCCCATCTCCTGTCACTGATATGAGCTCGCCGTACCAGAAACTATTTGGAATTGCTCCGAACTATCTCAAGCTCCGCACCTATGGGTGTCTCTGCTTCCCCTGGCTGAGACCCTATAACAACCATAAGCTTCAGGACAGATCAACACCGTGTGCTTTCATCGGGTACTCTACGACTCAGTCTGCGTACCTGTGTTTGCAACCCATGACTGGCCGAGTCTATGTCTCTCGCCACGTTAAATTTGACGAGACAGTGTTTCCCTTCACTCAACAACACCCACAGCACAACCCAATTTCCTCATCGGAACCAACAATCATCCCGTCCGTCATCCCACCGGTCACGACCATACCCATATCGCCGCCGCTCGTACAGTCGCCGCCTCCTGAACAGCTGCCACCGATGGGACCACCGAGGTCAGCCTCTCGCCTGGAAGCTTCGTCGGACTCAACTCCGCCGAGAGAGGAACGTAATTATATCGAGGTATTATCGCCTTCCTCTAACCCCAATCCTAAAACCGGAAGCAACTTACTCGCCCTAAACCAGCATCAAACCGAACCCCCACAAACCATACCTCACTCTGAAACCCAATCCCAAATCGAGGCCCACCTAACACCATTTACCCCCTCCGGCCCAAATCCACACAACACCTATAACCCCACCAGTACAAAATACCCCTCCGGCCCAAACCCAAACTACACTTATATCACCACCAATAACAACTATTCTACAGGCCCATACCCAACATCCTGATCTAACTCAGCCTACTATCGTAACCCAAGCTGCCACCCACCCGAACTCTTCTTCCTTACCCGAATCAACTCCGACCATTACCACTGTTATACCACCACCACCACCACCACCTTCCCCGAACATACACGATATGCAAACCCGCCGTAAAAACAATATAATTAAACCCAATCCAAAGTACAACCTTGCAATTGCTCTCTCCAACCTCAGTCCTTTAGAACCCCATACTTTAACCCAAGCATTGAAAGACCAGAACTGGCGCGCAGCAATGTCGGAAGAATTGGATGCCTTCGCTCGCAATCAGACTTATGAGCTCGTTCCTCGCCAACCTCACTACAATGTTATAGGCTGTAAGTGTATTTATAAAAACAAATTTCACCCCAATGGCTCTCTTAACAGGTGCAAAGCGAGACTTGTCGCGAAGGGATATGCACAACAACTCGGACGCGATTACACCGGCACGTTTAGTCCGGTGGTCAAGACCACAACCATTCGTCTTGTCCTCGCCATAGCAGTCACCAAATCATGGAATGTTCAACAGCTCAATGTGAACAACGCCTTTATTCAGGGGACACTTACAGACGAGGTATATATGGATCAACCACCAGGATTTGTCAACACAGATCATCCATCACATGTATGCAGATTGCGAAAAGCGATATACGGCCTTAAACAAGCACCGCGTGCCTGGTACACAGAACTACAAAACTACTTGCTCAGCCTTGGATTCATGAACTCTCTTGCAGACACGTCCCTATTTGTGCTTCGCCGCGGTACGAGCCTCGTCTATCTTCTTGTGTATGTGGACGATATCCTCATAACTGGCAGCGACGCATCCTTCGCCTCCTAGCTGAGAGATTCTCGGTCAAAGACCCGGAACAACTCAACTATTTCCTAGGCATAGAGGCTCATCGCACTCCATGAGGTTTGCATCTCTCCCAGCGGAAATACGTTTGCGATCTCTTACACCGCTATGATATGCTCCACGCCAAACCAGTGCTCACGCCCATGGCCTCATCACCGAAACTGACGCTCACCTCCGGTACGTCTCTAACTGATCCAACTGAATACATGCAATTAATTGGGAGCCTGCAGTATTTGGCCTTCACACGATTGGACATAGCATATGCGGTTAACAAGCTGTCTCAATTCATGCATCGCCCAACACAGGATCATTGGCAAGCAGCCAAGCGAATTCTCCGATATCTAGCAGGGTCTCCAATACATGGCATCTTTTTCTCTAGGAAAAACACACTCAACATTCACGCTTTCTCGGACTCAGACTGGGCAGGAGACTCAGATGATTATCTGTCCACCAATGCGTATATCCTCTACATGGGTTGTCATCCCATCTCGTGGAGCTCGAAGAAACAAAATGGTGTGGCAAGATCATCAACGGAGGCAGAATATCGCGCTGTAGCAAATACATCGGCTGAGATAAGATGGGTATGTAATCTGCTCACTGAACTTAGGATTTCCTTACCACAACCACCTGTTGTCTACTGCGACAATGTTGGGGCAACATTCCTTTGTGCCAATCCGATCTTTCACTCTAGGATGAAACACATTGCCATCGATTATCATTTCGTTCGAGGTCAAGTAAGGCAGGGAGCGCTTCGTGTGGCTCATATCAACACCAAAGATCAACTAGCTGACGCACTAACTGAAGGAATGTTTAGATCAATCCTGATTCAATTATAGATTCAGATCATCCTAAACATGCGGATCTAGGTTCTCTTGAATAGAAAAAATGATGATCTCACCTTTTACCTGTTTTGTGCAGCGGAAAGGGGAACAGGTCAGAGATCAGAGATACACCGAGAGATGAATCCTCCAGAGGTTCACACACGCACACCAATCAGGAAGAAGGCTGCTAGGCCACTAGGGGAACTCGGCGCAGAGGGAGAGAGATTTTTCGGCTAGGGTTTTTGGTTCTGAACTCGAGTTTTATTTATAAAACTTGTCTGGTTCCGTTTGGGCCATTTGGCCCAAACACCAATTAACTCGACGGCATTCGCGCACTGTGTCGATCGACACACCTTGTGTATCGATCGACACACAGTGGCTAAACCGTTTTATTCTCTCTAAGTACAGTAAATGCCTAGCACTTTTACCGTACTTCTGCTAAACCGTTCCTACACATTTTCCTGTTAGCTTAGGCGTGTGACCCATATGGGATCATATAATAAAGGCAATAAGTCCAAGACTTATAGATCATGAGCGGACTCTAGCAAGCCATCATGACCCCCAGTATTATATGACTTATGTCTGATCATTGACATACTCTTACTTTCTAGAGTCAGTACCGAGATTACTGGACACAATTCCAACAATCTCCCACTTGTACTGGAATCTCTGTATTCATAATCCTTTTGTCTCAATATCTCGATTAGTCATAAGGCAAGATTAGTGTCATCCTTATAAAGCCTAATCTTGTTCATCGGACTCTGATTCGATACTGACAATCCAAACGACTCGGGACAGTCCGTTTGAGCATGGCCATGCATTTTCCAGTATTCAAATCTCCGATTGGCCTAGAGATATTCACTCCATTTATATTGGAGGGACAAATCCCGTCTTGTTCCATCACTGTAAACTACTCATTTCATAATGTACCCAAACAAGGTCCTTATAACTATCGCAGAACGACAGCGTTAGACAATGATCAAAGTGCATCAGTCCATGTGCAGTCACATGCATGCGAACTCAGGTCTAAGGACTATACTCTATAGTCGTAGTAAGAATCTCTTATGACACAGATATAAATATCCTGAAGAGTTCTTATAAGCGGGTCTTGTCCGGTCGTATGTTCCCCAACATACACCTATGTACTGACTTTGATGCCGCGCATCTATGACACACTGAGACTTTGTCATAAGTCACGTACCAATCCAGTCTCACACGGTTGTTGGTGTTCCAATTTCAACAACCTTCGACTAGGGACATAATGATATAAGTCATTTATCAAATATAGGGTCTCATGATCAAGCTAAATGACTTTGATAACTCAAGATCAAGTCATTTACTTCGATGACCTATAAAATGGTTTATATCACTTTGGAACGATTATTTCATCACAGTTAAAATAATCTTGAAATAATAATTTCATTAAACATCTTAAATGTTGTACAAGAACATATCAATAACTAAATAAAGCCCTTTACTAACTCCCACTGAAATTAAGACTACATCTTAACTTCACTTATCCTACAGCTACAGTCCGTGACTCGTGCTTAGGGCTAAGGAGTGGCTTCGTTAATAGTTTAGCAACGTTCTCATTTGTTGAAACTTGCTGATCTACTTAACATCTCTGTCATTTATCTCAAGGTGTTTGGACCTCTGATGTGCAGCTAGTCTTATCTATGCTGGGAATCACATCAAGTTCAGTGACGAACTCTTCTTTCCAAACAACCTCTTTCGCCGCTTTCCAAGCTGCGAAATGTTCAGTTTAAGTCATGGAGTCAGCAACAGTGCCTTGCACCGCCAGACAGACACAAGATATAACCGGACTGTGACCAGAAATCATCTTTGTCTGTTGGAAACTTGCCTTTCAGACTCTGCTGATTTGTAGCACATCACTTTCTCCGTAAATCAAGAACTTATCCTTAGTATTCCTCAAATACTTTAGGACATACTTTAGGAAACTTGATTCTTTGCTGGATTTGACTGGTCTTTACTTGTCTTGCTTAACATTAAAGCAACATCAAACAAGTACGTTTCATGGCATACATGATAGATCCAATTACCGAAGCATATGGAATCCTATCCATGCATTTAAGCTCAGCAGTTATCGTAGGATACTGTATCTTGCTTAACTTAATGCCATGTGACATTGGCATAAAACCCTTCTTGGAATGCTGAAAACGTGTAGGACTTTGTCGGGATAAGAATCCTGACTTTGTCCTACCAGCTCTTTCGGATCTCTATCTTTAGATCCAAAATCCAAGAACTACGTGGCTTTACCCATGTCAATCATTAGAACCAACTCCCAAGCCAGTCCTTAACCGACTGCAGCATTGGGACGTCCTTTCCGAGAATCAGTATGTCTTCGACATACAATATGAGAAATGCAATATCGCTCCCACCAATCTATTAGTAAACGCACAGTTCCAATTCGTTCCTGTTCAAGTCAAAATCTTGACTAATTCAACAGAACGAAGATTCCAACTCCGATATGTTTGCTTCCATCCATGAATGGATCGATGAAGCTAACTTACATAAAATGTAATTTTTCGGAGTCCGGGCTCACTTTCGCTTCTTTGAATTTCACAGATTCGTCGCTTTCAATGATCATCAGATCATGCGAACTTTCAATGATTATCAGGTTCAACTAATGACGAGAAATCACTCTCGGATTAGTAACTGATTCATTCATATCTGCGAACTTCAGGCTCCACAGGTGTAGATTCTACAGAAATCTGTAAATCCTTCCGCTGCTCTCCCTCAATAGGTAAAGCAGCCTCCTGTATTTCTCGAATTTCTTCGAGTTATACTTTTACTCCCACTGTTCTTCTTGGAAAATAACTTCCTTCTTAGAAAACAGAATGGACGTAAAAGTAACAAGCCTTGGTTTCCTTCGGACAAGGCTCCACAGGTGTAGATTCTACAGAAATCTGTAAATCCTTCCGCTGCTCTCCCTCAACAGGTTGAGCAGCCTCCTGTATGTCTCGAATTTCTTCGAGTTATACTTTTACTCCCACTGTTCTTCTTGGAAAATAACTTCCCTTCTTAGAAAACAGATTGGACGTAAAAGTAACAAGCCTTAGTTTCTCTAGGACAACCAGCGAAGTAGCACAACTACAAATACTCAGTAAAGACAAATTTGGATCGATTCCAATCCACATTTACGTGGTGTCTTTCAACTGATATTGGTGGAACTATTTAGCGTAAACTTAGATATTTCTAGAGCGTTATTCTTAAAATATCATGGAAGATTCGTGTGATTCATCTTTAATCATTTCTAATAAGATCTGATTCTTTCTCACAGAAAACACCTTCAATTTTTTAGGAGAAATGAGCTGTGAAACGATTTCACACTCATTCAGATGATCACATAATCAATGACTTAAGTATTCTCACTCGTGATTTTAATCCAGAGTCTTAATACTTTTGTCATTCAGATCCTATACTTCATTCTGGAACTCTTTCGACCATGTCAAAGAATTCCGACTTGTGTCTCATCAAATGAACACAGTCATACTCACTGAAGTAATCAGTAGAGACAATGAAGTACAGGAGATTTTTCTCTGGCATTACTGCTCATTGGGCCACATACATGAGTATGTTCCAGGTCCAATAAGCCTTTGGGCTTTTCTCTAGCTCGGCTAAGATAGGCCCTTTACCTTTTGGTCTAGTAAACAGAATTCAAGTCTCATAAGATATTTTATCAAATGAGCCCAACAGTCCATGACTATGGGATTTCTGAATCCGACTTACTCTATGTGACCAAGACTTTATGCCAAGAAAAATCAGGTTTAATTCATCAGATTTAAACCAATTCGGTATTTATGTTACATTTAGGCACTCTTTGGTTTAAGATATAAAACCCATTCCATGAATAGGGTGCTACAATTAATATTTCATTAAGATCAAAAGAACAAAACTTGTCTTTTATCAAAATGAAAAACATTCAAATTCTTACAAGAAAATGAAAGACAACTCTGCTTAAAGCAGGTACATTGTAGCAATTACTTAATACAAAACCAAGCCTCAAAGGGATCTATAAGTGAAAACCCTACGGCTGAGGCAGCATCCCAAGCTCCTTCCAGACATGTAGTTTCACTTGCCCTTCCTTCAACGTTCTACTGTTGCTTAGGCTCTGCATATTATCACAAATATCAGTGCCACAACCAGTATCCAATACCTTTAAGGTAGAACTTGAAGTAATAACATGAATACCTGAGGAAGTAGTCGCATACATCGACTTTAACTCCTCATCATCTTCCATGAATTTAATGCAATCTCTCTTCCAATGCCCTGTCTCCTTACAGTAGCAGCACTTACCAACGTAAGAGGTATCTGACTCGGGCTCAGAAGACACACGCTTGCCATGATTCAAAATCTGGACAACTTTGTCTTCACCCTTGTCAGCATTAGGTTTAGTAAACCTACCCTTCTCGTTCATGAGATTGTACAGGGTACTCTTCACGTTTGGCTCAACTGTCTTGAGCATATCATGCAGTTCAGTCAACGTCTTCGTTAAGCCTTTCTTGATATAGTTCCTTACGAACTTATCATAGCTTGACGGCAGTGACTGCAGAATGATCTCAGTTGCCAATTCCTGGCTAACTGGATAATCCAGTTTCCTCAGGTTATCAATGTAACCCATCATTTTACTGACATGAGGACTCACTGGATTATCATTTGGTAGCTTGCAGCTAGTGAGAGACTTAACCAACCGGTATCTCTCCACTCTTATCTGCTCATGAAATTTCAATTTCAGGCTGCTGATCATCTCTATTGGCGACTCCATGTTCTCATATTGCTTCTGCAAGTCTGAATCCATGGTCGCCAATATCAGACCACGCACATCTACCGCATCATTATAATGCTTATTCCAAGCATCATATACTGCATGAGAAGCATTGGACCCGATCCTCACGGGGAGAGCTCTCTCAAGGACATAGTCCTTTCTCTCCTGTCTGAGGACTAGCCTCAGGTTCCGCGACCAAATCAAGAAATTTGATCCGTTCAGCTTGTCCATCTTAAGGACAGACCGGATCGAGAAAGTGTTTTGATTTTTTGTGCTAGTCATAACTGAAAATTAAGATAAAAGGATTTTGGTTAATATGTTCAATATGATTAATCTCGTATTAAATTTAATATAATTAATCACGCATTATATTCAATAACATAAGTTACCCTCAATAGAATATAATGATTCCAAGATCCACATATAACTAAGATCAAAGTGGGCCACTGGCCATCACCCAACCTTAGCTTATATCGGTAAGCCCTATATCGGCTAATTATATCCGTGATATAACTCTTGGTTGTGAATCTGGGCCCGAGGCCCAATCCACTCTGATGTCTCAAGGCCCGGGACTCCCGATGGCCCAGTCAAGAAAACCAGACTATATAGTCATGTAATCATTAATGTCTGGGACTCCCAATGACATTTATGAATCACAAACCGTCTTACCCACGCAAAAGCAGACACCCTCACACTGTAAGGCCATGAATACAATTGAATGGGCTTCAACAGCTGACATAGCCTGGACAAGACATCCAACGCTTGATATTATTTGAGGTTCGTAGGTTTATTTTAAAATCTTATTCCCAAAATAGAAGATTACTATTTCGGGAAACTTTCATTTTAGGAAACCTACTAATTTTGGAAACTTTCTAAAATTGGAAACTTTCTAAAACCGGAACTTTCTAACTTTAGAAAATTTCTTAAAATCCGAATCATGCAAATCTAGAAAATTCTAATTTAAGAAACTTTCTAATTTCAAAATATCGGAAACTTTAATTTAAAATCGATTTATATCCTTTATAAAATAAATTTTAAATTAATCTGAAGAAAGACTCAAATAATTGGCCCAATTGTTTTAACTTCTTGGCCCGAGGCCCAAGAATTGGTCCATGTCCAAGACATGACCCAATTGTCCAATTAAATGACATAACCGGTCTGGTTCATTAAAATTGGTCTAACCAAATTTTAATTACTACGATGACCACAATTGTCAACCGGTTATTTACTAAACCGGATTTTCTCAATTTATTTGGTCCAACCAAATCAAATTAGAAAATCCTGGTTTAGGCACTAAATCCAATAATTCTTTCGACATTGGATTTCTTATCCCGGTTTAACCAGACTTAATAAAATTATTAAATCTGTTTATTAAACCAGGATGAATTAATTTTAATAAAATTATTAAACCGAGCCTTAAACCAAGCATGTCGATCGATGAACCAACCGTGTCGATCGATCCATCAACCGCATCGGTCGATGCTCTTAGCATCGATCCTGCATCGATCGTGCATCGATCCTGTATCGATCGATGCTCTCACGCATGCACGGAACCGAGCCAAAACCCTAACCGTGTCGATCGATGCACCAACCGCATCGGTCGATGCACCAACATCGAACCTGCATCGATCCTGCATCGATCGATGCTTTCACGCGTTAACAGGGTTAGCCGATAGACTGTATCGACCGATCCATGCGATCGTATCGATCGATCCATGCGATCGCAGTCGATACTGACTTTTGAAAAATCGCATTCCAAGTCAATATAGCTTGGATTTGCGATTTCATATGTGTTTAGGTTTCAATTCCTTGTTGCTTAAGTGATTTCTCTTATCAGTAGTTGATTCAAAACACTTTTAAACAAGAAAACAATCCTAAACATGAATCTAAACAAGAAAAACCAGAACCTGGCTCTGATACCACTGAAGGAATGTTTAGATCAATCCTGATTCAATTCTAGATTCAGATCATCCTAAACATGCGGATCTAGGTTCTCTTGAATAGAAACAATGATGATCTCACCTTTTACCTGTTTTGTGCAGCGGAAAGGGGAACAGGTCAGAGATCAGAGATACACCGAGAGATGAATCCTCCAGAGGTTCACACACGCACACCAATCAGGAAGAAGGCTGCTAGGCCACTAGGGGAACTCGGCGCAGAGGGAGAGAGAGTTTTCGGCTAGGGTTTTTGGTTCTGAACTCGAGTTTTATTTATAAAACTTGTCCGGTTCCGTTTGGGCCATTTGGCCCAAACACCAATTAACTCGACGGCATTCGCGCACTGTGTCGATCGACACACCTTGTGTATCGATCGACACACAGTGGCTAAACCGTTTTATTCTCTCTAAGTACAGTAAATGCCTAGCACTTTTACCGTACTTCTGCTAAACCGTTCCTACACATTTTCCTGTTAGCTTAGGCGTGTGACCCATATGGGATCATATAATAAAGGCAATAAGTCCAAGACTTATAGATCATGAGCGGACTCTAGCAAGCCATCATGACCCCCAGTATTATATGACTTATGTCTGATCATTGACATACTCTTACTTTCTAGAGTCAGTACCGAGATTACTGGACACAATTCCAACACTAACAAAACCTCTGCAACGAGCACAATTCCTATTACTACGTGACAAGATTGGTGTCGCTTCCGCCCCTCCATCTTGAGGGAGCGTATAAGAGATATGATTAGTGATACTTCTCAATATTCGATTGTATTAGATATGGAAGCTACACTTATTGCATAAGCCCTAGATGCTTCCATTGTGTCTGTATATATAAAGTGTCAATCGTTGTACATTAACATATATGAGAAACATACATTCTATCAGAAAACCCAGTAGGACCTGACGTCAGGTCCTACTCTAAACAGCATCGGACTGCGTTAGAAAAATGTTCAAAGTCCTGAAAAACAGGGATTTCAAGGTTCAAGAACCGCAACTATATCAGTGTTGAAGCATGTGATTGCAAACGCCGAGATTAATTCTTGAATCAGTAATCCTTTCCACGCCCCAACCAATCACAGAGAAAGGTAAATAACTAGTCTTGTCTTGTCCCAAAGCCTCGCCTCATGCCTCTGTCGTCGTCTTCCAATGATCAAAATGTTGACCTTTTGCTACCCCTTAATTTCCTTGTCGGTTACGGCAACATTTTATCATCTTAAATTTGTTTCGATTCTCTCAGTGGAACTCTGATATTAAAAAATCTATGTTGATTATCTGTTTCGAATGAATATGCCTTTTGGACAAGTTAAAAGACATACATGAGTGTCGATGTGACCTTAACCACAGGCAATTTCTTGTGCCACTCTCACTGGACCACTGTATAATGCATAATATTTTGATTTTATTGAATCGATGGAGCATCCTATATTGTCTTCTTTTATCAAATCTATATATTTTATTATATAATGTTTGCATTTTATATATATATATATATGTGAGAGTTGTCGCTATTTGGTCGGGTCAACGCGCGGATCTTAACCGGGTTGCGGGTTAAAGCAGTTGGGCAAGGAAGTGTGAGTCCAGCTCGATACAATCATAAAACGAACAAAACCCAACTGGGCCGTTAGCTGAAAATTGGCCCAGTTGGAAGTCGTTATAAGCAGCTAACGGTCATCGTCTTCAAAGAGACGAGTTACAGAGGAGAGAAGAAACATAGAGTATTCGTTGGTTCAAGACTACACGAAACAAGAATACAACAGGAAAGGAGATAGCGATTAGTTGGAGGAAGATCTTGGCGGTGAAGCTCAATATCTCCGGTAAGGACCTCGGCGCTTGGTCCCTGATCCTACGGAAGTCTGTCTTCTCCGGCGACGAGCAGAGAAGTCATCGGTATCTCTCTCTCTCTAAGGAACGCTTCCCGATTAAGGTTCAATAGCTTGCTCTTCAAGTACCTGTGATCAAGAACGATTGTGTTAGTTGCTTGATTATACATAATTTGATCATAGTGCAAGTTTGGTGGTTTGGATCCACCCCCAGACAGTAGCTTCGGTGAAGTTTGGGTCACCAATTTCTTGTGTGTTCAAATCACATTATCAATTCCGCAAGTACAAACCTGAATTGAACATTAACAAGGCCAAATTTAGAACACTAGTAAGTCAAGGTTAATCGGACTTAAAGACTTAACAAGTGGTATCAGAGCCAGGTTCTTGGTGCAAGAAGATCACGGTCCAGTGATCTATGAATGTTCGGGATCTGAGGTCTATCGGATCAAGGAGGGAAAGGAGGAATGCGATCCAAGAAAGCAACATATCGTAATCATGGAAGTTGTTAAGAAGTTTGAGATGGAGAAGTTCGACGGGAAAGGTGATTTTGGTATGTGGAAGTTTAGAATGCTAATGGCTTTAGAACTTCAAGGACTGGGACAAGTTACTCGAGAAATCACAGGCGAAGCTACATCGGGTGATAAGGATGATACTAAGGATGGGGAGCCATTGACTGAGAAACAAAAGAAAGACAGGGATGTTCGAGCAAGGAACCTTATCTGCTTGTGTCTTTCTACGATCGTACTATGAAAGGTAATGAAGCAGACAACGGCTGCAGGAGTTTGGAAATCTTTGGAAGATGATTATCAAACAAAGACTCTGCCAAACAAGATCTATCTCAAGCAGAGATTTGCCAGCTTTAAGATGGAAAAACACAAAATCATATAAGAGAATATGGATGTGTTCTTGAAGTTGGTGGATGATTTAGCGAGTCTGAACATAGAGGTCTCTGGTGAAGATCAAGCAGTTCAGGTATTGTCAGGGTTACTAGTACAATATGCTTCTTTGGTGCACACATTGAAGTATGGGAACAAGAAGGAAACGCTGACTCTAAGTGAGGTGGTGGCCTCAGCTCACGCTAAGGAGATAGAACTCATAAAGTTGGGTTTACTGCGAAAGTCTAAGTCAGATGCTGAAGGGTTGTACGCTGGTCAAGGTAAGTCAGGTAAGAAATCATCAGGAAAGAACAGTTGGAAAGGAAAAGAGAAAGGATCAAAGAACTCAAAGGAGAGTCAGTCATCTCAGCAAAAGGTTAAGGAGTGTTGGGTAAGTGGTAAGGAAGGTCACTTCAAGAAAGACTGTCCACAGAGGAAGAACAAGAAACCTGGAAGCTCTGTAAACATGGCTATGGAACAAGAGCCAATGATTCTCACTGCAAGCACAAAGTATTCAAAAGACGAATGGGTACTTGACTCAGGTTGTACGTTCCATATCACTCCAGACAAATACCTTCTGTTTGACCTGAAGGAGTTCAACGGAGGGAAGGTACTTATGGGAAACAATACCTATAATGAGATCAAAGGTATTGGGAAGCTCAAGATAGTAAACCCAGATGGATAATTCGTGGTCCTAACAGAGGTTCAGTACATGCCTAACATGGGACAAAACTTGATCTCATATGGGCAACTTGAGAAGAACGGGTGTTACTATGAGGGAAAAGACTTCACTGTGACGTTCTACAAAGAAGGGCAGAAAGTCTTATCAGGAGTTTACAAGGATGGATTGTATTATATGCAGGGATCAGCTATTGAGGGATAAGTATTTGTTGGAAAAACATAAGTGAACTTAACAAATAGATGGCATTCAAGGCTTGGACACATGAGTCTGAAGAATATGAACCTCTTAGTTCAGAAAGGCTATCTAAGTACGAAGGAAGTGCACACACTAGACTTCTGTGAGGAATGTGTCTTAGGGAAAGCTCATAAGCTAAGCTTTCAGACTGCACAACACACATCAACAAGCAACTTGGAATATGTTCACATTGATCTCTGGGGATCTGTTACAAACTCAGAAAGTCTATCAGGCTGCAAGTATTTCTTAACCTTCATTGATGATCACTCCCGAAAGGTTTAGATAAAATTTATAAGGAGTAAGAATGAGGTTTATGAAAAATTTGCAGAATGGAAACAACTGGTTGAAAACCAGACTGGAAGTAAGATTAAGACATTTAAAACAAATAATGGACTAGAGTTTTGCAACAAACAGATGGACAAGCTTTGTAAGGATTCGGGAATTCGAAGACACATGACTTTCTCATATACTCCACAGCAGAATGGAGTCTCAGAAAGGATGAACAGGACAATTGCGGATAAGATAAGATGTATGTTAGCAGAAGCAGGTCTGGAAAAGAGTTTTTGGGCAGAGGCAGCATCCACGGCAGTGTACCTAATCAATAGAACCCCTAATGCATCCCTAAAGTTCAGGATACCAGAAGAAGTCTGGACAGGGAACAAGGTGAAGTTCAATCACCTCAGAAGATTCGGTTGTGTCGCTTACGTTCACGTAATTCAGGATAAAATAAGTCCAAGAGCAAAGAAACGCTTATTTTCAAGATATCCAGAAGGAACTAAAGGATACAAGGTGTGGCTATCCGAAGAGGATAGGGTAACCACAAGCAGGAACGTAGTCTTTGATGAGGAAAGATTGTACTACCAGAAACAAGTGTTCAGGATCAGCTCAGATCAGAATGGAGATCAAACTAAGTCATCTAAGGCCTCAGAGAATACAGGGAGTGCAGAGGACACTGACACTGCATAAGGTACAAGAATTGCAGAGGATACTGAGACTGCAGAAGGTACCAAGAATACAGAAACCACAGAAGGCACATAATTTACTGAGCAAGGTGGAGCAGTTTCAGACAAGGATGAATCGGAAACTGAGGAATGGTCTGATGAAGAAGAAACACCAGAAGCAGATAGATCAGCAAAGAACTAAATACTTGTAAGAGACAGAGCTCAGAGGAAAAGGAAGCCACCGGCTATATTCGAGAGTGGGGACTATGTTGCCTATGCACTTGCAAGTTCAGAAGTTATTCAGGTAGAGGAGCCAATGACCTATGCAGAAGCCAAAAAGAGGAAAGACTGGAAGAAGTGGAAAATTGTTATCATGGAAGAAAAGAATTCCCTAGACAAAAGCAATACTTGGGAAATAGTTGACAGGCCATCAAACAAGAATATTGTCGGATGCAAATGGATATTCAAGATAAAGGATGGAATACCAGGAGTGGAACTTACAAGATACAAGGCAATTCTAGTGGCAAAAGGATTCACTCAGGTAGAAGGTGTCGACTACAATGAGATTTTCTCACCAGTAGTCAAACATGTCTCCATCAGGATTATGCTATCTATTGTGGTCAACTATGACATGGAGTTAGAATAACTCGATGTCAAGACAGCGTTTCTGAATGGAGTTCTAGATGAGGAAATCTTTATGGATCAGCCAGAAGGATCCATTAACAAAGGTCAGGAAGGAAAGGTTTGCTTACTAAGGAAATCTCTTTACGGGCTCAAGCAATCTCCAAGGCAGTGGAACCAGAGATTCAATGAGTTCATCAAATCTCAGGGGTTCAACAGATGCATTAAGGATCCTTGTGTCTATCATAAAGGCAAGGAAGTAGAAAACAATGTATATCTACTATTATACGTAGATGACATGTTGATCACAACAAGGGATAAAGGGAGTATCAGAAAGTTGAAAGAGAGTCTAGGATCAGAGTTTGAAATGAAGGATTTGGGGCCAGCAAACAAAATTCTTGGAATGGAAATCATCAGAGATAGAAAGAAAGAGACACTTAAGCTATCTCAAGAAAGATATCTGAATCAGGTTTTAAAAATGTTTAATATGCACAACTGCAAGGCTGTTGTCATGCCAGTAAATTCTCAGTTCAAGCTAAGAAGTTTAACAGAGAAGGAATGGGCCATAGAAGCATCAATCATGGAATATGTTCCTTATGCCAGCGCAATAGAGAGATTGATGTATGCAATGATCGGCTCTAGACCAGATTTGGGATATGTTATCTGTCTTGTGAGCAGGTTTATGGCAAGACCAGGAATGGATCATTGGAAAGCTGTGAAATGGGTTCTACAGTATCTACAAGGAGCATTAGGGGTGTGTCTTCATTTATCAAAGTCAGAACACTTTGAGATAGAGGGATTCTGCGATTCAGATTATGCCACTGACTTTGACAGAAGAAGGTCAGTGACGGGATATGCATTTCAAGTCGGGGGAAACATAGTGAGTTGGAGAGCCACTCTTCAACATGTAGTAGCATTGTCTACTACAGAGGCTGAATACATGGCTCTGTCAGAAGCTACAAAGGAAGGTCTATGGCTACGCGAGTTTTGCAATGAATTAGGATTCAGTTTCAGTTCATTCAAGCTCAATTGCGATTCTCAGAGTGTTATATGCCTAGCTAAAAACGCAGTTCATCATGACAAGATAAAACATGTTGCAACCAAGATTCATTTCATTCGGGATATTGTGGACCTATGCATGGTTAACATTCAGAAGATTCATACTACCCTAAACCCAGCAGACATGCTAACTAAGTGCTTACCTGGCAATTCGTTCGAGAAGTTCCTCATAACACTAAGGGTCTACACCTGAGTGAAGGAAGGCGTACTCGTTGATGGTTCTGTTGGTTGGGTCATCTCGCACGAGTACAAAGAAAAGAGAAACAGGTTAGTTTCTCGGCAATAAACCAACATGCATGATTAGATCGAATTTCAGAAATGAAAGATCTAAAGGAATCAAGTAGTCCTACTGGGTTAGAAGGACTTACTTTGTACATGCAGGAAGCATCTCGTATGCGGCTCTCTCTGCGCGATCTGAATAGTCACATGTGGAGACAATCAGAGTTAGGGTTTGAGCAGATCGGTGTAGATCAACTCAAAACTCCGTTCAAATAGATAATCGGAACCTGTTTATACTTAAAAGAAAGGAGAAGAAACATGTCAATTACTTACTTGGTTCAGACTCGGAGTCTATCAGAGGAAGAACCGGAGGAGCTCGGTTCGGTGAAGACGGAGGAGTCTGTGGTGGAGTTGAGGGGTTTTGACTTGGTAATGGAAGTGTCGGAGGAAGCGGATTCGACACGGATAAGGTTGTTCGAAAGAACGATTCAGGAAGGTTAAGAGGAAGATGAAGAGATGGAGACAGAGTCAGAGTATAACCGCTCACGATGAACGGTTCAGAATCTCTAGGTGAGGCTGGTGTCTCCGGTGGATTTTGATCGGACATGGTTTCAGGAGGCGAAAGGGTCGAGAGAAATCTTGACGGCTAGGGTTTGTGTTTTTCAGACAAATGAACGACAAAGGTAGAGATTGTGAGAGTGTTGTCGCTATTTGGTCGGGTCAACGCGCGGATCTTAACCGGGTTACGGGTTAAAGCAGTTGGGCCAGGAAGTGTGAGTCCAGCTCGATACAATCATAAACCGAACAAAACCCAACTGGGCCGTTAGCTGAAAATTGGCCCAGCTAGAAGTTGTTATAAGTAGCTAACGATCATCCTCTTCAAAGAGACGAGTTACAAAGGAGAGAAGAAACAGAGAGTATTTGTTGGTTCAAGACTACACGAAACAAGAATACAACGGGAAATGAGATAGCGATTAGTTGAAGGAGGATCTTGGCGGTGAAGCTCAATATCTCTGGTAAGGACCTCGGCGCTTGGTCCCTGATCCTGCGGAAGTCTATCTTCTCCAGCGACGAGCAAAGAAGTCGTCGGGATCTGTCTCTCTCTCTAAGGAACGCTTCTCGGTTAGGTCCAATAGCTTGCTCTTCAAGTACCTGTGATCAAGAACGATTGTGTTAGTTGCTTGATTATACATAATCTGATCATAGTGCAAACTTGGTGGTTTGGATCCAGTACCTCCGGTGAAGTCTGGATCACTAATTTCTTGTGTGTTCAAATCACATTATCAATTCCGCAAATACAAACGTGAATTGAACATTAACAAGGCCAAATTTAGAACACTAGTAAATCAAGGTTAATCGAACTTAAAGACTTAACAATATATTAGACTAAATCTCACAAAATATTGTTTATGCATTGTATAGTGGTCCACTGATTCTGTATGCATTATGCATTATGCATTGGGAATTCGGCCATAAAAATCTTCAACTTTGTAGGAATGGCCAATTGAGACATCAACTTTTTGTGTGGCCAAAAAAACTCTAGACAATTCATTGACTTCCGTTAAAAACCCAAACTTTAGGTTGACTTGCCATTAAAGCACACCGTTAACTTTTTTTAACGGAAAATTAAACACCGTTAACCTCACCGTTTATTATTATCGTTAATGAAAAACGACGTCGTTTTTCTATTAAAAAAAATATGCCATAAAAATCCCCAACTTTGGAGGAATGGTCAATTGAAACACCAACTTTTTGTGTTGCCAAAAAAACACCACCAACTTTTTGTGTGGCCAAAAAAACACCAGACAATTCATTGACTTCTGTTAAAAACCCAAACTTTAGGTTGACTTGCCATTAAAGCACACCGTTAACTTTTTTAACGGAAAATTAAACACCATTAACTTCACCGTTTATTATTATTAAAACGACGTCGCTTTTCTATTTTTAAAAAAATATAAAATCGATCCAGCCGTGGATCGAACTCGAGACATGAGGCAAGAGTATACAGAACTTTACCATTGTGTTATTGTTCATCATCGGTAATATATGAAACACATTTCATTATATCACCTATTAATAAGTCTTCCGGGATCAATTACAATTACTAAATCAGCCATGGCATCTGATTCTCAAATTCGCCCTCTGAGTCTGAATTAGAGACGTTTCTTGCAGAGTTACGAGAACGAACGGAGACGGATTCTGGATCGAGATACCGTCGATTTGACTTGAGAATTCTGTAAAACTCTTTAGCTAGATGATTCATGGAGTTCTTCATCAGATTCTCTGCTCGATCTAGCTTTGTCGATGCTGGATTCACTGAGACGAGCCTCACCATTCAAGAGTGTAAGCTAAACGATTCATCGGAGACGAAGAAGATGCAGATGCCATGGCTGATTTAGTAATTGTAATTGATCCCGGAAGACTTATTAATAGGTGATATAATGAAATGTGTTTCATATATTACCGACGATGAACAATAGCACAATGGTAAATTTATGTATACTCTTGCCTCATGTCTCAAGTTCGATACACGGCTGGATCGATTTTATATTTTTTTAATAGAAAAACGACGTCGTTTTAATAATAATAAACGGTGAGGTTAATGGTGTTTAATTTTCCGTTAAAAAAAAGTTAACGGTGTGCTTTAATGGCAAGTCAACCTAAAGTTTGGGTTTTTAACAGAAGTCAATTAATTGTCTGATGTTTTTTTGGCCACACAAAAAGTTGGTGTTTCAATTGACCATTCCTGCAAAGTTGGGGATTTTTATGGCAGAATTTTTTTAATAGAAAAACGACGTCGTTTTTCATTAACGATAATAATAAACGGTGAGGTTAATGGTGTTTAATTTTCCGTTAAAAAAGTTAACGGTGTGCTTTAATGGCAAGTCAACCTAAAGTTTGGGTTTTTAACGGAAGTCAATGAATTATCTAGTGTTTTTTTGGCCACACAAAAAGTTGGTGTCTCAATTGGCCATTCCTGTAAAGTTGGGGATTTTTATGGCCGAATTCTCATTATGCATTATATGCACTAAATCTCACTTATGGCCCTCTGTCTTTCTGGTCTAAAAATATTGAAAAAGTTGTTTTGGTGTTATGCGTTAAAAAAATACTTTATTTTATTTGATGTAATAGGTGACAGAAACTTATTAGCATAATAATGTTGATAATGCTGTGTTTTTAATATTCAACTATAAATTAGGTTCGTTGATTCTTTTTGAAGGCTACCAAACAAAACAAGAAAACAAAAATCTGCTTGGGGGATATTTCTGCTCTTATAATTACCACTTTAGGGCATTTTTAATGGGGATTTCTCATAAATTTTCTTTTCAAAATTTCTTATTTAATTAAATTAAATTAAATTAAAAATATTAATATACAATTAGCTATAACTTCAAATTGAGAAACTCACCATTATAAATGCTCTTAGAATAAAATTCAATAAAACAAAAAACCTTTATTTTTTGTATATCATTGATTATAGTAAATTTTATGTACTATTTGTTGATTTAATTTGCTTTTTTACCTGTTACTATTAGTTAGATAATTGATTAATTATGTAATTAACGTTTTCCAGTTAATGGACTAGCAAAATAAAAACTAAAAACTGAAAATGTAATTATTGTTTACCTTAAAAATAAATATGTCATACGAAAAAATCTAGCTTTATATGGGTCCGAATGGTGACCGCGGTTTTGGTTGTGTAGGAAAAGCGGTTTTAGAGTGCGGTGCAGTTCAAATGCGGTACATGCGGTTTGCGGAATAAGTGCGGTTTCTATAAAAATGCGGTGTAAATGTATATTGATTGGTAAAACATAATTTAGGGACAAGTGCGGTTTTTAAAAATAAATTTGATTATTTTGGTTTATTTTGAGTAATTTGGTTAATTTGAATAATTTTAATAAATTTGGTAATTTTAAGTCGATTTGGTTCAGTTCGGTAAATAAATTGTTGTTAAAAAATATATTTTCATATATTTTTAAATCATAATACCAAATTTATTTATAGTGAAATATTTATATATTATAAAAATAAATCTAATACAATAAAAATTATTATCAAGTATTTTATTGGTATTTCATTGTTAGTTTGGGTAATATGTTGATATTTTGGGTTAAGGTTCTTATATTTTCTTTGTTGGATACTTTAATTACATTTTTGGGTAATTTATTGGATAAGCTCTTTTAAACTTTATTTTATTGTTGACAAAAACTTTATTTTTTATTTTTAAAAATTATTTAATTTTTAAATTTAGTTTAATTTATAAATTAAATTGTTGTTTAATGTTAATGAAAAATAATAAATTTATAAATTATAAATATTCAGTTTATTTAAAGTAAAATTTATAAAAGTATTTTCTTAAACTCAATGTGATTATATATGTAAAAATATTTTTTATAAAGTAGTTTTAAACTAAAAACTACTTGATTTTTCAAAATGGAAAGAATAATTGTATCTTATTTGATTAATTAGATAAAATTATTAATTGTGATCAGAAAAAGATAAAGTTATTAATGTGTCAAAAAAATTATTAGTAAAAAGTACTTTGTGGTGTCTAAGACCACATACATTGGTGTTACCCACTAGGGGTCCTAAGGAAAAAAAAATTTATTAGTTTTTTAATTTTTTTTTTCAGATCCGAAAAAAAAAAATTGAAAAAAAAAATGGACCAATCATTACGTGACACGTGGCATGAACAGTGTAAGGATCGATCCTTATATAAGGATTTTAAGAGACAGTTTCTTAACTATTCATATGGGTCCCACGTGGGACCCACATGAATAGTTAAGAAACTCTCCCTTAAGAACCTCCAATGTATCTGCTCTAAGAGAGAGAAAGATAAGAATTATGTGGGATCTTTGTGGGAATAATTGCACCCACTATATTTTTTGGGAAAGTAATAGCAAAGATGTATTTTTCAAAAGCTAGTTTCAATTTTGTATCTTTTTGTCTTTTAGTAAGTTAAAATGTCTATTTTACCCTCCCTTTTACAGTCGATTTACCAATCTAATTACTTAGTTCATCTAACTATTTACTCTTATTAGTTATACATTTGCTTCTAATTTAGTTTGTTGTGAACTAGTTTTAATTTAACTAAGTAATTCATACACATTGTACAATATGAATATATATCCCATATATGTCGGACCTGTTTAGAATTTTTGATATATTTGCTCCAAACTCATGGATACCGAAGCTTATCCAGACGAAAATATGAAATGTGTTGTGGTTTGTGGCTCTTGGCTCGTCACCGGCGATGGAGAATGGAAATTCATAGTGGACATGGAAAGGGTCTCTCGGGTCGTCCCAATGAACATGAGCATGAAGATGAAAGAGGTCGTTGCTGCTGTTATGGCCGAGTTTGGTTTGGAATGTGCTTCGAAGTTAAAGCTCAGTTACACGCCTTCTCTTACTTTGTCCTCTGTTTGCAATGACAGCTCGCCACCTATCATCGACACAGGCTTTTGGGAGGTACGCAAGGCAGAGTTACATCACTCTTGCTCTACTGATACTAGGAATAAGCACCGGAAACTTGGGACGACAAAGGTCATTGCCATTGTTTTTAAAGATAAATATTCAGATCCCGCATCTGGTCCGAAACCGACTGGACTCAAAGCCTTATTGATGAAGGAATTGCGTATCGATTCATCTTATAACAAGTGTTGGCGCGCACGGTCGAAGGCAATCACGATGCTACGAGGTACAGATGATGGATCGTATAGGAAGTTGCCAGAGTTTTTACATATGCTAAAACTCGCTAACCCTGGCACGATTGCTGATCTCGAAACCGAGGTAGACGCATTAGGCTGCGAGCGGTTCCTCTATCTGTTCTTAGCATTTGGCGCATCCATTAAAGGTTTTGCCAAGGTTCGTAGAATGATTATAGTGGATGGTACACATTTGAGTGGTAGATACGGGGGGTTCTGCTTACTGCAAGTGGACAGGATGCAAATTTCCAAGTCTTTCCACTGGCGTTTTGTATCATGGACAAAGAGAATGAGGAGTCCTGGACGTATTTCTTTTTCAAGCTTGAAAAGATTATTGCTGACAGCCCCACATTAACCTTTATTTCTGACAGATGTCAGTCAATATACAAAGCAAAAGGTAGGATTTTCCCGCGTTCTCACCATGGAGCATGTCTTGAGCACGTCAAAAGGAATGTTAAAGCAAGGTTTAAATCTGGAGGTCTCGCGCAACTGGTCAATTTGGCTGGGAATTCATACATAATTGGTACCTTCCGTGAAACATAAAATCGTATACGCAACAGCAATGCAGAATGCGCAAAGTATCTTGACAATATAGGCGTTGGACACTGGACCAGAGCATATTTCAAAGGTGAACGTTACAATCTTATGACAAGCAATATAGCCGAGACATTGAACAAAGCTCTACTTGATGGTAGGAGCGAACCTATTGTAGATCTTGTCAAGTGTATACGGTCTATGTTGACTAGGTGGTTCAGTTGTAGACGAAAGAAATCAGCGGCACACAAAGAAGAAGTTTCCATCGAGGTTGATAAGCTAATGGATGAACATATGCAGTCAGTCCACGGTTCTAAGATAGCTAGTGTTACGAACTGGAATTTCGAAATTGTCGGCCAGTTTGGGGGGGAATCGTTTCATGTTCTTCTGGAGGACAAGCGATGCACATGCAGGTTATTTGACAAGCTTAAAATCCCATGCGGCCACGCCTTAATAGCCGCGGACAGTCATGACGTATCCTACGCGTCTCTATGCGATTCTCATTATAAGACATCCACTTGGAGGGCGACTTATGAAGGAGTGGTCAACCCAGGTGGGAATCCTAACGACATCGATATACCGGCTGATGTTCGCAACCGGTACCTTTATCCACCAGACGTTAACAGACCCTCTGGTAGACCTAAGGAAGGAAGGTATCCATCCATCGGCGAATCCCAGGCAATACCCTTACCCTTTTATGTTTATATACATTTACTCTTTATAATTTTCTAATTTTTATCTCTGCACTATTGTATTCAGAAGGAGAAAACCCCTCGATCAACCCCAAACCGATGTTCCAAATGCGGAGGATTTAATCACAACCGTGCTACTTGCAAAACCTAATAACAAACTCTTTATAACGAGCCATGTATTTTGTTTGATTAAGAATGGCTACTTAAAACGCTTTCATCTTGGATGGCACCTTTTATTGTTTAGCTGTCCATCATTTTCGATGGATACCTGTTGCATTACTTCGTTTTGATTTGACTTGATGTTGACTATTTTTGTAACTATTGATGTGGGTTTTGTTTTCCCCCATAAAGCTACTACTACGATTTACTAAGCAGGCGGCCAAAACTTTTTCTTTTGACCGAAATCTAAGTATATTAAACTTAGATTCAGCTATACTTGAGTTACCCATACTTACTTACTTCTTTCGGTTCCCTTCAAATTATCCATTTTACATACCTGTCGTGGATGGTTCTTTTTATTTAATTTTCGTAGATACATCACTTTCCTTATATATTGAACATGTTTCAGAATACTTTGGACCTTCTACCACACGAGTTATACCACTGAGACCCCCTGTTACGTATTAACAACTTTTCACAAAATGAGTTTCGCTTCTGTTTCTACTGTTCCCACTTCTGATGAACCATTACCCTGCAGATCGGTAGGCATCGCAGCCCCAACCATGTGTTGTTGTGGGGAACGCATTGAAGTAGGATATGCTAGAACTCGTGCTAACCTTCATCGAAGGTGGTTCAAATACCCACAAGCTAGCCGGGTTTGAAAAAGATATAAGATTTCTCTTCTATTCTACTTAATTATTTTCCCA
Organism: Orychophragmus violaceus; assembly: GCA_030180135.1. NCBI lineage: Eukaryota > Viridiplantae > Streptophyta > Magnoliopsida > Brassicales > Brassicaceae > Orychophragmus > Orychophragmus violaceus. Next base: position 85,063,063 of record CM058240.1, on the reverse strand, counting down.
TCCTTTCTTTAGAAATCCACTTTCATTTTTCTGAACAGTTCCCAATCGAAGGTCATGTTCGCGATTGGGTTGACGACGCGATTATGAAAGAGGTAGACAGGGTTTCAAAGGATTTCAAGAAGATACAACAGGACGTTAGTCTTTTACAAAATTGGTCAAACGAAGTTCGAGACGAATTAGCGTTCAAAATTGCTAGAAAGATCTCCGTCGAGGTCGCAAAGAACAACAACTCTTTTCCTACAAAGAAGCATGTGGAGGAAAAGATGACCAGGTTGTGTTTTATATGGGTTACCGCAGTGTCTTCTTGTGCAGTTGCTTGGGCTTTTTGCCAGTTGAAGGAGCACCTATATCCCGGCTGATTGTAGTGATTTTATAATAAGCGAGGATTCGACGCCAGTAGCTTTTTGTTGTACACTTTCCCATCTTCTATACCCCCTTCCTTATTCAATCAACTTAAACTCATTTTCGTCGTTTTGTCTTTCTTTTGCCACTTTTCGTTATGTAATTGAGCTGGATACACTCTTTATCATATTTAACGCAAAAAAATGGATACCAATCTGAACTAGTTGTTAAAAACTACAACTACATATATGGATACTCAAGGTCTATTTCAACTTTTTTCTATGTCCATGGATACTCAAGTTATATTTGACCTTCTATATATGGCCATGGATACTCACTCACTGTAATATCAAATAGGGCTCATATTTTATACCCATTAAGTTGTTCAAATTGTCATTTTCCCTATTTACTTATATTTCATTTATGTACTCCTACACTGTTTTGCTTGTCATAATCATTTAATGAGTTGTTTTAGTACTATTATAAGGTCTAAAGCAATATATAAATATGTTATGTCTACTCACATACCCATCTGTCCACACTTGCCCTTCGCATTACCCAAGATGAGCTCAATGAACCCCTACCCTTTCATCGTTCCCTCTCCGACTCTACTCGACTTGCCAGCTGCATTAAGGAGGTCTATACTTGCAATAAATTCTAGTGAGAACATACTCGAGCATTTCAAAATCCGAGCTGTCTGCAAGACACTTCGCGACGATGCTGATCACATGGATACCTTGTTTGAGGTTGACCTTATCAAGACGCACCACGATTATCAAGGGATACTCCATCTTGAACGCGCATGTCTAGATGCGAAGAATCCAACCGCAATTTTTTTGAAAGCGATATCGGATTTCTTGTACACAGATGGAAGAGCTAATGCATTTGCCCGCCTTAAGCAATGCGCGGTCCTGGGAATCAAGCCCGCCATATATTGTTACGAAGTCATACGCCGTTCCATCTTTCCTGAGCTGGATTCAGGTTCAACCATTCCTTTTCTTTCTCGTTTTGCTATCCGCAACCTTAGAAAGCATGTCCGCAAATTTCAGCGCATAACTTGGCCCATGAACATCTCCGCGCATCTAACCGCGATATCTGACTCTACTAACCATGGTAGAATTTCATCATGCCCGTGCTCTGTCCATCGCTATTGGCTTGACTTTCTAGACGAAAAAGTTAAAGGTCTCGGTATGTGCGATCTCTGCTTTTGGTCTATTGAAACTTCTGTTTTCTTCCGTGTAATCCCGGGTACTTTTTTCAAATGGGTGGACCTCATTGACTGGGAAGCAAATGCCGAACTATATGAAGCACCCGCCCTAAACGACGCTGTTGTTTGGGCCGCTTTTGTTGATGGTGTTGTTGATCACGAGCAAGGCGCCGCCGTGTTGGTCGGCGTTAATGGGCAAATCACCATTCCTGCGGTTCAGGGCGTTTAGATATAACCGTTTTTTTAACGCTTTCTATGTTATTCGCCAACAGTATTGTAACTTTTTGTTATTCTATCCATTCATCTATGGTGGATATGTAAACCCTTCTTCTTCTTGTCCTATCAATTATATCATCAGTTTAGTATCAATTGTACCCAAAAAAAACGTTATAATTATCAATATGTCATTACGTTAGGTTGTTTTGGCATTTTAATAATTAAATTTGTACTTTACTATCCATTTTAAAACTTATCTTGCCTATTTATCCATCCATTGAAACAGACTAGCCACTACCTCCTCCATATATTTAATAACGTTGGTCACCTCACAACTTTTTCATTATGATTGTCATTCCGGTCTTTACTTGGGAAATCGGGGACTTAAACACTCTTCATTAATTAATGTCTATTTTATGTGTCAGCATGTCTGCGTCATTTCTTTTCAGCCACTTAACTTGTCTAATCATAGCTTCTGTACTTAACCCAATACCAACGAAGTATAGTAATTAGTTAAATCGCTTTACTGTCTACAAACAGTAAACCAGTCTCCACCTTTCTAGTTACACGCCAATTTGTCTACAGTTAGTTCATATCAACGACTGACTATATTGGTTATTGTTATACAATCCATTCTAGACTTTTATATCCATTATCATGGATACATATCATATCATTAAATATATTACATGGATAATACTTACGACATCTTCCTAATTTTAATGGATAGGAAATAGAAGAAACAGTTATCGCACCTATCCCCACTATTCTCGCCCATCATCATGTGAACCCACCAACAATCATCCAAATCGCTGCAGCTCCAAGAATCATGCCAACTGTCAACTTCTTTTGGCATAACCGCACGCACGTGGTACACCAGCATCTCACCAATAGCCATTGCCTCATCATATGATCGTTTAGATCTGAAAACCTTATACTCAGCGTTGCAGCTTCTACCTGCGCACCAGTTAAGAATAATATACATTAGCTCCGCATGGGGATACGCTTCCCTCACCCCATGTAAAATTGCTATAGCTTTCTCTAGATCGCCCAAATTGAATGCAGTGCGCAGACTTTCGGTGTACATCGCAAACGGATTTTTGTGCTCTACGCACTTCCTGTAGAATTTGTAATACCAAGATAAATCTTCGTCTGCAAACCAAGTGAAGTCATGCCTCCTGTCCAGTCGGACTCTTGAATACACCTCCGGTGAACAAACCGCATTCAAGCCCTCAGGGCCTGCCTTAAGTAGATTCGCACAAGCATCAACGCCATCTTCTGCGACCCTAGCTGCGATTTCGGCTAGTAGCGAACTTGGTAACCACATTGCTTGTTTTTACTCTCGGCTAATACCTACTTTTGGACCTTCTTTGTTTTTGTTTTTTAACTACAACTCTATCTTCTCTCCTTCTCTTTTAAGTTAATGTCCCTTTCCTTTAGTCAAATCCTATTTCTCTTGCTTTGACCAGTTTCGTCATTAAGTTTGAACTATCTACATGGATAGACGTATTCTCTATTTCACTATCCGTGTATAAGACAACTAACATCCTTTTTATCCATCTATCCATCCAATTAGTACTTGTTAAATAGAAACACTGTACCCAATCTTTTTAACGTTCACTTTAACTCTTTATTTTTGTTTTCACAGTCCAACATTTCTATTCTTCCTATAAGTAGTCTACCCAAAGAAGAAATCACCACTCAACCTGCTCTGTTTCCCCATCTTTTGATTTCCTTCTTACAGTATGAGTGATACAGCTAACAAAATTAGCTACAAATGGGGACAGCCTGTCTCCGATATAAGGCCAGTTATTCAAATCACTCATCAATTAGGTATTCCTACGAGCTGCGATTGCAAGGCTTCCTTGTTCCTAACGACCTCTACATTACCTGAGAGTAAAGGAAGGCGCCTCTATACATGTCTTTACGATCTATCGGATGTATAACTTCTTACTAACATCCATTGTGGTAACGCATTTCTATATTTTATTTTAACCCATTATCCATTCGTAGGGTCCAGGTCATGGATGTGCATTCAAAAAGTGGTGGGACGACGCAGTTACTGAAGAAATTCAAAAGCTTAAAGTTGAGGCTCTCCTGAAAGAAGAATCAAACAAGTCTCAAATGGCAGGTTTAATTGATAGGGTCGACTTTCTTCTTTCAAAGATTGAAGACCTTGAAACCAAACTAACAAATATGAGTCATTTACTCTACTGACTTTAAAAGTTATCTACTGCTTCGATTTCCGATTCCACATATATTGATGTGTCTATCTATGCTTTAGAATCTGCTTCTGTATCCATGTATAATATAACAAACTGCAGATTTTATGTCAATCTAATCTTATCTATTAGTAAATGAATATCATTAAAACAGATCTCTTTTACACATCCAACTTCGTTAATTATTTATCCCAAACTTAATGCGGCCTCAAATTTTCGAATTTTTTTTATCGCTTAATGTTTATTGGCAATCTCAATTACCATCCATTCTCACTTATTCTCTTCCATGGTATTCCCCTAAGTATCCATCAGTTAACCAGTTTATATTCAAAAATCACCTATCCATATGTCTTTCCCTTTAGCTATAATGCCTATACATATTATGAGCAATATAATTAAATAAAATTGAAACGTGTTTTCAAATAAAATTGAGTAATATGAGCAATATAAAATGGATACGTGTTTGTCTTACGGAATTTATATTCACGTTGGAACTGAAACGTGGCCACCTTCTGGCTTCCATGAAAACAATATTTGTATATCCATCTTTCGCAGCCCCATGTCTATCCATCAGTTAACCAAATTATATTTAACAATCACCTATCCATATGTCTTTCCCTTTAGCTATAATACCTATACATAATATGAGCAATATAATTAAATAAAATTAATTTTCAATTTTACTTGTTTTGCAATTCAGATTCCGCGTCCAATCAAATTAACAGTTTTATGGATACGTGTTTGTCTTACGGAATTTATATTCACGTTGGAAACTGAAACGTGGCGACCTTCTGGCATCCATAAAAACAATATCTCTCTACGCATTCACTCTCTCCATAGTCCCAAATATGTTCATTCAGAATGACTTGTGCTGCCGCCCGAAGTAAGAAAGAATAATCCTTGCGAAGAATGCAAGTGATCATATTCGAGAACACTTCAAAATCCGCGCTGTCTGCAAAACTCTTTCTCAAGACGCCGATCACGTGGATACTATTTCTCGAATTAACCTTATCCAGGAGGGCCAATCCGAAGGAGACCAAAGAGGCATCACGCTTTTGTACAATGCTTGCTTGGATGCCAAAAACGTTTCTGCTTTGTTTTTGAAGGGAATTTCCGACTTCATGTACACATACGATGGAAGATTAGAAGCTTTTCAAAAGATTAAATCTTCTGCCATCGCCGGTTGCAAATCCGCCATGTATTGTTTCGAAGTCATCCGGCGATCTATTTACCCATCCTTTGACTCAGGTTCGACTATCCCATTTCTTTCCCGTTCCGCTATCCGTGCTCTTAGGAAGGACGTTAGGAAATTCGAGCGCTACTCCTGGCCTATCGGAATAGCCGTCGACCTCTCTCTCATAAGGGATGAAACTGATGTTGGAAGTTTAAGATCATGCCCTTGCTCCGTTTTTAATTATTGGCTTACTATCACCGCCGAGGATATCAAAGGTTGCGGCATGTGCAATGCTTGTTTTTGGACTATCGAGCAAGCTGTTTTCTTCCAAATAATCCCGCAGACTTTTCTTGAATGGCCTGTGCTACCCCAAAATCCCCTCGACGGTGTTTGGCCTGATTATGAGCAAAACGTTGGTGGTTGGGGTCATGATGACAATGGAGGCGGTTGGGGCCATGTCGTAGTGCACAATGATGGGGGACAAAACCACGGTCATGAAAACGGCGGATAGGAAAACGCAGGCGGCTGGGAAGGCGGTGGCGGTTGGGCCAACGTCGCAATGTAAAACGCGTCTGTTTATGCCGTTTCACCCAATTAAACTTTTATATTTTTGTTATTATTTTGCGTAAACATGTTTAATATTATTTATAACTATGACTTACTTTTCGGTTACATTATCCACCAATACATCAAACTATCCACCCAGTATTAATTTAGCCTTTCCTCTATCCACTAAACTTTTGAAATGCCTATAAATCTTGGAAATCTTACAAAATATATTCATGTACATATACCCATTTTTACTTGTCTCAAATCCCCAACTTTAAACCCCTCAACCCAGCTTCTCGTGACGCTGACCCTTCAAACCGTCATCATTTCTGTGTCTCGTCAAATCACTTTTACAACTTCCAACACGTCATTATAACTGACTCCAATTTTATAATATACTTTCTCTCTCGCCATTCCCGCCAATCTTATCGACCAGTGTACCTCCAATTCGATCAATCAAATCATCTCACGTCTACCTCACGAAACTATCCATGAATCTGTACTTTTTTTTGTCTTTCATTTAACCTTTTTTGCAAGTGAAAAAAATAAAATCAAATACCTACGTTAATATCACAGGCCTCGAGCCTACAACATTTACCCCCGTCATTATTACCCTCTACTACAGTAAATAACAAGGAAACCAATAAATTACTTCTTTCTTTAATAAATCAAAACTCTCGCCGTATAATCTTCCCCAAATATGGATACGTTGCTCTTATTACCCTCCACGCTATCCATTTGTTTTACTCTACATTATCCCCTATTTTCATATATTATATCCCATCCATTATTTACATACAAATAATAATATCAACAATGTTATAAACTCAACATGCTGTCTATCAACGCACTTTCTAGGTTCAAACATGTAATATGCTAGCCACATAGCTCTCAGTTATTAACTATCTATATCGTCCCTATATCTATTTCATTTATCATTTTAAGTCCAACGTCAATTCATACCTTCATCAATATCGATATCCGTCCTAATTTGCATATTTACCAATTCTTAAATATTGCTAAGTATGAATCCATAGATTAACTTCATATCACCTGTCCACCCACACTTATCTTCAATTTGTCTATCCACCCATATTCGAATTGATACCTATCAAAATAGGAACACGTAATTTATGTTATCACACGTAAACCAAATACTTCAAGTTCGGAAAGACAAACAAATCCTCACGTCTCAAACACATAACTCACAATCCATGAATGTTACAAATCACACGAATAGATAAAAGTTCATTCGTAAATTTGTGGTACTATCCACTTCTTATATATCTCCATGGCATACTCCTGCCTAAACTGGTCCACAAATTCATCTGATCTAGCTAGGGCATTCATCTCAAGAAACTTCATTGTAACAGGTCCGCAATCACCTACTCGATCATTCGTGTACACTGTCTTTAAACGACTCCATGAATACGGCGGTAAATTACCTTTCAGTTCCTGTTTCCCCGGCTTCGTTTTCTCCCTTGGCTTCATACTGTTACTCTCTGGGTCAAGCTTAAAGAATGCCTCCACAATGTAAGGAATCATTTCAACAATTGGCGCAATGTTTGTAGCAGCTTTGGCACCACTGTTATGGATTGGCAACGGGTCTAGTAGTTCAACGGTCTCTAAATCTAAATTAATAACAACCCCAACCCAGTGATCGTCGTCCCAATTCATGGGAACGTAAGCTGTTGAGACATCTTCAAACCACCTAGCCTTTGCCCGGCCGTGCGTCCAGTCCCCGTATACATACTCCTTCATGCGTTCGTCCCAATGGTACTCTCGCGGTTTTTTGGACTTCATAAAGCTCCTATGTCGCCCTTGCAAATGGTTGGAAAACCAAGGTGGAAGGAACACCACCCTCTCCGTTGCGAAGTACCTAGCATGTTTCAAGTATATGTATTCTCCAAGTACCTGCATATGCTGAAGTACCCAGATACCATACATGTTACTCTTCTATTCCATTATATTTAACAAACTTTCAAAATACTTGCTGTTGTGTTCAAAAACTTCTTCGGCTCAGCAATGTCAAGCAAGAATTGGTTATTGATAGACACCTCCCCAAACATCAAGTTCTTCAGATCGTATTTCCTACAAATTGCACAGCATGTAAGTACATCTATCATACTATCCTTTTCTATAAGCACAGTCATTTATTACCTCGTTGGGAATAGCTTCAGCGTTTCTTCCCAGGCGTCCTTGTGCTCAAAATACATATCTTCGCTTTCCCTTAACCCTACAAATACCCTAGCTAGCTCAATCTCATCATTCGATGGACTTTCTTTAACACGCTTTGGTGGGGGAGAAGAATCGCTTAGCTCAACCGGTTCTTCAGATCTACCACTCAATATTTTCATTTTCCCCGCCTTCTTTTTGCGTCCGTGGTTCTTATTTTTAGGCTTGTTCCTTGTTAAGCTAACTCCTTCATTAAAGGGTACACCTACTGTTTCCTGTCACACACATAAATTAATTTATTTACTCTGTAGTCCAAATTTTTTATAAACATTTACTAAACTACCTTCGCTGGTTCCTTTGTCGTCTGTCCATCTACCTTTTTGTTCTCCTTAAAGGAACTGTCCACCTTGCCTTCCATGGGTATCTCCTCATCTTTTTGTTCAAAGACAACTTCGGACTCTCTTCCCGTTGCATGTTCTTCACCACACACAGACTTCGGTCCATCTATCATTCTTCCGAGATCGCAGCAGATGGATACTCCCTCCTTATTTCCTTCAACATGAGTCCCTGGATCGCTCTGCCCCAAAAAAATACAGTAACTTTGTTATTCCCTTTAAGAAGAACATTTATACAAAAGCTTATCTTCAACAGCCTCTATTAAGCGATACAAACCTCCATCGCAGTACACACTTCATCGTCAATGGATACTTTCTTACTATCTTTCTCCAGTTCTCCATCTCCCATGGAATCCTGACTTAATTAACTCTCAATTTGGCTTTGCATCTGTCCATTTCTTTGTTTAAGCCCGGCAGCAGTATTATCACTTTGTTTCCAATGGATGCACCGTCAATTATTTCTTCACGCTCTTCTTTATTAACTTGCCAAACATCCATAGAAAACTTATATCTACCAAATCTAGCAAATGGATAATACTCCAATTAATCCAAGGTTTCAAAGGTATCCATAAAGGTAGTACACACTTCACTATCCATCGATACTCTCTCGCCAGCTAACTCCTCTTGTCCTTCTTCGTCATTGACCCTGGAAATATCCACTGCCGTTTCCATGCGTATGTCATCAGATTTTTTTTGCAATGGAAGCTCCGAGTCCTTCTGTACCTTAAAGTAGCCAACGTATCCATAAATATCAAACTACTTAAAGCATGCAATCGTCTCCATAATTACATGATGCTGAATGACTTCCCTTTCTTCTGTATCACAAATTTCACTCTTGGCCAACACATCGCCTTCATATCCCTCCACAGGGCTGCCTGTTTTGGACTCGCCATGCTAAATACCAAAGATTTAAGACCACCGCAAAGTAAACATTATGTACAATTAGTCAAATACCATAACTTATGGATGCAAACTCAGCATATAAGCATATCACCTGGTTTGATGGATTCAACATAGCACTGTTTACAACCCCACCTTTTCCTAGGTTTTCTAAACTTTGAGCTGCATACAAAACATCTTTCGAGTGCTTTTCCTCCTCCCCATCTTTGATCATTCCCATATGCTGCATCGCCCTACCAACAATTGATTCATCCCTTGTTTTACAAGGATCAATTGTGTCATCCAGCTGAGTACAAAAGTTGCCAATGTTAAATTCAGATCCCAGATTTTCTTGATCGAAAAAAGTTTCATCAACACTGTTGATAACTTGAGAAATAATAGAATTCACATTATCCCGATTAGTGCCCTCGTCTGTCGCATGACTTCCAACACCTTGATCACCAACTCCAGTATTAACATTCTCCGCCCCTTTGAAATTACATTTATCCTTCTTCCCCTTTTCTCTTTCACCTAAGAAAATTCTCTTCATCCCTGTCAACGTACACTTCTGGCCTGGGCTGTTCAGACGTTTGATTCCACGCAACCTATAATCCTTTGACGTCTTTCTTCGCTTCAACCACGCCACCTCTTTTTCCAAATTCTCGATTTTCTTCTCCACCCAACTCTTGAATTTATCATCACCAACAGAACTTGTCTCTGTTATACTTCCATATTCTATAGCAAGTAACGGTAGCTTTCTCTTCTTGTTCTCCCCAACAGTCTTTGATACGTGTTCAATGCCATCTTCAATAGCGAGTAATGAAGGGTTTTTTTTTTTGTTCTCTACAATAGCCTTTCGGACGTATTTAATCAGCTTCTGCGAAGAATCTCCCCCAGGCCACTCCTCCTTCTTAAAGTTGTGATCACTATCCACCAGATTTTCAAGATACACCAACTTCTTATCTTTAATCTCGTCTATCCACTCCCCCCAGCCCTCTCCAAATGGTCCCATTGGTTTTAAATACGGTACCACTTTTACCTGTACATAGAAAAATACCACATCTATATGGATACACGGATTTGTTTTAATATTCACAATAAGGAACTACACATACCTCAGATCCAAACTCTACGTCGATTACAGTCTCACTACTAATCCAGTTGTTTTTCGGGATCCTTTCGAAACAAGTATCCATGAAGCTCATAGTTGATTCATGGTCAGGCATCCTCTCCAAGAATCCGGGAATACATCGGAAAACTAGAAGTTGGAATGCAAGCGGGAATCCATAGACGACCTTTGTTTGCTGCTGCAGCTGAGTTCTGAATGTTTTAACCGGATCTTCACCAATTTTTCCCGTTCTCGGGCCAGGTTTCATTGAATTAATTGTTTTAAGAAACGACATTCTTCCCCATGGATACCTCAAAAAATTATCAACATCGCTGAGCATCTCAACAAACTCCGGCGTTGCTTTTGCAACCTGGTTGCTACAAATAAGCACTCCATCAACAATACATATCAGCGCAAGCTTCAACCTTTTTGTTCCATCCATGTCTCTATCCTCAAGCATTTGAAGTATGTCTGAAATCTTAACCCCTTGGTCCCCCTTCTTAATGGTCTTACTCATCTGTCCAAATAAATCTTCCCATTCCGAAGTACTTCTCACCACCACTATACTCCGATCTTCTGGGTCTTCTTCTTCCGGGAACTCGCAACAATTTAAGCCTGTTATCATTCCAAACTCAACTAATGAGAATCGCAGTGGTTGCCCTGCAAAAACTGTACTCAACTCGTACTTCTTTTTCGTAATTAGTTGTCTCCCCAGTAGCCCATGTATCAATTTCCCTGAAATTGAACACTGCTTTACCGGGAGCCTAAACAAATCTCCAAAACTAGAATCCCGTAATCTCTCCCACTCCGGCGTATCCTTCAATAGCTGCCAAACTTTGTTTAGTATCTCCGGTTTCGAGTATATATTCAGTCTACCATCTGGATATCGATTTGTTTTGTACAATCTGCTCGGTAGTTCTTTGTCCACCATTGCCTGAAAAATACAAAATCAATCGCAGTACCTTCATTCTCATATTGTGGGTCGAAACAAAATTGATTATTTCTAATCGTGTCAAGCTTACCTTACTGTTGTTGTTGAAGAGAGAAGCTCGTAAGAGAGAAGATCGAAAGAGACCAGGTTTTTTTTTTCCCCCTTTTTGTTTTACCCTAAATTAAAAGCCTCTGATCAATTATTAAATTACCCCAACTATAAAATTTCTAGTTAGCAAACGAGTAATTGCTCAGGTCATTTAGTCATAAGGGCATTTTTGACTTTTCATTGTCTCTCTCATCAAAAAAAAAGATACACAATTGAACAAACATTTAAGAAGATACCAATTTGCAAAAAAAAAAATATAAAAAATATACTCAGTGCAATTCACCCGATCTTCGTGTATTAACATGATTTGATTTAGTACAGTGGTTAATTTAATTATTAAAAAAAAACTAAAAAAAAAGTACTTGCTGCGGTTTTTAGCTGACCACTGGGTAAAATGGGTGGTTTTATAAATCGGTAAAATTATCCGTTTGTAAAATCGTTTATGTAATAATTCTAATAATCTTAACAAAATGATAATCAGTGTTAACAAAATATACCCATTTTACTTTGGAATATAAATATAATCTGATAAACAGCTTATTGACAGATCAAAACATAAAGTCATAAATTCGATAGCGGCTTTATTTTCTTAGTTTTGTTCTGTAAATTTCGGTGTTCTGGAGTTTTTTCTGAGCCTTGCATGTTCTTCATCTTTCTCGCTTTGGCTTGAGCTCTTTTTCTCCAGATCTTGGGTTTTCCTGCTTTTACTCGAATAATCGCAGGAGTAGCTTTCTATGGCTGGCTTTTATGCCGACTTATCGGCCTTTGCCGGAATTTTCCGGTTTCTTTTCGTCGATCGGGCTTCTCCTCTCTCTCCTCACCGTCTGCTCTCTGATTTCTCTCTGCCTTGCGCCGGTTCTTCCGTTTAGTCAGGAATAATATCGTCTTCGTGTGCCACTGCGTTAGAGGACACGCCTCTGGTGGCTCCTGTTCGGTCTTTGACCCAACGGCGACGGCGCCTCCATGCTTGCGGTTGTCTCCGGTTGTTTGGCTTTGATTGTTTTCTTTTCGATGCAGGTGTATCCGACGGTGGTTTCGAGATGCTACGATCAGCAGGTGGTCTTTCGGCGTAACAGAGAAGTGATCCGGCGAGGCGCGGCTCCGTTTTCCTCCACGGTCGGTTGTTGTCTCTCGGTGGTTCGTTGGATGGGTGACGCGTGTGCTACATGCCTGGTTCGTGCTGGAGCTGCCACGTGTGGTCTTATCTTCAGTCGAATTTTGTAACCCGAGTTACTCGGATATGTTTTCTGTTACGGGCTTCGGCCCACTTGTCTGTAATACCCTGGCCCATGAATACTACTTCTGTTGACAAAAAAAAAAAAAAAAACATAAAGTCATAAACAAAAGAAGACCACTTGACTTGGTAGATTTTATTATTAAAGAAAAGGTGACCACAACGAAGAAAATGTGATGGAAAATGAAAGATCAACTTTCGTTTATATGTTTAAATATTGTCACTTATTTGACACCTGCCTTGCCCTACATTGTTATATTAAATTATACTATTTGTGTGGCTTAAGATTTGAGATTCTTTTTTCATCCGTGATATGTAAGTCTGTCTTCTTCATGCTTTTAGCTAATGGACCGACTTTGTATCTCATCCATATGTTAAAATACCTCAAATTATATTTTTATGTACAGAAATATATATAAACAGATAACTCAAGTCCCAAAATTTTGTATAATTGACCTTAAATATCAAAATATGTTATTTTTCACAAGTATTACAATGCTTTTATGATTTATTTTTCTTCATAGAGACAGACCAATGAGACCTTGCAATCATATTATAGTTGATCCTAACGTTCAAGCGGCAACAGCAGCAAGGTCGCTTGCGATAGTCATTATCCTACTTTACTTTTTTGGACACTTAAGTCTACTTATTTTATTAATATGTAATGGTGTAGTATTATTATATTTAGAAAACTTCTAGAAAAAGAAAACCCAAAAAGTTTGTTTATGATTATGCTATTCTAATCGGGCCAAGTGTATACACGTGAAACGTTAACGATGGTTAGGTAAGTTTTACGGCTCTATATATAAACTTGTAGGATATTATTATGTTTTAATCAAAATTATATTGACTGAAACATCAATGACAAAAGATCAAGCAAACAAACTTAACTGTTTGAGGTCTACCATTTTTGGTAAAATTAGCTGGGAAGAATATTACCAAGAAATCAGTAAATTATAAAAGATATCATATATAATGGGTTAAATTAAGCAGAAGAATAAAAAAGTGGCTAAAATTTTATTTATGAATAGTTGGAAGGTCACAACATAGAAATATATAAATAGTTTCAAACGGCCCATCGGTAGTTGCCTCCCAACGGGTCGATCTCGAAAAGATCACCGACAGTGGACCTAACGGAAACTAACACGCCTCAGAGTTGCAAAGAACTACGATAATGCCATTACCTTTCCTCGTGACCTGTCTCTCGTACGCAATAAGTACCACGAAAATTGCTAAATTTAGGAATAAATTATTTTTGAGTAAACAACAAAATTAGAATACACGGAAACAAAGAAACCACATCTGTATATATAAACAACCAAACATTTGTGATCTACAGATTTTCTATCGTCTTTTTTTTCTCGTTCATCTCCGATCGCTGGATCTTGAGGGATCTAGATTTAACAAATCTAGGGTTTCTCGAAATTTTTCGATCGGGTTTTGGTTTCTGGGGTTTTGTGATTCAGAGAATTGCCATTTTCTTTGCTCACTATATTTTTTATTGCGATCTCTTCTGAGATCATTCATATTGAAAGGGGTTTTAAGTTGCTGAGTTTTGGGTTTTGAAATTGAGGAAGACGATAGGATTGTTGAGCGGTATTGTCCTCTGGTTTGGTCGAACTTGCTCACCTTTCTACTAATTGGTTGCTGAGAAAATCACTCTGCGTTTATCTTTTTGTGTTCGTCGAATCATCTGGGAAGACTCGAGCTTTATATTCTTTGAAGAGGATGCAACAAGGTCAGGGGAAGAAGGTTGGTTCTCTCGCTCAGATTCATATTTATAGGATAAGGGTTTCTTTTGTTGAATGTGATTCATGGAGATCTTCGATTCAGCTTTTCAGAAACTGATTCCTTTTCTTGGCATGATTTTACTGGATTCTGATTAGTTTTGTGCTTTGTTGATGCCACAGAACATGAAGGAGGTGGAATTTTTCACTGAGTATGGTGATGCCAACCGTTATCAGATTCTTGAAGTCATTGGGAAAGGAAGCTATGGAGTTGTTTGTGCAGCTATTGATACACACACAGGAGAGAAAGTTGCTATAAAGAAGATTAATGATGTATTTGAACATATCTCAGATGCTCTCCGTATCCTCCGTGAGGTCAAGCTTCTCCGCCTCCTAAGGCATCCAGATATAGTTGAAATCAAAAGCATCATGCTGCCACCTTCCAAGAGGGAGTTTAAAGACATTTATGTCGTGTTTGAGCTCATGGAATCAGACCTACATCAAGTCATCAAAGCGAACGATGACTTGACACGGGAACACCACCAGTTTTTCCTGTACCAAATGCTTCGTGCCTTGAAGTATATGCATACCGGTAGATTTTCTTATTCTTTTTCCCCTTTCAATTTTTTGCTATAACTAGTAAACTCATAGTTAACTGGACTCTGTTTGTGTGCAGCTAATGTTTACCATCGTGATCTTAAACCGAAGAACATACTGGCAAATGCAAACTGCAAGTTGAAAGTCTGCGACTTTGGACTAGCAAGAGTGTCGTTCAATGATACGCCTACAACAGTCTTTTGGACGGTCTGCACCACCTTTCTCTTAAATATTTGTTCAGTTTTGGTAATCTCTCCAGTGCGTTTGAATTTACTTCTGTCTTTCTTGTTTTAGGATTATGTTGCCACAAGATGGTACAGGGCACCAGAGCTCTGTGGATCATTCTGTTCTAAGGTACTTGTTATTCTTCTTCTTCCTTGTATGCTTTTTACCTTTTCTTGTGTGGCTGTGAATGTAGAATCTATGCATGACAGTGTTAGAGGTATAACATTAAGAGCTGCATTCAAAGGGATAGAATCATAGAATGAACCAACGTATAAAAATAATTCCTTTTTTAGGAGGATGTCAACCATTCCGAAAGTGAAAACCTCAGCTAACACTTGTGTTAGGCTATGCCTATCTCTGTGGTTTCTTTTCGTAAGCTGCTCGTTTTTTCGGAATTATATGCTCAGTAGACTGACTTGCAGTTTGTATCTTTTGCAGTATACTCCAGCTATTGACATTTGGAGCATTGGCTGCATCTTTGCGGAGGTATTGTTAGGAAAGCCTCTGTTTCCTGGAAAAAGTGTCGTCCATCAGTTAGATCTGATTACAGATCTTCTTGGCACACCAAAATCAGAGACCATTGCTGGAGTATGTTCTTTTTGTTTCCACATTACCAGGTTTCCATTTTGGTTGCTGGGAGGAGAGACATGCATAAACTAATTATATATCTCTAACGCAGGTTCGAAATGAAAAAGCTCGAAAATACCTGGGTGAAATGAGGAAGAAAACTCTTGTCCCTTTTTCGCAAAAGTTTCCTAATGCAGATCCATTAGCATTGCGCCTTTTGCAAAGACTGTTGGCTTTTGATCCAAAGGATAGGCCTACTGCTACAGAGGTGCTTGTTCTTTCCTTTCTTCTTGTCACTGTATTCATTATGTCCTCCCCCTTAGAATAACTGGCTTGCTTCAGAAGGCTCTTGTTCTGTTGTTCATATCTCAGCTCCTTATGTGGTGATGTTAACATTGTGATTTTATTTGACAGGCGCTGGCTGATCCTTACTTTAAGGGCCTTGCTAAGGTTGAAAGAGAACCTTCTTGTCAGCCAATTTCGAAGATGGAATTTGAATTTGAAAGACGAAGGTTAACAAAGGATGACATCAGAGAGCTACTATACAGGGAGATACTAGAATACCATCCTCAGTTGCTCAAGGATTATATGAACGGATCTGAAGGCTCGAATTTCTTATATCCTAGGTTTTTACCTCATCTTTCAAAACCATTTTCTGTCTTTCTTTCATAGCAAAATAAATGTGTAACATTATTCATTTTTGCTGATCGGTTGATTTGATGTTGCAGTGCCATTGGTCATCTGAGGAAACAGTTTGCGTACCTTGAAGAAAATAGCGGCAAAAGTGGGCCAGTTATACCTCCAGAGAGAAAGCATACTTCACTTCCACGGTATGTTTTCTCTTCCGTGCAGAATAATATACATCTCTTTTGATTCAGTATGGCACTTGTGATTAATCTATTCATGTTCATCTTCGTAGGTCTACAGTTCACTCCAGTGTAGTAACCTCCAATGCTAAACCTGGCTTGAATGCACCAGACAGTCGACGTGTTTCGTTCGAGCCTTCAAGGAATGGAGTAGTTCCATCAACTTCAGCAAATTCAACCAAACCTCTAGGACCTCCTCCAAGAGTACCATCAGGTAAAATTCCCAATCTACATAATCTATTTATTAAATTTTTTGACCTTTTCTCTGTGACTGAAAAGTTGTAGCTATCTCCCATCAGTTGATACCACAGATAGAGACACCGTTTTCTTCTCAGACTCATTTGTTTTTCCTCGTGGTTTAACAGGTAGACCAGGCCGTGCTGTGGAATCATCTGTAACTTATGAGAATGACAGAAACCTCAAAGAGTCGTCCTATGATGCAAAGACATCATATTACAGAAGCACGGTACTTCCTCCACAGACCCTATCTCCTAACTGTTTCTTCCATCCTAACAACACCATGAACCAAGAGAAGCGTGGTGGTACAGAAGCTGCTTCTCAGCCAAAACCGCAGTTTGTCCCCACCCAATGCAACTCCTCCTCTAAACCAGCTGAGCTGAACCCAAACCCTTATGTCCAATCACAGCACAAGGTGGGTATTGATGCTAAGCTGTTGCAGGCACAATCTCATTATGGTCCTGCTGGAGCCGCCACAGTTGCAGTAGCAGCACACCGGAGCATAGGCACGGTTGGGTATGGCATGTCTTAGAATTAGCAGTTTGTTGTTGTCAGGTGATTGATTGCCAGAAATTCCCCTCGTTAGTCGTTATGTAATGTAAGTATTATTCGATCAAGCCTTGATTTGTGCCTGATTTGTGAACACATTTGAGATTGTAATAAAAAGAATTCAGTTTAACCCCACCAAACGTCTCTCAACAAAAGCCAAATGTGCTGTTGGAAACTGCTCTGCTAATCTTGTATCAACCAGGTGATTTGGTCTTTCTTATGTGATAAAGCAATGGCCAAACAATTTACCATGACCCTCAATCGTTATTGGTTCGTAGATTTACTCGTGCGGAAACGATTATCTGTCGCACAACATTATTAGTAAATTATACTTTTCAAGGTTAAAAAACGATATTGTCTACCCAAAATTAGTCAAGGTCGTCGAGCAGCACATACTCATGACCACCACACATATGGGAAGTCAACAGACTTAACCAAGTGTGGATAGATTCATATTCAGGGCGAGTCTTATCGCCGGTAAAGAACATGTGAACCTCATGCCTGCACGACCAAGCATGTCTCCGGTATGACACAACTTGTTGGGACAATGTTATATACTGCCTCCATCTGTGCCAGAAATCTTTTCCCTTTGCTCACAGATTCCGAGTGATTACATGCTTGTAGCAGCCCAACGAATGAGCTTTCATCAGGTCTGACACCGGCTTTGCACATACGTGAACGTGAGAACATATCCAAAGCTAACTCACCACAGCTCTGCACACCGTAACCATTAATCATGATGTTACACGAAGCTGAGTCGAAAACCGTATGTGCATCTCTCAAGTCCCCGCATTTCGCGTATATGTCCATCAAAGAGTTGTTTATGAATTCATCACTGGAATTTCGGTTTAAAAGTCCGTTGACGATCATGTAGCCATGAATCTCTCTGCCCAGCTTCAATAAAGCTAAACGACCGCAAGTGGGGAGAACGTTGTCAGTGTAACAAGATCAAAGCATATAGTGTATATATATTTATATATATACACATTATAAAATATAGTGTATATAACATTAATGAGCTTACTACAGAGAATATAAAGAGAGGCATTGTGATAAATTGGCCCATTTAAGCTATTAAAAACTAGCTTAAAAACTTATTAAGTACCACATCGGTTAGGTGAAAGAAAACAACTGTGTTTATATAGCAATATTGTCAACGTTATGATTGTCCCTTCGGAACATCGTCGGCTACACTCCCAAGGATGATCCTTGAGAGATTAATGATCGTAATAACAATGTTTTTCTGTTGTTTGGTTAAATCTCCGACTAATTTTAATGAAGAGGATTTTTGGGTGGTTGTCCAAAGAAGAGACGGATTGGGACAGAAGGGGAAAAAAACATATTTTATTTTTGTTAACATGTTCTCAAGAGAAACATTTTCTTATGGTCTGGTCTAATGCAATAAGGCCAAAGTGATTGGGACAGCAAAATCACTGAACTTCCATCATGCTAAATCTGAGTTTGAAAAGCAGAAGTGTTTTATTTATTTATTTATGATTACAATGATTTTGTTTAGCGGAGTGAAGAGCAGAACATGATCAAACATTCTAATCTATCTTGCAAAAAAATATGATCATTATGGCAAGCCAGATGAGGATAGAATTATATTGACCAAGTTTTAGTCTTGTGTAACATACATAATACATGTATCAAACTTAGAACATAACACAACCTTGAAAAATGGCATCCTAAAAGAATCAAAATCATATGAAGCTTCTTGTAGTTGCAAGCAAAAGAATACTTATGGCCTTCAAGTTTTCTGCTACTTGTTATCTTCATCTCTGGCAACAATCTTGTACTTTAATGTTGCTGACAAACAAAAATTATCATCAAACTGAGTCCCACACATAAATACACAACTTATGGAACAGAAAACAAATTGAAGATCAGGCATGGGCAAAATACCCAGACCCGAAATATCGAACCGAATCCAAACAAAAAAAAGTAGAACTAAATCCGAACCGACAAAATATCTGAACGAATCCTATATTCCTATATCCGAAGAACAAGAACCGAACCCGAATCAAACCGAAAACCAAATGTGTACCCGAAATATCCAAATTATAATTATATACCCAAAATATTAATTATATTTAGACATAATATAACAAAATTATCCAAAATTACAATGATAAATTCAAATATATTAGTTATTTTAAACTAAAATAATTAAATTACCAAAAAACAAAATATATGAAGGTTTTTGTTATATTTGTCAAAAACTTTTATTTAAATATAGCTAATTTTTGTTTAATGTTTTTCGGGTATCCGAACCCGAATGGAACCGAACCCGAAATGAAATTCTAAAATACATGAATGGGTCTTATATGTCTAGATCCGAATACCCAAAAATCTGAAAGACCAGAACCGAACCTGAACGCCCATGCCTAGAGATAGTATGATGCAAAAATCTTACCCTTTCTCACAGTTTGGTATGCTCATTGCAGAAACCAATGAAAATACGACCACTCTTCTTGCCTTCAGGGTATCCAATGCAAAGATCTTCCTTCAACCGACAAGTAACATGGAAACCTAACAGACATTTCATCTCTGAACACTGGACAGCACACCCACGGCTAATTAATCTTGCACAAATAACACCTATCTTTCTAACTCTTACTAGGTATCTTGCTGCAACAAATATGTGAGGATAAACCGTTCTTCACTCAGACTCTAGAGCAAGAACCCTGCAACACACCAAGGTCTGAGGGTATCTGAAACTGGTAAAGTAGAAGAAAGCAGAACATAACTCAAATGGAGAACAAAGAAGAGATAGCAGAGCGCACACAAAGTTTAACGAGTTCACGCCGTTAAATAGGGTCGCTACATCTCGCCGGGAATTCACTCCCAGAACCCACTAGATCACAAGGGTTTACAAGAGAATCAACCAAACCCAAAGCCCTTACAATGCTTCTCACAAGTTTCTCTCTATTTCCCTTATTTTCCCAAGAACACTCAATCAATAAAGTTTATGCTTTTGAATGCTCTCACTTCTTTTGATGCTATGGAGGGTTTGAAATCAACTCTTCCTCATCATTCGACAAGAGGACTTGAAGTTTTGGGAGGCTCTTCAGATTTTGTTTTCGATGTGATAAAATAAAAATTGTTGTTTGATTCAAAAACGATATTGAAACAGTCATAAAAAGTTTTTTAAATATAATCTAACATTAAATTAAAAAACTCACCACATATAATAGTCCGATATAATTTTGAATATATAATTATAGGAAATTTACACGCTGCAAGAGGGTTCGCCCTAATACACAAACCTCTCAGACTCATTTCCCAAGTTAGCCGCCAAACAAAATTTTCGTAGATCTGTGGCTTCTTCGGCGGGTGATAGATTCATATTTTAGAGGTTTTTAACATCATATTTTGTCCATAATTTAACATCATTTGCATTATATCATGAGAGTGTCTTAGACTTTTGACATTTAGGAATTTAGGTGCGTTAGAATTATGATTTGCATATTTTATTGTCTTTGGGAATTTTTTGTTATTATTTATAGGTTGCTGGAGATACTTAAAAGGATTGGAAGGTTTTGGAAGGCAAATAAATCTTAAGGAATGGAGAACCATTGACCATCTTACATCAACCAAATGCAGTCACAGAGATTCTATCGATGTCAAACTATCGAAGTGATCCAACCAATACGGAGATGCAGAGCCATCCCCCCCCCAACCAGAGGATCCATCGTTCAGAGCCCATCGAACAAGACGTCCCGAATCCATGCACATGTTTCCATCGGTCTTCTTATATCGGCTTACTCTAGCCGATACAAGTCCATGACATGAACATGAATAATGCAGCACAAAGATTCCATCGCCCTTGATACATCGAGGAGTTGTAGCCGATACAACCTATCACGCGAGAAACATATTACATTGGTGTATCACAATCGACCAGCATGGCCGGATGCAAGCCATTTCTGAAGCTCTTAATTACCAAAATGCCACTACAGGACAAAAACACTATATACATGTTTTAGACCTATTTTGAGAGATCTATCTCCTATCTTATGAACTTCTTTTGCCTCTTTTAGATTCAAAAACATTTTGTAATCTTTTATTTTGAGTTTTAATCAAGTACTTAGTTATCTTTTATATTTTTTCTTTTTAATCATGATTTTCATTATTATCTCTATGGTTTTGATGGGATCAATCTTATTAGTGAATAGTTCTTTTGTGTCTTTGAAATGAGGTAGATTAAGACTTGATTAGTGATGATCTAAAGGTGTTTAGGTATTTATTAGTGTTAATCCTTCTATTTAGGTTGATCTCTATGTTAGATTTACAAGAAATTGTTGATTTAGATCTTAAGCTTTTTTCATGCCCACAAGGTGTTTGATAAAATGCTTGATATTAGAGATTTTGTATGCATAGCCAATCGGAATTGATATCTAAAGTGTTTAATAGTCAAATAACTTGTTTTCATACTTAATTTATTCTTGACCATAATTCATAGATTGTTCTTGTGTGGAGTTAAATTAAGGGATCTTTGCTTATAGATAAGACTGATCTAATGATTTGAGTTCTAGATTAAGGATTAAAGCTTGCTTGAATGGTTTAATGATTTAGATTGAATGCATGCTATCTTGGATTTGATTGAGAAATGGATTAATGCTTGATTAGTATAGAGTTAGTTACATGAGAGTGTGATTAGCTATTTGATAGATTATTGAACCTTCCTTATTTGCTTGTATGATTGATAAACACCAAATTATGATCATCCCTTGATAGACTTAACTCCTTTACCTCATCTCTAGGACTCTCTTTATCTTATTTCTTTATTTGCTTCCTTGTTTGCTTTTGCTTGATCACTTTAGATTGCTAGTTTAAAAACCCCTCTTTAATTGACTTAGCTTGATAGGATTGTATGCATTCCTTTTGTTACTAAACTTAAACCTTATGGAATAGACCTCAATCTATACAACAATGACGTTTGTCTTGTAGATTGAGTAATTGATCTCAAGAACTAAAAATCCTTATCATCAATTTGGCGTCGTTGCTAATTGAGTTTAGCTTTAGTCATTAGGATTTTACATCTTGTTAAGACTAAGCTCCTTTTTCTACTTTACTAATCTCTCTACTCAGTCTATTTTTCTTGCTCTTATAGGTGCATGAACACAAGTTCTAGAGGTCCAACAAACTTAGTGGAAAGATTTGAAGACATACGGGCCTTGGAAAGGGAAATTTCTAGAGCAAGGAGAGTTCAAGAGAGACTAGCTCATTTGAGTTTCTGCAACACCATCTACTCCAATGCTGAAAATGAAAGGGTTGTAGCTGAACTTGAATCCCTTGTCTATGGAACTCCACTTGAGAAGGAGAGAGAGGATATGTTGGATGAAGAAGCCATCACTGAGGAGTTTCTTAATGGTCTTTGTGATGAACAGGAGAATGCGGACATGGTTGAGGAAGAGCCACCCACGACCAAGATAATCCCTACATCACTTCCTAAGCTTGGAGCACCGGGAAAGTTCTCATTATCTTGCTCTTTTGGGCACTTGAGGATTGAGGATACTTTGTGTGACATCGGCTCAAATGTGAGTGTCATATCCTTTGAGATGGTTGAAGAATTGGGGATCAAGAACATTGAGAGTTACAAATCTACTTTCACCTTTGGGGATTCTTCAACAAAATTCCCATATGGGGAGCTCAAAGACTACCCATTGATGATTGAGGATTGTACCATTCCAACTGATTTTGTGGTTATGAAGATGAAGAAGGGCAAGAAGCTTCCTCTACTCCTGGGCACTGATTTTCTCAACACTGCCAGTGCAACAATGTATTTCAAAAACAAGAGGGTAGTACTCACCAAGGTGAATGTCAAGGTGTTCTATCCCATGAAGTCATCCTCCATCAACACTTTGAAAGCTCAAGATTATGCTGGAATAAGGATGCAACACACAAGGTGACGTGGACGATACAAGATCTGACGTGGTGAACAAGTAAGCTATCACTAGCTGGCATTGTGAGATTTGGAAATATTCTATATTGTGAGAATATAGAATATCTGCGAGATTTGAAGATCGGAGATAGAGATCTTGTGGGAGCCACGACGTATAAAAGGGTGATTCGAAGGAAGAATTAGGTCAGCCGTCGAGAATCAGAAGTGTTGAGAGATAACACAGAGTGTCGTGTGTGTAACACTGGTGAGCGATCAAAAGAGAGAAGTGCAACTGTTGTTGTACGGTAAGGTTGGGTAGATTAGGATTTGGTCAGTAGTGTTTCACGGTTGTGAAGACACGTCAATCTGATTGAACAAGATTAAACGTGTAATCTGTTCAAGCGAATTCTAATAAAGTTCTGTTTTGAGTTAACAAGTTGAGTTAATCCAATATATCCATATCCTGAGTTATTTCATTTGGTATCAGAGCGGGTCAATCTAAGTTACAGGTTGAGGTTTTGGAGGGGGTATGGAGACTAAAGAACTCATGGCAATCTTGAAACCCATCATGCTTGATGAGCACAATTTCGGTCACTGGAAGGTCAGGATGAGACACATCATTCGTTCCATCGATGAGATGGCATGGTATGCGGTCATGTATGGTTGGGAGGAACCCCTGGAAATTCTAGAAGACAAGTCTAAAGTTCCCAAGCCGTTAGAAAAATGGACCGAAGAAGAAAAGAAAGCTTCAAAGTACAACTCAAGGGCAATATCAACGATCATGTCAGCTGTTGACATCGAACAGTTCAAAATAATACTGGGCTGTGAATCAGCCAAGGAAGCATGGGATACTCTGGTAAATCACTTTGAAGGAGATACGAGTGTTAAAAGGACTCGTCTGGATTTCTTAGCTTCACAATTTGAGAACCTCAAGATGGACGAGAATGAAACAATTGGAAGTTTTACTTCAAAGCTGAGCACCATTGCAAATGAAGCAACTGTACTAGGAAAAAAGTACAATGAAAAGAAGCTGGTGAAGAAACTGATTAGATGCCTTCCATCCAAGTTCTCGGCACAGAAAGCAATATTGCAATGCTCTATGAACACTGATGAGATGAGATTCGACAACTTAGTGGGGATGTTGAAGTCTCAGGAAATGGAGGTGACTGGAGATCAAACTAAAGACAATCATGGAATAGCTTTTAATGCTCATCACGAAGATGAAAGGATCAAGAAACTTGAGGAGAATGTGGGGCTAATAGCTAAAAACTTCAGTAAGATGATCAAGAGGATTGAAAAAGGTCAGAATAAAAGCTTTAATCGGTTCCAGAAAATTGACTCGGACAGAAATTCAAGTCGAGGGGTCAAAATAGATGGTGACAGAATGACCAGAAAGAAAGAGATGCAATGTCATGAGTGTGAAGGATTTGGGCACTTCAGGAATGAATGTCCTTTGGTCAAGAGAAAGGAACTCAAATGCGGTGAGTGCAGAGGTTTCGGTCACACAAAAGATGAATGTCCTAGTACCACAAAAGGTAAAGACAAATCCTATCTATGCTTCAGTGACACTGATTCTGAAGAAGAGGAGGATGATGGAGGAAACATGCTGAATTTTGTGGCGTTCGTAGCTCAAGACAATCAGAAAGAAATTGTCACGGACAGTGACTCAGATGAAGAGGTCGATGTTGAGAAAGAGTATCGTTCTCTATACGAGAACTGGACTAAATTAAGTCTTGAAAACCTTCAACTCCTCAAGGAAAAGGCTATGCTAAAGGCACAAGTTAACATTCTGCAAATGGAACAGACTGCACCGGGACAGAAACTGCCTGACATCGTTGAAGTGAGTGAAACAGAAGATCAACTTGAACAAGAGCTTACAAGAGAGAAAGAAAGAAACAAGGCGTTGGAGGACAAAGTTGCTAGAATGCAAGCGGCTTTCTCTCAAGAGCAGGACAAAACAAGAGGTCTAGAACAGAGTTTGACTGAAAACCACAAGAAGATTCGGATGTTGAATAAAGGGACAGACAGTTTGGATCAAATCCTTTCTATGGGACAACCACCCAAAGTTAACTGGGGACTTGGATATTCAGGAGGAGCTGAATCAAGCTTGACTGGTGGAAAAATTAACTTTGTACCGGCTGCACAAACGAATACTCAATCTAAAGAAGTTAAGCTCAAGAAAACCGTGGTAGGAACTGAAGGAAACAGAGATCAAAGGAGCTGTTTTGTTTGTGGGAAGGTTGGTCATAAGAAGGTTACTTGCTGGAACTTCTGGAGTCGGATAAACCGAGCTTGGAGAGCAGGTAAATGCTACACGGAACCAAAGAAGTTCGGTACGGTCTGGATAGCTAAGACAGACTTGTACACAGTGCACACAACAAAACAAATGGATGCTCCAACGGCTACTGATCTAGTCTGTAATTTTTCCATGATGAGCAATGTTGCATATACTTCAGTCAATAATGTGCATGAAGAATCTTGGTACTTTGACAGCGGTTGCTCAAGACATATGACTGGAAGTGATGGATTGCTTGATGAAATTTCACCAGTTAAGGGAGGAAATGTAACATTTGGTGATGGTGGTCAAGGGAAGATAGCTGCGGTAGGGAAGATGTACTCTGATGGAAAGCCTAAACTGGAGAATGTTTACTTGGTAAAAGGATTGAAAGCAAATCTGATCAGCATCTCTCAGTTGTGTGATGAAGGGTTAACTGTGTTATTTACCAAGATTGACTGCCAAGCAATAGACGAAATGGGAAATGTCATTCTCATGGGAGTAAGGTCTGGAAATAATTGCTACATGTGGGAAGCAACTCATAAGTGTTTGAATGCAATGGAATCTCAACTGGATATTTGGCACAAGAAACTTGGACACATGAGTACGAATGGTCTTACTCGACTGGTTAGTGCAGGAGTAGTCCGAGGAGTTCCGAAATTAGAAGCTTCCACTAACACCGTGTGCAAGGCATGCTGTCAAGGCAAACAAGTGAAGGTACAACACAAACAGCTTTCTGAGATCCGATCAAAGGGAATTCTGGAACTTATTCATATTGATTTGATGGGGCCTGTCAATCCAGAGAGCATTACAGGTAAGAAGTATATATTTGTACTTGTTGATGATTTTTCCAGATTCACCTGGGTGAGATTCCTACGGGAAAAATCTGAAGCTGCTGACAGTTTCAAGATTCTAGCATTGGAACTTAAAAATGAGAAAGGTGGTATAATTCAGATCAGAAGTGACCATGGAGGAGAGTTTCAAAATGAAAACTTTAAGAAGTTCTGTGAATCTCAAGGAATACGTCATCAATTCTCAGCTCCCAGGACTCCTCAGCAAAATGGAGTAGTGGAAAGGAAGAATAGAACTTTGCAAGAAATGGCAAGAGCGATGCTACATGGGAATCAAATAGCTCCAAGATTCTGGGCAGAAGCAGTCAGTACAGCGTGTTATATCATTAACAGAGTGTATGTCAAACCTGGAACAAAAGCAACCCCATATGAAATCTGGAAAGGAAAAACGCCTAACTTGAGCTACTTCCATGTGTTTGGCTGCATATGCTACATACTAAATGACAAGGATCAACTGGGCAAATTTGATTCTAAGAGTGATGAGGGGATCTTCCTAGGCTATGCAAGCAACAGTACAGCCTTCAGGGTTTATAACCGGAGAACTCGCATGATTTGCGAATCAGTAAATGTGGTTTTTGATGATCGGAACAGCTACTCACTTGAGGAAATTACGCAAGAGACAGATCAAGAAACTGTACCTAATGAACTCGAGATACCTAAACAACTCAGTGAAGATGTCACTATTGCCGAGAGTCAGAATCCTCGGAGAACTGGTTATGGGCAAGTCAACCGTGACCATTCTGTCAATGATGTTATTGGAGGTATTCAAGAAGGCAGGCAAACTAGGAATAGACAACTTGACTTCAAAGAAATGGTCAAGCTGGCGTGTTTCATCTCCCTCATCGAGCCTAAAAATGTGGTGGAAGCGTTAGATGATGACTACTGGACAATGGCCATGCATGAGGAACTTGAGCAGTTTAACCGGTTAGAAGTGTGGGATCTAGTTCCATGTCCAAAGGATGTGAATGTCGTGGGAACTAAGTGGATCTACAAGAACAAGATAGATGAAGACGGAAATGTTGTCAGAAACAAAGCCAGACTTGTGGCACAAGGTTATTCTCAGATTGAAGGAGTGGACTTTGATGAAACTTTCGCGCCAGTAGCAAGACTTGAATCGATACGCCTACTGTTTGGGATTGCGTGTCACCTACGAATCAAGCTGTATCAGATGGATGTGAAGAGTGCATTCTTGAACGGGATGCTACAAGAAGAAGTCTATGTGACACAACCAAAGGGGTTCGAAGATCCTAAACATCTAAACCATGTCTACAAGCTCAAAAGAGCTTTGTATGGGTTGAAGCAAGCGCCACGGGCTTGGTATGAACGTCTAACTCAGTTTCTGCTCAAAAGAGGATTCAAGAGAGGTAACGTGGATAAAACCTTATTCATCCTAGAAGAATCACAAAGTCTGCTCATAGTACAGATTTATGTAGATGATATCATATTTGGTGCAACTCAAGAACGACTTATGCATGAATTTGTCACTACAATGACTCGTGAATTTGAGATGAGCATGGTTGGAGAACTGAACTACTTCCTTGGTCTTCAAGTGAAACAAACCGATGAAGGTATTTTTGTCTGTCAAAGTACCTATGCTCGAAATTTGGTGAAGAGGTTTGACATGGAGACATCGAAGGTGGCCAGAACTCCAATGAGCTGCACTGATAAGTTATCCAAAGATGAACAAGGACAGAAGGTGGATGAGCATCTGTATAGAGCAATGATAGGGAGCTTACTTTATCTAACTGCATCACGACCGGATATATGCTTTAGCGTTGGTGTCTGTGCCAGATACCAGGCCAGTCCACGGGTGTCACACCTGTCAGCTGTGAAACGTATTATCAAATACGTCAGAGGTACCCTAAACCTAGGATTAAGTTACACTACCGAAACTAACACAAGTCTTGCAGGTTTCTGTGATGCAGATTGGGCAGGATGTTTAGATGACAGAAAGAGCACATCTGGAGGATGCTTCTATCTTGGAAACAATATGGTGTCATGGCATAGCAAAAAGCAGAATTGTGTCTCACTCTCAACTGCAGAAGCAGAGTACATTGCTCTTGGAAGCTGTTGTACTCAATTGCTGTGGATGAAACAGATGCTTCACGATTATGGTATTACCACTGATTCATTCTTGGTTCATTGTGATAATAAAAGTGCAATTGATATCTCAAAAAATCCAGTACAACATTCTAGAACAAAGCATGTAGACATTAGACATCACTTTGTTAGAGAACTAGTTGAGGAGAAACTAGCCGTCATTAAACACGTTGCTTCTGAGAGACAGCTTGCTGACATCTTTACAAAACCTTTAGATTTCAATAGCTTTCTGTACTTACGAAAGGCTCTTGGAGTCTGCGATTGTTGAAAATGATTTCAGGTTACTTAAGGGTATGACATTTCATGGAATGACTGGGGAACACAAGTAAGGTCATACTCATTGATTACACGTTATAGAAAGACAAATCAAGAGGTACGCCCCATGGAACAAGTAATTCTTTATGACTGCTCGAGATGATAAGCACTCTTCTTGGAATAGGCTGCTAACACAGTCCATATCTGAGTGAGATCACTGTTTTGATTGAGTACTAAAGCTCCTGTCAGTTGCTAGATAAGAGAAGAATGTAAGACAACCTGAGTGAAAGAGTATGTATGGCAGAATTAAAGATTGATGAGCACAGTCATGAAGTATGATAATTTTTTACTTAGATGAAAGCACCTCAGCTGAGGAAAGCTGTCTAGCAGCTGACTGTGTTCATATAAATAAAAGTCTGTATTGTGGTCCTCATGGATGAAGGCACCTCGGATGGGGAAGGCCGTCCTATTTGATTTCTAGTCAGTCAACATACTCCACTCACGGGTGTCTACATTACTCCTTCGATGTCGCATGATGAACGATTGACATAGCTTTGGTAGAGTCATATAAGAGGCATTTTGATTCTGTGGAAGGATTACCAAATTGGTTGGACTTGATGAAAGCACCTTGGCTAAGGAAAGCTGTCTGTCTAAGCCTTTTCTCTGATAACTAGTTGTCAACATTGATTCTTGTGTGGGATCCTGTCTGTGAAATGAGTGTCATATTCTCCACAAAAGTTGATTAGCGTGTAAATATGTTTGATAAGTAGCATAACAGCAGGCTATCTCTCTGAGTAAATGTGGTTGATAAGCTTGGGTCACTCATTAGTCTGTAATGAACTGTCGATGATATGATCGAAATTGTTCTAAGTTGTGGTTTTGGGTCGATAAATGAGTCTGGGAATTTCGGTTGATTAGTCCAATTTACTATCTTTTGGGCCAGATGAAACCCATTACTGATAATACCATGTTCCACTAACAAGCCCAATAAAGATCCATTAGGGTTGTGTCTCTATTCGCAGGTTCAAAAAGAAAGGGGGGGAGATTAGCGTGAGTTACTCAGCCGCTTTTGTGTTTCTCGGTCTAAAAATCTCAGGAACCCGAAGATGTCGTCTCCTCCACGCCGCTCAACTCGTTCTCAGACAACGAAGCTAATGATGGATTCATTCGAAGCTGAGCGACGTCGTAACCGGGCCAATCGAACCCTTGCTGTAGCACCCGTCGTCGATCTCTCTCCGTCCAGCAACTCTCAAGGTTCTCGTCGACCGGTTCAACGATTGTCTCTCCTTGATCGTGAAGTTTTTGATGATGCACAGTCACATGCAGGCTCCGCTCCTCACTCATCTCGGTCTTATCGTTCCGGAAAAGAGCCAGCTAAGACTCACCGTGCCGGTAAAGAACCAGCTCCGCCGTCATCCGACAGTGAGGATTCAGCTTCTGATGATGATGAATTTGTGCCGCAACACAAGACACCTTACTGGACACTTGAGGATCACTATTTGGCAAACCGTCTCGCTTTTGAAGATATGCGCTTCAAATATCCGGATCTGGACCGAATGCAAATGGTACCACTCAGTTCCAGACACTCGTCAAGCAAAGCCAAAGAGCGCTATGTGCTGATGAAATCGCGAGCGTTTCTGGATCAGAAATTGCTTCAGTTGGATGATTCTACACTCAGTGAGGTAAGGAAATTCATAGAAAAAGCTGGGTTGATTTACACTGTGCTGCATGTATCACCGTATTATCCTCGGTTAGTTAAGGAATTCTTGGCTAATCTGTGCGATTCGGAGGCTACGGACACATCCAGGCTAGTCTATGTTCGGGGAGAAGCTTATGATTTCACTCCTGATGTTATAAATTGAATGTTCCTGACTTCGGATACAAGGCAATCCACTGATTGGGATGAGGAGGATATTGACCAAGCAGTCACTGTTCTCACTGGTGGTCGACGCAAGCGATGGGAAGGTGTTCAGTCCAAGCATCTACTTCCAAAGTTTCAAGTCCTCTACAAACTGTGCTGTTCGAATTGGATCCCGAGCTCAAACACTACCACAATGGTCAGAGAGAGACTTCGATTCCTCTACATGTTACACCAAGGAAAACCATTCAACTTTGGTAGCTTGGTATATGATCAGATCATGGATATGGCCCAGTCATCGCAAACAGAGAAGAAGATCATCTTTCCCAATCTGATCTTTCAGGTTCTGTACTTTCAAAGAGATGTTAATGTTACTGCTGGGGATGGTGCACCAATTGGGTATCCAATCAACATTACACTGGATCCTAAAGCTGGTCGAGGCTCAGACAATGAAGAAGAAGCGCATGCTCCTGATCTCGCCAAGGATGTTGATAATGCTATTCGAGGCCTGCGTTACATACAACGCCGTATTCGTCGTATGTTTGTTCTTCTATCCTTCTCATTGTATTCATGATTATATATGTCTTGAGCTTGTGTCTGTTGTTTTTGTTAAATATGTGACCATCTCAGGGGGAGAATATCCACAGTACCCCAAGCAGACAGAACCTGGCGAGTATGACACCGACTATGATGATGAGGCGAGCACGGAAGTTGAGCGAGATGACTAGTCTACTTTGGGAAATTGTTGCGTGTTATCTTTTGCTTCGCAGTTTGATAACTATCTTTTGTTTTTTTTTTTTTTTGAACTAATGCTGTTTTCGGTTGGTTGTCGGTTCTTCTTTCTAAACATTTGTGTGCTTTTGAACATTGTGTGTGGTTGAACTCAGTAGCTTTTCACGGATCATAAGAATGTGTGGGTGTATGGAATGTTGCTCTTGGTTTAAAATGTGACAGGTGAGATGGTGCACATATTGAGACAAAAAGGGGGAGAATGAAAGCTCAAGATTATGCTGGAATAAGGATGCAACACACAAGGTGACGTGGACGATACAAGATCTGACGTGGTGAACAAGTAAGCTATCACTAGCTGGCATTGTGAGATTTGGAAATATTCTATATTGTGAGAATATAGAATATCTGCGAGATTTGAAGATCGGAGATAGAGATCTTGTGGGAGCCACGACGTATAAAAGGGTGATTCGAAGGAAGAATTAGGTCAGCCGTCGAGAATCAGAAGTGTTGAGAGATAACACAGAGTGTCGTGTGTGTAACACTGGTGAGCGATCAAAAGAGAGAAGTGCAACTGTTGTTGTACGGTAAGGTTGGGTAGATTAGGATTTGGTCAGTAGTGTTTCACGGTTGTGAAGACACGTCAATCTGATTGAACAAGATTAAACGTGTAATCTGTTCAAGCGAATTCTAATAAAGTTCTGTTTTGAGTTAACAAGTTGAGTTAATCCAATATATCCATATCCTGAGTTATTTCACACTTTTGGAACCATCACAAGTGACCTTGATCTTGAGGATGAAGAACATTTACTAGTTTTGCCAAGCTTGAGTATTGTGGATCCATTTTTTTGAGATATTTGAGAATTGAGGATCCACAAGCTGATAAGGTTGAGAAGTTTCACTCTCCAAAGATTGAAAAAACTGTGAAAGATGCTTTTGTTGGAGAGAGTAGTCAAGAGTTGATGAGTGCACACTTGGAAAGTGTTCCATTAGAGAGGGTGAGTAGAGAAAAGGAAGATCCTCTTAAGAGCAAGAAGAAAAAGGGAAAAGCACCCACAAACTCTACTCATACTCAAATTCCTAGCGCTGTCATTGTGTACCCATTATAGAGTACAAGGTCAAATGCAAGTGAAGGTCCAAGCCATTCTCAAGTGCAAGAATCATTCTCCCTCCTGAGCTCCAAGCTGATCCAATCAAGCCCCAAGAGCACCACAACAAAGTCTTGACTATCACCCAAAAGGTCAAGACTCCTCCACCTCCCCACTAAAAGAAATGGTAGTCAAGCTTAGTGACTTAAATAAAGCTCACTTGGGAGAAAGTCTCATGTCTATCTCTTGTATATATTGCTTTGAGTTTTAAGTTTCCTAGTGATCTCTCTATTAGTTCTCTACAGGTTTTAGGCCAACTAGGTCTTGGCATTGGGAGAAAGAAAGAAGGAAGGTTATGGCGAAATCAAATAAGGATTTGGCTTTCATCCAAGTTTGGGGGAATTCTCTAGCCTCCACCTCCCATTCCTCCATCCCTTTCGCTACACAAATATCTCCAAGTAAACCACTCCAATCTCTTTTTCATATCTTTGTTTCATTTTGCATTTTCCCATGTCTTTGATCTCTTTCCCTTACTTCTATCACACAAGGAACTGTGTGATTTAAGTTTGGGGGAGGATACTAGTTGCTAATGATGTGTTTTGTATTCTTATCTTCTTTTCTTGCATCTTGAGTCTCATTCATGCATCCAAGGCATAGAAAACCATAATTTTTTAAAAAAAATTGAAATATTTTCACAAAAAGTCATATAGTTGCACTGGCATGTTTATGATTGAGTCCAGAAGTCATATAAGATTGCATTCATCAGTATTTGAGAGCTAAGCTTGTGTTCCTTTTAAAAAAAATTGATTGAGCATGTGGTTATTTGATACACCTTGTGAGCTTGAAATTAAGGAGGAACCCTTCTTGGATCTCATGCATTATTGTTCACTTCTTGATTGAAACATGTTGTGGTTTGAATCATTACCCATATATTAAGACTCTTAGTCTTGACTTGAATTATCTAATTATGCAATAAAAGGTGAACTCATGGATACTTGATACATACTTGGACTATTTTATCCCTTTCTACCACTCTTTTGTTAGTCCAAGTAGATTTTCCCATCTTAACCAAGCTTTCCTTCAAGCCTAAACATTCTAGTGAGAGATGATAGGCCTTTTCTTGAATCAATTAGGCAAAAGGTGTTGAGTTTGGAACGACAAAGATAAGTTTTCATTGTAGAGCTAGCCTTACATCATTGGGCTAGGCATAAGATAGGAAAGAAGTTGAGGGAATTGGGAAGGAAAAGGAAAAGGGAATCAGAAAAAGATTGAGAAAGAAAGAGGAGATTAAAAATAAAAATAAAAGTTGGTAGTTTTAAATGTTTATGAAAGTGTTAAAGAAAGAAAAGAAGCCACAGTTGGCCCAAGCATCAAAAGAAAAAATACTAAAAGGAAAAAATACTCAAGTGTTTAAAGAAGAAAGAAGTAATCAAAATGGGGATAAGAATGCAAAAAATGCCTTAATAAAAAGTAGCTTAGGAAGGGAACCTTGGATTTAGAAGAATAGCTAAGATCATTATGAGGCATTTGGGTAGAATGGAAACTTAATCTTGTATGCTTGAATTGTTTCTTACTATTTGCATTTTACTATAGTCCATTCCTTTTTTGAGAGATCCTTTATTCTTGAAACCCACACGTCATTTGAGATCAGACATTAAACCCTTAACCAAATGTGTTTACTTGATTTTCACTGATCCATCATTAAATCCGATAGCTAATAACAATGACTGGTTCAAGGCAGATAAATGCTACCAACTCATCATGCAGTGGATTTTTTGCTTGTACTCTCAAAAGTCGTTTTTCGAGTCTTGTCTAGGAAGTTAAGTCAAGTATGTCGAGTTTATCGAGTCGTTCAGTGTCTAGAGTCATTTTTATTCATGTGAGAGATTGTTGGAACCCGTTTTTGACAATGGCATTGGCCAATGTTCCGGTAGATTTTTTGAACAATTTAGTTGTCAAAATGACCGGATTCATTTATAAAAAAAAAACAGAATTCGTTTGAATAAGACATGCTAGGTCAAAGTCACTTACTTAGAAAGTTTGTGAAGCCTGATAATTTGGGTAAGTTTTAAAAAAAAATCTAGCGAATACCCAACATTGAAAACATAAGATGAAAATCCTTTTCTTTATATACAGAGAAGTATAAAATGATTTAAAACCTTGTGAATTTACTATGGTATAGTAATGAGAAGATATACCCAATTAATGCGTGTGCACCTTCCAAACTTGGGCTCCGAATGGTGACAGCGGATCAGGCGGTGCGGGATAAGTAGATTAGACGGTGCGTAATGGTTCAAGTGCGGTTTGTATGAAAAAAATGCACTATGCGGAATAAGCGGAATAAGCGGAACATAAAAATGTTTGAATAGTGAAAACAAGTTGTATGCGGTACAAAATAAATGTTTGAATGGTAAAAATGATAAAAGTGGTGCGGGATACATATTAAAGATTTTTTATAACATAATTTCGATTAAAACATATTATTATATAAATTATTTTAAATTTATGTTTAAAGTTATCTATTTATAAAATGTTATTATAATATTTATATTATAGGGTAGTTTGTACTCCCTCCGTTTCACAAAAAGTATCGTTCTAGCATTTTTCACACATATTAAGAAAATAATCAAATTTTTTGTTTTACCCTTAATTAATTACTGTATATAATGTGTTCACACTCATTAATAAGCTAAACGACAAGGATAAAAATGAGAATGTATTTAAAAATTTACATTGAAAATATAAAACGACACTTATTTTGAAACAAAAATTTAGTCTTAAAACGACACTTAATATGATACGGATGGAGTATAAGTTTGGATTTTCTAAAACTATTAGTATTCTTTTTTAACTGAATAATCAAATGAGTATATTTACCCAAAATTGTTAATTTAGATATCTATATATTATATATTTTTGTTATCATATTTGTTGATATGTGTTGAACTATTTTTATATTTAAAAAAAAAAATTAGAACTAAAAAAGCCACACATCTTAAACGCACCATATATGGGTGTGTTATGACTGTTCATGTGGAACAACTTGTTTTCTTCACGTCTGTAAACCGCATTCACTTTTTATTTTATTTTAATTAGGCAACGCACCACACATTAAAAATGATGTTGAATGGTGAACATTTATGAAAACGCCATGTGGTTCAAATGGAACGCAGGTAACATTCAAGGCCTTGGATTCAGGAATTGGACTAAATTTGATATTTGGTAAATAAGTTGTTAGACTATCATAATTTTTTTGGGCCAAATTCAAATAAAATTAATGATTACTTTAATTATTTAATAATTAAATTAATAATAAAATATCTTCTCATTATACAAAAAGAAAAAAGCGTTACCCCTGTTCGAAATCGCGGTCTCCGTGACCGTTTCCGCGACAGACAGACGTTCGGCGGCCGGGAGCCGCCGCGATTTCAATCTATACGGTCAAAAAATAGTCCTATCTTCAAAAACGTGAAAGAAATCAGTAAAATCTGGAGGAAAAAAAATTCAGAACCGCCATAGTTAGATTATCTGCGATTTGCTTATGAAGAAGATGATTGGGAAAAAACAGATTTGGCCTTTATCAAAGGTTAAAGGAAAAAAACCAGCAAAACTGCACTCTATGGATTCGAACCATGGACCACGACAGCATAAATCACCCACTACACCTCCAGACTACTTAATTTTTCTTTGTCCTGTTTACAAATATATAAAATATATACAAAATACTAAATTAAATATCGGAAATTCCACCCCGATTAATCCCCGTTTAATCCCCGATTTTTGCATTAGGCACTAGGCCCAGACGAGCCGCTTGCATAGCGCCTAGCACAATTTGGAACAAAGAGCGTTACTATATGACTTTGTCATAATAGTGGATTCATCAATTAATTGGAAATGACTGCAGACGTTCTGTTTGGGCATTATGGCTTTTGGAGAAAGCTTATAAACCATTTTCTTCTTCCGTATAATGATTGGTTATTCATACGAAAGTTAACAAGCAATCTCTACCACATTTTTTTCTTGTCATTTGTTATTTTTTATGAGAGTATAACATAAAAAAGGTTCGTGAACTTTTATTTTCGAGTACTGCAGAATAGTCGATCGTGCAGTTATATCTTAGGATTTTTGTAACACCCGTCTCCCGGCATAACCGGAGACGCGGCATTAGGACGCCCGTTGAACCGAACGTGGTCCAACCGGGAAGCCAACTCAACTTGTCTCAGGACCCGGCGCTTCCTTCTTATTGAAAACCACCAATGACGTCACTCGACTGTATCGATCCCGTGTCCGGACCTGCAAGAAAACGGGGACATGAAAGGGGAAAGAGGCCTGAGTAATTGTTTCAAACACAATCACCCAGTGAGGACGGACTTAGAGAGTCCGCTATCCCGCTTACACCACACAACTACGGATCACAAGTCATAAGCTAATATCACCTTGCAAACAGGCCCGAAGGCTTTCACCACGCAAACTACATCCACTCGCGCTTTCGCACTCGCGAACCCCTACTCTAGCCCGAAGGCTCACGCAACCGGCCCACCCGGTATCTCTGGGCCTTACGGCCATTTCACCACGGGGAGGCTCGCCAACACCCCCATCCGACGATTTAAAGGGCGCGTACCAAAAATCGTTATACGCGCCCTGCCACGAAACACCCTTTCGGGGGCCCTACCACAACTACCAATCATATCCATCACACACAAACAACGTTTTCAGGCTCAGCGATAACCTAGCAGTACTACGTTCTCAAGCAATCACATCGAGATCTCTACTACCTTAGACTACCTAGGAAAGACGACATTAACAAGGGACTATCGCCCGGAATTGAATGAAGTAAGGGAGATCACGTTCGGTCCTCACCTTAGCCAAAGAAGAGGGCAAAACCGTGAATTAGCAGCCCCATTGACCCGAACGGACATCGGTTCTGAAATGAGGACGAGAAATCGAGTGAGATGGGCTTTTGAATCGCCTAAATCGGGCTTAGGATGAGCTAGATACGATCGATTGAAAATATCCCACTCAACCCAGCTAAACCGATCTAAACCGGAAATTGGAATTGAAATTGGGAAAATGAAATTGGGAAATTGAACCGGTTAACCTAAACCGGATTAGACCGACCGGTCAACCTGAACCAGACCCGGTCAGATCCGACCCGACCCGACCCGATCCGACCCGACCCGGACCGGTCAACGGTCAACGGGTTCGGTCAACGGTCAACGGCGGCGACGGCGGCGGTCAACGGCGGTGCTCCGGCGGTGGCGACGGCGGCGCTCCGGCGGGTCTCCGGCGGCGGGCGGCGGCGAGTGGCGGTGGCGGTGGCTCCGGCGATCAGCGTGTGGGCTCCGGCGCGTGGCTCCTCCGGTGCGCGTAGATCTCACGCGCCCGTTACTCCTCCAGCGCGTGCGGGCGCGTGCGGGCGTGTGCGGCGGCGCGTGGCGGTCGGCTCGGCGGCTCCGGCTTCGTCTCGTCGCGACGGTCACGGTGGTGTGCTCGGTTTCTCGGGATTCGGGGTATTTTAGAAGAGGAGGAAGTTTGAAAACGTTTTTGAATAACAAAGGCTCAGATCTGGTTCTCGGGGTTACCTGGTGAGATTTGGGAGAGAGAAAAACGTGAATAGTGCTCTGGAAGCTCGAACGTCTTCAGGTCCCGACAGGCCTTCGCCGAAAGAAAGAGAAATGAGTTTCTGGAGAAAAGGAGGCTGTATTTATAGGGAAGGCTCTGCAGAAACCCTAGGGTTTTAGAAAAGGAAAGCAGGCTCATGGGCTTGGCTAATGGGCTTGGCCTTATAATCAGAAAAGGAAACGCCCAAATAAGGAAAGAAATAGAAAAGGAAGGTGGATTTGGGCTGGGCTTTTGGGCCTTTCTTTCAAAAATTTTGGGCCAGAGGTATGGGTATGTTACAATTCTCCCCCCCCCCTTGAAAAGAATTCGTCCCGAATTCGGTGATGTGTGGTTTCCCGCTCACCTCTGAACTCAAGGGATCCGCTCTATTCGGGCGCGAGGCTAATCGTAACGGAAGTCTGTTTGGAAGGCACGATGTAAATAAAGAATCAATAGATTAAGGAATAGGGCTACACGAGGTTCGAATCAAAAGAAGAAAACCAGCTACGCGAAAACCGCGGAAAGAAAACCAACGAAAAATAAAACCCCAAACTCTAACACGAATAACTACGCCCTACTCCTAACAAACCCCCCCAACGCCCCTCGACTCTAGCCACTCGATGATCCCGGGGTCTGCAGCTCAAGGTCCATGTCTCCTCGGTACAGCTGGCCTCCCTCGCTCTCGTCCTCCTCCGGATCTGACTCTGGCTCTGCCTCTGAATCTGTGATGATGATCACTGGAGGTGCTGCTGCCTGCTCCTGACTCGGTGTAGCCCTCTGCTGATCAAATCCATTCGGTCCCTCCTCAGGAATGTTCAGCTGTTCATCCAACCAGGCATACTCTCGGTCCTCCTGCATTCTCTGCATCCTCTGCTCCCGTCTCCGGTCCAAGTCAGCCTGCTGCTCGGCCCACTCTGCTCTCTGCTGCTCAAACCTCTCTCGGATACGCTCCAAGGCGGCCCTCTGCTCCGCCAGCTGAGCCCGGTCTGCAATCTCCTGCTCTCGTTTCAGACGCAGCTCCTTATCCCAAATGGCTTGCTGCTCGGCCATGACCTGGCGCCGGGTGTCCTCGTCGCTACGACGCCTCTCCCTCA
The DNA here is from genome assembly GCA_030180135.1 of Orychophragmus violaceus. NCBI lineage: Eukaryota > Viridiplantae > Streptophyta > Magnoliopsida > Brassicales > Brassicaceae > Orychophragmus > Orychophragmus violaceus. The sequence goes on along the minus strand of CM058240.1, from coordinate 85,024,017 downwards.
TCTGCTGCCAAAACACTGGATCCCTCTGGTTGCTATCCACAGTCTCTGCGTACCTAGCAGCCATCGCAACCAGACTGTACTCTCCGTACTCACTCCCATCTGTCATCCCCTCTCGGATCTCCGGCGCTAGTCCATCCATAAACATGGTCATCAGATGGATCGGGGATCTAGGGTGGGTGCAGCCAGCTCGGAAAATGAATGCGTCCATGTACTCCTGCACGCTCATGCCTGCCACCTGGAACGGCCGGGGAACGTCTCGGGGAATCTCCTGCGCCAGTCTCGATGTCGACGCCCCTGGTATCCCATCTGATGGTCTCACAGTCATGAAGCACACACGGCCCGGTGGATCGGAATGATCCTCTGCCACTACATGCTCTTTCCCCGACCTCTGGACTCGGGGTGCATCCACTGTCGCCGGTGGGGCCACTACTGGCGTCTTCCGGGGTCGGCCTCTTCCCCTCGCTGGTCTCACAACTGTCTCAACCGGAACTGATGCAGACACTGGTCTATCCACTGAGTGCCGGGCGGATGACTGGGTGGCGCCGGGAATCTTGACCGATGCTCCAATCGTAAGACGTCTCCTCTGTCTCCTTGGTTCGTTCCTGCGGGGTGCAACACGTGTGCGCAGAACACTGGTAGGGTTTGGTGTCCAGTCGGACCCGGAATCAGAGTGTGAATCGGTGGACATCCTGCATAAAATGAAACTCTGAGAGGTCACAACAGGAGATAATCAGTGATATATTGGTGTTTGAAAGATTTCGCAAAGTATCTGTTTTATAAAAATTTCGCAAACGGTTTTGAAAAGAGATTGAAAACTGGGTTTTGGGGTAAACAACGAAAGCTGATCTCCCAGGATAGGACTGGGAGATCTTTAACCTGGCTCTGATACCAAATTGTAACACCCGTCTCCCGGCATAACCGGAGACGCGGCATTAGGACGCCCGTTGAACCGAACGTGGTCCAACCGGGACGCCAACTCAACTTGTCCCAGGACCCGGCGCTTCCTTCTTATTGAAAACCACCAATGACGTCACTCGACTTTATCGATCCCGCGTCCGGACCTGCAAGAAAACGGGGACAGGAAAGGGGAAAGAGGCCTGAGTAATTGTTTCAAACACAATCACCCAGTGAGGACGGACTTAGGGAGTCCGCTATCCCGCTTACACCACACAACTACGGATCACAAGTCCTAAGCTAATATCACCTTGCAAACAGGCCCGAAGGCTTTCACCACGCAAACTACATCCACTCGCGCTTTCGCACTCGCGAACCCCTACTCTAGCCCGAAGGCTCACGCAACCGGCCCACCCGGTATCTCTGGGCCTTACGGCCATTTCACCACGGGGAGGCTCGCCAACACCCCCCATCCGACGATTTAAAGGGCGCGTACCAAAACTCGTTATACGCGCCCTGCCACGAAACACCCTTTCGGGGGCCCTACCACAACTACCAATCATATCCATCACACACAAACAACGTTTTCAGGCTCAGCGATAACTTAGCAGTTCTACGTTCTCAAGCAATCACATCGAGATCTCTACTACCTTAGACTACCTACGAAAGACGACATTAACAAGGGACTATCGCCCGAAATTGAATGAAGTAAGGGAGATCACGTTCGGTCCTCACCTTAGCCAAAGAAGAGGGCAAAACCGTGAATTAGCAGCCCCATTGACCCGAACGGACATCGTTTCTGAAATGAGGACGAGAAATCGAGTGAGATGGGCTTTTGAATCGCCTAAATCGGGCTTAGGATGAGCTAGATACGATCGATTGAAAATATCCCACTCAAAACAGCTAAACCGATCTAAACCGGAAATTGGAATTGAAATTGGGAAATTGTGAAGGATTATATGTTATTCCATGGTTCAATTCTCAGATTGCAACCTAACGCATAATCTTAAACAAGGATCTAGGTTCTTGTAATCGAATCATAAAACAAACCTGGACATTACCTTTGCAGCGGAATTGTGGTGATGTCGAGATCCACGAGAACAGATGAATACCTGTTCCTCCTTGGTATCCACACTCTTACAAGCAGGGATGGCTGCTAGACCGGATGGATGATCAACAGAGAGAGAGATTGGAGAGGGAGAGGCCCTGCGGCCACGACCACAAATCTCCAAAATGGCTTAGGGTTTCAATACCCATGTTGCAATCTCTTTTTATTCACTAATGGGCCCAAGTTTAATTAATTAATTAAACTAATGGTCCATTAGACTTTTGGGCCCAAGACACAAATCAGACAAAAGCCCATTTGTTGTCTGTGTTGGAATTATGTCCAGTAATCTCTGTACTGTCTCTAGAAAGTAAGAGTATGTCAATGATCAGACATAAGTCATATAATACTGGGGGTCATGATGGCTTGCTAGAGTCCGTTCATGACCTATAAGTCTTGGACTTATTGCCTTTATTATATGATCCCATATGGGTCACACGCCTAAGCCAACAGGAAAATGTGTAGGAACGGTTTAGCAGAAGTACGGTAAAAGTGCTAGGCATTTACTGTACTTAGAGAGAATAAAAGGTTTTGGCGACTCTGTGTCGATCGATACACAAGGAGTGTCGATCGACACAGTGCGCGAACGCTTTCGAGTTATTTGGTATTTGGGCCAAACGGCCCAAACGGAATTGGACAAGTTTTATAAGTAAAACTCGAGTCTTTTTCTTCTCCAACCCTAACTAGCCGCGCCTCTCTCTCTCTCCTGCGACTTCTCCTAGTGGCCTAGCAGCCTTCTTCCTGCTCGGTGTGCGTGTGTGAACCTCTGGAGGAGTTATCTCTCGGTGGCTCTCTGATCTCAGACATACCGTCCCTTTCCGCTGCAAATCAGGTATAAGGTGAGATCATCTATTGTTTCTATTCAAGAGAACCTAGATCCGCATGTTTAGGATGATCTGAATCTGGAATTAAATCAGGATTGATCTAAACATTCCTTCAGTGGTATCAGAGCTATTGGTTCTGGTTTTTCTTGTTTAGATTCAAGTTTAGGATTGTTTTTCTTGTTTAAATGTGTTTTGAATCAACTACTGATAAGAGAAATCACTTAAACAACAAGGAATTAAAACCTAAACACACTTGAAATCGCAATAACCAAGCTATATTGATTTGGCAGTTTGCGATTTTCAAAAGTCAGTATCGGCTGCGATCGCATGGATCGATCGATACGATCGCATGGATCGGTCGATACAGTCTATCGGCTAACCCTGTTAACGCGTGAAAGCATCGATCGATGCAGGATCGATGCAGGTTCGATGTTGGTGCATCGACCGATGCGGTTGGTGCATCGATCGACACGGTTAGGGTTTTGGCTCGGTTCCGTGCATGCGTGAGAGCATCGATCGATACAGGATCGATGCACGATCGATGCAGGATCGAGCTAAGAGCATCGACCGATGCGGTTGATGGATCGATCGACACGGTTGGTTCATCAATCGACATGGTTGGTTTAAGACTCGGTTTAATATTTTGATTAAAATTAATTCGTCCTGGTTTAATAAACAGATTTAATAATTTTATTAAGTCTGGTTAAACCGGGACAAGAAATCCAATGTCGAAAGAATTATTGGATTTAGTGCCTAAACCAGGATTTTCTAATTTGATTTGGTTGGACCAAATAAATTGAGAAAATCCGGTTTAGTAAATAACCGGTTGACAATTGTGGTCATCGTAGTAATTAAAATTTGGTTAGACCAATTTTAATGAACCAGACCGGTTATGTCATTTAATTGGACAATTGGGTCATGTCTTGGACATGGATCAATTCTTGGGCCTCGGGCCAAGAAGTTAAAACAATTGGGCCAATTATTTGAGTCTTTCTTCAGATTAATTTAAAATTTATTTTATAAAGGATATAAATCGATTTTAAATTAAAGTTTCCGATATTTTGAAATTAGAAAGTTTCTTAAATTAGAATTTTCTAGATTTGCATGATTCGGATTTTAAGAAATTTTCTAAAGTTAGAAAGTTCTGGTTTTAGAAAGTTTCCAATTTTAGAAAGTTTCCAAAATTAGTAGGTTTCCTAAAATGGAAAGTTTCCCGAAATAGTAATCTTCTATTTTGGGAATGAAATTTTAAATAAACCTACGAACCTCAAATAATATCAAGCGTTGGATGTCTTGTCCAATCTATGTCAGCTGTCGAAGCCCATTCAATTGTATTCATGGCCTTACAGTGTGAGGGTGTCTGCTTTTGCGTGGATAAGACGGTTTGTGATTCATAAATGTCATTGGGAGTCCCAGACATTAATGATTACATGACTGTATAGTCTGGTTTTCTTGACTGGGCCATCGGGAGTCCCGGGCCTTGAGACATCAGAGTGGATTGGGCCTCGGGCCCAGATTCACAACCAAGAGTTATATCACGGATATAATTAGCCGATATAGGGCTTACCGATATAAGCTAAGGTTGGGTGACGGCCAGTGGCCCACTTTGATCTTAGTTATATGTGGATCTTGGAATCATTATATTCTATTGAGGGTAACTTATGTTATTGAATATAATGCGTGATTAATCATATTAAATTTAATACATTGAACATATTAACTAAAATCCTTTTATCTTAATTTTCAGTTATGACTAGCACAAACAATCAAAACACTTTCTCGATCCGGTCTGTCCTTAAGATGGACAAGCTGAACGGATCAAATTTCTTGACTTGGTCGCGGAACCTGAGGCTAGTCCTCAGACAGGAGAGAAAGGACTATGTCCTTGAGAGAGCTCTCCCTGTGAGGATCGGGTCCAATGCTTCTCATGCAGTATATGATGCTTGGAATAAGCATTATAATGATGCGGTAGATGTGCGTGGTCTGATATTGGCTACCATGGATTCAGACTTGCAGAAGCAATATGAGAACATGGAGTCGCCAATAGAGATGATCAGCAGCCTGAAATTGAAATTTCAGGAGCAGATAAGAGTGGAGAGATACCGGTTGGTTAAGTCTCTCACTAGCTGCAAGCTACCAAATGATAATCCAGTGAGTCCTCATGTCAGTAAAATGATGGGTTACATTGATAACCTGAGGAAAATGGATTATCCAGTTAGCCAAGAATTGGCAACTGAGATCATTCTGCAGTCACTGCCGTCAAGCTATGATAAGTTCAGAAGGAACTATATCAAGAAAGGCTTAACGAAGACGCTGACTGAACTGCATGATATGCTCAAGACAGTTGAGCCAAACGTGAAGAGTACCCTGTACAATCTCATGAACGAGAAGGGCAGGTTTACTAAACCTAATACTGACAAGGGTGAAGACAAAGTTGTCCAGATTTTGAATCATGGCAAGCGTGTGTCTTCTGAGCCCGAGTCAGATACCTCTTACGTTGGTAAGTGCTGCTACTGTAAGGAGACAGGGCATTGGAAGAGAGAATGCATTAAATTCATGGAAGATGATGAGGAGTTAAAGTCGATGAATGCGACTACTACCTCAGGTATTCATGTTATTACTTCAAGTTCTACCTTAAAGGTATTGGATACTGGTTGTGGCACTGATATTTGTGATAATATGCAGAGCCTAAGCAACAGTAGAACGTTGAAGGAAGGGCAAGTGAAACTACATGTCTGGAAGGAGCTTGGGATGCTGCCTCAGCAGTAGGGTTTTCACTTATAGATCCCTTTGAGGCTTGGTTTTGTATTAAGTAATTGCTACAATGTACTTGTTTTAAGCAGAGTTGTCTTTCATTTTCTTGTAAGAATTTGAATGTTTTTCATTTTGATAAAAGACAAGTTTTGTTCTTTTGATCTTAATGAAATATTAATTGTAGCACCCTTTTCATGGAATGGGTTTATATCTTAAACCAAAGAGTGCCTAAATGTAACATAAATACCGAATTGGTTTAAATCTGATGAATTAAACCTGATTTTTCTTGGCATAAAGTCTTGGTCACAAAGAGTAAGTCGGATTCAGAAATCCCATAGTCATGGACTGTTGGGCTCATTTGATAAAATATCTTATGAGACTTGAATTCTGTTTACTAGACCAAAAGACAAAGGGCCCATCTTAGCCGAGCTAGAGAAAGGCCCAAAGGCTTATTGGAGATTGAACATACTCATGTATGTGGTCCGATGAGCAGTAATGCCAGAGAAAATTTTCTGTACTTCATTGACTCGACTGATTAATTCAGTGAGTAAGACTGTGTTCATTTGATGAGACACAAGAAGGAATTCTTTGACATGGTCGAAAGAGTTCTAGAATGAGGTATAGAATGTGAGTGACAGAAGTATTGAGACTTTGGATTAGATCCAAGTGAGAATACTTAAGTCATCGATGGTGTGATCATCTGATTGAGTGTGAAGTCGTTTCACAGCTCATTTCTCATGAAAACCTTGAGGTGTTTCTGTGAGAAAGAATCAGATCTTATAAGAAATGATTAAAGATGAGTCACACGAATCTTCCATGATATTATTTAAGAATAACGCTCTAAAATATCTAAGTTTACGCTGAAATAGTTCCACAAATATCAGTTGAAAGACACCACGTAAATGTGGATTGGAATCGATCCGAATTTGTCTTTACTGGGTATTTGTAGTTGTGCTACTTCGCTGGTTGTCCTAGAGAAACTAAGGCTTGTTACTTTTACGTCCAATCTGTTTTCTAAGAAAGGAAGTTATTTTCCAAGAAGAACAGTGGGAGTAAAAGTATAACTCGAAGAAATTCGAGACATACAGGAGGCTGCTCAACCTGTTGAGGGAGAGCAGCGGAAGGATTTACAGATTTCTGTAGAATCTACACCTGTGGAGCCTTATCCGAAGGAAACCAAGGCTTGTTACTTTTACGTCCATTCTGTTTTCTAAGAAGGAAGTTATTTTCAAGAAGAACAGTGGGAGTAAAAGTATAACTCGAAGAAATTCGAGAAATACAGGATGCTGCTTTACCTATTGAGGGAGAGCAGCGGAAGGATTTACAGATTTCTGTAGAATCTACACCTGTGGAGCCTGAAGTTCGCAGATATGAATGAATCAGTTACTAATCCGAGAGTGATTTCTCGTCATTAGTTGAACCTGATAATCATTGAAAGTTCGCATGATCTGATGATCATTGAAAGCGACGAATCTGTGAAATTCAAAGAAGCGAAAGTGAGCCCGGACTCCGAAAATTACATTTTATGTAAGTTAGCTTCATCGATCCATTCATGGATGGAAGCAAACATATCGGAGTTGGAATCTTCGTTCTGTTGAAGTAGTCAAGATTTTGACTTGAACAGGAACGAATTGGAACTGTGCGTTTACTAATAGATTGGTGGGAGCGATATTGCATTTCTCATATTGTATGTCGATGACATACTGATTCTCGGATATAACGTCCCAATGCTGTAGTCGGTAAAGGACTAGCTTGGGAGTTGGTTTAATGAATGACATGGGTAAAGCCACGTAGTTCTTGGATTTTGGATCTAAAGATAGAGATCCAAAAGAGCTGGTAGGACAACGTCAGGATTCTTAAATTGACAAAGTCCTACACGATTTGAGCAATCCAAGAAGGGTTTTATGCCAATGTCACATGGCATTAAGTTAAGCAAGATACAGTATCCTACGATAACTGCTGAGCTTAAATGCATGGATAGGATTCCATATGCTTCGGTAATTGGATCTATCATGTATGCCATGAAACGTACTTGTTTGATGTTGCTTTAATGTTAAGCAAGACAAGTAAAGACCAGTCAAATCCAGCAAAGAATCAAGTTTCCTAAAAGTATGTCCTAAAGTATTTGAGGAATACTAAGGATAAGTTCTTGATTTACGGAGAAAGTGATGTGCTACAAGTCAGCAGAGTCTGAAAGGCAAGTTTCCAACAGACAAAGATGATTTCCGGTCACAGTCCGGTTATATCTTGTGTCTGTCTGGCGGTGCAAGGCACTGTTGTAGATCAGCAAGTTTCAATGAATGAGAACGTTGCTAATCTATTAACGAAGCCACTCCTTAGCCCTAAGCACGAGTCACGGACTGTAGTTGTAGGATAAGTGAAGTTAAGATGTAGTCTTAATTTCAGTGGGAGTTAGTAAAGGGCTTTATTTAGTTATTGATATGTTCTTGTAAAACATTTGAGATGTTTAATGAAATTATTATTTCAAGATTATTTTAACTGTGATGAAATAATCGTTCCAAAATGATACGAACCATTTTATAGGTCATCGAAGTAAATGACTTGATCTTGAGTCATCGAAGTCATTTAGCTTGATCATGAGACCCTATATTTGATAGATGGCTTATATCATCCTGTCCCTAGTCGAAGGTTGTTGAAATTGGAACACCAACAACCGTGTGAGACTGGATTGGTACGTGACTTATGACAAAGTCTCAGTGTGTCATAGATGCGCGGCATCAAAGTCAGTACATAGGTGTATGTTTGGGAACATACGACCGGACATGACCCGCTTATGAGAACTCTTCAGGATATTTATATCTGTGTCATAAGAGATTCTCACTACGACTATAGAGTATAGTCCTTAGACCTGAGTTCGCATGCATGTGACTGCACATGGACTGATGCACTTTGATCATTGTCTAACGCTGTCGTTCTGCGATAGTTATAAGGACCTTGTTTGGGTACATTATGAAATGAGTAGTTTGCAGTGATGGAACAAGACGGGATTTGTCCCTCCAATATAAATGGAGTGAATATCTCTAGGCCAATCGGAGATTTGAATACTGGAAAATGCATGGCCATGCTCAAACGGACTTTCCCGAGTCGTTTGGATTGTCAGTATCAAATCAGAGTCCGATGAACAAGATTAGGCTTTATAAGGATGACACTAATCTTGCCTTATGACTAATCGAGATATTGAGACGAAAGGGATTATGAATACAGAGATTCCAGTACAAGTGGGAGATTGTTGGAATTATGTCCAGTAATCTCTGTACTGTCTCTAGAAAGTAAGAGTATGTCAATGATCAGACATAAGTCATATAATACTGGGGGTCATGATGGCTTGCTAGAGTCCGCTCATGACCTATAAGTCTTGGACTTATTGCCTTTATTATATGATCCCATATGGGTCACACGCCTAAGCCAACAGGAAAATGTGTAGGAACGGTTTAGCAGAAGTACGGTAAAAGTGCTAGGCATTTACTGTACTTAGAGAGAATAAAAGGGTTTGGCGACTCTGTGTCGATCGATACACAAGGAGTGTCGATCGACACAGTGCGCGAACGCTTTCGAGTTATTTGGTATTTGGGCCAAACGGCCCAAACGGAATTGGACAAGTTTTATAAGTAAAACTCGAGTCTTTTTCTTCTCCAACCCTAACTAGCCGCGCCTCTCTCTCTCTCCTGCGACTTCTCCTAGTGGCCTAGCAGCCTTCTTCCTGCTCGGTGTGCGTGTGTGAACCTCTGGAGGAGTTATCTCTCGGTGGCTCTCTGATCTCAGACATACCGTCCCTTTCCGCTGCAAATCAGGTATAAGGTGAGATCATCTATTGTTTCTATTCAAGAGAACCTAGATCCGCATGTTTAGGATGATCTGAATCTGGAATTAAATCAGGATTGATCTAAACATTCCTTCAGTCTGCCCAACTCTCTGTACAAATACAGTAAATGCCTTAGCATCTTACCGTATTAATTCGATCTCAACTTTCCCGTTAGCTATGGTGTGTGACCCTTTGGGATCATACAATACTGGTAATAAGTCCTAAACTTATAGATCAAGAGCGGACTCTAGCAAGCCATCATGATCACCCAGTATTTATGACTTATGTCTGATCTCGACATTTATCATACTTTCTAGAGATAGTACAGTAGATTTCAGGACATTCCCAACAATCTCCCACTTGTACTGGAATCCTACATTCCCTAGTCCTTTTGTCTCAATATCTCGATCTGGCATAAGGGAAGATGCGTGTCATCCTTATATAGCCAGACCATGTTCATCGGACCAGATTTGATACTGACAATGCAAACGACTTGGGCAAGTCCGTTTGGGAGTGGCCACTCTCTTACCAGCTATCAAGTCTCCGATTGGCCCAGAGATATTACCTCCGTTAAACGGCAGGGACAAATCCCATCTTGTTCCATCACTATGAACTACACAATTCATAATACACCCAACCAAGGTCCGTATAGCTCCCAGTTACGAAACAGCGTTAGACAATGATCAAAGTGCATCAATCCATGTGCAGCTACATGCATGCGAACTCAGGTCTAAGGACTATACTCTATAGTCGTATATGAGAACCTCTTATGACATAGATATTAATCTTGTAGAGTTCTCATCAGCGGGCCATGTCCGGTCATATGCTCCCCTATATATACCTATGTGTCGACTTTGATGCCGCGCATCTATGACCCCTCGAAACTTGGTCATAAGTCTCAACACAATCTAGTCTCAAGCGGTTGTTGGTGTTCCAATTTCAACAACCTTCGACTATGGACACTATGATTTATGTCATTTCGTTAAATATGGGGTTTCAGGATCAAGTCTACTCATGTACTTCGATGGCCCATATATAATGACATGAATCATTTTGGAACGATTATTTATATCACAGTTAAAATAATCCAGAAATCATAGATTTCATAAACATAAAATATTATGTTTACATGAATTTTTCAAAACAACTAAATAAAGCCCTTTACTAACTCCCACTGAAATTAAGACTACATCTTAATTTCACTCATCCTACAGCTACAGTCCGCGACTCGTGCTTAGGCCTAAGAAGTGGCTTCGTTAATAGATTAGCAACGTTCTCATTCGATGAAACTTGCTTATCTACTTAACACCTCTGTCATTTATCTCACGGAATAGGTTATACCTACCCTCAAGGTGTTTGGACCTCTGATGTGCAGCTAGTCTCATCTACGCTGGGAATCACATCAAGTTCAGTGATGAACTCTTCTTTCCAAACAACCTCTTTCGCCGCTTCTCAAGCTGCGAAATGTTCAGCTTAAGTCATGGAGTCAGCAACAGTGCCTTGCACCGCCAGACAGACACAAGATATAGCCGGACTGTGACCAGGAGTTATCTTTGTCTATTGGAAACTTGCCTTTCAGACTCTATCGACTTGTAGCACCTCACTTTCTCCGTAAACCAAGAACTTATCCTTAGTATTCCTCAAATACTTTAGGATATTCTTTACGGCAATCCAGTGATTCTTTGCTGGATTTGACTGGTCTTTACTTGTCTTGCTTAACATTAAAACAACATCAAACAAGTACGTTTCATGGCATACATGATAGATCCAATTGCCGACGCATATGGAATCTCATCCATGCATTTAAGTGTTGGAATGTTTAGATGAATCCTGATTCAATTCTTGATTCAGATTATCCTAAACATGCGATCTAGGTTCTTCTCAGAATAGAAACAAATGATGATCTCACCTTATACCTGTTATTGCAGCGGAAATGGATGGTATGTCTGAGATCAGAGAAACACCGAGGGATGAATCCTCCAAAGGTTCACACACGCTTTCACAGGAAATAGCTGCTAGACCACAAGGGGAACTCGGCGCAGAGAGAGAGAGTTTACGGCTCCAGTCTTAGGGTTAATCAGTCTGAAACTCGAGTTTTATGACACAAAACTCGTCCTGTTCCGTTTGGGCCATTTGGCCCAAATACCAATTAACTCGTCGGTGTTTGCGCACTGCATCGATCGTTGCACCTTATGCATCGATCGATGCACAGTGGCTAAACCTTTTATTCTCTCTAAGTACAGTAAATGCCTAGCACTTTTACTGTACTTCTGCTAAACCGTTCCTACACATTTTCCTGTTAGCTTAGGCGTGTGACCCATATGGGATCATATAATAAAGGCAATAAGTCCAAGACTTATAGATCATGAGCGGACTCTAGCAAGCCATCATGACCCCCAGTATTATATGACTTATGTCTGATCATTGACATACTCTTACTTTCTAGAGACAGTACAGAGATTGCTGGACACAATTCCAACAATCTCCCACTTGAACTGGAATCTCTGTATTCATAATCCCTTTCGTCTCAATATCTCGATTAGTCATAAGGCAAGATTAGTGTCATCCTTATAAAGCCTAATCTTGTTCATCGGACTCTGATTTGATACTGACAATCCAAACGACTCGGGAAAGTCCGTTTGAGCATGGCCATGCGTTTTCCAGTATTCAAATCTCCGATTGGCCTAGAGATATTCACTCCATTTATATTGGAGGGACAAATCCCATCTTGTTCCATCACTGTAAACTACTCACTTCATGATGTACCCAAACAAGGTCCTTATAGCTATCGCAGAACGATAGCGTTAGACAATGATCAAAGTGCATCAGTCCATATGCAGTCACATGCATGCGAACTCAGGTCTGAGGACTATACTCTATAGTCGTAGTAAGAATCTCTTATGACACAGATATAAATATCCTGAAGAGTTCTTATTAGCGGGTCTTGTCCGGTCGTATGTTCCCAACATACACCTATGTACTGACTTTGATGCCGAGCATCTATGACACACTGAGACTTTGTCATAAGTCACGTACCAATCCAGTCTTACACGGTTGTTGGTGTTCCAATTTCAACAACCTTCGACTAGGGACATGATGATATGAAACATTTATCAAATATAGGATCTCATGATCAAGCTAAATGACTTTGATGACTCAAGATCAAATCATTTACTTCGATGACCTATAAAATGGTTCATATCATTTTGGAACGATTATTTCATCACAGTTAAAATAATCTTGAAATAATAATTTCATTAAAACATAAAATAATGTTTTACAAGAACATATCAAATAACTAAAATAAAGCTCACAAAACTCCCACTCAAATTTAGATTACATTTCAATGTTTCTAATGCCTACAGCTTCAGTCAGGAACTCGAGCTTAGGCCTTGGGAGTGGCTTTGTCAACGGATCAGCGACGTTATCATCTGTCGGAACTCGGCTGATCTTGACTTCCTTTCTATTAATGATGTCACGTATCAAGTGATATCTTCTTTGAACATGCTTGGATTTCTGGTGTGATCTTGGTTCCTTTGCCTGAGCTATAGCACCATTGTTGTCACAAAACAGTGCCAGAGGCTCAGCCGCATCTGGTATCACACCTAGTTCCATAATGAACTTTCGTATCCAAACAGCTTCCTTCGCTGCTTCCGAGGCGGCGATATATTCAGCTTCTGTGGTGGAATCAGCAACGGTGTCCTGCTTGGAGCTTCTCCAACTTACTGCACCGCCATTCAGACAAAAGACATAACCGGACTGTGACCGGAAATCATCTGTGTCTGTCTGGAAACTTGCGTCCGTGAATCCACTGACTTTAAGCACATCACTTCCACCGTACACCAAGAATTTATCCTTAGTATGTCTTAGATACTTCAAGATATTCTTTACGGCAATCCAATGGTTTTCACCTGGATTTGACTGGTATCTACTCGTCATGCTCAATGCATAAGCAACATCAGGACGAGTACAGATCATGGCATACATGACAGATCCTATTGCAGATGCATAAGGAATATTCTTCATGCGCTCAAGCTCAGCAGCCGACGTAGGGCTCTGCTTCTTGCTTAGCGTTGTGCCATGTACCATTGGTGTGAAGCCCTTCTTGGAATCTTTCATGCTGAATCTTTGTAGGACTTTGTCAATGTATGAGTCTTGACACAAGCCTATCAGCCTCTTAGGTCTATCCCGATAGATCCTAATTCCAAGAACGTATGCGGCTTCACCCATGTCTTTCATGGAAAAACAACTTCCAAGCCAGTCTTTTACAGACTTCAGCATTGGAACGTCGTTTCCGAGAAGCAGTATGTCATCGACATACAGAATAAGAAATACAATCTTGCTCCCACTAGTTTTCTTATACACGCATTGTTCTTCTTCGTTTCTGATAAAGTCAAATTGCTTGATCGCTTCATCAAAACGAAGATTCCAGCTCCTCGATGCTTGCTTCAATCCATAAATGGATTTATGAAGCTTGCATACTTTCCCAGCATTCTTTGGATCTATGTAACCGTCAGGTTGCGTCATATACACATCCTCTTCCAGAATACCATTCAGGAAGGCGGTTTTCACGTCCATCTGCCAAATTTCATAATCATGAAAAGCTGCAGTTGCTAGTAGAATCCGAATAGATTTCATCATAGCCACCGGTGAATAGGTTTCATCGTAGTCCACACCGTGAACTTGTCTGAAACCTTTTGCCACCAACCTGGCTTTATAAATCTGGACATTTCCATCCACGTCAATCTTCTTCTTGAAGATCCATTTGCACTCGATGGCTTTTACACCAACGGGTAAGTCAACCAACGAAAATACTTGGTTGACCGACATGGAGTCCATTTCGGAATCAGTGGCCTTGCGCCACTTAGAGGAATCTGGGCCCATCATGGCTTGATTGAAGTTCGATGGTTCATCACCATCAATGATCAAAAGATCATGACAGTCAGTCACGAGGAATCCCTGATATCTCTCGGGTTCATGACGGATCCTCCCGGATCTTCGAACTTCAGGTACTACAGGTTCAGGTTCTACAATTTCTTGTAGATCCTCCTGCTGCTCTTCCTCATTAGGTTGAGCAGTATCCTGTTCATCTTGAATTTCTTCAAGCAGTACCTTACTCCCACTGTCTTTCTTAGAGAGAAACTCCCTCTCAAGAAAGTTACAATCCCGGGCAACAAAGATCTTGTTCTCGGAACGTAGATAGAAGTAATAAGCCTTGGTTTCCCGTGGATAACCAATGAAGTAGCATTTATCAGATTTTGGTGTAAGCTTATCTGAGATTAATCTCTTAACATAGGCTTCACAACCCCAAATTCTTAGATAAGACAGCACTGGAGCTTCTCCAGTCCATAATTCATATGGTGTCTTTGCTACTGCTTTTGATGGCGCTCTGTTTAGTGTGAACACTGCTGTTAGCAGAGCATATCCCCAAAGGGATATTGGAAGGTCTGTGTGACTCATCATAGATCGAACCATATCCAATAAGGTCCGATTTCTCCTCTCAGACACACCATTCCATTGAGGTGTTCCAGGAGGGGTGAGTTGGGATACGATCCCACACTCTCTCAGATGATCACTGAATTCCTGGCTTAAGTATTCTCCTCCTCGGTCGGACCGAAGAGCCTTAATGCTTTTGCCAAGTTGGTTCTGTACTTCATTTTGGAATTCTCTGAACTTTTCAAAAGATTCAGACTTATGTTTCATCAAATAAACATATCCATACCTACTGAAATCATCAGTGAAGGTAATGAAGTACTGATAGTTTCCTCTTGCATTTGTGGACATTGGGCCACACACATCAGTGTGTATCAGGCCCAATAATTCACTGGCCCTCTCGTTAGGTTTATTAAAGGGGGCCCGTGTCATTTTGCCCATCATGCAGGATTCGCATTTCTCACATGACTCAAAGTCAAATGAGCCAAGAAGTCCATTCGAATGGAGCCTCTTGATGCGTTTCTCGCTGATGTGCCCTAAACGACAATGCCATAGAAACGTTCGGTTTTCCTCATTAGGTTTAAACCGTTTTGTATTAATGTTATAAATTGGCGCAGATTGATCGAGTATGTAAAGCCCATTCGTAAGAGGGGCAGAACCATAGAACAAATTGTTGCGATTGAAGGAACATAATTTATTCTTAACTGAAAAATCATAACCTTCCAAATCCAACAAAGAAATTGAAATAATATTTCTGCTTATAGCAGGTACAAAATAACAATTATTAAGTTCTAAAATCAATCCCGAAGGTAAAGACAACAAGTAAGTTCCTACAGCTAGTGCTGAAACTTTCGCTCCATTCCCAACTCGTAGCTCTACTTGTCCTTGCTTCAGCCTTCTACTGTTGCTGAGTGCCTGCATATTAGTACAAATATGAGCCCCACAACCAGTATCCATGACCCATGAGGTATTATCAGAAGTAGTTGTATTAACTTCTATAACAAAAATACCTGATGAAGAAGTCTCGAAAGTCTTCTTCTTTCATTCCTTTAGACCTTCCTGGAATTTCTTACAATCTCTTCTCCAATGCCCCAGTTCTTTGCAGAACCTGCACATGTCAGTAGGCCCAGCCTTGGACTTGGGCTTGGGCTTTGGCGTGTCCTTGTCCGCGACTTGGACACCCTTGGCCTTTCCCTTATCCTTAGCAGAAGACTTCTTAAACCCCTTGCCCTTTTGTACCATAAGTACATTGGGGTCCTTGGCGGTTTTCTTCAAGTTGGGCTCTGCAGTCTTGAGCATTCCGTGAAGCTCAGGCAGTGTCTTACTCAAGCCATGCATGTTAAAGTTCAGAATGAACTGATCATAGCTTGCAGGTAAAGACTGCAGAATGATGTCGCAGGCAAGTTCCTGGCTGATTGGGCAGTCGAGTTTGTGAAGATGATCGAGATAACCCATCATCTTCAACACATGAGGACTCACTGCCGCATTCGCAGCCAACTTACAGTCCAAGAGGTTCTTAACTGTCTGGAACCTCTCGGTCCTAGCCTGCTCCTGAAAAAGCGATTTCAGGCTTGCCATGATCTCGATTGGAGACAATACACTTTCAAACTGCTTTTGCAGCTCTGGAGTCATTGTCACCAACATCAGGCAATAAACATCATTTTCATCTGACGAATGCTTTTCCCAAGCATTGTGCAGAGTCCTGGCAGCATTGGCAAGAGGCCTCTCGGGGAGGGGATCTCGAAGGACATAATCCTTCTTCTCCTGCTTGAGGACCAGCCTCAAGTTCCTTGACCATGTCAGGAAGTTCGTTCCAGTCAGCTTCTCCTTCTCGAGAACAGACCGGATCGAGAATGTGTTTTGTGTGCTTGTAGTAGTCATATCTGAAATATATAAATAAAAAGGTTATTAGTTATTATGTTCAAAATGACTAATCTCATATTAAAATTTAATATGATTAATCACGCATTATATTCAATAACCTAAGTTACCCTCAATAGAATATAATGATTCCAAGATCCACATATAACTAAGATTAAAGTGGGCCACTGGCCATCACCCAACCTTAGCTTATATCGGTAAGCCCTATATCGGCTAATTATATCCGTGATATAACTCTTGGTTGTGAATCTGGGCCCGAGGCCCAATCCACTCTGATTTCTCAAGGCCCGGGACTCCCGATGGCCTAGTCAAGAAAACCGGACTATACAGTCATGTAATCATTAATGTCTGGGACTCCCAATGACATTTATGAATCACAAACCGTCTTACCCACGCAAAAACAGACATCCTCACACTGTAAGGCCATGAATGCAATTGAATGGGCTTTGACAGCTGACATAGCCTGGACAAGACATCCAACGCTTGATATTATTTGAGGTTCGTAGGTTTATTAAAATCATTCCCAAAATAGAAGATTACTATTTCGGGAAACTTTCTATTTATGGAAACCTACTATTTTTTGAAACTTTCTAAAATTGGAAACTTTCTAACTTTAGAAACTTCTTTAAAATCCAAAACCCGCAAAATCAGAAACTTCTATTTTAAGAAACTTTCTAATTTCAAAATTTCGGAAACTTTAATTTAAAAACGACTTTATAATTTTATAAAATAGATGTTAAATTGATCTGAAGAAAGACTCAAATAATTGGCCCAATTGTTTTAACTTCTTGGCCCGAGGCCCAAGAATTGGTCCATGTCCAAGACATGACCCAATTGTTCAATTAATTGACATAACCGGTCTGGTTCATTAAAACTGGTCTAACCAAGTTTTAATTACTACGATGACCACAATTGTCAACCGGTCATTTACTAAACCGGATTTTCTCAATTTATTTGGTCCAACCAAATCAAATTAGAAATTCCTGGTTTAGGCACTAAATCCAATAATTCTTTCGACATTGGATTTCTTATCCCGGTTTAACCAGACATGATAAAATTATCAAATCTGTTTATTAAACTGAGACGTTTAATTTTAATTAAATTAAACCGAGCCAAAACCCTAACCGCATCGATCGATGCTCACAGCATCGATCCTGCAACGATCGTTCATCGATCCTGCATCGATCGATGCTCTCACGCGTGCACGAACGGTTATCAGGTTTGGCCGAGAGATTCTCGCGAGATCCATGCGATCGTTTGAACGATCCATGCGATCGCGGTCAATCTCTCGCGACTGCAACGATCGATCCTTGCATTGCATCGATCGATGCAATGCGATCTCAGTCGATGCAAAATCAGTTTAGATCACATACCAAATCAATATAGTTTGGTCATGCGATTTTAAACAGTTTGTTCAGGATTCAATTCTTGTTTCTTAAGAGATTTATCTTATCAGTAGTTGATTCAAAACACTTTTAAACAAGAAAACAGTCCTAAACATGAATCTAAACAAGAAAAACCAGAACCTGGCTCTGATACCACTGTTGGATTGTTTAGATGAATCCTGATTCAATTCTTGATTCAGATTATCCTAAACATGCGATCTAGGTTCTTCTCAGAATAGAAACAAATGATGATCTCACCTTATACTTGTTATTGCAGCGGAAATGGATGGTATGTCTGAGATCAGAGAAACACCGAGGGATGAATCCTCCAAAGGTTCACACACGCTTTCACAGGAAATAGCTGCTAGACCACAAGGGGAACTCGGCGCAGAGAGAGAGAGTTTACGGCTCCAGTCTTAGGGTTAATCAGTCTGAAACTCGAGTTTTATGACACAAAACTCGTCCTGTTCCGTTTGGGCCATTTGGCCCAAATACCAATTAACTCGTCGGTGTTTGCGCACTGCATCGATCGTTGCACCTTATGCATCGATCGATGCACAGTGGCTAAACCTTTTATTCTCTCTAAGTACAGTAAATGCCTAGCACTTTTACTGTACTTCTGCTAAACCGTTCCTACACATTTTCCTGTTAGCTTAGGCGTGTGACCCATATGGGATCATATAATAAAGGCAATAAGTCCAAGACTTATAGATCATGAGCGGACTCTAGCAAGCCATCATGACCCCCAGTATTATATGACTTATGTCTGATCATTGACATACTCTTACTTTCTAGAGACAGTACAGAGATTGCTGGACACAATTCCAACATTAAGCTCAGCAGATATCGTAGGACACTGCCTCTTGCTTAACGTATTGCCATGTGACATTGGCATAAAACCCTTCTTGGATTGCTGATTTCGTGTAGGACTTTGTCAATTTAAGAATCCTGACTTTGTCCTACCAGCTCTTTTGGATCTTTATCTTTAGATCCAAAATCCAAGAACTACGTGGCTTTACCCATGTCAATCACAAAACCAACTCCCAAGCCAGTCCTTTACCGACTGCAGCATTGGGACGTTATTTCCGAGAATCAGTATGTCATCGACATACACTATGAGAAATGCAATATTGCTCCCACTTATCTATTAGTAAACGCACAGTTCCACTTCGTTCCTGTACAAGTCAAAACTTTGACTACTTCAATAGAACGACGATTCCAACTCCGATATGTTTGCTTCCATCCATGAATGGATCAATGAAGCTAACTTACACATAGTGTAATTTTCGGAGTCCGGGCTCACTTTCGCTTTTTGTGAATTTCGCAGGTTCGTCACTTTCAATGATCATCAGATCATGTGAACTTTCAATGAACATCAGGTTCAACTAATGACGAGAAATCACTCTCGGATTTAGTGACTGATTCATTCAGATCTGCGAACTTCAGGCTTTACAGGTATAGATTCTACAGAAATCTGTAAATCCATCCGCTGCTCTCCCTCAACAGGTTGAGCAGCCTCCTGTATTTCTCGAATTTCTTCGAGTTACACTTTTGCTCCCACTGTTCTTCTTGGAAAGTAACTTCCCTTCTTAGAAAACAGAATGGACGTAAAAGTAACAAGCCTTGGTTTCCCTAGGACAACCAGCGAAGTAGTACTACTACAAATACTCAGTAAAGACGAATTTGGATCGATTCCAGTCCACATTTATGTGGTGTCTTTCAACTGATATTGGTGGAACTATTTCAGCGTAAACTTAGATATTTCTAGAGCGTTATTCTTAAAGAATATCATGGAAGATTCGTGCGACTCATCTTTAATCATTTCTAATAAGATCTGATTCTTTCTCACAGAAACACTTTAAGGTTTTCAGGAGAAATGAGCTGTGAAACGACTTCACACTCATTCAGATGATCACACCATCAATGACTTAAGTATTCTCACTCTTGATCTAATCCAGAGTCTCAATACTTCTGTCACTTTGATTCTATACCTCATTCTGGAACTCTTTCGACCATGTCAAAGAATTCCGACTTGTGTCTCATCAAATGAACACAGTCATACTCACTGAAGTAATCAGTAGAGACAATGAAGTACAGGAAATTTTCTCTGGCATTACTGCTCATCGGACCACATACATGAGTATGTCCAATGTCTAATAAGCCTTTGGGCTTTTCTCTAGCTCGGCTAAGATGGGCCCTTTATGTTTTGGTCCAGTAAGCATAATTCAAGTCTCATAAGATATCCATTCAAATGAGCCCAAAAGTCCATAACTATGGGGTTTCTGAATCCGACTTACTCTTTTGACCAAAACATTTATGCCAAGAAAAATCAGGTTTAATTCATCAGATTTAAACCAATTCAGTATTCATGTTACATTTAGGCACTCTTTGGTTTAAGATATAAAACCCATTCCTTGAATAGGGTGCTACAATTAACATTTCATTAAGATCAAAAGAACAAAACTTGTCTTTATCAAAATGAAAAACATTCAAATTCTTTACAAGAAAATGAAAAACAACTCTGCTTAAAGCAGATACATTGTAGCAATTACTTAATACAAAAACAAGCCTTAAGGGCATCTACAAGTGAAAACCCTACGGCTGAGGCAGCATCCCAAGCTCCTTCCAGACACGCAGTTCCACTTGCCCTTCCTTCAACGTTCTACTGTTGCTCAGGCTCTGCATATTATAACAAATATCAGTGCCGCAACTAGTATCCAATACCTATAAGGTATAACTTGAAGTAATAACATGAATACCTGAGGAAGTAGTTTCATACATCAACTTCAACTCCTCATAATCTTCCATGAATTTAATGCAATCTCTTTTCCAATGCCCAGTCTCTTTACAGTAGCAGCACTTACCAACGTAAGAGGTATCTGACTCGGGCTCAGAAGACACACGCTTGCCATGATTCAAAATCTGGACAACTTTGTCTTCACCCTTGTCAGCATTAGGTTTAGTAAACCTACCCTTCTCCTTCATGAGATTGTACAGGGTACTCTTCACGTTTGGCTCAACTGTCTTGAGCATATCATGCAGTTCAGTCTTGCAGCTAGTGAGAGATTTAACCAATTGGTATCTCTCCACTCTTACCTGCTCCTTAAATTTCAATTTCAGGCTGCTGATCATCTCTATTGGCGACTCCATGTTCTCATATTGCTTCTGCAAGTCTGAGTCCATGGTAGCCAATATCAGACCACGCACATCTACCGCATCATTATAATGCTTATTCCAAGCATCATATACTGCATGAGTGGCATTGGACCCGATCCTCTCGGGGAGAGTTTTCTCAAGGACATAATCCTTTCTCTCATGCCTGAGGACTAGCCTCAGGTTCCGCGACCAAGTCAAGAAATTTGATCCGTTCAGTTTGTCCTTCTCAAGGACAGACCGGATCGAGAAAGTGTTTTGATTGTTTGTGCTAGTCATAACTGAAATTTAGAGATAAATAGAGTTTTAGTTATTTAGTTCATAAAAGAGTAATCTTAATTACTTATAAGAAAACTCGCATTGCATTCAAAATTTCTTTGTTTAACCTCATAAGAATGCAATGATTCCGAGACCCATGTTCAGCTAAATCCAAAGTGGGCCACTGGCCGTCACCCAGAAATAGCTTTACTTGGTAAGCATACACACAGCTAGTTATAACCAATAACTCTCGGTTGTGAATTGGGCCCAAGGCCCAATACACCAGATGTCTCAAGGCCCGGGACTCCCGATGGCCCAGTCAAGGAAACCAATCTCTTACAGCCAAATAATCACTAAAGTCTGGGACTCCCAATGAAATTAATGACTATATACTACTTTACTTACGCGAAAACAGATACCTCACACTGTAAGCCATATCTGTAATCGAATAAGCGTTAAGTAGCTGACAAGATTGGGCAAGACATCCAAGCTTGATATTGGTTTTGAGGATTTTAGGTTTTCTTTCCAAAAATAGAAGATTACTATTTTGGGAAACATACTTATTTTAGAAACTTTCTAAATTTAGAAATATACTAAAAATAGAAATTTCTAATTTAATATTTTATTAATATTTTGGGTTGGGTCACAAATTATAGGCCCAATTCTTGGCCCAAGACCATAGAATTCCAGTTGGCCCAATAATTTGACATAACCGAGTCGGTTTATTAATTCTGGTCCAAGACCAAATTAACTATCAAAACCATCGGTTATTTACTAAACCAGACCAGCTCTAAATTATTTGGTCCAACCAAATCAAACTTAGACCAGCCTTCGGTTTAGGTTAAATTCAATTTTGAATTTCAATCCGGTTTAACCAGAAATTAAATAATACCAATTGTATTAAATAATTTCCAGTAAACCGCGATTCGGGTTAACCGCTTGAACCACCAAATAAATTGGATCGGTTCAGTTAAGTCCAAAACCGGGAAGAAACACCTAGTGTTTTAGCCAATTTGACCAAACTTGCGGTTTAAGGCTTTAAACACACGATTAACCGCCAATTAAATGGACCGGTTTAATCGGTGCGGTTTGGGCAACGAAACGCGAAGCTCGGTTTAACCGATTGACTATTCGCGGGACGTAAAAATTTAACGGGCCAAACGATCGGATCCATGATCGGATCATGGACCCACGATCCAACTCGGCCCATCATGCAACCGTTGGGCCATGATCCATCCGAGACCTTTGCGGCATCCTTGCGGATCACGCTTGGCCAAACGATCGATCCACTCGCCATCACGATCGATCATCGATCAATCACATGGCCATCGATCGAACGGCCTGTCCCGACAGATCACCCGACCAGCCCATCAACGATCACGCGATCATCACACGGTTGGCTTGAATCGATCAAAGATCGATACATCAACACGACCAAGCGATCGATCATCTGCCGTGATTCAATGATCCAAGACCATTATCACAAGCGATCGTCGGCTCTAAGGCAATGATCCTTGCAGCTCACGCAAAACCGAGGCAACAAACGGATCACGACCGAGACCTCATCACACGTGATCGTCACATGATCACGCATGAAGGCAACCGGCTCCAATGATGCGATTGATAATGATATCAATCGATCCAAGCCGAGACTATTAGATTAGGGTTTAATTGATTTTAATCATTTTTTCTTTCAAAAATGATTCAAAAACCTTTAAACACCATATTAGATCCAAATTACAAGAATCTAATGAACCTGGCTCTGATACCACTGAAGGATTATATGTTATTCCATGGTTCAATTCTCAGATTGCAACCTAACGCATAATCTTAAACAAGGATCTAGGTTCTTGTAATCGAATCATAAAACAAACCTGGACATTACCTTTGCAGCGGAATTGTGGTGATGTCGAGATCAACGAGAACAGATGAATACCTGTTCCTCCTTGGTATCCACACTCTTACAAGCAGGGATGGCTGCTAGACCGGATGGATGATCAACAGAGAGAGAGATTGGAGAGGGAGAGGCCCTGCGGCCACGACCACAAATCTCCAAAATGGCTTAGGGTTTCAATACCCATGTTGCAATCTCTTTTTATTCACTAATGGGCCCAAGTTTAATTAATTAATTAAACTAATGGTCCATTAGACTTTTGGGCCCAAGACACAAATCAGACAAAAGCCCATTTGTTGTCTGCCCAACTCTCTGTACAAATACAGTAAATGCCTTAGCATCTTACCGTATTAATTCCATCTCAACTTTCCCGTTAGCTATGGTGTGTGACCCTTTGGGATCATACAATACTGGTAATAAGTCCTAAACTTATAGATTAAGAGCGGACTCTAGCAAGCCATCATGATCACCCAGTATTTATGACTTATGTCTGATCTCGACATTTATCATACTTTCTAGAGATAGTACAGTAGATTTCAGGACATTCCCAACAAATTGAACCGGTTAACCTAAACCGGATTAGACCGACCGGTCAACCTGAACCAGACCCGGTCAGATCCGACCCGAACGGGTCCGACCCGACCCGACCCGATCCGACCCGACCCGGACCGGTCAACGGTCAACGGGTCCGGTCAACGGTCAACGGCGGCGACGGCGGCGGTCAACGGCGGTGCTCCGGCGGCGGCGAAGGCGGCGCTCCGGCGGGTCTCCGGCGGCGGGCGGCGGCGGCGGCGCGTGGCGGCGGCGGTGGCTCCGGCGATCGGCGTGTGGGCTCCGGCGCGCGTGGATCTCACGCGCCCGTGACTCCTCCGGCGCGTGCGGGCGCGTGCTGCGGCGCGTGGCGGTCGGCTCGGCGGCTCTGGCTTCGTCTCGTCGCGACGGTCACGGTGGTGTGCTCGGTTTCTCGGGATTCGGGGTATTTTAGAAGAGGAGGAAGTTTGAAAACTTTTTTGAATAACAAAGGCTCAGATCTGGTTCTCGGGGTTACCTGGTGAGATTTGGGAGAGAGAAAAACGTGAATAGTGCTCTGGAAGCTCGAACGTCTTCAGATCCCGACAGGGCTTCGCCGAAAGAAAGAGAAATGAGTTTATGGAGAAAAGGAGGCTGTATTTATAGGGAAGGCTCTGCAGAAACCCTAGGGTTTTAGAAAAGGAAAGCAGGCTCATGGGCTTGGCTAATTGGCTTGGCCTTATAATCAGAAAAGGAAACGCCCAAATAAGGAAAGAAATAGAAAAGGAAGGTGGATTTGGGCTGGGCTTTTGGGCCTTTCTTTCAAAAAATTTGGGCCAGAGGTATGGGTATGTTAAAATTCTCCCCCCCCCTTGAAAAGAATTCGTCCCGAATTCGGTGATGTGCGGTTTCCCGCTCACCTCTGAACTCAAGGGATCCGCTCTATTCGGGCGCGAGGCTAATCGTAACGGAAGTCCGTTCGGAAGGCACGATGTAAATAAAGAATCAATAGATTAAGGAATAGGGCTACACGAGGTTCGAATCAAAAGAAGAAAACCAGCTACGCGAAAACCGCGGAAAGAAAACCAACGAAAAATAAAACCCCAAACTCTAACACGAATAACTACGCCCTACTCCTAACAAACCCCCCAACGCCCCCCCGACTCTAGTCACTCGATGATCCCGGGGTCTGCAGCTCAAGGTCCATGTCTCCTCGGTACAGCTGGCCTCCCTCGCTCTCGTCCTCCTCCGGATCTGACTCTGGCTCTGCCTCTGAATCTGTGATGATGATCACTGGAGGTGCTGCTGCCTGCTCCTGACTCGGTGTAGCCCTATGCTGATCAAATCCATTCGGTCCCTCCTCAGGAATGTTCAGCTGCTCATCCAACCAGGCATTCTCTCTGTAACACCCCCGACGCGTTCTACGGACGATAGCCGAGTCGGTGGTGCCACAATATGTCGAATATCGCCAATGTACCGGCCGTGCCCATAGTCTAGCCGGTCCATCGTCGATATCCGACCCTCTCAACTAAGGCCTAAGGTTGGCCAACCCGTACCCGAGCCGAGAGTTGTGTTAGTTCGGACTGAACCAATATCAGTGGAATCGTGGAGTTTAAACAAACACATTTTTATTAATAATATGTAGGATCTATTACAAACGTTACCCAAAACAATACCGTTTATTGAGCTCGAGTCAAAACCCTACATACTAAAACCTCCACGATCGCCTCACACCCACAACCGGAACTACACCAGCGGCCTAACGTCCGAACTTCCCTCTAGCACGACTATGGTTTCCTGTAAGACAAATTTTGTATAATGAGCAACCATATGGGTTACCCAGTGAGTCCAGAACCCTCTAGCAATTATTAGAGTCCCAACCCGTCCCATAGCCGAAGCATAAAGCAATAAACAATCACAAGCACAATGCGGAAGTAAATAAACAAACACAATGCATAACACGATCCCTTATCGTGAATGCCCACAATTTCCAAATAAAGACACCTAACACACGCAGAGGCCTCCTAGATGCATCAGACACTTCCCCCACTTGGTCACTGGTGGCTCCTCCCGACCCCTCACAATCGGCACCACTCTCAATGCTCGGCCAAGGGAAAACAACCCAAGTACCAGTCCGAGATAGTCGGCCAAGGGACACATCCCAAGTACCAGTCCGATCTATTCGGCCAAGAGAAGAAACCCCAGTACCAGTCCGAGCTGCTCAGGCAGGGGAGCGACCCGAGTCCAACCGAGCTAGGAGGTGACCAAACGGGAGTGCCAGAGCATCCTTCTAATCCATGCCATACAACACTTTCCGGGATGGTCCGCAACCAACCCCGTACTTATCCCTATCACACACATTTCCGAGTGGATACCTTCCATCTCGTACTTATCACAACAATCAACACGGTCTAGACCTCAACCGTGATACACACAAATCAATCAATGCACTTAAGGATAAATACTCGCAGTATTTCAATCCTTAAGGCGATACCTGCACAACACGTTAGTCCTAGTTATCGGGACTCACCTGCTCGGGTTCGACGACCCTAGATCTTGGTCCGTCCTACTCCGGGACTTCTCTTGGATCTAGACACGAAGACCCTAAATCAAACACGGTTTAAGGTAAGGTTTAGAATAGCTGCTACTCAAATCTAAAGCTTACCGACCACCTTCCGTAAACCGTACCCGACCGCCCGTCGGAACCGGTTACGGTACTTCGGGACGCCTTTCGGGAAACTCCCGCCCGCTCCTTCTCTCTCCCGGGTTTCTCTCACTTTCTCTCTCTAACCTGGACGTTCTCTCTCTCTAGAACAGGTTTTTGGTCAGAGAAAGCGCCTACGGCCGATCGGCAGAATTCCCCCGATGGTTCGCCGGAAACTGCTTCCGGCTCACCGGGAAATTCCTCCGGTCTGCCCAGCCCCTTTCTCTCTCTACTCTCTCTCTAGATCGATTTGCTCTGAGTTTGGGAAAGAGTAAAATGGCTGGGGGAGAGCTGGGTATTTATAGGGAAAACAAGGTGGAGGTGGCAAAGTTACACGGCGGCTTCCGGTTGGTCCGTTCCGGCGGCGGCCATGCGCGGCGACATGTGGCCGGACACTCAGCAAGCATCCTGCTCCTCCAGCAACACCTGGTGGACACTCAGCAAGGCCCAGGCGCAGCCACACTGCAAGGCCATGCGCGACGACACCTCGAGCTTCTGGTGAACACCTCGTGCTTCCTCTTTTACACCTCGTGCTTCTAGTCGACACCTCGTGCTTCTGCTTGACACTTCGTGCTTCTTAACACCTCGTGCTTCCGGAAGTAAAAACTGATCAGTGCCACATCGTGCTTCGGTCCGTCGAGCTTTCGTCCCGTCTCGTCGTGCTTCTAACCCGATAAACCCGATATTTCCGATTTAGTCGCAAATGCGATATCTCTTCAACCGTTCACTCTTTTTAAATTCCGCTTCGACCAAAAGTCTTAGTTTGAGCTCCTCTATCACCCCATAATAACGACCCAACACTTTGAAACTTTCGGATTTTCGGCCGTTCCTCGGCCGTCCCTCTTGTCCTTCGACGTTCGCATAATCCGCTCGTCCGTTTTGAATTCTGACTCGACCAGAAGTCTTAGAATGTCTTCATTAGCTAACGCCGTTGATTTGAAGTCGATCGCACAACTTTGAATTTTCGTCGGTCTACGTCTGATCCATCCCGACTGGTCGTATTTCCCGTGCTGACGCTTTACTCCTTCGGGAGGGTTATTACATTCTCCCCCACTTAAAAGAATTCGTCCTCGAATTCAAAAATTTGAAGAGAGCACCACGCTTCAGCTGCGCTGGACAACTCCACTAGTCCTCCACTTCTTCACTCTCATACCGAACCATCTGCGAGCCTTTGCCCACCCACCGGGTTAAAGGTTTTTGGTTCAAGTAACTGGTTTTAGGAACAGGTTTTCCTAAAGCACAACTTTACAATCCTAAGGTTTTTGGAAACTCTATCCCGGAAAACCTATGGATTCTCACACCAACTTCCTATCTCACTCTCGGTTCATACTATAATTCCCGCAAATAATATAAACCGATCATCAATCGTCACGCAAAAGAGAGTTAGCACCCAAACATACCTTACACGGGATCTCATAGAGATCATGAAGGTTTAAACCAACCTAATCTAAGGTTTTACCTCCCTTTGGTCGCGCTTCCTCAGTCCGTTCCATCTCCACTTCCCCGACAATCCATATGGATAGTGGGCTCCTTGGCTTACCTCCGATAAATCCGCCTTTCTCTGCTGCATCGAATAAAGGTAAGTCCTAAAACCCCTCCTAATCCACTATCTTCGGGCGTACCGGTTTCCTAGTGTTGTGAGTGCGACCCATTGACTCGATAAAACATTTGAAAACACGAGTCCCATAAGCATGATCATGAACCATGCTCTGATACCACCATTTGTAACACCCCCGACGCGTTCTACGGACGATAGCCGAGTCGGTGGTGCCACAATATGTCGAATATCGCCAATGTACCGGCCGTGCCCATAGTCTAGCCGGTCCATCGTCGATATCCGACCCTCTCAACTAAGGCCTAAGGTTGGCCAACCCGTACCCGAGCCGAGAGTTGTGTTAGTTCGGACTGAACCAATATCAGTGGAATCGTGGAGTTTAAACAAACACATTTTTATTAATAATATGTAGGATCTATTACAAACGTTACCCAAAACAATACCGTTTATTGAGCTCGAGTCAAAACCCTACATACTAAAACCTCCACGATCGCCTCACACCCACAACCGGAACTACACCAGCGGCCTAACGTCCGAACTTCCCTCTAGCACGACTATGGTTTCCTGTAAGACAAATTTTGTATAATGAGCAACCATATGGGTTACCCAGTGAGTCCAGAACCCTCTAGCAATTATTAGAGTCCCAACCCGTCCCATAGCCGAAGCATAAAGCAATAAACAATCACAAGCACAATGCGGAAGTAAATAAACAAACACAATGCATAACACGATCCCTTATCGTGAATGCCCACAATTTCCAAATAAAGACACCTAACACACGCAGAGGCCTCCTAGATGCATCAGACACTTCCCCCACTTGGTCACTGGTGGCTCCTCCCGACCCCTCACAATCGGCACCACTCTCAATGCTCGGCCATGGGAAAACAACCCAAGTACCAGTCCGAGATAGTCGGCCAAGGGACACATCCCAAGTACCAGTCCGATCTATTCGGCCAAGAGAAGAAACCCCAGTACCAGTCCGAGCTGCTCAGGCAGGGGAGCGACCCGAGTCCAACCGAGCTAGGAGGTGACCAAACGGGAGTGCCAGAGCATCCTTCTAATCCATGCCATGCAACACTTTCCGGGATGGTCCGCAACCAACCCCGTACTTATCCCTATCACACACATTTCCGAGTGGATACCTTCCATCCCGTACTTATCACAACAATCAACACGGTCTAGACCTCAACCGTGATACACACAAATCAATCAATGCACTTAAGGATAAATACTCGCAGTATTTCAATCCTTAAGGCGATACCTGCACAACACGTTAGTCCTAGTTATCGGGACTCACCTGCTCGGGTTCGACGACCCTAGATCTTGGTCCGTCCTACTCCGGGACTTCTCTTGGATCTAGACACGAAGACCCTAAATCAAACACGGTTTAAGGTAAGGTTTAGAATAGCTGCTACTTGATATACCATGGATTTTACCGGTTTTAACCATGGTATATGCCTTATTTATCGAGTCTTATGTTATGTTTTGGAGTCTTTTTAGTATGTTTACAGGTTTAGACATGTTTGGAGCATAATTGGAGTTATTGGAGCATTCTGGAGCATTTTGGAGATTTAACCCGAGAGATGGACTTCACTGTCGAATTCACAGACCTGCATCGATCGATACACCTGTGGCAACGATCGATGCAAGGTCGACGCAGACAATCTCGCGAGCGTTAATGAAGAATGAGGATTAATGCACTAAAGCCCAGAAAGCCCATATATTTACACAGAAGCCCAAAACGTGTTTTAGCTATTATATAAGGGTTTTTAAGCCATTGTTTAGGCCACGCTTTACTTTAGTTTTATTTTATTTCAGAGAGCCTTAGGGGCTGATCTTGCTCTCGAAAGAGAGAGGATTTCGAACCCCTGTTGATTATTCTGTTTTATGATATTTGGTTTTCTACTTAAGATGTTTTCTGTTTCGATGAACATGTCTGAGTAGTTTACTTGTTAGGTTGAAGGATTCTCATTAGGGATTTCATGGAACTATAGTTTAATTAATCTGTAGGGATTCATATCTGCTAGTTCTTTGTTTAGGTTGTTCTTAATGCTTAATCTGAAGTAGCTAATCAGAATTATGATGTTAGGTTGATTGATACAACGAGAGTTGGTTAATTAGCTAGAAAGAACCTAGATGAGCAATTTGATCTACTCGCAAAGAGATTTGGTTTAGGGGAATTGTGAACATATCAAACCTGATCATTAATGCTAGTTTAATCTGTTAGTAATTGCAAAGAGATTTGGATTCCTGCACTTAGACTTAGAGAATTCTCGCAACGAGAGTTGGTGAATTCTATATCCGTGTTTGAGTTCTAGAACAGTTATTGATTAGATCTAGATAGATTGATTGCTTGCGTTCCTGATTTCCTGAGAACTCCTGAAACCTAACGCTTCGCTTCCTTGCTCACAACTCGCTGCTGTTTACTTTTTGCTTGCTGATTTACTGCTTTTCCATATTGCTTTCTCCTAGTTTAATCTCTTCTGTTTTATAATCTATCGTTGACCGGAGTCCCTGTGGATTCGATACCCTAAGTACTACAACTACATCACTGTGCACTTGCAGTTAGTATAGGGATTAAAACTCGACCTATCAAGTTTTTGGCGCCGTTGCCGGGGACTCTTTTGAGTCCTCGATAGATTTGAACTTAGGGTTTAGACTAGTTTTTTCGTTTTTCCTTTTTGTTACTAATTTTTTTTCTTTTTCTGTTCTTGCGTTTCAGGTACGCCTGTAATCGCCTTGCATCGATCGACACGGTCCTGTGTGTCGATCGACACATCATCGCGCTTGCATCGATCGACGCTTCTCCTGCATCGATCGACACATATCGTAAGAAAGATGTGTGATTTCTTCAGTCCAGGGATTAGATAGCTGGGTTGAAGAGTAAACTCGACTATCTGCACAGTCTTATACTTGAAAAGTATGGGCAAGAACCTCCTGCAGCCACTGCTTTTGAGACTAGGATGGAAACTATGATGGAGCAGTTATTGGAAAGACAGGAAGAGGAGAGAAACTACATAAATGGTTCTGGGTTTCAAGGAAACAGGTATGGAGATCAGCAAGGTAATTCTTATCAGACACCTCCCGCTGCTAGTGCTTTTGAGAGAAAGATGGAAGCCATGATGGAGCAGCTGCTAGAGGACCAGACCAAGTTTGCTGTGGACTTTGACAGGAAGCTGGAAGCTATACATGAAAATCTGAGTGGGAAGCTTGCATACTTGAGCACACATTTGAAGAAGCTAGATGTCCAAGTTCAGCAGACAGCTGGAGCAATACAAAGGCATAATGAAGCTAGGAAAGCTGAACAGTACAAATTCATCAAAGCTGTGACCTTAGGGGATGAGATTGAGTTGCTAGGTGAAGAAGAGAGCATAATCTCGGATTTTCTGGATGAATATTGTCTGCATGATACATGCATCGATCGACACCCCCTTAGTGTCGATCGACACGCCGTTCTGACGGCAATTTCGAGTTCTATCGAGAAACAGAATCGCCTTGCATCGATCGACACACATCATGCAACGATCGACACAAAACGCAGACATGACCAGAAACCTGCAACAGTACCAGAACAAGTCTACGAGCCCCCTGTGCCGTATCCTAAGGTTCCCAAACCCTCCAAACAAGAGATAGGAGTGGCTAACTGCATAAAAGTGATAGATAAGAAGGTGAATGAAACACCAACAGTTGAAACTTTGCGAGTTCATGCAAAGAAGATGATCTCCACTGATGGTCATCTGAAAGAAGAAGTTAAGATTGGTGGAACTAAAGTATCTGATAGTGGAAAGAAGAAGATGGCAGTTCCTCTTGAACCTGCTATAACATCTTCAGCACCTACAACTGCTCATAAGCAGAAAGCTCCAGACATCAGATATACATCAAAGGTAAGGTACAAATCACCTAAGCTTAAACCTTCTGATCACATTGTTTTGAATGCAGGAAAACGCAGTGCACCACCCAAGATTCGCTCTCGCCCTGATTCTGATTTCTCTTTCCTTGGAAAGCCCCATGATCATAATGCCTATACACCTCCTTGGATGAAGAGATATTCACAGAGACACTCAAAGTCTCTGTTGAAACCACCATGAATCCAATCTCTTTCCAATAGTCAAGCTAATGACTAAAAACAAGCGCTGAGTGGGAGGCAACCCACTAGTATGTTCATTTTTATTTTCATTTTTCGTTTTGATTTTGGTGTTTTGATTTTTCTTTTAAGTGTGTTCAGAGCCGTGAGAAACAGGCAGAATCGCACTGCATCGATCGACACATATAGTGCATCGGTCGATGCAGTCACGATTTGTGGTTTACCGATTCAATTGCGGTTCAGACATCGGTTATCTAAATAACCGCGAGCGATAACCGCCTTGCATCGATCGACACCCTTGTGGCATCGATCGACACAGGGCGACGACAGGTAAGTATTCTGCAACTTTTCGGTTTGTCCTTCAATTTGATTATTCTTTCACCGAGCTCATGCTTCGATTACACTGGGGACAGTGTAGTTTAAGTGTGGGGGAGGAAGCTACTGACGCACGCTTTTGTTTTCTTAGTTTTTCAAAATTTGTTTTATTGAGTCAAAATTTGTATGAAACTATGATTTTTCGAGGAAAATTTTCGCTTGAACAGGAACTAAGTGACCATTGGACAGACTTGCAGAGCCTCTATGACTGTTAGAAAACCCAGACACAGATCAGCCTACTGGGAACACCCATATCACTTCAGGTATCAGAGGATCCTTTTACTGACTTCAATTTAATACTGACTTAGATTTCTCACCTAAGGGCTTGGTATACTTTGTGTCGGATTCCCTTGTTAGTTCTGACACAGCCTGTCAACCTATCCTATTTAGTCCCCTTCTCCCCTTCTGTAAAGTAAAAAAAAATAATAATAATAAACTGAGGATGAGTTAGTAACTCCGAAGTGGTCATGGGAATAGTAGCAAACACTATTATCTCTCATGTGATCCATGGAATGTGTCCAAAGTACACCCCATAACGGGAAGAACACTGATAAAAAAAATAAAATGATACCCAGTGGGGAAAAATCAGTTGTTAAAGAAGGGAAAGAGAAGAAAGGGACTAGAGAAAGATAGTATGGTGGTCTAGAGCTGGCAAGGTAAGAATCCATGTGCCTTTAGATCGATACTCCTTAGGTGAGACCGCACTTAAATACTTGCAGAAGTCAGTAGGGAGAATTTGAATGCTTGAATGTGATTGTGGAGTTTACTTAGGACAGTTGCTAAGTGTGGGGGAAGTATATTGTGGTCTTGAGTTCTGCAGGAAAGTTTTCAGTGGCTTACTAAGTGAATGTGATTGCGAAAGTTCCTAAGACGAAATGAGTTTCTGTGTTTTCAAACTTCTTCTCTTATACTTTGGTTCTTTACTTGCTTGAGGACAAGCAAGAGCTAAGTGTGGGGGAGTTGATATACCATGGATTTTACCGGTTTTAACCATGGTATATGCCTTATTTATCGAGTCTTATGTTATGTTTTGGAGTCTTTTTAGTATGTTTACAGGTTTAGACATGTTTGGAGCATAATTGGAGTTATTGGAGCATTCTGGAGCATTTTGGAGATTTAACCCGAGAGATGGACTTCACTGTCGAATTCACAGACCTGCATCGATCGATACACCTGTGGCAACGATCGATGCAAGGTCGACGCAGACAATCTCGCGAGCGTTAATGAAGAATGAGGATTAATGCACTAAAGCCCAGAAAGCCCATATATTTACACAGAAGCCCAAAACGTGTTTTAGCTATTATATAAGGGTTTTTAAGCCATTGTTTAGGCCACGCTTTACTTTAGTTTTATTTTATTTCAGAGAGCCTTAGGGGCTGATCTTGCTCTCGAAAGAGAGAGGATTTCGAACCCCTGTTGATTATTCTGTTTTATGATATTTGGTTTTCTACTTAAGATGTTTTCTGTTTCGATGAACATGTCTGAGTAGTTTACTTGTTAGGTTGAAGGATTCTCATTAGGGATTTCATGGAACTATAGTTTAATTAATCTGTAGGGATTCATATCTGCTAGTTCTTTGTTTAGGTTGTTCTTAATGCTTAATCTGAAGTAGCTAATCAGAATTATGATGTTAGGTTGATTGATACAACGAGAGTTGGTTAATTAGCTAGAAAGAACCTAGATGAGCAATTTGATCTACTCGCAAAGAGATTTGGTTTAGGGGAATTGTGAACATATCAAACCTGATCATTAATGCTAGTTTAATCTGTTAGTAATTGCAAAGAGATTTGGATTCCTGCACTTAGACTTAGAGAATTCTCGCAACGAGAGTTGGTGAATTCTATATCCGTGTTTGAGTTCTAGAACAGTTATTGATTAGATCTAGATAGATTGATTGCTTGCGTTCCTGATTTCCTGAGAACTCCTGAAACCTAACGCTTCGCTTCCTTGCTCACAACTCGCTGCTGTTTACTTTTTGCTTGCTGATTTACTGCTTTTCCATATTGCTTTCTCCTAGTTTAATCTCTTCTGTTTTATAATCTATCGTTGACCGGAGTCCCTGTGGATTCGATACCCTAAGTACTACAACTACATCACTGTGCACTTGCAGTTAGTATAGGGATTAAAACTCGACCTATCACTACTCAAATCTAAAGCTTACCGACCACCTTCCGTAAACCGTACCCGACCGCCCGTCGGAACCGGTTACGGTACTTCGGGACGCCTTTCGGGAAACTCCCGCCCGCTCCTTCTCTCTCACGGGTTTCTCTCACTTTCTCTCTCTAACCTGGACGTTCTCTCTCTCTAGAACAGGTTTTTGGTCAGAGAAAGCGCCTACGGCCGATCGGCAGAATTCCCCCGATGGTTCGCCGGAAACTGCTTCCGGCTCACCGGGAAATTCCTCCGGTCCGCCCAGCCCCTTTCTCTCTCTACTCTCTCTCTAGATCGATTTGCTCTGAGTTTGGGAAAGAGTAAAATGGCTGGGGGAGAGCTGGGTATTTATAGGGAAAACAAGGTGGAGGTGGCAAAGTTACACGGCGGCTTCCGGTTGGTCCGTTCCGGCGGCGGCCATGCGCGGCGACATGTGGCCGGACACTCAGCAAGCATCCTGCTCCTCCAGCAACACCTGGTGGACACTCAGCAAGGCCCAGGCGCAGCCACACTGCAAGGCCATGCGCGACGACACCTCGAGCTTCTGGTGAACACCTCGTGCTTCCTCTTTTACACCTCGTGCTTCTAGTCGACACCTCGTGCTTCTGCTTGACACTTCGTGCTTCTTAACACCTCGTGCTTCCGGAAGTAAAAACTGATCAGTGCCACATCGTGCTTCGGTCCGTCGAGCTTTCGTCCCGTCTCGTCGTGCTTCTAACCCGATAAACCCGATATTTCCGATTTAGTCGCAAATGCGATATCTCTTCAACCGTTCACTCTTTTTAAATTCCGCTTCGACCAAAAGTCTTAGTTTGAGCTCCTCTATCACCCCATAATAACGACCCAACACTTTGAAACTTTCGGATTTTCGGCCGTTCCTCGGCCGTCCCTCTTGTCCTTCGACGTTCGCATAATCCGCTCGTCCGTTTTGAATTCT
Source organism: Orychophragmus violaceus (assembly GCA_030180135.1). Taxonomy (NCBI): domain Eukaryota; kingdom Viridiplantae; phylum Streptophyta; class Magnoliopsida; order Brassicales; family Brassicaceae; genus Orychophragmus; species Orychophragmus violaceus. The sequence continues at coordinate 84,988,297 of CM058240.1, read as the reverse complement.
GACTCGACCAGAAGTCTTAGAATGTCTTCATTAGCTAACGCCGTTGATTTGAAGTCGATCGCACAACTTTGAATTTTCGTCGGTCTACGTCTGATCCATCCCGACTGGTCGTATTTCCCGTGCTGACGCTTTACTCCTTCGGGAGGGTTATTACACTCTCGGTCCTCCTGCATCCTCTGCATCCTCTGCTCCCGTCTCCGGTCCAAGTCAGCCTGCTGCTCGGCCCACTCTGCTCTCTGCTGCTCAAACCTCTCTCGGATACGCTCCAAGGCGGCCCTCTGCTCCGCCAGCTGAGCCCGGTCTGCAATCTCCTGCTCTCGTTTCAGACGCAGCTCCTCATCCCAAATGGCTTGCTGCTCGGCCATGACCTGGCGCCGGGTGTCCTCGTCGCTACGACGCCTCTCCCTCATCTGCTGCCGAAACACTGGATCCCTCTAGTTCCTATCCACAGCCTCTGCGTACCTAGCAGCCATTGCAACCAGACTGTACTCTCCGTACTCACTCCCATCTGTCATCCCCTCTCGGATCTCCGGCGCTAGTCCATCCATAAACATGGTCATCAGATGGATCGGGGATCTAGGGTGGGTGCAGCCAGCTCGGAAAATGAACGCGTCCATGTACTCCTGCACGCTCATGCCTGCCACCTGGAACGGCCGGGGAACGTCCCGGGGAATCTCCTGCGCCAGTCTCGATGTCGACGCCCCTGGTATCCCGTCTGATGGTCTCACAGTCATGAAGCACACACGGCTCGGTGGATCAGAATGATCCTCTGCCACTACATGCTCTTTCCCCGACCTCTAGACTCGGGGTGCATCCACTGTCGCCGGTGGGGCCACTACTGGCGTCTTCCGGGGTTGGCCTCTACCCCTCGCTGGTCTCACAACTGTCTCAACCGGAACTGATGCAGACACTGGTCTATCCACTGAGTGCCGGGCGGATGACTGGGTGGCGCCGGGAATCTCGACCGATGCTCCAATCGTAAGACGTCTCCTCTGTCTCCTTGGTTCGTTCCTGCGAGGTGCAACACGTGTGCGCAGAACACTGGTGGGGTTTGGTGTCCAATCGGACCCGGAATCAGAGTGTGAATCGGTGGACATCCTGCATAAAATGAAACTATGAGAGGTCACAACAGGAGATAATCAGTGATATATTGGTGTTTGAAAGATTTCGCAAAGTATCTGTTTTATAAAAATTTCGCAAACGTTTTGAAAAGAGATTGAAAACTGGGTTTTGGGGTTAACAACGAAAGCTGATCTCCCAGGATAGGACTGGGAGATCTTTAACCTGGCTCTGATACCAAATTGTAACACCCGTCTCCCGGCATAACCGGAGACGCGGCATTAGGACGCCCGTTGAACCGAACGTGGTCCAACCGGGACGCCAACTCAACTTGTCCCAGGACCCGGCGCTTCCTTCTTATTGAAAACCACCAATGACGTCACTCGACTTTATCGATCCCGCGTCCGGACCTGCAAGAAAACGGGGATAGGAAAGGGGAAAGAGGCATGAGTAATTGTTTCAAACACAATCACCCAGTGAGGACGGACTTAGGGAGTCCGCTATCCCGCTTACACCACACAACTACGGATCACAAGTACTAAGCTAATATCACCTTGCAAACAGGCCCGAAGGCTTTCACCACGCAAACTACATCCACTCGCGCTTTCGCACTCGTGAACCCCTACTCTAGCCCGAAGGCTCACGCAACCGGCCCACCCGGTATCTCTGGGCCTTACGGCCATTTCACCACGGGGAGGCTCGCCAACACCCCCCATCCGACGATTTAAAGGGCGCGTACCAAAACTCGTTATACGCGCCCTGCCACGAAACACCCTTTCGGGGGCCCTACCACAACTACCAATCATATCCATCACACACAAACAACGTTTTCAGGCTCAGCGATAACTTAGCAGTTCTACGTTCTCAAGCAATCACATCGAGATCTCTACTACCTTAGACTACCTAGGAAAGACGACATTAACAAGGGACTATCGCCCGGAATTGAATGAAGTAAGGGAGATCACGTTCGGTCCTCACCTTAGCCAAAGAAGAGGGCAAAACCGTGAATTAGCAGCCCCATTGACCCGAACGGACATCGATTCTGAAATGAGGACGAGAAATCGAGTGAGATGGGCTTTTGAATCGCCTAAATCGGGCTTAGGATGAGCTAGATACGATCGATTGAAAATATCCCACTCAACCCAGCTAAACCGATCTAAACCGGAAATTGGAATTGAAATTGGGAAATTGAACCGGTTAACCTAAACCGGATTAGACCGACCGGTCAACCTAAACCAGACCCGGTCAGATCCGACCCGAACGGGTCCGACCCGACCCGACCCGATCCGACCCGACCCGGACCGGTCAACGGTCAACGGGTCTGGTCAACGGTCAACGGCGGCGACGGCGGCGGTCAACGGCGGCGGTCAACGGCGGCGCTCCGGCGGCGGCGACGGCGGCGCTCCGACGGGTCTCCGGCGGTGGCGGCGGCGCGTGGCGGCGGCGGTGGCTCCGGCGATCGGCGCGTGGGCTCCGGCGCGTGGCTCCTCCGGCGCGCGTGGATCTCACGCGCCCGTGACTCCTCCGGCGCGTGCGGGCGCGTGCGGTGGCGCGTGGCGGTCGGCTCGGCGGCTCCGGCTTCGTCTCGTCGCGACGGTCACGGTGGTGTGCTCGGTTTCTCGGGATTCGGGGTATTTTAGAAGAGGAGGAAGTTTGAAAACGTTTTTGAATAACAAAGGCTCAGATCTGGTTCTCGGGGTTACCTGGTGAGATTTGGGAGAGAGAAAAACGTGAATAGTGCTCTGGAAGCTCGAACGTCTTCAGATCACGACAGGGCTTCGCCGAAAGAAAGAGAAATGAGTTTCTGGAGAAAAGGAGGCTATATTTATAGGGAAGACTCTGCAGAAACCCTAGGTTTTAGAAAAGGAAAGCAGGCTCATGGGCTTGGCTAATGGGCTTGGCCTTATAATCAGAAAAGGAAACGCCCAAATAAGGAAATAAATAGAAAAGGAAGGTGGATTTGGACTGGGCTTTTGGACCTTTCTTTCAAAAAATTTGGGACAGAGATATGGGTATGTTACAATTTTGATTGCGTAAAACCGTCACTATAGGTAATTAAAGAATTAAAGAAAGAGTGTCTCGCCTCCGCACAAACCATTCTTTCTTCATCGTATTTTGGTATTGATCCATGTATTATTCTGTTTTTATCATTATACAAAACAATTATTCAGTTTTTCCTATTGTAGAAATCGTGGTCCTACATGCATGACTCAGACTCAATTTCAACTAGCTTATATTTTGAGGATAGTAACGAGCCGAGGAAGGTGTAACCATTCAAATTGACAAATGTGTGTTCGTCAAGTGGCAGGAACAGAGGAAGGGTCACACTTTGAGAGAAAAATGCTGAGATTTCGAATGTCTTGCGTGTAAACCGCGTTTCCTTCTTCGTCTACCTTGAACACCATTAAAGATTTTGCTGTCAACACGGCAGTCTTCCTGTACTGCTTAACCAAGAAAGTATCACGGGTGGCTTGTCACTCCACCAAGTATTGGCTCTTGTCACTTCACTTTTGAAAGCACACTGTCTTCTCTCAGGCAATTCATCGAACAACTTCTGAGCATCCTACATCAACCTGAACTTCAAGTACGAAGTCACGAAGGCACTACCCACATAACAATCTGAATCAAACCCAAGTTTAAACGCCAATCCGTGAACCTTTTTAACATCAGAAATCTCCATAGAATCACTTCCTTTTAGCAAACTAGGACGTGTATACTTATCAGGGAATATTTCCTTAGCTCTCATTTCTCCGTACATCTCCATTGCATCGAAAGGAAACCCATTCACCACAAACCCATAAATAATGGCCTTATAAGCAAACATATCGCAATCGGATCCACAAGAGACCGAGATAACGCGCCGCATAAGACCACACTTAGCGTACATGTTGACGAGGCTAATGATGGCGCGAGGCGAATCGTCTAGAAACCTTTTCTAAACATGAAACCGTGTATCTGTACGCTAGAAAGGGCGTCGTTGGGCTGCGCACACCGTTGCAATGTGGTGATACATGTAGCAACATTGTGGAACTCGTATCTCTAGGGATGTTCTTTGATTTTCCCAGAGACTGTGGAATAGAAAGATGCTAAAGCAGAAGGATTTATAGAGGCGAAGAAATCTGGGTTTCGTGGGAGTAACCTCAGAGTTCGGACAGAAATTTTTTGAATCTCGATCCAAAGAAAGAAGACGGGTCATCTTTTTGGCTTCACAATTCTATTTCAAATTGAGCGTTTATATATATATACACATACATATAATATAGTGTCTATAATGTTAATGGGCTTACTAGAAAGAATATAAGGAGAGGACTTGTGATAAAATGGCCCATTTAAGCTATTAAGAACTTAAGGCAGTCCCACATCGGTTAGGTGAATAGAAAATATTGTGTTTATATAGCGAGACAGTCAAATCTTCGATTTTCCCTTCGGGTACATGGTCGGCTTTCCCTAAACTTGCAAGGAAGATCCTTGTGAGAACTTGACTGTACCAGCAGTCAATAAAAGCTGGGTCCTCCCTTTTTTTTTGACGTCTATTGACGTCTATCCACATCTTCCTTCCGTCGAGATAGCTTGATTTATATAGGCAAACAACACATCTTTGGAGAGGACTTCTTTCGCTAGAAAGTCCGTTCAGATATTCTGAATCTGAGGAGTAAGTTTAAAATTGAAAAATCCAAATTCATGTCTTAAACAAATTAGGGTATCCAGTTCTGACGAGAAGATTGACCAATCTCCGGAGTTATCAATTATCTTCACAAAAGTTACTCTCAGACAACACTTCTCATGAGGACATGAAGTTGCCCAAAGAAAGCTATCAAACTCGGCATGAAATGCTGAAAGGCTTATGTGGTATCCTTGGAGTCCACTTACCTCTAGTCCCATGGAATTCTTATAACACCACCCTAATGATGCATCAACTTGGTATATTAGGGATTGAGTGTTAATAAGGGGTACGTTCAAGGTCTTGAGTCGTTGAAATGTTCGTTCTCTTCTACCTCTTCCTCCGCACATGCTAATCTCCAACTCCCAGCCTCAAGAGTAGCTAGCTGGAGAGTGGTTCTTGGAGAGATCTCCTTCTTATTGAAGATCTTATCATTCTTTGCTTTCCAATTGAACTATAAGATCTATGGGTAGGTGGACTTCTGAGGTTATGAGAGTCTCAACTCTTTTGTTCTCCAAAAGAGGAAGTCCATATTACGGTAGATAGAAGTACATAGAAAATTCTCCGGGATGGATAAAAAGTTCGATAGAGCTGAAACTTGTAAAGCTGGAAGACATTAAAAAAATAGGTGATTTATAGATTCTTTTGCGTTACTATACCTAGGACAAGTCCTATTTGTGGACATATGCCTATACGTAAATCTTTTACAAGTTGCAACACAACCTAAGAGGGTATACCACATAAAATGTTTGATCTTTGGAGTTGTCCTGGTCTTCCATACAATTTTTCAAGGCCGTAATACTTGGTTCCACAATTTCTTTAACATTTCTTTAATGTTATGCTTATGAATCAGATCATACCATGATTTAACTGTATATGATCCATTCCTCGTATGATTCCAAGTATGGTTGGGAGAGCAAATTCACTGGACTTCCATCATGCTGAGTCTAAGTTGAAAAGCAGATGATAAACTAATTTTAGCCAATTAATGTTTTTTATTTAATTTATGATTCCAAAATAATATGATCATTATGACAACCCATAAAAGATACACGAGGATGGAATTATATTGACCAAGTTTTAGTCTTGTGTAACATAACGCATGTGTCAACAATAAAACATAACACAACCTTGAGAAGAAAATAAAAAAACATAAACTTACAAGGATTAAAATAAGAAATGACACCCTAAAACAATCAAAATCATATGAAGCTTCTCGGAGTTGCAAGCAAAAGAATGCGTATGGCCTTCCAGTTTCATTGCAGAAACCAACGACAATACCAACGCTCTTCTTGCTTTCACGGTACTCAATGCAAAGATCTTCCTTCAACCTGCAAGTAACATGAAACCTAACAGTCATTTCATCTCTGAACACTGGATAACATTCCTGATGTAGCGGAAGTTAGGGTTTGAGAGTCGTCCTCTTAGGACTTTAACAAAAGCTCTTTAGAAATCTTTTTTTTTGTATTAATCAAATCATAAACTGAATACAAATGGAGGCATAAACAACTTATTTATAATAAACACCAAAACCCTAAAACCTTAATAGATAAACACCAAAATATAAATATTAATAAAATACAAATAAATGATAATTATTTAAATAGTTAAGCTATTTAAAATATCTCTAAATATTCTCGTGCATCAACACCCCATAACAAATGATACCTATTTATCTGCAACAAATACCTTCCCTTCCTTCAGATCCTCAAAGTAGACTTCGGGGACAAGCAACGAGTAAGTGATGTGAGCCCATCGATCCTTTGTGGGTTTCATTGCCCCACCATTGGTTGTAAACAAGCAGCAAGAGAAGAGCGTTTCTCTGTTCTTGAATGACCTTGATGCAATACATTGTCTGCAAAAACAATCACCTTTTGGTATAGCCTTAACCAGAGATTCTCTTAACATGAAGCATGGACCACTAAGTCACAACCATCACCGAAAACAATCGGATGGCCATCTTCTTCATCCTCACAATGGGCATAGATTCGTCCCATTTCAGATATTAATGGCCTTTTAAAAATAAAACAAAAAACTGCTGGCTTTCATCCCTCTTTTTCTTAATCAACAACAAATTTAATATGTTGGGTTGTTCACAATTGTATGCATACTAAAAATCAGAGCGAAGTTACAAAAGGGAGGCTTGCTTTGCATTAAATTTAATGAGTTGTTGTCAGAGAAATGAACGACTTTGACATTTCACCCATGTCCTTGTCCTTGTGGTGGATGCTGCTGCGGCTGCGGATCATAGCCACCAGCCCACGCAGCGGGTGGTCCATAAGGAGGATGAGGATAATAGCCTTCAATACCTCCCTGTGCCTGAACCAGCATTGTCATCATATGAGCATGTGTGTGTATAAACTTTAGATGTGTGTGTATAAACTACAAGAACATGAGATATGTGAAGATAGCTGTCCTTCAGCTACATATTATGTCACAAGTTTTCATCGACCACCTCTTCTAATGGTGACTCGATATTGGCCTAATAAGCCCATTGAGCTAGTTCTGGTTACATCAGATTAACTTGTTTGAACCTTAGGCTCTACTAACCTTTGGTTCATATCCAAGGATTAAAAGGTTCAAGCCAAAGTATTGAACTGTCTAAACAGAACTATGGTGAATGCAGACATTTACTTCAAGTTTACTATAAGCCCACGCAATGCTCTTCTTGGTAAAACAAAACAAGAACTTCTACGAGAAATGATTAAAAGATGTAAATTTATAACTTACTGGATTCATTGCATAGTTGGGTTGGTAAGGATTCACAGCAGACACAGCCTCATAATTTCCATAGCCACCACCATAACCAACTCCACCTGATCAAAAAGCATGTTTTTATTAACATGGGTACATGCATTCAACTGTCTATCGACTATAGATTGCTAGCTATTGTTTTTTCCCTTCGTACTTGTGCATTTAATTGACATTGTGATGATTCATAGATATTCAATTTTAACGTACCCGGATTCCCAACAGTACCAGTTGCATGAGCTCTATTTTCTGAGTTAGCAATCTCTGCTCTAAGCTTCTCCCGTTCCCGAGCCATTGCAACTAATTTATTCTCCATAACTTTGCCATGCTCGTAATTTTCCGCATACCCTTTCTTCTCATAATCAATAGCAGATCTACAAAACAGAAATTCACAGCTTAAAGTAGACAGTATCTAAAAAGATGAACAAAGGCATATCTAAAAAGAGACTGGTCAAACCTTGCACGTTGCAGCTCCTGTTTTGTCTTCTCAATTTCTGCAGTTAATGTTGGTATATGCTGCAGATATGCTGGAAGTTTAGCCAAATCTTGAGTCATCAAATGAACCTGGCTCGTTAGGTCCAAAATTAGTCAAGGTCGTCGAGCAGCATATGAGAAGTTAACAGACTTAATCAAGCGTGGATAGTTTCATATTCCGGGTGAGTCTCAATCCAGCTGCTACCTTCTGTTGTTTCATTGCGTCTCTAAGGGCCAAAACTCGTTCGTATTCCCCGGATTCCACATACACATTGGACATATAACCGTAGCAATGCTCCGGCTCGAGCTAATAAACCACTTTACAGACACTTCTGCGAGATTAATGTTCCTGTGGAGGCGACAAGATGACAATATTGACCTCCAGACTACAGGATTATCGCCCACGGGCATAGTTACGGCTAACCCGTATGCTTCCTCTAGCTTGCCTGCACGACCAAGCATGTCTATCATACAAGTGTAGTGATCACTTGTTGGGACAATGTTATATGCTGTCTCCATCTGTGCCAGAAGTGTTTTCCCTTCATTCACAAAGCCCGAGTGGTTACATGTTTGTAGAAACCCAAAGAATGAGATTTTATCTGGTCTGACACCGGCTTCGCACCGTAACCATTAATCATGATGTTCCAAGAAGCTGAGTCTTTATTACGCATGGAGTCGAAAACCGTCCGTGCTCTCTCAAGTCCCCGCATATAGCGTACATGTCCATCAAAGATTTGTTTATGAATTCATCATTGGAATTTTGGTTTACATGTCCGTAGACGATCATGTAGCCATGAATCTCTCTGCCCTGCTTCAATGCAGCTAAACGACCGCAAGTGGGGAGAACGGTTGTCAATGTAACAAGATCAGGTCGGATTCCGGAACAAAGCATCTTGTTACTAAAGTGACGAGCACAAACTATCTTATGTGGAGTCTTCAAGTCCACTCGTTCCTTGAAGGTTATGGCCTTGTGGGGCACCTTCATGTTACGCCCACTTTCCCTGCTGTCACGATAAATACTGGAGATGCGATGATTCCAAATCCGGCGTTCATCAAGTGGAATCGCCAAGACTGGCTGATCTTCTCGGCTTTAATTGGAGCCATCTCCATGCTTGTTCAGCCGATCGTGTCTCGTGCCACGCCATCCTCTGAAGTATGGTCCAAGATTGAGTCTACCTATGCGAAGCCTAGTCGTGGCCATATACAGCAACTGAAGATGCAGCTAAAACACTTTACCAAGGGTACCAAAACCATTGATGAATACATTCAAGGCATAACAAATCGCCTTGATTAACTCGCCATCCTCGGAAAACCGTATGATCATGAAGACGCGGTTGAACTGATCCTTGAAGGCTTACATGATGAATACAAGACTGTCAAAGACCAAATCGAGGGTAAAGACACTCCACCTGTTGGATCGCCTAGGATATAGGGTTCGTTATATTGAAATTACCAACCTCGTTCTTACCTTGAACTGGCAGCGGAATGATTGGTGACGAGATCAGTAAGCGACTCAGATGCTTCGCCTCTACCAGATACACACACACACAAACCTGGAAAGCCGGGATGCTAGTGCCGGATCTTTGGGATTCTGAGTTTTGGTGTTTCTGCTTTCTCTGTCAAGAAAAAGACGACTGCATCTCTTCCAGGTCGAAACTCATTGTTTTATTGAGACCTAGAATCACTCATAACGGGCTGACTCGTTTAAATCATAAAATCGAAACGACTGTTTCGAAAACCCGATCTGTGTCGACCGACACACATACTGTGTCGATCGACACACCACCATATACTCGATATTAATGTGTATCCAATACACATTAACATGATCATTACTATAATGATCATTCCCATATTTTAGCTTCCAGTTTGCTTAGGTGTGTGACCCTATAGGATCATATAATACTGGCAGTAAGTCTACAACTTACAGATTGCAAGAGGCTTCTAGCAAAACATTGCAACCGCCCAGTATTATACGAATGTCTGATCTCGACACACAACTATCATCAGGAGTGAGTACAAGTGTGATTTCAGGACACTATCCCAACAATCTCCCACTTGTACTGGAATCATCAATTCCTATAATCCTTTTGTCTCTATATCTCGATTTGGCATAAGGCAAGATTAGTGTCATCCTTATTTAAGCCAACATCGTGTTTATCGAACTCCTAATCTTATACTGAACAATACAAACAACTGAACTACAGTTCGTTTGAGTGCGGCCACACATTTCCTCAAATAGACGTAGCCATACCTACTGAAGTCATCAGTAAAGGTAATGAAGTACTTGTAATTTCCTCTGGCAACAGTGCTCATCGGCCCACATACATCAGTATGAATAAGGCCCAATAAGTGGAAAGGCCCCTTTCAACAAACCGAATGAAAGGGCCAGTGACTTATTGGGCCTTATTCATACTAATGTATGTGGGCCGATGAGCACTGTTGCCAGAGGAAATTACAAGTACTTCATTACCTTTACTGATGACTTCAGTAGGTATGGCTACGTCTATTTGATGAGACACAAGTCAGAATCATATGATAGATTCAAGGAGTTCAAGAATGAAGTACAGAACCAACTTGGCAAAAGTATCAAAGTTCTGCGGTTGGATCGTGGAGGAGAATACTTGAGTCAAAAGTTCAGTGACTATCTGAGTGAGTGTGGAATTGTTTCACAGCTCACTCCTCCTGGAACACCCCAATGGAATAAAGTGTCAGAGAGGAGGAATCGAACCTTATTGGATATGGTTCGGTCTATGATGAGTCATTCAGATCTTCCATTATAAAAGGATACGCTCTAGAAACGTCTGCGTTCACACTAAATAGGGTGCCATCTAAATCAGTGGAAAAGACACCACATGAATTGTGGACTGGGAATATTCCAAGTCTGTCTTTCCTGAAGATTTGGGGTTGTGAGGCTTATGTCAAACGTTTAATCTCTGACAAGCTCGCACCCAAATCAGATAAATGCTACTTCGTTGGTTATCCTAGGGAAACCAAGGCATACTACTTTTACAACCAATCTGAGAACAAAGTCTTTGTTGCTCGGGACTGTTCTTTTCTTGAGAGAGAATTTCTTTCTAAGAAAAGCAGTGGGAGTAAAGTACATCTCGAAGAAATTCGAGATACACATGAGACTGCTCAACCTGCTGAGGAAGAGCAGCAGTTGGATCCACAAAGCTCTGTGGAGCCCACGCCTGTGGAGCCTGAAGTTTGCAGATCCGGAAGGATCCGTCACAAACCCGAGAGATATTATGGATTTCTCGTGACCAATTGCAATGATATGATGATCATTGAAAGTGACGAACCGGCGACCTTCGCGGAAGAATTGATGGACCCGGACTCCGAAAAGTGGCTTGGAGCCTCTAAATCAGAAATGGGATCCATGTCAGAAAACCAAGTATGGTCCTTGGTCGATTTACCTAATGGTGCAAAAGCCATTGAGTGTAAATGGATCTTCAAGAAGAAGATTGACGTGGATGGCAATGTCCAAATTTATAAAGCTAGGTTGGTGGCTAAAGGTTTCAAGCAAATTCATGGTATTGACTATGATGAAACCTATTCCCCAGTCGCTATGCTTAAATCCATTCGGATTCTTCTAGCAACAGCCGCTTATTATGATTATGAGATTTGGCAGATGGATGTCAAAACCGCCTTCCTGAATGGTATTCTAGAAGAGGATGTGTATATGACACAGCCTGAGGGTTTTGTAGATCCTAAGAATGCTGGAATGGTATGCAAGCTTCATAAATCCATTTATGGATTGAAGCAAGCATCACAGAGTTGGAATCTTCGTTTTGATGAAGCAGTAAAAAAATTTGGTTTCATCAAGAACGAAGAAGAACCATGTGTGTACAAGAAGACTAGTGGGAGCGGAATTGTGTTTCTCGTATTGTATGTCGATGACATACTTCTTCTCGGCAATGACGTTATGTTGCTTCAGTCTGTTAAGACGTGGCTCGGAAGTTGTTTTTCCATGAAAGACATGGGAGAAGCTGCGTACATCCTTGGAATCAGAATCTACAGAGATAGAGCGAACAGGCTGATTGGATTGTGCCAGAACAATTATATTGATAAGGTGTTGCACAGATTCAAGATGCATGATTCCAAGAAGGGCTTCATACCGATGTCTCATGGCATTAATCTCAGCAAGAAGCAGTGTCCGGCGACAAATGCTGAGCGAGAACGCATGGATAGGATTCCTTATGCTTCTGCAATAGGATCTATCATGTATGCCATGCTCTGCACTCGTCCAGATGTAGCTTACGCGCTAAGCATGACGAGTAGATACCAATCTGATCCAGGTGAAGATTACTGGACAGCAGTCAAGAATATTCTCAAGTATTTGAGACACACCAAGGATAAGTTCTTGGTATATGGAGGAAGTGAAGAACTTGTGGTGAATGGATTCACAGATGCGAGTTTTCAGACGGACAGAGACGATTTCCGATCACAATCTGGATATGTCTTCTGTCTAAATGGCGGTGCGGTGAGCTGGAAGAGCTCTAAGCAGAATACCGTAGCTGATTCTATGACGCAAGCTGAATATGTTGCTGCTTCAGAAGCGGCAAAGGAAGTTGTTTGGATCAAGAAGTTCATGACTGAACTTGGTGTGGTTCCTAGTATCTTGGAGCCAGTGGCTTTGTTTTGTGACAACAATGGAGCCATTGCTCAGGTGAAAGAACCCAGGTCACACCAGAAGTCCAAACACATTGAGAGGAGATATCACCTGATTCGTGATATCGTCAATAGAGGAGAAGTGAAGATCAGCCGAGTTCCGATGGACGGAATGTCGCTGATCCTCTGACTAAGCCACTCCCAAGGCCCAAGCATGAGTTCCGTACTACTGTTGTGGGCATTAGAGATCTTAAGATGTAATCATGATTCTAGTGGGAGTTCTATGTTTTATTTTAGTTATAATAAGATGTTCTTGTAAACATACTTTTGGATATGTTTAATGAAATTTGATTTCAACATTATTTATTGTGATTTAAATAATGGTCCCAAGATAAGTTTATGTCATATTATAGGTCATCAAGTTGAGGACTTGATCATGAAACCCTATAAGTTATAGATGACATAAATTATGATTTGTCCCTAGTCAAGGTTTTCAAAGTGGGACACTGACAACTGCGAGAGACTAGCTTGTGAGGTGACTGTTGACTAAGTTTCATGGAGTCAATGATATGAGAATCACAGTCATTCGCATAGATATATGTTGGTGAACATATGATCGGACATGACCCGCTAATGAGAAGTCTACAAGATAGTTATATCTGTGTCATAAGAGATTCTCATTGCAACTACAGAGTATAGTCCTTAGACCTGAGTTCATCATGCTTTCTTGCATATGAATTGGTACACTTTGACCTTGTCAAACGTCGACCCGTAACTGGCGGCTATAACGGCATTGTTCAGGTGTATCATGAAGTGTGTATAGGAACAGGGATGGAACAAGATGGGATTTGTCCCTCCTGAATAACGGGAGATAAATATCTCAGGGCCTATCGAAGATTTGATACTGAGAAAATGTGTGGCCGCACTCAAACGAACTGTAGTTCAGTTGCTTGTATTGTTCAGTATAAGATCAGGAGTTCGATAAACACGATGTTGGCTTAAATAAGGATTACACTTATCTTGCCTTATGCCAAATCAAGATATAGAGACAAAAGGATTATAGGAATTGATGATTCCAGTACAAGTGGGAGATTGTTGGGATAGTGTCCTGAAATCACACTTGTACTCACTCCTGATGATAGTTGTGTGTCGAGATCAGACATTCGTATAATACTGGGCGGTTATAATGTTTTGATAGAAGCCTCTTGCAATCTGTAAGTTGTAGACTTACTGCCAGTATTATATGATCCTATAGGGTCACACACCTAAGCAAACTGGAAGCTAAAATATGGGAATGATCATTATAGTAATGATCATGTTAATGTATATTGGATACACATTAATATCGAGTATATGGTGGTGTGTCGATCGACACAGTATGTGTGTCGGTCGACACATATCGGGTTTTCGAAACAGTCGTTTCGATTTTATGACTTAAACGAGTCGGCCCGTTATGAGTGATTCTAGGTCTCAATAAAACAATGAGTTTCGACCTGGAAGAGATGCAGTCGTCTTTTTCTTGACAGAGAAAGCAGAAACACCAAAACTCAGAATCCCAAAGATCCGGCACTAGCATCCCGGCTTTCCAGGTTTGTGTGCGTGTGTATCTGGTAGAGGCGAAGCATCTGAGTCGCTTACTGATCTCATCACCAATCATTCCGCTGCCAGTTCAAGGTAAGAACGAGGTTGGTAATTTCAATATAACGAACCCTAGATCCTAGGCGATCCAACAGTCAAGGAAATGAGTAATCTTATCTAATAAGAAAACTCGCATTGTATTCAAAAACTATGTTTCCTCAGATGAATACAATGAACCAAGATCCTCAGATCACCAAAATTTGAGTGGGCGACTCGCCATCACCCAAACTTTAATTATCTAGGTAAGCAAATCATTGCTAATTGTACCCAGTACAACTCTTGGTCGTAGATAAGACAATCCATGTCTTATCCACTCTGATGTCTCGGGGCCCAGAACTTCTGATAGCCCATTCAAGTAAACCAATCTCTTCAGTCTTGTGATCATTGACAGTCGCACTGCAAGTCTATCAATGATCACCTGCCTTACTCATGTCGTTGTGGATACCAAGGACTCCAAGGCTATCCAACATCGAAACGAGTCTTGACAGTAGACAAGATCAGGCAAGACATCAAGATCACTTGATATTTAGTTGAGGAAAAGAACTATTTAATCTTGATGCATATCCAATATACATCCAAGAAGTTTTAAGTTGTTTAAAACATCTAGATTTATTAAGTTCAGGTTAATCTAGAATAGGGTATTAGATTTGATTTGGTATTCGCAATTTGAGGTCCAACCATCAAAACTGCGAGTGGTGTGTCGATCGACACATCCTTGTATCGGTCGACACAACCTAATTTAAACCAGACTTCGATAACCGGTCAAACCGGATCGAATTACCTTAACCGGCTCAATCTAATTGAACCGGTCTGGATTAATGATCCATGTCGATCGACACACATCACTGTGTCGTTCGACATGACCAAACCAAAACCAAATTGGCTTTTCCGGTTCAATCCAATTGAACCGGGTCGATAACCGGTAAATCTAATTTAACTGAAATCAACCAATTATAACTGTGTCGACCGACGCACCCAGTGTGTCGATCGACACATTAGGGTATCAGGAAATCCGATCTCTAAGATCGGAACCCTAAAATTTTATTAGGCGTATTCGCGGTGCATCGACCAACACAAGCTTAGTGTCGATCGACACTGTGCGAAAACCCTAAAGTTTTATTATCGTTTTCGCGGTGTGTCGACCGACACAAACTTGTGTCGATCGACACTGTGCGAAAACACAGGTTCATCGTTTTTCAACAGAGACTTAATCCGAGATTAAATTCTACAAAACACGATTTAACAGGCACTTAACTAATCAAATTCATCAGTATTCGATTTAAATGCCTTAGATTCAACAGTTTAAACCCTAATAGCTCTGATACCACTGTTGGATCGCCTAGGATCTAGGGTTCGTTATATTGAAATTACCAACCTCGTTCTTACCTTGAACTGGCAGCGGAATGATTGGTGACGAGATCAGTAAGCGACTCAGATGCTTCGCCTCTACCAGATACACACGCACACAAACCTGGAAAGTCGGGATGCTAGTGCCGGATCTTTGGGATTCTGAGTTTTGGTGTTTCTGCTTTCTCTGTCAAGAAAAATACGACTGCATCTCTTCCAGGTCAAAACTCATTGTTTTATTGAGACCTAGAATCACTCATAACGGGCCGACTCGTTTAAGTCATAAAATCGAAACGACTGTTTCGAAAACCCGATCTGTGTCGACCGACACACATACTGTGTCGATCGACACACCACCATATACTCGATATTAATGTGTATCCAATACACATTAACATGATCATTACTATAATGACAATTCCCATATTTAGCTTCCAGTTTGCTTAGGTGTGTGACCCTATAGGATCATATAATACTGGCAGTAAGTCTACAACTTACAGATTGCAAGAGGCTTCTAGCAAAACATTGCAACCGCCCAGTATTATACGAATGTCTGATCTCGATACACAACTATCATCAGGAGTGAGTACAAGTGTGATTTCAGGACACTATCCCAACACCACCATCACTGACTGAGGTTCATGAGCGGCTCTTAAATCAGGAAGCAAAGCTACTGATTCTCTCGACCGAGACCAACAACAACGTTGGCTTCCCTGTTACAGCCAACAACGTTCAATACAACGCCTCAAATCGCTCATACTCCAAAGGAAAAAACTCCAACAACTCTCGACAAAAAAACAACAATCGCTCAACTCAGAACAAGAATGACAACGCTCAGTCCTCGTGGCAGACACAAGCTTCGCAGAACCGCAACGGATCACGTGCTCCACGTCCGTATATGGGTAAATGCAAGTTCTGCTACACACAGGGTCATAGTGCCCGAAGATGCCCTCAACTTCAAGGTGTTCAGCCGCCTTCATCACAGGTTCAAACCTCGCCATTACGTCTGTGGCAGCCACGAGCCAATCTCGTGTCCGGCACTCCGTACATGGCGAACAACTGGCTGCTGGACTCTGGTGCAACACACCACATAACATCCGATCTCAACAACCTGTATCTTCATCAAGGTTACAATGGCGGCGACGATGTGGTGCTAGCAGACGGTACCTGACTTCCGATTACACATACTGGTTCCAAATCATATCCTCTCATATTCGACCATTGACTTTAGATAATGTCTTATGTGTTCCGGATATTCAAAAGAATCTGATTTCCGTCTACCGTCTCTGCAACTCTAATAACGTGTCTGTTGAATTTTTCCCGGATTTCTTTCAGGTGAAGGATCACAGTTCGGGGGACCCGTTATTCCAAGGCAGAACTAAATATCAGTTGTATGAATGGCCAATGTCAAGCTCTCAAGAAATGGCGTTGTTGTCTGCTGCAGGTCCGAAAACATCTCTCCAGTCTTGGCATTTTCGGTTGGGCCACCCATCATCTACTATCTTAAACACTATTATCTCTCAGTTTTCAGTTCCTGTTTTTTCTTCACACCAAAAACAGTTATCCTGTTCGGATTGCCTCATTAATAGAAGTCATAAGCAACCTTTTTCTCATTCTACTATTGTCTCCACTCGTCCTCTTGAGTACATTTACACTGATGTTTGGTCATCTTCAATCCTTTCCATTGATAATTTCAAATACTAAATTGTTCTTATTGACACATAAGAGTCTCATTTCTTTTGTTCTTCAAAAGACGAAATTCATATTAAGTGGATAGAAACACTTGAAAAATTCTCCGAGATGGACGAAAATTCTGATAGAGCCCAAACTTGTAAAACTGGAAAGCATTCAAAAAGTAGATGGTTTATAGATTCTTATGTGTTACCACACCTAGGACAAGTCCTATATGTGGCCATATGTCTATACCTAAGTCTTTCATAAGTTGCAACAACCCGAGAGGACCTACCATATAAAATATTTGATCTTCAGAGCTGTATAAATCTCCCATATATGTTTTTTTCAAGACCATAATACTTGGTTCTATGGTTTAGTGTTCTTCTCCCAAATCAGATCAAACTCTGATTTAACTGTATAGGCTTCATTCCTCGTACGATCCAAGCATGATTGGGAGAGCAAAATCACTGAACTTCTATCATGATGAGTCTGAGTTGAAAAGCAGATGATAACCAATTTCAGTCAATTAATGTTTCTTTTGTTTGATTTATGATTATAATGAATTTTTTTTGTGGAGTGAAGAACAGAACATGATCAATATTCTGATCTATTTTCCAAAAGAATATGATCACTATGACAAACCAGAAAATATACATGAGGATAGAATTAGATTGACCAAGTTTTAGCCTTGTGTAACATAACACATGTATTAAACATAGAACATAACACAGCCTTGAGAAGAAAAGATAAAAACATAAACTTGAGAAAGGATTAAAATAAGAAATGGCACCCTAAAACAATCAAAATCATATGAAGATTATTCGGAGTTGCAAGCAAAAGAATGCTAATGGCCTTCCAGTTTCATTGTAGAAACCAAAGACAATACCACCGTTCCTCTTGCCTTCACGGTACTGCAAAGATCTTCCTTCAACCCGCAAGTAACATGAAAACCCAACAGACCTTGGGGACAAAAAAGGAGCAAGTGATATGAGCCCATCAACCATCGTTTGTGGGCTTCATTGCCCCACCTTTGGTTGTACACAAACAGCAAGAGAAGATGCAATACACTGTCTGCAAAAACAATCACCTTCTGGTATAGCCTTAACCAGAGGATTCCCTTAACATGAAGCATGGACTAAGTCACAACCACAATAGAAAACAATCGGATATGATGGATCCCCATATGTACTTTGACATACATCACACATAATGCCATCTTCTTCATCCTCACAGTGGGCATAGATTCGTCCCATTTCAGATATTAATGGCCTTTAAGAAAAGAAAAAACTATTGGCTCGTATGCCTCTTTTTTCTTAATCAACAACAAATTTAATATATTGGGTTGTTCACAATTGTATGCATACCAAAAATCAGAAACAAAGTTACATAAGGGAGGCTTGCTTTGCTTTAACTTTCATGAGTTGTTGTCGGAGAAATGGACGACTTCCGACATTTTCATCCATGTCCTTGTCCTTGTGGTGGATGCTTCAATGCAGCTAAACGAACGCAAGTGGGGAGAACGGTTGTCAATGTAACAAGATCAGGTCGGACTCCGGAAGAAAGCTAAAGTTCCATTATGATCACCACAGTCATGAACACATAACACCGAATTCCACGTATAAATGTCTCTCTCATGATCCATTGTTCATATATCTTGATTGCTTCCTCTAGCCATTTACTCTTTCCATACATATCAATCAAGGCATTTGACACAACAATACCAGAATAAAATCCAGTTTTCACCGCGAGGCCATGGATCGATGTACCATTGTCAAGATCCCCTAACACAGTGAATGCTGATACGACGCCAGTGATTGTATGACTACTCAGGGCTACTCGTTTAACACGCATTTTACTAAAGATTTTTAAAGAATCCCCAAATTTAAATGTAACGCCCCGTCCGCCCCTACCGGTGAGTCACCCATCCCTCTTCCGGGCTCGTGGGCCCCACCCCTGTCCGACGGTCGGTGCGTTATTTTTCGTAGGCCCGGCCGATTAATTTACTGACCCTACAATCACCCCCTGATCTTTTCCGATGTGTTTTGTCCTCACACACATGCTACCACGAGTCACTTCCCGGAAGGTCACCCATCCTGGGACTACTCCAGCCCAAGCACGCTTAACTCTGGAGTTCTTTCAGGCAAGTGACCGGAAAAGATAAGTGCACTTGGTGATATAGGTAGCCAAATTAATTCATTTAAGCCTTTCCGCATATACCACAAACCGGGATGTTACAATTCACCCACTCTCACAGAGCGCAACACCCTCGTTGCGCACCAGGATCGTTATCCTTGATCGTGTGAGCCCTCACTGACTCCACACGCATCCTCGGATTCGGCTCTGATACCACTCTGTAACGCCCGTCCGCCCCTACCGGTGAGTCACCCATCCCTCTTCCGGGCTCGTGGGCCCCACCCCTGTCCGACGGTCGGTGCGTTATTTTTCGTAGGCCCGACCGATTAATTTACTGACCCTACAATCACCCCCTGACCTTTTCCCATGTGTTTTGTCCTCACACACATGCTACCACGAGTCACTTTCCGAAAGGTCACCCATCCTGGGACTACTCCAGCCCAACTGATATATCATGGTTTTTACTAGTTTTAGGCCATGATATAGATGTGTTTTAGTGTCTTTTGTCTTTGTTTAGAGTCTTTTACAGGTATAATCAGGTTGGGAGCTAAATTGAAGATTATGGAGCATTTTGGAGATTTTTGGAGTGATTGGCCGAGAGATAGAGTTCACTGTCCGAGACAGAGAAAGGTGTCGATCGTTGCACTCTAGCAACGATCGTTGCACCAGCGAGATGGGCCAAAAACTCGGCGGTTTAGAAGAATCAAGATATTGCACTTTGATCCAGAAGTTCCTGATATTTACAAAGAAGCCCCTGGCCGAGATTATGCCTATATAATAGAGTTTTTAGAGTTTTTATTAGACACAACTTCATAATTAAGAGCAGAGGATTTTTAGAGCTTTTGGGGCTGATCTGAACCTAATTCATCATCTGTATTTGGAGAAGATTTCGAACCCCTTTTACTCTTATTCTTTTATGCAATTTACTTATCATATGATCATGTTTTCATTATCTATGTCTGAGTAGATTCCTAGTTAGACTTAGGGTTTCTCACATAGGATTTCATGACTTGCTAGACTTGTTCAATTTCAGTTAAGGATTCAAACTATATATGTTCTTCAATTTAATTGTGCTTAAAGCTAGTTCTAACCTGATCAATTAGAATCTAGATCTTAGGTTGCTAAATACGTCACGGAAGTGGGGTTTAGGAATCTGAACTAATTAAATTGGGCAATTAAACTTTGCGCAAACGAAAGTTTGGTTTAGGATAATTGTGAACATATCAAACTTGAGCTTATTGCTAGTTTAATCTGTTAGTTCTCGCAAACGGAAGTTTGGTTTGCTGCACTTAGACTTAGAGAATTATCGCAAAGGAATTTGGTTAATTCTATATCTGTGTTTTGAGTTCTAGAACTGTGCTTAATTAGATCCTTGCTGAATGAACTGTCTGCTAGTCTGATTTCCTGAGAATACCCTAGGTTTGACGCTTTTAATTACTTGCTTTCACAACCAATAATCTCTGCTACTGATTTACTCTCTTGCACTACTTTCAATACAATCACATTGCTTATTTCTAGTATTCACTCCCTACGGTTTGATTCTCTTGAGACCAAGTGTCCCTGTGGATTCGATAACCCTATATACTACTTTGACATTGCTGTACACTTGCAGTTTAGTATAGGGATTAATTCTTGACCTATCAAGTTTTTGGCGCCGTTGCCGGGGACTCTTTTGAGTCTTCGATAGGACCGAACTTAGGGTTTTACTAGAAATTTTTCGTTTTTCGTTTTTATTTTATTTATTTTATTTTGCTGACTTTTTCTCTGTTTCTCTCTGTCGCAGGTACGAATTTCGCCTTGCATCGATCGTTGCACCCTTGCGTCGATCGTTGCTAAGCGATTTGAGATTGAATCGATCGTTGCACTGATAGCATCGATCGTTGCTGGACGATTACAGACAGTTTATGCCAACGCAGAACACTCGAAGTAATCCGAACTCGAGCTTAGTTAATCTCAATCTAGAGGAACTTGGACGTCTAGAGAGGACTATTAGAAGAGAAAAGAGAGAGAGAATGGTACAAGAACGCTTGATCTTGATACCAGATGCTGGTGGAATCCTGAGGGATCCAGAGAACAATCCTTACAATGCTGCTGGGCAAAGGATTGATGCTGAGGGACGAGTGATCCCTGATGAAGTTGAGCCAGAAGGCCGGATGGTAGTTCATGAGAGGACACTAGCTGATTACAATAGACCTGATGAGTTTCATGCAAACCGAGCAGCTCTAGTGCTTCCTGCTTTCGAAAGGAATGATTTTGAGGTAAAAACTATCTACTACCAACTAATGAGGCAGATTGCTTTTCATGGTCTTCAATCAGAGCAGCCTATGGATCACATTGACAAGTTTGAGGACATAGTCACTGGCATGAAGTATGAAGGAGTATGCCCGGACTATCTGTTCCTTAAGCTATTTCCGCACAGTCTTGCTGGAGACGCTAGTGCATGGCTGAGACAACTGGCACCTGGTCAGTATACTACTTGGGCAGCCTTAAAGAGTGAGTTCCTGCGTCACTTCTACGACGCTGCGCGCTCAGATCAGTCCAGACAGGACATACTCACTTTTTCCCAAGGAGCTGTGGAGCCTTTGACAACCGCATGGATGAGATTTAAGCAGTATCAGCGTGATTGTCCACACCATGGATTCACAGAAGTACAGCTGATTGGTATTTTCTTCAGAGGAATAGATCTCCCTTATCAGACTGCTTTGGATAATTCCAGTGATGCAAATTTCAATACCAGGACTCCTACACAAGCTAAGCAGTTGATAGAGAACCTGGTTGGCAGCTACAGTTGCAAGTCTATGGATGAGATGAGGAAGAAATCTGGTGTAAGTACAGAGGACCCTAACATGACTGAGATTAGATCTAGGCTGGACACAGTTTACAATCTCTTGACAAGTAAGAAAGATGTCCACCTTGCCCAAAATGTAGATGTAAATCAGACTGAGGAGGACACTCAGGAAGAAGAAGTGAATTACATGGGAGGTTCTGGTTTCCAAGGCAATAGATTTAGAAATCAGCAGGGAAACAGATTTTCAAATGGAGTTCAGCAAAGTGGTTTTAAGAAAGCCAATGAGCCTGATAGTAAGATAGAGATGATGCTAAGACAGCTGATGGAGAATCAGACTAAGTACGCAGCAGATTCTGACGCAAAGATGGATACCATCTACAGGGAGCTGAATGGGAAGTTTGAAGGTTTGAACACGCACATAAAAGAGCTTGATGCAAGAGTTGCAAGAACTGCTGGGCATGCTCAAAGGGAAGAGGGATATCTCCCGGGAAGAACTGATGCCAATCCTAAGTACCAATGCAATGCCGTGACATTAAGAAGTGGTAAGGAGCTGTCATCTGGCCAGGGAAAGCAGTTAAGCGTTGAGGAACTCGTAGAAATTGAAGAGTTGGAAGATGAGATACGCGGTATTCGCCGCGCATCTATCGATGCATCCAAGCAACGATCGTTGCCAAGCGAAACCAAAGAACCGGAGATCGTAACGAAGTCGCCTAGCATCGATCGGTGCAACAAGGGCAACGATCGACACAAGGTAACTACAGAAAGTTCGGAAGCTGAAAACCCAAAACAGCCGGCTGAAAGGTTATACAAGCCTAAGATACCTTATCCCAAGAATCCCAGAAAAGCTAGGAATGATAGGCAATATGCAAAATGGAAGGAGTTCATAAAAAAGGTGAAGGTTGAAGTACCTTTGTTGGATTCTATTGAAACCTCCCCCATGATGAAGAGATGCCTTAAGGATGCAATTTCTGGTAAATGGTCTGACGAAGAAAGTATAATGATGCTCAATGAAGTATGTAGTGCAGTGATTCAAGGTAGAATTCCAGAGAAATTGAAGGATCCAGGCAGCTTCGTATTAGATTGTGCTATCTACAAGGAGAGATTCGAAAGATCCCTATGTGATCTTGGCTCTAGTGTAAATCTGATGCCTCTCTCGGTTGCTAAAAGACTAGGGATGACAGACTTTATACCAACTAGGATATCACTAGTTTTGGCAGACCGATCAGTCAGGATTCCTGAAGGAGTAATAGAGGATGTGCCTATAACTGTTGGCAAGTGTGTGATCCCAACTGACTTTGTGGTTCTACAATATGGGCAGGAGCCAAAAGACCCATTAATTCTAGGCAGGTCTTTCTTAGCAACAGCTGGTGCAATGATTGACTGTCAAGGAGGTAAGATAATTCTGAATGTGGGTGATCTGAAGATGAGTTTTGACATGAACAAGCTGGTAAAGAGACCAACCATTGACGGGCAGACCTTCTATGTGGACACATTGGGTGATTTGGCTGCAGAGTACTTCCATCAATCACATGCTGAGGACCCACTAGAAAGAGCCTTACTGAGTTCTATTTTGGAGTTGGAGTACCTACAGGACGAGCCTGCAATGTGCTATACAAGATTGATGGATTCTATCGAGATTGCAATGCAGGTCGAAGTATCTGACGCGGGACTGCAACGATCGATACCAACTAAGCAACGATCGTTGCAAGACGACCTCGACTGGGCAGAAGAAAAGGCTCCGAAAATAGATCTGAAACAACTTCCATCCGGGTTAAGGTACGCATTTCTTGGACCAAATTCAACTTATCCAGTGATTGTCAACGCTAGTTTGAACAACGCAGAGCTCACTTTACTGCTAAGCAAGCTGCGCAAGCATCGCAAAGCTCTTGGCTATTCCCTTAATGACATTTCAGGTATCTCACCAGAGCTGTGCATGCATCGGATACATCTCGAGGATGAGTCCAAGACATCAATCGAACATCAGAGGAGACTTAATCCTAATCTGCAGGAAGTAGTCAAAAAGGAGATTATGAAACTCCTGGATGCTGGGATCATCTATCCTATTTCAGACAGTGATTGGGTAAGTCCAGTCCATGTAGTACCTAAGAAAGGAGGAGTTACAGTTGTTAAGAATGAGAAGAACGAGCTGATACCTACTAGGACTGTGACGGGACACAGGATGTGCATCGACTACAGGAAACTGAATGCTGCGACTAGAAAAGATCACTTCCCCCTACCTTTTATTGATCAGATGCTCGAAAGGTTAGCAAATCATCCCTACTACTGCTTTTTAGATGGATACTCAGGTTTCTTTCAGATCCCCATCCATCCAGAGGATCAAGGAAAGACCACTTTCACTTGTCCATATGGGACATTCGCCTACCGTAGGATGCCCTTTGGACTCTGCAATGCACCAGCCACTTTCCAGAGATGCATGATGTCCATATTCACAGATATGATTGAGGATTTTATGGAAGTATTCATGGATGATTTCTCAGTATATGGATCATCCTATAATGAATGCTTAGATAATCTGTGTAAGGTTTTGAAGAGATGTGAAGAGAAGCACTTAGTTCTTAACTGGGAGAAATGTCATTTCATGGTCAGAGATGGCATTGTACTAGGACACAAAGTGTCAGAGGCTGGAATAGAAGTAGACCGCGCCAAGATCGAGGTAATGACGAACCTGCAGGCACCTGATTCTGTTAAGTCTATTAGAAGCTTTCTTGGACATGCTGGTTTCTATAGACGGTTCATCAAGGATTTCAGTAAGATTGCTAGGCCATTAACTGCTTTGCTGTGTAAAGACACCAAGTTTGAGTTCACTGCAGATTGTCAAACCGCATTTGAACAGATCAAGCAGGCCTTAGTAAGCGCTCCCATAGTTCAGCCACCAGATTGGGATTTGCCTTTCGAAGTAATGTGTGATGCAAGTGACTATGCTGTAGGAGCTGTTCTTGGACAAAGGAAAAATAGAAAGCTTCATGCTATCTATTATGCCAGTAGGACACTGGATGATGCACAAAGGAACTATGCCACTACAGAGAAGGAGCTGTTAGCAGTTGTCTTTGCATTTGAGAAATTTCGCTCTTATCTTGTTGGCTCCAAGGTGATTGTACACACTGATCATTCAGCCCTGAAGTATCTGATGCAGAAGAAGGATGCTAAGCCAAGACTGTTGAGATGGATCTTGTTGCTCCAGGAATTTGATATTGAAGTAAGAGATAAGAAAGGAGTTGAGAATGGAGTTGCTGATCATCTTTCTAGGATGCTGATAGAAGACGACGTGCCAATCAATGACTATTTGCCTGAGGAAAACGTCAATATGGTTGGGACAATCTGTGAGACAGATTTGGACAGAGATCTGCAAAACTGTCGGATTAATCGCATTGCGTCGATCGATGCAACATCAGCATCGATCGATGCATCTGTCAGGGCGGTAGCGATCGATACATCTGGCTGTGACGATCGTTGCAGCGCGAACACAGACCCAGAGACTTTTACGGTACGGATTGGAAAACATGAGTTTGAGATTTATGCTGTCTCAACAAATGATCAACCATGGTATGCAGACATAGCCAATTATCTAGCTGCAGAGGCTGAACCAGATAATCTAAAAGGATATGAGAAGAAGAGGTTTTTCAGAGAACTTAGGAGGTACTATTGGGATGAACCTTACCTCTATAAGCACTGTTCGGATGGCCTTTATAGGAGATGTGTTGCTGAATCAGAGGTTCCAGATATCCTGTTCCACTGCCACGGATCAGATTACGCAGGACATTTTGCTACTTTTAAAACTGTATCTAAGGTTTTGCAGGCAGGTTTCTGGTGGCCTACAATGTTCGCTGATACTCACTCTTTTATTTCTCATTGTGATGCCTGCCAAAGGAGAGGGAAAATCAGCAGAAAGCATGAGATGCCTCAGAATTTCATTCTTGAGGTTGAGGTTTTTGATTGCTGGGGCATAGATTTTATGGGTCCCTTTCCCTCATCTTTTGGGAATAAGTTCATATTGGTTGTTGTGGATTATGTATCTAAGTGGGTAGAAGCAATAGCTAGTCCAACCAATGATTCTTCAGTAGTCATTAAGCTGTTCAAATCCATTATATTCCCTAGATTTGGAGTACCCAGGATAGTAATTAGTGATGGAGGGTCTCACTTTATTAATAAGGTATTTGAGAAGCTCTTGAAGAAGCATGGGGTGCATCACCGAGTTGCTACTCCTTATCACCCACAGACTAGTGGACAGGTAGAAGTTTCCAACAGACAAATCAAGGAGATCTTGGAGAAAACAGTTGGGAAGACAAGAAAAGATTGGGCAGCTAAGCTTGATGATGCTTTATGGGCCTACAGGACTGCATTCAAAACACCATTAGGGACTACTCCATTTCACTTGTTGTATGGAAAAGCATGCCATCTGCCTGTGGAACTTGAGCACAAAGCAGCATGGGCTGTGAAGCAGATGAACTTTGACCTTAAATCAGCTGCAGAAAGAAGGCTGATACAGCTTAATGAGTTGGATGAGATTAGACATCTTGCCTATGAGAACTCAAAGCTGTACAAGGAGAGGACAAAGGCTTATCATGATAAAAAGATTGTTTCTAGACGGTTTGAGCCTAATGATCAGGTACTTCTATACAATTCTCGCTTGCATTTGTTTCCAGGAAAGCTGAAATCAAGATGGTCCGGTCCTTACACAATAAAAGAAGTGCGTCCATATGGAGCTGTCATACTAATAGGTAAGGAAGGTAATGAGTTTGCTGTGAATGGGCAGAGGGTAAAACACTATTGGGCTAAGGCCGAGATTCCCAGAGGACAGATTTTGCCTCTGGATGCTGCACCCTCAGCTTGAAAAACCTTGCGCGTCCGGTCAAGCTATTGACCTTAAACAAGCGCTGGGTGGGAGGCAACCCACCATTAGGTACTGGTGTTTTTCTTTTTAATTTTTGGTGTTTTTGTTAGGATTTTACGTTTGTTTTTGTTTCTGGTGCAGTCATGTTTGCAGGTCTCGGATTAAATCGCAGTGCAGCGATCGATGCATTTCTGCATCGATCGTCACAACACGAAAGGAATCGCATTGCAGCGATCGTTGCGGTCCTGAGCAACGATCGACCATACACGAAAGTCGCCAAGTAACGGTCGATGCATCTAATGCACCGATCGATGCTGTGCGACAGAGGTAACCCGACAGACATAAACTCACCTTTTCAATTTATTCTATTTTCTTTTTACCGATCCTTCGCTGGACACTACTGGGGACAGTGTGTCTTAAGTGTGGGGGAGGTGCTACTGACGTTTATCTTTCTGTTTTCTTAAGAGTCAGTCCGTTTTTCAAAATTTTTTTGTTTTATTGAGTCAAAATTGTTTAAGTAAGAAACTATGATTTTCTGAGGAGATTTACAAAACTTGCAGGAACTTAAGTAACCATTGGGATGAAGTTGCAGGATCTATCTCTGACTATTAGAAAACCCCATCACAGATCAACCTACTGGGAACACCCACATCACTTCAGGTATCAGAGGATCTTTTACTGACTTCACCCCTAATACTGACTTAGATTTCTCACCTAAGGGCTTGGTATACTTTATGTCGGATTCCCTGTTAGTTCTGACACAGCCTGTAAACCTGTCCTATTTAGTTCCCTTCTCCCCTTCTATAAAGTAAAAAAAAAAAATAATAATAAACTGAGGATGAGTTAGTAACTCCGAAGTGGTCATGAGAGTGGTAGCAAACACTATTATCTCTCATGTGATCCATGGAATGTGTCCAAAGTACACCCCATAACGGGAAGAACACTGATAAAAAAAATAAAATGATACCCAGTGGGGAAAAATCAGTTGTTAAAGAAGGGAAAGAGAAGAAAGGGACTAGAGAAAGATAGTATGGTGGTCTAGAGCTGATTAGGTAAGAATCCATGTGCCTTTAGATCGATACTCCTTAGGTGAGACCGCACTTAAATACTTGCAGAAGTCAGTAGGGAGAATTTGAATGCTTGAATGTGATTGTGGAGTTTACCTAGGACAGTTGCTAAGTGTGGGGGAAGTACATGTTGGTCTTGATATCCTGTGATTGATTCTTTCAGTGGTTTACTAAGGGGAATCTGAGTATTGTAGCTTCTAAGATGAAATGAGTTTCTGAAGAGTTTTCAAACCTCTTCACCATGTTTTAGTTCTATGTTTTGCTTGAGGGCAAGCAAAGGCTAAGTGTGGGGGAGTTGATATATCATGGTTTTTACTAGTTTTAGGCCATGATATAGATGTGTTTTAGTGTCTTTTGTCTTTGTTTAGAGTCTTTTACAGGTATAATCAGGTTGGGAGCTAAATTGAAGATTATGGAGCATTTTGGAGATTTTTGGAGTGATTGGCCGAGAGATAGAGTTCACTGTCCGAGACAGAGAAAGGTGTCGATCGTTGCACTCTAGCAACGATCGTTGCACCAGCGAGATGGGCCAAAAACTCGGCGGTTTAGAAGAATCAAGATATTGCACTTTGATCCAGAAGTTCCTGATATTTACAAAGAAGCCCCTGGCCGAGATTATGCCTATATAATAGAGTTTTTAGAGTTTTTATTAGACACAACTTCATAATTAAGAGCAGAGGATTTTTAGAGCTTTTGGGGCTGATCTGAACCTAATTCATCATCTGTATTTGGAGAAGATTTCGAACCCCTTTTACTCTTATTCTTTTATGCAATTTACTTATCATATGATCATGTTTTCATTATCTATGTCTGAGTAGATTCCTAGTTAGACTTAGGGTTTCTCACATAGGATTTCATGACTTGCTAGACTTGTTCAATTTCAGTTAAGGATTCAAACTATATCTGTTCTTCAATTTAATTGTGCTTAAAGCTAGTTCTAACCTGATCAATTAGAATCTAGATCTTAGGTTGCTAAATACGTCACGGAAGTGGGGTTTAGGAATCTGAACTAATTAAATTGGGCAATTAAACTTTGCGCAAACGAAAGTTTGGTTTAGGATAATTGTGAACATATCAAACTTGAGCTTATTGCTAGTTTAATATGTTAGTTCTCGCAAACGGAAGTTTGGTTTGCTGCACTTAGACTTAGAGAATTATCGCAAAGGAATTTGGTTAATTCTATATCTGTGTTTTGAGTTCTAGAACTGTGCTTAATTAGATCCTTGCTGAATGAACTGTCTGCTAGTCTGATTTCCTGAGAATACCCTAGGTTTGACGCTTTTAATTACTTGCTTTCACAACCAATAATCTCTGCTACTGATTTACTCTCTTGCACTACTTTCAATACAATCACATTGCTTATTTCTAGTATTCACTCCCTACGGTTTGATTCTCTTGAGACCAAGTGTCCATGTGGATTCGATAACCCTATATACTACTTTGACATTGCTGTACACTTGCAGTTTAGTATAGGGATTAATTCTTGACCTATCACCAACCACGCTTAACTCTGGAGTTCTTTCATGCAAGTGACCGGAAAAGGTAAGTGCACTTGGTGATATAGGTAGCCAAATTAATTCATTTAAGCCTTTCCGCATATACCACAAACCGGGATGTTACACTAAAATTCTGAGAATACCCAATAAACAAAGAATTCCAAAGCACACTATCATCTCTCTCAGGCAATTCATCAAACACTTTCTGAGCATCCTCCATCAACATGAACTTCATGTATGAAGACACTAAGGAATTCCCCAGATAACAATCTGAATCAAACCCAAGCTTAAACGCCAATACGTGAGCCTTTTCAACATCAGAAATCTTCAGAGCATCAGTTCCTTTTAGCAAACTAGAAAATTTATACTTATCAGGGAATATTCCCTTGGATCTCTTTTCGCTGTACATATCCACTGCTTCGAAAGGAAACCCATTCACCACAAACCCAGAAATAATGGCGCTCTGATCCACCAGAGACCGAGATCGCGCGCCGCATAAGACCACACTTATAGTGTATACATGTTGAGAGGCTCGTGACGGTGCGAAGCCAATCATATAGAAACCCTTTTCTAACCATGAAACCATGTATCTGTACGCTGGAAACGGCGTCGTTGCGCTGCGCACACCGTTGCAATGTGGCGATACATGTAGCAACATAACATTGTGGAACTCGTATCTCTTGGCCTATTCTTCGATTTTCCCGGAGACTGTGGACTATAAAGATGCTAAAGAAGAAGGCTTTATAGCGACCAAGAAATCTGGGTTTCCTGGGAGTAACCTCAGAGTTCGGAAAGAAATTGTTCGAATCTCAATCCGAAGAAAGAAGACAAACATGTTTTTGGCTCCACAAATTCTATTTGAAATTGAGCTTTTAAATATATATATATATATATATATATATAAATGCAGTCCCACATTGGTCATGTGAAAGAAAAGACTGTGTTTATATAGCGCCAGAGTCAACAACTGGATTGTCCCTTCGGAAACACGGGTTGGCTTTCCCTACACTCGCAAAGATGATCCTTGTGAGAATTAGACTCAGCTGGGTACTCTTTTTGGTCTTTATCCAAAGAAGAGACGGATTGGGAGAGGGTTAACATGTTTGTTCTCAAGAGAAACGGGTCTAAATGCAATGAGACAAAATCACTGGTCACTGAACTTCCATCATGTTGATTCTGCGTTGTTGACTGTTTTTCTCTGATTTATGATTACAATGAATTTGTTTAGCGGAGTGATGAGCAGAACATGATCAACATTCTGATCTATCTTCCAAAAGAATATGATCATTATGACAAACCAGAAAAGATACATGAGGATGGAATTATATTGACCAAGTTTTACCCTTGTGCAACATAACACATGTATCAAACTTAAAACATAACACAACCTTGAGGGGAAAAAAAAACATTAACTTGACAAGGGATTAAAACAAGAAATGGCAGCATTCTAAAACAATCAAAATCATATGAAGCTTGACAGAGTTGCAAGCAAAAGAATGCTAACGGCCTTCTGGTTTCATTGAAGAAACCAACGACAATACCACCGCTCTTCTTGTCTTCGTAGTACACAACGCGAAGATCTTCCTTCAACCGGCCAGTAACATAAAAACCTAACAGACATTTCTAATCTTGCATAAATAACACCTATCTTTCCACCTCTTACTCGGAATTCCTTCCTTTCCTTCAGGATCCTCAAAGTAGACTTTGGGGATTAACAAGGAGTACGGATGTTAAAATGTGTAAAATAATCCAACCCAAACCCAACCCACAAAAACCCAACTAATAAAAGCCCAAACATAATGAATCCAAATACTTTTTTTTGTTAATAGGTAATACCCATGTATAGCTTATTGAGTTTTGGGTATACCCATGAGTACCCATCCATACTTTGATACTAATATTGTTTTGTACTAAATGTTAACATTTTGTCACATTTCCTTAGTCCATTTAGTCCGTTATTTTTTTTTCAAAAAAATTTAAACGGGTTTCGTACTTTTAAACGGGACTAAACGGACGGGCCTAAATGGGTCTAAATATAAATGGACCTAAACGGACCTAAATATAAACGGGTTAACGGACGGGCCTAAACGGGTTTAAATATAAACGGGCCTAAATGGGCCTAACCAGACGGGCCTAAACGGGTCTAAATATAAACGGGTTTAACCGGACGGGCCTAAACGGGCCTAAATGGGTCTAAATATAATTGGGCCTAAACGGGCCTAAATGGGCCTAACCAGACGAGCCTAACCAGACGGGGCTAAACGGGTTTAAATATAAACGAGTTTAACCGGACGGTTTTAAACGGACATAAACGGGCCTAAACGGGTCTAAATGGGCCTAAATGGGCTTAAACGGGTTTAAATATAAACGGGTTTAACCGGACGGGCTTAAACGGACATAAACGGGCCTAAACGGGTCTAAAAATAAACGGACCTAAACGGGCCTAAATGGGCCTAACCAGACGGGCCTAACCAGACGGGCCTAACCAGACGGGCCTAAACGGGTCTAAATATAAACATACCTAAATGGGCCTAAACTGGTCTAAATATAAACGAATTTAACCGGACGGGCCTAAACAGGCCTAAATGGGCCTAAATGGGCTTAAATATAAACGGGTCTAAATGGGCCTAAATGGGCCTAACCAGACAGGCCTAAACGGGTCTAAATATAAACGGGTTTTTTGCAGAAAATAGGATTTTACGTTTTTGGCGGGAAAACGAGATTTTACGTTTTTGGCGAAAAAATGGGATTTTACGTTTTTGGCGGGAAAACGAGATTTTACGTTTTGGCGAGAAAACAAAATTTTATGTTTTTGGCGGAAAAAGATGATTTTACGTTTTTGGCGGGAAAACGAGATTTTACGTTGTTGGCGGGAAAACGAGATTTTACTTTTTGGCGAGAAAACAAAATTTTACGTTTTTGGCGGAAAAACGTGATTTTACGTTTTTGGCGGAAAAATGGGATTTTACGTTTTTGGCGGGAAAACAAAATTTTATGTTTTTTGGCGGAAAAAGATGATTTTAAGTTTTTGGCGGGAAAACGAGATTTTGTGTTTTTGGCGGAAAACATAATTTTACGTTTTTGGCGGGAAAACGGGATTTTATGTTTTTGCGGGAAAATAGAATTTTACGTTTTTGACGGGAAAACAAAATTTTACGTTTTTGCGTGAAAATAAAAATTTATATTTTGGCGGAAAAATACAATTTTAAGTTTTTTTTAAAGAAAATAAGATCATTGATGTAATTTAATAAATGATTAATTATAAAAATTATTATCATTGATATAATTTAAAAACCCATGGATACCAAAAACCCAATTAAGTGAATCTATTGTGAACCCATAAACAATGGGTACCTGCCCATTTTAAACCCTTTTCTTTTTCTGTTATAATCAATGTTTTTAAAATCGGACCGGTGACTGAACCGGAAAAATGTTTGGGTTGTGGGTCAATATGGTTCAACCGGGTTCAACTGGGTTCGATATGATTTGATGATATTTTAAAAATAATACATATACTTTTATACTACGAGTATGAATAAGATATTGTATGCAATCATATCTAATAAAACACTTCAATAATTTTAATATTTTTTAGGAAATGAAACTAGAAGTGATAAACTGAAAGTGTAACAATAATAAAAAGAATTCAATAGTTTAAATCCAAAAGCGGCAATAAAATAAAATACAATAACACATTCGACCTTCAGTAAATCTTCATCATGTTAATTAAATATTTTTATAATTTTGAAATAGTATTCAAAATCATATTTTAAATCATACCTTGAATGAATTAAAAAAACTATGATATATTTCGTGCATGTGTATATTGTTAATTGTTAAACAGAAAAAAGAAAAAAAAATTGCATTCTTAATAAGTAAACCCGGTTCAATACGGTTCAATGGATCACCGGTTTTTAACTTTTAGATGGCCGGACCCGGTTTTTTAACCGGTCTAACTCTATATGGGTTTTACTATTAACCCAACCCGGAGATACTTCCGGTTCATGGTTGAACCGGGTCCGACCACCGGTTCGGTCCGGTTTTAAAATCACTGGTTATAATAGTAGGGTTTTGGGTTTGAATTTTTCTTTGAGTTTTGGGTACCCATCTGGACAATTACCCATTTTAACATCCCTAACAAGGAGCAAGTGATATGAGCCCATCGACACAAGTAGACTTCAGGATCCTTTGTGGGTTTCATTGCCACACCTTTGGTTGGACACAAGCAGCAAGGGAAGAGCTTTTCTCTGTTCTTGAATGACCTTGATGCAATCCACTGTCTGCAAAACCAATCACCTTCTGGGATAGCCTTAACATGAAGCATGGACTATGAAGTCACAACCATCACAGAAAACAATCGGATTTGATGGATCGCCATCTTCTTCATCCTCACAATGGGCATAGATTCGGCCCATTTAAGATATTAATGGCCTTTAAAAAAAAGAACTGCTGGCTTTTATGCCTCTTTTTCTTAATCAACAACAAATTTAATATGTTGGGTTGTTCACAATTGTATGCACCAAAATTCAGAAACAAAGTTACAAAAGGGAGGCTTGCTTTGCTTTAACTTTCAAGACTTGTTGTCGGAGAAATGGACGACGTGACTCATCCATGTCCTTGTCCTTGTGGTGGATGCTGCTGCTGCTGCATATCATAGCCATTGGCCCAGGCAGCGGGTGGTCCATAAGGAGGGGGATAATAGCCTTCAACGCCTGCCTGTGCCTGAACCAGTATTGTCATCATATGAACATATTACATTAGATGTGTGTGTATTTATGTATGCACCTAAACTACAATAACAAAAGATATGTGAGATAGCTGTCCTTCAGATACATATTCTGGCACAGGTTTTCATTGACCATCTCTTCTAATGGTGACTCGAACTTGATATTGGTCTAATAAGTCCATTGATTTGAGCCAGTTCTGGTTACATCAGATTAACTTGTTTGAACCTTACGCTCTACTATTAGCTTTGGTTCATATCTAAGGATTCAAAGTTCAAACCAAAGTATTGAACTGTCTAAACAGAACTAAGGTGAATGCAGGCATATTATCTTCAAGTTACTATATCACACGCAATGCTCTTCTTGGTAAACTAAACAAGAACTTCACAAGAGTAATGGATGCATATTTCTACTTACTGGATTCATAGCATAGTTGGGTTGGTAAGGATTCACAGCATACCCAGCCTCATAATTTCCATAGCCACCACCATAACCAACTCCACCTGATCAAAAACATGTTTTTTATCAACATGGGTACATGCATTCAACTGTCTATCGACTATAGATTGCTAGCTATTATTTTTTTCCTTCGTACTATTGCATTTAACTGACATTGTGATGATTCATAGATATTCAAGTTTACCATACCAGGATTCCCAACAGCACCAGTTGCATGAGCTCTATTTTCTGAGTTAGCAATCTCTGCTCGAACCTTCTCCAGTTCCCGAGCCATTGCAACTAATTTATGCTCCATAACTTTGCCATGCTCGTAATTTTCCGCATACCCTTTCTTCTCATAATCAATAGCCGCTCTACAAAACAGAAACTCACAGTTTAAAGTAGACAGTAACTGAAAAGATGAACAAAGGCATGTCTAAAAAGAGACAGGTCAAACCTTGCACGTTGCAGCTCTTGTCTTGTGTTCTCAATTTCTGCAGTAAGTGTTGGAATCTGCTGCAACTCAGCTGTAAGTCTAGCCAAATCTTGAGTCATCAAATGAACCTGGCTCGTTAGTTCCTGCCTACTCGAAGTAAACTCTTTGATATCTGCACGAACCTTTTGAATATCAGCTCGCATAGCATCGAGCTCACGCAGTTCCATTTCGGATCGCTTAGATTTATCATACATCTCCCTCATCATTATATCTTCCTCAGCTCTCAAGGAATCAATGTAATGCATCATTCTTTGCAACTCATGCTGAGCAACTTCTAGTTCCTGTTTAAGCGCAACATGTGTTGCAGCCAGCCTCTGGTTATCAGCAAGTAAACCCTGCACATCTTGATTTTGAGCAGCGATACGATCTTCCATGATCGAAAGATGTTGAGGAAGACCTCTTGGATCTACTCTGAATTGGCTTTCCCTACTATCATCTAAGGGATGAGGAGGAGGCACTGGTCCTCCCAAGCCTCTAACGAAAGGCGGTTGGTTAACCGGAGCTTGCAAGCCACCGTAAGATCCACCTTTCATCGAAGGAGGAGGTCCACGATTTCTTCCAGACATTATGCTTTGACCTCAGTATTGCTGAATCTCGTGAGAATCTGCTAATCGAAAGGAGATTATCAAATCTGTAAGACTTCAAAACTCCTTATGCTCAACCAAATGCTTGTCAACACTAAGCAGAAGCGCTATTATGATCTCAATTCCTAGCAAGCTATTCTCACGGTGTTTGTTTGCAGAGGGAAACGAAAAAGTCTATAAACTCAAAATAACGCACTGACCTTCGACGATTGCAAACCGTTATCGAACAAAAGAAGCTTTTCTCGCCGGAGAAAATAAATTAGGGTTCATGAGAAAACTTGATCATCAAATTGGGGTAAAACGAAGGTCGGTTAGCAAAATAGTGATGTTTGGCATTATTCCTTCTTTTTTATTCATCCCGAAGATATTTTTTATTAATAAACAGGGTGAAATGTATTTTTTTGGATACATAGGCTAGGCTGGCAAAAGATAAAACATTTTTCATAAACTAAGCCGGCAGAACAACAAAAAATCTCCGGAAACAAAAGTCCATAAAAGGTTGGTAAAATCTACAGTTAAAAAAAACATTAATTAATAGCACAAGAGTTAACCATGGCCGTGTTCGGCGTGTAGCCGCTGCGACTACCACCTGCGATCGCAAATTAGAACTTAAAACTGAAGAAACATTATCTAGATTTAATCGCAGCGATCATTATCACTTATACATTAGACAAGCTTTCAATCGCTGAAATTGACAAGTGACACGAAATCAGAACTCCAAAACAAGTTTTAATCACTGCGACTGTTTTCTCTCTCATGAATACGTCATTTTGCCGTTCGTCTGTGTCTTTTTCCGGTCGTAATCGCTGCCGCAGTGATTGCATGCCGGACAGGACCCATAGCAACTCAAATTTGAAAATTGTGGTAACCGCAAAAATGAAAGAACGAGATAAGTCGATGTAGTCCACGACTTACCAAACGACAACATCAACAACCTGGAGACTCACAGAGAGACACTCTCTCACCAACCCAGAATCAAAAACAGATTTTATAACCCGACAAGAAAGAACCTAAGAAAGTTCTCTTAAACCTCTTTCGGATGCGGTAAAGACGCACTCATAATCATCTAAAATAAACCTAGATAGAAGCCCTAAACAAACCTAAATCTCCAACGAATTCTAAACAATCCAAATAACTTCTTAATGAATTTTGTAGCTTTTTGGCTACTTATATTAATGAAATCACTTCTTTTCGCTCTCCTTCTTTCTACTCGACCAACAAATCACTTATCAATTCCGGCTGTCGGTTCTCAGCTATCGCCAATCTGACAGTCGAGTTACCTTTGCTCCCCGTTTCTCCCTCGTCGTGTCTGTAAAATAGGCATGAGGGTTCGTTTTGTTGTGTTTGAATAAATTCCGAACTCTATATTCAGTTTTGTTTTTCCCGATCTTTTTTTGTCCTCTTTTCTGGTGTTTGCCGGAGCCTTCGCGATCATTTTCGCAGTGCCTATTTGCCATAAACTTGTAGATCTCTCCTCGATTTTCTCTTTTTGACGTGCGCTCCCAACCGTGAGGGTTCGTTACCCGCTCGAGTTGAACGGACCTGGCTTGTTCAAATTCTGACGCGGTGGCTTCAATCATATTGGGATTTCACCGATATTAGCGTTTTGTTTTGCGGCGATTGTGACGGAAGCTCGTTAAGATTATGCTTTAGTAGTTGGTCCTTCCAATATGGTAAATCCCAGAAGATGCTTTGCTTGTGCCAGTTGTGGGATAAACAAGCTGCGTATACATTTTCATGTCAATTTCCACTGTAATCAGAAGTTCTTAGCGCACCAAAGGTTTCTAAGAGCCCCAAAGTAGCCGAACCGATGTCTTGGGGAGGAGGATCATCAAACACTTTTCTCTTCTTTGTAAAAAGTTTTGTGTTTCTCCGACATGGATGATAATGCGGTAGAAATCTTTTATGACAATCAAACCAACATGATTTTCTTCAACTTGAATGCATCAGCCTTTTCTTGACAATACGGACATGCTAACCTCCCATGCGTTGTCCTTCCGGATAACATACCATAAGCTGGAAAATCGCTAATGGTCCACATTATTACAACCCTCATCAGAAAATTTTTCTTGCATGAGACATCATATTCTTCAACACCGGGCACATATAACATTTGCAACTCATATATCAATGGCTGCAAGAATACGTCAAGTGATCTTCTTGAATGCTCTGGACCGGGAACGAGTACGGAGAGGAAAAGAAACTCTCAACGCATGCACATAAATGGCGGTAAGTTATAAGAGTCATAATCACTGGCCACAACGAATATTGTCTCCCATGCCTCCCAAATAGGTTGAAACCATCGGTGCATAATCCGAGGTACATGTTACATGGCTCGTACGCAAAATCCATATATACTCTCTAAAAGTTTCGCCACGCTTCAGCATCTAACGGATTTGCAATCTCTTCTTCTCTTCTATGCTCGGCATTCCATCTCATTTCCCACACAGTTCATTCCGATTGGTATAATCGCTTCAACCTATCACTTAAAGGCAAATACTACATTCGTTTGAACGAAATATTAGCTCTTCCCCGTGTATCCTGATAGCGGGGATGCTTACAAAATTTACATTCCAGACGGTATTCATCTTCTCGCCAATATATCATACAGTTGTCGATGCACACATATATCATCTGGTACGGTAATCCAAGCCCTTTAACAAGTTTCTCTACCTTGTTGTATGAGCATGGCGCAAGATTATCTCCAGGAAGAATATCTTTCACAAAATTGCAAATCGCATCTACACATTCCTCTGCCAAATTGTAGTCCGTATTTATGCCCATTAATCTAGTAGCATATGATAATGACGAATGACCCTCATAAAGTGGATGCTTCACTGCGTCATAAAGTTCTAAGTCTCTGACTAAAGAGGATACTTTCAGAGTTAATTTCCGAGACCCAATCTTCTTTTGTAGCAGGAAGGCTATACTGATAATACCCTTATAGCGCAAGAGAACTTCCATGATCATCATACTGATCCTTCATGTCGGAAAGGGTACTTAGCTATCAAGACGGATACGAGTAAAGCCTATGATAGAGTTGAGTGGTCTTACCTATCGTCCATTATGAGACATCTTGCCTTTGACCCAAAATAGATAGGCTGGAATATTCATTGTGTCACAAAAGTTTCTTACCGTATTCTCCTCAATGGGACGCCTTGTGGCCATATCAAACTTTCCCGAAGCATTCGTCAAGGAGATCCGATTTCCCCGTTCTTATTTGTTCTATGTTTAGAAGGACTTATATCTCTTATTCATATAGCAAAAGCCAATGGAAGGATACATGGTCTTCGTGTGGCTAGGGATAGTCTGCCAACTTCACACTTGTTGTTTGCCGATGATAGTCTATTCTTTTGTAAAGCGGTTACTCACGAGAGTAAGGAATTGATTGACATTATCATATCCTATGTAGAAGTCTTGGGACAGCGGATTAACTTCTTGAAATCATCTATCATTTTTGGTAATGATGTTCCTCCTGAGATAAAGGGAGTGATAGAGATAACTGTCGGTATTTCACAAGGAGGGATGGGCTCTTATTTGGGTCTCCCTGAACAAATCAATTGTTCAAAGGCCAAGTTTTTGCATTTGTTAGGGATAAGATACAAAACCGAGCAAAATCCTGGAATTCGAAGTTCCTATCATGAGGAGGGAAAGAAGTCGTGATTAAGTCGCAAGCTCAAGCTGTTCCAACATATGTTATGTCGTGTTATCTCCTCCCGAAAGCGGTGTGTTCAAAATTGAGAAGTTTTATCGCCAATTTCTGGTGGGGTTCGAAAGCAGATAGTAAGAGCATTCATTGGGTTTCATGGGATAAGCTTTGCACCCAAAATTCTGAAGGAGGTCTAGGATTTCGAGGTTTAGAAGAACAAAATATTGCACTTCTTGCAAAAAAAATTATGAGGATCCTAAAATATCCAGATTCTCTTCTGAGTCGTATCTTCAAAGGAAGTTACTTTAAATATTCTAGCCCTTTGGATATCCAAACCTCGAATAGGACATCCTATGGGTGGAGGACTATTATGTCAGCTAAGCATCTCCTTCTAGCTGGCATTTAGAAGACGATTGGTTGGGGTTTGATACAAGGGTCTGGGATGAACCTTGGATCCTAGATTGTCCGGCTCGAGCTCCCCGGAGTATTGTTGTAGACATCGACCCACAACTTTATGTGAATTCTCTAATTGATTTCGATACAAAACAGTGGAAGACGAAGCGACTCCGGGAGCTGTTCTCTCCGGAAGATATTACCCTAATAATGGGATTACATCCGAGTAAGGTAGTCTCGAAAGATAGTTACAGTTGGTCTTACAGCAAATCTGGAAATTACACAGTTAAATCCGGATATTGGACCGCGAGCTCTCTCTCGCCCAGCTTGTGAACCCCCTCTTCGTGTGGTAATGTCTGTCGGGCTTCTTTCTCCTTATGCCCCTCGCATGGGTCTTTCGTGCTTCATTGATGGCTCCTAGAAAGTATCAGATTCGATGAGTGGACAAGGATGGGTTGTTATGCATGGAGACGAGACAGTGCAGTTGGGTCTTAGATGTTCTAGAAGATGTCTCTCTCCCCTTCATATTGAGTTAGCCGCTCTTCTTTGGGATATGCGATGTCTTCCTGATCTGCAGATGACTAGTGCTACTTTCTTCTCGGATTGCTCGGATCTCTTTGGCATTATTAAGGATCCTCTGGATTGGCCAGCCTTTTCGTCGGAAAGACTTTAGATCTCTGAAATCTTCTTTTCCTAGTTTATGTATTAAATATGTTAATATGAATCTTAATGTCTGTGCGGATTTTCTAGCCAAAAAAAAGCAAGAACACGCGACCTTTTATTTTCTCATGTAAGTTTAACGGTGCTTGATTGGCTCTCTTTCGAGGATTGCCATGAACCACATTCTTAACGTTATGAAGTTTTTGATGCAAAAAAAAAACAAGTTTCTAAACCTCGTTGTATGAAGAAGGGCGAAAGATTATCTTCAGGAATAATATCTTTCACAAAATCGTAAATCGCATCCACATCTTCCTCTGCCAAATTGTAGTCCGTATTTATGCCAATTTATCTAGTAGCAGATGATAATGGCGAATGACCCTCTTTGCAACTGTCATAAAGCGGCCGCTTCACTGCATCTACATATCAAAAAAATCCTAGCTTTTACATTAGGTTCCTCATCTACCCTAAGAATTTGATATTCACATACTTCCTGAATATTTTCTCGATATGCATCATTAACCATCTGAACGGTACTTACACCAAAATCTACATCTGCACTATAAGGTTCGCTAGAACTAACATTAGGTTCCCACATACTAGCACTACCATAAGGTTTTCTACTACTACTTGCATAATCCGATGTTTCCCCGTGAAGATACCAAATCTTATAACCCGTGATGTCATACTTCGTCAATCGTAGGATTTCTAACATTTCGGCACTGAGTACATGGGCATTTTAGTTTACCGGTTTTATGCGTATGTGGTTGATTGTAAGCTACCGTCATGAATTCCATAATACCGAGTGCATATTTGGTGTGCAATAAGTTATTCGCCGCATCAATCCTCGATATGTCCATCCACGATCTGTAATAATTAGAAGAAGATATTTTCCGTAATCAACAGTATTAAAGTGAGAGAGAGAGAGAGAGATAGAGAGAGAGAGAGAGAGAGAGAGAGAGAGAGAGAGAGAGAGAGAGAGAGAGAGAGAGTTAGGGAGGGATTTGTGTGGAGGAGAAGAGAGGAGCCGTGAGGTATTTGTAGGAAATTAACCGAAGGAAAACCGATGGATATAGGCGTTATCAGTCGGTAATCCGTCGGTTTTTTGTTGGTTCAATGGATACTTTAACGGCTATATTAACGTATACACTAACATTTATATTGAACCGAAAACTAATCGACGGAATTCGGACGGAAAATGAAACATGTCGATAGTCCATCGAAAAATTCCCGACGGGTATCACAACCGTCGGGAATTATCGACGAAAAAATGACGAATACCATCTACTTTCTTGTAGAAATAGAGAATGGACCGACAGAAAACCGACGGATATAGCTGTTATCCGTCGGTAATATGTCGGTTAAGGTAGCCGTCAGTCGTTTTTTTTTGTTAGTGATCAGCCCAATGACTACCATAACGACTACATTAATGTATCTATTAACGATTAACATTGATCCAAAAATTAACCGATCGATTAAAGACGAATGACGTATTGCGTCAGTAATTTATGATGGTACCAATGAAAATTCGACTGGAGTATTACTGATAGGTGTAAAAGTTTAAATCATATTCTACTGCAAGTGCACAATTATGTGATTGTAGTATAAAGGGTATCGAATCCCACAGAGACTCTAGTTTCACTCGATAGATTATGAGTAATCGAATTAAGCTAAGCGAAACAGATTGTAAAGCAGTAAACAAGCAAGTAATTTAAAGAGAGGTGTAAGCAATTAATGAAGGCGTCAGGTTTCGGGATGTTCTCAGGATATCAGGAAATCAGATGACAGATAATTAGATTCAATCTATTAGTGTTCTTGAACTAGAATCACAGAAGTAAAACTATCCAACTCTCGATGCGATAATTATCTATGTCTAACAACCTAGCAGACCAACTCTCGTTGTGAATCCTAGAGTTCTAAACATGCATTAATTCCAAGTTCGTTCGTTCACAATTTCTCTAGACCAAATCTCTTTGCGAATAGATAAATTGCTCACACTAAGTTTATTCAGATTATGACTCACACTCCTGCGCTATTATCAATTATCTCAGATCTAAACTCTATGTGATCAGTCCAGAATTCAGTATTAAGCACAACTTAGGTGAAGAACTAGATAATGAATCCTAATCAATCAGTTACTCTAACATTCTTTCAAATCCCTAACGAGAATCCCTAACCTAACAAGAGATCTACTCAGATATATCAATCATCACAAAAGACATAATCAGAATAGAAATCATATATAAATCCAAAAGAGTAAGAACAGGGGTTCAAAATCTCTTCTCTCTCGAGCAAGAGACCAGCCCCCAAATCTCCTAATCTCTAATCCAGAAAAGCTTAGCCTAACAAGTGGCTGTAAAACCTAATTAAATAGCCTAAAACACAAATTGGGCCTTCTTTGTAAATATAATAAACTTCTGGGCCTTTATGAAAATCTTCAAAAGTCATTAAATCGCGAGAATATGTCTGTCCACGATCAGTGTCGATCGACACTAAGGTTTGTGTCGATCGACACTAAGGTTTGTGTCGATCGACACTCACTCCAAGTGTTACTCCGACTTCTTCTTTTCTGCACAGATTCCCAATAGGCTCCAAAATGCACCAATATCTCCAAATAAGCTCCAAATGTGCATAAACCTGTAGAGGACACAAAAGACTACAAAAACACCTAAAAGACTTTAAGTAAAGACTTATATCATGGCCTGAAAACCAGTAAAAACCATGATATATCAACTCCCCCACACTTAGCTCTTGCTTGCCCTCAAGCAAGTGAAGAACCAAAGCATAAGAAAAGAGGTTTGAAAACACAGAAACTCATTTCGTCTTAGGAAATTTTGCATTCATATTCATTTAGTAAACCACTGAAAACTTTCCTACAGAACTTAAGACCACAATATACTTCTCCCACACTTAGCAATTGTCCCAAGTAAACTCCACATCAAGTTAGGACATTCAAGTTCACCACACTAGCCTCTGTATACAATTAGGTGCAGTCTCACAGAGGGAGTATCGAATCAAAGGATACATGGAATCAACTTATTCAGTGTTTGACCACCAAACTGTCTGTTTCTGGTTTCTTTCTTTTCCCTTTCTCCCTTAGCATTGATTTTTTTCCACTGGGTATCATTTTTTTTTTATCAGTGCTCTTCCCTTTTTATTGGGGTTTAAACTTTGGATCTTTCCATGGATACACAGGAGGTAATAGGGGTCTCTACCACTCCCGTGACCACTTCGAAGCTACTAGCTTATCCTCGGTTTTTATCTCTATATTTTTTTTTTACTTTCAAGGGAGGGGAAAATCAGAAACCATACTTTAGAACAGGATTATAGGCTGTGCCAAACACATCAAAGGAATCCGACCCAAAGATTACCAAGCCCCTAGGTGAGAAATTAAAGCCAAGATTAAGTGTGAGACTAGTGATGGATCCTCTGAATACCTGATTAGATATGGGTGTCCTTGGTAAGTTGATCCGATTTGGGTTTTCTAATAGTCATAGAGCTCCTGCAAGTCTGTCCAGTGGTCACTTAATTCTTGTTCCAGCGAAAAATTTCCTCCAAAAATCTTAGTTTCATACACATTTTGACTCAATAAAACAGTTTTTAAAAACAAAGGACTGACACTAAAAAAAAAGCAAATGGTAGTCAGTAACTACCTCCCCCCACACTTAAACAACACTGTCCTCAGTGTTATCGCAGCTTGGATTCGGGAGAACAAGGTATAAATCAACAAAAACATCGGAAAATCAGAAACCTTACATGCTAGCATGGTTGGTGTCGACCGACACACAGCTAGTGTCGAACGACACGAGGCTTAGGTCGACACTAATCTGATCCAAATCGAGTGTCCTCGATTACGGTCCGTGTTTTCGAGTTTGATGTCGACCGACACTAGTTCGGTGTCGATCGACACTGCTGTCTGCAATCCTGTTCATCACGTTCTGAAACACCAAAAACCAGAAAAATCAAAGAAACAAAACCAAAAACCAAAAAGAAAAGAAAAACTGACCCAACAGTGGGTTGCCTCCCACTCAGCGCTTGTTTTTAGTCATCAGCTTGACTATGGGTAGGAGATCAGACTCATGGCGGTTTCAACAGAGAGTTTGAGTGTCTCTCTGAATGTCTCCTCATCCAAGGTGGTGAATATGCAGTAGGATCATGAGCTTGACCAAGGAAGGATGGAAAAGCAACAGGGTGGGAGTGAAGCTTGGGTGTTGTCGAGTGTTTATCGGCATTCACATCAATAAAGTTATGAAGTTTAAGCTTAGAAGATGAAGATGCGTACCTTCGCTTTTGAGGACGTTTGATATTCTGAGCTTTCTGCTTATGATCAGTTGCACGTTCTGAAGATGTTATAGTAGATTTCGGACGAACCACCATCTTCTCCTCTCCAATATCAACTACATGAATCCCACCAATATGGGCTTCTTG
Organism: Orychophragmus violaceus; assembly: GCA_030180135.1. NCBI lineage: Eukaryota > Viridiplantae > Streptophyta > Magnoliopsida > Brassicales > Brassicaceae > Orychophragmus > Orychophragmus violaceus. The sequence continues at coordinate 84,943,374 of CM058240.1, read as the reverse complement.
CTCCATCTCAACACCACATGTTTGTCCATCAATGGTGGACTTTCGCAGCTTGTCCATCTTGAAGTGCAGAGGTTTATCTCCCAGGTAGAGATCAATCAGGCCACGCCTCACATCAATCACTGCTCTAGTTGTAGCTAAAAAGGATCTGCCAAGTATCAGAGGATCATCCAGTTCCATATCATATTTCAGCACTACGAAGTCTGTTGGAATCAAGTAGTTCCCAACTCTGATAGGGATGTCCTCAAGAACTCCTTATGGAATCCTCTTCGATCGATCATCTAGGATTAGAAAGATCCTAGTTTGCTGGAAATCAGCCAATCCCAGTCTCTCAGCCAAAGAGTATGGCATGAGGTTCGCACTAGCTCCCAAGTCGCATAAAGAGTGCTTGAAGTTGTCCACGAAGATAGACCAGTCTAGCGTAAAGACTCTTGGATCTGGAAGCTTCTCCGGAATCTGATTCAGCAACACAGAACTAACTCGCTTAGATACCATCATCACTCCCTCTTTAAAATGACCATCAGTGGAGACCATCTTTTCGCATATCTTCGCACACAAGGATGAACTCGCGAAGTATCAGCTGGTGGAATTTCATCCAACTTCTTATCCATCACTACCATGCATTTGACTGCACTCTGCTCCTGTTTAGACCTTATAGGAACTCTTGGGAACGGTATAAGAGGTTTGTAGACCCTTTCCTTAGCAAAAACATTAGATTTGGGCGAAATTGGGTCTGCCTGACCGTCGCGTCGACCAACGCAGAGTGGGCGTCGGTCGACCATGAATTGATGTCGACCTTCAGTGTCGACCATGGTTAATTTCCGTTCATCATGAGGACTCGAAATTGTTGTCAGAACTGCGTCTCGACCAACACTAAGAGGGGTGTCGACCGACACTAAATCTGCAGTTTCAAAAACGTGTTTATCATCTCTGTAGCTCACGAATCCAGCCTCCAAATTTCCTTCAATCAGCTGTGGAACAACCTCTTCTTCATGCTGGACATGGATAGCATTGACATGTAGCCTTGGGTTCTGCTCAGTTCGACCTAGAAGGAATTCATCCTCTCTTATCACAGCTGCAGCAGTCTGAGTAACTTGAACATCTATCTGCTTCACATGAGTGTTCAGATACTCAAATTTCCCATTCAGATCTTCATATAATGCATCTATCTTCTTGTTGAATTCCACTATAGTTTTTGTATGTCCCTCAAGAATTTGCTCCATCATGGCTTCCAATCTGCTCTCATGAGCATTAGTAACAGGAGGTGCCTGATAAGAAGAAGCTCCATAGTTCCTTGTGAAGGAATTGTTCTGTTTTTGTCCTTCAAGAATCTGCTCCATCATGGTTTCCAATCTGCTTTTATGTGTAGGTGCAGGAGGTGCTTAGTAAGAAGAAACACCATAGTTCCTCGAGAAGGAGTTACTCTGTTTCTGGAAGGGCTCCTGAAAAGCAGACCTCTAACTGTAAAATCCACTCCCTCCAACGTAGTTGATAGCTTCTTGCGCATACATTCCAAGTACAAGACTATGCAGAGAGTCAACTTGCTTCTTCAGCCCAGCTATATGCGAGCTGTCAATCCCTAAACTGAAAAAACCATTCGGATATATCATCTTTACAAATCTCTTAGTCTTCTTGGTTGCTTCCGCGAAAGGTGTCGACCGACACTAGGTTGGTGTCGATCGACACTAAGTTCTCTTGGTCGTTGTTTCCCTGCAGAAACAAGAAAAACGCAAAAACGAGATTAGTAACAAAGAAATGAAAACACTTAGACTAAATTCTAGTACAAAATCTATCGGCGAACTCAAAGAGTCCCCGGCAACGGCGCCAAAAACTTGATAGGTGTAAAAGTTTAAATCCTATTCTACTGCAAGTGCACAGTTATGTGATTATAGTATATAGGGTATCGAACCCCACAGAGACTCTAGTTTCACGCGATAGATTATGAGTAATCGAATTAAGCTAAGCGAAATAGATTGTAAAGCAGTAAACAGCTTGGTTCATATTCTAGTTCGAACTCACAATTGATTTTAAATTTCAATGTCCGTTTGAAATCACTTTTAATTATTGAAATTTCGATAAGCATAAACCCTATATTCCAATACCCTAAACCCTAAACTTATACCACAATGCTCTAAAATCTAAAATAAAATAATAGTATTTTTATCTTATTTAAAGTATGATTTATGTTTTTGGGATATAGAGTTAGGGTTCAAACTCTAAACATTATTTACACTTAAATTTTAATTTTTATACATCTATAACGATAATGATATATTTTTATTTATAGTATAATTAATAATTTATATTATTTTAAGTTTTGAGTATAAAATAGAAATACAAAAATCTTAAACCCTATGTATTACAAACCTACACATTAACTAACACTTAACCCTAAACCTTAATCACTAACCCATAATATCCTAAACCATATAAAGACATTAACAATCATATGAGTTGAACTTATAATATATGTAATAATTGTTTTATATTTATACTTTATTATAAATTAAAAACGAGCAAATGATATTTCACTCCCTAACCTCTAAATATACCCTAAAATACCTTTACCTCTAAACATATCCTAAAATAAAAATCAAGATTTAGAAAAATGATTATAAACCATAAACAAAAAAATTGTGAGAAACTAAAAATATTTCAAACCCTAAACCCTATTTATACCCTAAAATAAAACATAATAGGTATTTTTTAAATCAAATTTATTGTTTTTAATAAATATATTATCTTTTTATTTATCTTTTGCAAGTTTTAGTTATGTGTTTTGAATAGGAATAACATATTTAAAAAAAAAATGTCTATTTAATATAATAAAAAAGCAAAATTGAAACACAAAATAGATTAAAGGTGTAATGAAAGGTGTAATGAAAATAAAAATGTTTCTCAGACCTCCAATCCAAATTTACATGATGACAATATGAGGAACCAAAAAGGTATACAAGAACACAGAGAGATGTTTTCAGACTCTGCAGCAACCTCAACAACACGGATGGAGAGCGATGTAAACCCACATGCCTGGAAAACAAGAAACGGTGATCTTATTGAAGCGAAAGCTTATGGATATTTTAGAATAACAGGAAGAACATGAGTTCCAGCCAAAAATGCACCTGTCTTGAATGTAAGTAAGTAGTCTCCGTTGGTGGTTGTACCTTCTGCAGTGAGATCAAGATCGTAGTGTTAAGGATAGATGATGGCTTGATTGATAAATGGACTGAAGGAGCAATACTAACTTAGATACAAACGAATAACCGAAACAAGAACATATTGTTATTGTGATGAGCTACAACGATTGTTTTAATAACTTAGATATAAGTCATTCACAACTAACCTGATGAGGCCAACAAGAGGAAGTCTGCCCACTGATCTCTACATTAGCAAAAATCATGAAGTGAGCACAGACAAATAAATACAATGTCATTGCCAGAAAAAGATAACCAAAATGCAGAAAGTAATTTAACAGAAGTACTATATAGCATGAGTCTATCAACTAACCTTGGCAACAAAACTTGGGAAAGAAGCAGACATATGATACAAAATGTCCAGGTACGAAACGTGATTAGACACAATGACTCCAGGTCTTTCAGGTTCCTCTTTATCAGTTTCACCTTTCTGTGCAATCTGTAACAAATGGTAGAACGAATTAAGAGAAAAAACAAACACCAAGCCATGAGTGAGACCAAAACCTTGAATCAATTTCAGTAAAAAAGAGGTCCCAGATCAAGGACCATCCTCATAAATTGTACAACAACCAAACTTCTCCTTTGAGCCAACATTGTCGTACAGTCTACAATACAACCAATAAATGGCTCCGAGAACTTATAGACAACAAAATTCAAAGATTCTAATCAAACTATCAATACATTCCGAGTCAGAAAGTCATAGTCTCCAATGAAACTCAATCAAATTCGGCCATTTCAATCTCGTTTCTCAAAAAAGTTTAAATCTTTTTCTGTAACTCATTTTCTCAAGGGAACAAAGACATAAACAGACAAAATTCAGGAACCCAGAAGAGGGACAAACCAGATTGAAATAGCGATAGACAATACGAAGAAGAAGCAAGAGACGACAAAGGTGATGGTGGCGAGCGTCGGAGGAAGGCGGAGGAGCCAATTCACCGTGGACGGAGGAGTTTGAGAAAGACGAAGAACAAGAGTCTGCGACGACGAGATCCAGCCGCTTGACGGATTAGGGTTCCCAACTTTGAATTTGAACAAGTCAAATCCATACAGGTTTCTTTGATTGGAATGGAGAAGAATAAAAGAAAAGTAAAGAAGAAAAAGATGGAGGAAGAAGAGATCGATTCTGGAGAAGAAGATTGGGAGAATGAATGAGTTTTGATATTTGGAAGAAGGAAATGACCAAGGAAAAAAGTAAATATTTTTACCAAAAAACGAAATATTTTGGTGTGAAAGTGAAATTTGGCTAAGTGTTTTGGTTCCAAAATGAATTTTCAGCTACAGAAGATATTTTTGGATTTCCGCTTAGTGAAAATCTTTCTTAGCGCGAATATAATGCTACAATAGAGTTGTAATCCGATTTTGGCATTTTTAGTAGCAGTTCGTGAATTAGTGCTACAACGGCCTGCTACCAATGCCCATATTTCTTGTAGTGTCACGCGATAGATTATGAGTAATCGAATTAAGCTAAGCGAAACAGATTGTAAAGCAGTAAACAAGCAAGTAATTTAAAAAGAGGTGTAAGCAATTAACGAAGGCGTCAGGTTTCGGGATGTTCTCAGGATATCAGGAAATCATATGACAGATAATCAGATTCAATCTATTAGTGTTCTTGAACTAGAATCACAGAAGTAAAACTATCCAACTCTCGATGCGATAATTATCTATGTCTAACAACCTAGCAGACCAACTCTCGTTGTGAATCCTAGAGTTCTAAACATGCATTAATTCCAAGTTCGTTCGTTCACAATTTCTCTAGACCAAATCTCTTTGCGAATAGATAAATTGCTCACACTAAGTTTATTCAGATTAGGACTCACACTCTCGCGCTATTATCAATTATCTCAGATCTAAACTCTAGGTGATCAGTCCAGAATTCAGTATTAAGCACAACTTAGGTGAAAAACTAGATAATGAATCCTAATCAATCAGTTACTCTAACATTCTTTCAAATCCCTAACGAGAATCCCTAACCTAACAAGAGATCTACTCAGATATATCAATCATCACAAAAGACATAATCAGAATAGAAATCATATATAAATCCAAAAGAGTAAGAACATGGGTTCGAAATCTCTTCTCTCTCGAGAAAGAGACCAGCCCCCAAATCTCCTAATATCTAATCCAGAAAAGCTTAGCCTAACAAGTGGCTGTAAAACCTAATTAAATAGCCTAAAACACGAATTGGACCTTCTTTGTAAATATGATAAACTTCTGGGCCTTTCTGAAAATCTTCAAAAGTCATTAACTCGCGAGAATATGTCTGTCCACGATCAGTGTCGATCGACACTAAGGTCTGTGTCGATCGACACTCACTCCAAGTGTTGACTCCGACTTCTTCTTTTCTGCACAGATTCCCAATAGGCTCCAAAATGCACCAATATCTCCAAATAAGCTCCAAACATGCATAAACCTGTAGAGGACACAAAAGACAATAAAAACCTAAAAACTTTAAGTAAAGACTTATATCATGGCCTGAAAACCAGTAAAAACCATGATATATCAATTACCGACAAAAATTCCGACGTAAAAATATTCGTCAATAAGAAGAGTATTTTCTTGAAGTGTTGATAAGTGTTATATGTTTGGTGCAAACATCATTCTATGCTGCTCATTCTCTGCAGGTTGCACAAAAAAGTTCATTGTTTTCCTTTTTAATTTATTATTTCCTTGATTAATTTGTATCATTTTGGAAAATAATTAAGAAAATTGCTGTAAATACTAAATACGAGTTTACTCAATAAGTCAAAAGTAAATGAATTATTTAGAAGCTATTTTTCAAAGTATAATATAAATCTAAAGGGAAAAAATGCCAAACAAATCTTGAACTACTCAGATATGGCCAAAAAATATTCCGATTAAGAAGTTTGCCAAAACAAACTCAAACTAATAGTTGATTTCAAAAAAACAACTTACAATTGACCTTACCAATTTGGAACACCGTTTAAAAAAGTTAACATAAAGATTTGACGTCGTTAAACCAGCCGTTTATGGGTCTGTTAATCAGATACGACGTTATTTGTTTAACAAGAAAATTAAAATCCAGCACTTAGCTGGGTTCGAACCGAGACCTACGAGCAGAGTGTATGAGGCATGTAACCACTAAGCCATTTGATAATACATTGTTTATGATTACAAACAAATTATCTTAAGTTCTCTTCTTTCCTTATTCATAATAAATCACAAATTGATTTGTAACTTAAATAAAACCCTACAATAAAAATTTATGATATAAAATTTATGTATAATAAACATATTTACTAATATCTTACAATCATATATATTATAGAAATTATCTGATATTTTAATTTTTTTATTAACATAATTATATATATATCTACTAAATATAATAAAAATAATAAAATTATGTCAATATTAAAAATTAAAACAATATTAATATAATAAAAACTAATTTTATTAAAAATAGCCAAGTTCAGTAAAAACTTAAAAAGATTTCATATTTTATATTAATTTCAGTAACATATAGTTTTTTGTCAAAACTTAATAATATATTTTATATTAATTATGAAATATTTTTAAGTTTTTACTGAATTCAACTTACTTTGGTTCAATTGAATTTTTATAATTACATATATATACCTATTTCTATTAGTGTATATATGTTGGGGTTATATGTTTGTTTGTATAATGATTTAGGTTTGATCATATTAAAAATTAATAATTATTTTTCCTTACTACTACACCAAAGACATTTTGTTGGTGATTGTATATTGAGATATTTATAATAATATTATACATTTAAAATATTTAGTTTGATATTATATAAGTTGTGAATTTAAAGTTGCATTTAAAAATAATCATCAAGTTTTAGCACATTCATTGTGATATTATTAAAATTTAAATAAAGAAATTCATAGTTCTATAATTTGGTAAAAACAACCCGTTTAAATGCTGACTACAACGGCTATAGTCTATAGCCAAAATAATGAATCATCAAGTGAACTATAGGGTATAATATCATAATGATGAACATTAAATTTTTCGGTGGAGTTCACATGAAGCTCACCATTTTCACCTATATACGTTCCACACCCATAACTCTCCAGTTGCTCTAATAGACCCCTAAAAGACCAAAGACAAAAACAAAAACAATGGAAGCCTTGTGGAAGTTGGAGGACAAACTGAAGCTAACGACGAAAGAAGCGATCGTGATATTGGTCGGAACAGCGGCTGCAGTAACAATCCTCTGCACAGCCGCAGCGTTTCTCAACCGCAATTCTCGAGGAAAGCAAGTAGCAGACGCGGAGTGGGCGTCCGAAACAGCGGTCGTTGGGTCAAGAACAATGGATGAGAAGAGAAATTGTAAGTGGAGCAAAGTGAAGAGAAGGTTGATGGGTTCGTTTTGTTGGAGCTCTGCAGCGAAGTGGATGGAGATGGAAAGACGCCTGCCACGGCCATTGCTTGCGGTTAAAGAAAGGAGTCTTAATGCGGTTGATCCGGTTTGGCAGAGGCCGATTCTGATGGGTGAGAAATGTGAACTCCCGCGATTTAGTGGTCTAATATTGTATGATGAACATGGCGATCCCATTCATCATTCTGAATCTCAAGAAGAAGTGAGTGTTAGTTTACACTTCTTCTACATTAAACAACAACAAAAATGATTTTGTCGACACATAGATATAAGTTCTTGTTGCTGTTTTTCAGGTAAAACAGAGTTCTCTCGTAAGAACAACATTGAGAGATTTGCTTTGAATCATGGAGCAAGGTAGTCTCTTGAAGCTGCGTGTATAACAAGTTTAAATCCGCCATGAAAGGTAAGATTCGGAGAACACAAAAGCAAAACATGTTTATGTTAACAATGTCTTATGTGATGTAGAGACCAATCTTCTTCCTCATTTTATGTGTTTTGATTGCTTAGATACGCCAAAGAAAAACAATATCTTATGGCCAATTGCTACAAGTTGATGCAAATTTTCTTCTTCTTTTTTACAAAAGAAAGCAAAATCTTATGAACAAACAAATTAAATAATCTTCTAAAACAAACAATATATGGATTCACTACACAAAACAAAACCCATATGAGTGAATCTTTCATGTGGTCTCAGATAATCTTGCCATTAAAACTCCATCTTTCGATTATGACAGAGGTCGGGGGGGGGGGGGGGGGGGGGATAAACATCTTCACGCCACTACACAAAAGTATACAATAAAGAATCTTTGATGTATCCACATTTTTTTTGTTTTCTTTTTTCCCCCCACCGTAGTTTCGCTTCTTTGACGAATCTCAGACATAAGAAACAATCAAAGGCTCTTTTGTTTCTTCCGCTATAGAAGTTCTATGGTAGTAGCAGTACAAAGATAGCTGCACAATACCAAGAATCGTTCCTATTCCATTTGGTGTCTGATTTTCAAAAAAAAACAACAACAACAATAAAGGTTAGTTAATATTTGAGAACACAAATTGCATCAATCTTTGGGTGTTCAGAATTAGTTCGGTTTTATTCAAATTTTCGGATTTACAATTACAAAAACCATTCAAATATTTATAGTTTTTGGATCGGTTTGGTTTGATTCTTTGCGAATTCGGATATCCAAAATTACGAGAAAAAACATATCTAAGAACTAAAAATGACTCAAAATGATCTGACATACTAAAAAAACTTTGAATTATTGTAAAATCCCAAATAAATATGTCTTATCCGAAAAACTCAATAAAACTATTGGAAACCCAAAAATACTCTAAAGCATTGGGATTATCCGAAATTATGTATAACTTCGGATATCCATTCCAGTTTCGTTTCGGACCAGATATTATGCAGTACTTGAAATATGTAGACTTAAGTCCAATTCATATATTATTCTAGAACCGAGTTAGATTCGAATTCTGGTCGAATTCAGGTAGAATTTCCGATTCAGTTATAGACACCCAGTCCTAATCACACTTATTGAAGAGTACAACTTACATAAACAAAGGCGTCGCTGTTGAACAACCCAAAAAGGAAGAAGGAAGCGCTCATCAAGAAAGTCGATAGAGAGAGATAAAACGGCATAAACTCAACGCTCTTAGTCCGAATCACTAAGTTCTGCAAAAGACCACACAAGTCAAGCAATCAAGAACACATGATAAATATTTGACGTTACTGGGAACTTACAATAACAAACAAGGGAGAAGCAAACATCGAGACAAGAGAACCGCAGCTCAAGAACCCGACAAAGTACCATCGTGCGAGCCTGTCAGGTATCTGCAAACTACCAGCTACTATCAACCCAACCACAGCAAACACCACAAGAAGCAAAACAAGCATCCTCATCTGCCATGATCAAGATCTCGATTAGAGAGAGAACCAAAAAACAAAAATTCGTGTGAAAAATCGATCAAGAAACCTTGTTCTTCTTGTCTGTATGCGTGATGAAGAGGATAATATAACAAAGCTGAAAAGTGGCTCCAACGAAATTCACAGTCACAAGCATTAAATTTCTTTGGGATATGTAAGGTGAGCCGTACCAAAGGCAGATCAAGCAGTTTAAGAGAGCGTAAATGTATGGTAAACCAGAGAATTGCTCGGTAGATTGGTTCCTCATGATTCTCCTAAACGTTGGCCTGAAAATAAAACAGAGCACACAATTGATAAAATAAATCAGTGAAGTCCATAGATAAGAAGATTAGTAGATGATAAAGAAAAAAAGAACTCACATTGGTGAAACGAATAGCCCAAATGCAAATATGTTGCCTGAAACAGAACAATAGTAAGCATCAATTCGGTTTATACAGAAGCAGGTTTCTTGTTTTCAGTACCAAAGAAGAGGAAGAGGGATAGTCATGTCAATAAAGCCAGATCCAATATATGTATATTCATCAAACTAAAAAAGGAATAAAAAGTTTGGGTTTTTATCCTCAAGTTACCTTAAAACTTAACCCAAAAAAACACACACACAGTGAGCAGAATCAAAAGCAGATTAAAGTTCTTACCTGCGATTCCGGCAACATCTTTCCACATGGAGAAAGAACCATCAAAAGCAAAGAAATCCATAAGAAGCTTCTCTGTCTTAAAAAAAGGTCTCCTTATTTTTTTTTCAGAACAAGAAAGCTTCAGCCTTCCTTCTAACTTCTAAGCTCTGTTTTGTTCTTTAGGAGGCAGAGATTTTGCAAAAGGAGAGAAGTATTAGAGAGACTAATGAATGGGATTTGTCATAGAAGAAGACTTTCTGTAAAGAGCAATGAGCAAAAGATTGAATGCATACCACTATATATGTATATGTGCGGTCCACATTTGGATGTGTCTATTCTTTTTTTCTACCTTCTTGCAAAATTTTGGTGTAATACTATTTATAATACCAAATTTAGTGTCATTTATAGTCCTACTCGAGAGGTTAGTGTGAAAGTTATACCACATTTAGTGGTACCATTTTGTTTTAAAAGAAAAAGAAGTGGGAAAAGAAAACGATGCCCAGGGTAGACGCTTGATGATTAAATGTATGGTCCATAACAGTTGCTCTACGTCGACACTGAGCCCCACTTGTTTTTTTGGTCAACGGTTTTTTTTATATTAAAAACTAATCTCCATCACCGGAGTAAATGTTCCACAACGACATGGCAAAATAAACAACAAATACACCAAAATAAGCTGGAAAACATGTAAAGATAAAGACGACAAAGCACTTAAACAATCTGATATCGCGGAGACGTCCTTGGATCTCTTTGACGTTTGAATTGTTAAGTAAGATGAAGCCGTGGGTACTGGATCGAACACCCGAGATTAGAACAGCAACAAGTGCACAATTTCCCATCTCCAGAATGGCTACCAAGGCGATGAAACACCAATAATTTGAGCCTTTGATGACACCCTTTGTATCCCAATCATTTAGAACAAATGATGAGACCAAATGGGGATAGAACTCCGTGAAGGAGGCAAAAAGACTACTAGAGTCCAAGAACTCCCAATAAACGGGAACAATTTCCTCATAAAGAGGCAACGTAACAAGATCCTCATAAAGAGGTAAGAGATCCTCATAAAGAGGCAAACGATCCTCATAAAGAGGCAAGGGTTCCTCATAAAGAGGCAAACGATCCTCATAGGCAAATGTGGAGACAAAAGTTTAAGTCTAAAGGCAATAACTCTTGCAATAGAACCTAAACCAGTCGAGTTCCAATCATTCCAATGAGTCGACAAGATCGAACCTAGAGTGAATGGGGGAATGAAGGTGGTATAGATGAGAACAGTCATGAAAGACATGTCTCCAATGCTGGAGAGGGTCAAGACTGGAGAGTCACGAATCCAAGAGGCAAAAATACATAGCGGAAACAAGATAGTATCTGGTGGATCCGGAGGAACTGGCGGCAACGGAGGAAGCTCTACCAAATAGCACCACCAGACCTTGATAGAGTATTGTGATCTCTCCATTGCAGCTGTCGAACAGATGAGTAATGAGACCCATACTTCATGGAGGTCTGAACATGTCAAGAGCAAGGATTCAACAAGCAAGTGGGGAGGAAGATACACGGGTGGCTGCACAGAGATCAACCAAAGTAAAATTCTGCATAATGCAGCAACGCAACTCATCCAAGAGCATAAACAGCCCAGCTTCAGACGTAAGAACGCTTGGGTAACATCAGAGATGTGAAACTCCCATGGCACAACAGCTAGAAAGGTGTCATCCGGGACACAATCTGGATATTTGATAATGATGAGAACAAAGACTGCAGTCTTTAAATCTTTCAACCCAACAATGAATTCCAACAAAATCATCTCCCTATATCGACAAGGGCAAAACATCGGCACACACACCTCGCTACAGGTTCGGACCATACCGGGAGGAGCACTCGACCACGCCGGAGATAATAGCTAGCCAATCAATTATTTCCCATTTGGATTGAGTTTTGAGCTTTTTGTATGGTCTACATTCGACATCCATTTAGGTTAAAAAGAAAATACATTCGACATTCCTATACACAATAATTTTAAAAAATGATTAAAAAACATGTGCTCGTCGTGGTGTGTGTTCTACTATCTCAACAGAAGCACACATGACACAAAAGTAGCTAGTGATCCAATCCATGTGTCTCCCACTAAATCATTTGTTAAATGATGGTATCATATTTTATATGTTTTTAGGATCTTTATTTGCATAATTTTCTTGTACATTGCATCTATTTTCATGAATTTCTTTGGGGAATCATTCATTTAGACATTCGTTGTGTTTAGGATTAGAGTTTGCATTGTTTATTTTTCCTTAAACCATTTTAGGTAACTTTGGAGCTTATAAAGAGTTTTTGGAGCTTTTTAGGAGACTTGGATGTTTTGGGATGAATTTGGTTTGATTTGAAGTGAAAAGAAACAAAAGAAGTGGAGAAAGCTTGGATGAGTCTTTGCAGAGAAAGTATCGGCCTCTCCTTTTTTTTTTTGGTCAATGCATTCTTCATTAGAACACTAAAAGAGTCTGCCCATGGGGCTTACAGAGTTTAAAGCAGATTTTGCAAACCCATCGGCCAAGCTATTCTCAGACCGAGGGATGAAATGAAATGATAGATGATCGAAAGAGAGTGCAAGGTATCGAATGTCAGATAAGATACCTGCAATTTCCAACAAATCAGACCCAAGAGAGAGGGTATTACAAAGGATTTCAGAGTCTGAGCATATTTGCAGACTTGAATAACCGGATGAAAGAGCTGCATAAACTCCTTCTTTAATCGCCAAAGCTTCTGGTGCAAGTGCTGATGGTATATGTGTTTTGGCTACAGATCCCTGTAGACTTGAAGCTCCCTGAACAGCCTGCAAAAACCAACCCATTCCTCCTTGCCTAGTTCCGGCGACCCAAGCTCCATCTGTGTAGCATGATGCAATAAGTGAGCTTTTTGGTTTTGATCTTTTCCGGGTTAGTATCTGTTTATGCTGTTGTTGTTGTTGGGCTGCTTCCCAGGACTTAGCGTGAGAGATAGCTTTGCTAATGACATCCGTTTCAACACAGGTTTCATTCTCAAAGATGAGCTGATTGCGGGATGTCCATAGGTACCAAAGGAGCCACAGATACAGAGGAGACATGGCCAACCCGATAGGAGGTAGAGGAGAAGAGGCAGTACATTCCATCAGCAAGTTGTACATAGATTTTGGGTTACCTGTGAGGTCAGGGGCCTTATGTAGTGGTGCAGAGAGCCATACCGAGGACGCAAAGGAGTAGTAAAACAATACATGCTCTATTGTCTCAGGTTGACCGCACCTTTTACAGGCTTCTATGTTCGGGATACCTCTAATAGTCAGTAGATGTCCCACCGGCAAGGCCTTGTTAGCTGCTCTCCAGAGGAATTGAGAGAGTTTGGGGAGCGTTTTCACCGACCAGACAGCCTTGTTTCAGTTTAAAGAGCTAGTTGGAGAAGTTTCGGATTTTCCTTTCGCTCTGTTATATCCGGATTTCGTTTTGTATTCTCCTGTTTTTTCGCCCAACCAGACCAACTTGTCCTCTTGTTTCCATGATGGTGGGATGATACTTCTGATTAAGTCCTCATAGTGAGGTAGATGATGATGAATAGCTGTGATATCCCAATCATTGGACACCGGGTCCAGTAAGTCCGAGACTTTGAGAGCAGAATTTTGCTGGGTTGGGGGGCCGATGGGCTTCTGAGGCGTAACCGTCGACAGCCAAGCATCGTCCCAGACTGAGATGCTTTTCCCATTGCCAATAATCCAGCCCATCTCCTGTTTTAAGAGGTTTTTCCCGCCACTATTCCATGCCATCCATGGGATGCATTTTTCGGAACTTCACTGTCCAGAAAGTTGCAATCGGAGCAGTATTTTCCCATCAATACTTTGGCTAAGAGAGACTCCAGGTTTTGTAGAATTCTCCATCCTAGTTTAGCAAGGAGAGCCAAATTGAAAGTTTCGATTTCTCTAAATCCCAATCCTCCAAATTTTTTGGGTAAAGTGAGTTTATCCCATGCAACCCATGCCATTTTCCGCTTGTCCGGAGAAGCATCCCACCAAAAGCGAGTAAGAATCGATTGAATCTTTTTACATACTGAGATGGGAAGGAGGAAACATGACATGGTGTAAGTGGGAAGCGCCGATAAGACGGTTTTGAGAAGAACTTGCTTCCCCGCACTGGATAAGAATTTTGTTGTCCACCCATGGGATCGTTGTCTTATCCGGTCTACCAGTGCAGTGAAGACATCCTTTTTATTTCGACCAAACGATTCTGGTAAGCCCAAATACTTGCCAACTCCACCTTCTTTATCGATGCCTAAAGATAGTTTGACTCTCTCTTTTATGGCCGTGGGTGTCTTTTTAGAGAAAGTGACTGTGGATTTTGTAGTATTTATACATTGGCCCGAGCTTCTTTCGTATCTTCTTAGAATGTCCATGAGAGACAAGCAGAAGCTCACACTAGTTCTAGAGAAGAACATTGAGTCATCCGCGAAGAGAAGGTGGTTGATGTAAGGGGACCGTCTCGCTACTTTGATCCCTTTCAATTCCCCGGATCTTTGAGCTTGAGCACACAAACCCGAAAGAACCTCCGTGCAAAGGATAAAGAGGTAGGGGGAGAGAGGGTCTCCTTGGCGGAGTCCTCGGGAAGGGACGGTATGACCATGCGGAGCTCCATTTATGAGGAAAGAGTACGAGACTGATGTGACACACTCCATGATCCAACCGATCCACTCTTCTTTAAAAACCAGCCGGTGAAGAACCTTATGGAGGAAACCCCATTCGATACGGTCATAGGCCTTGCTCATGTCTGTCTTAACCGCCATAGCACATCGTTCTGTGGCCTCTGACATTTTGAGGAAATGAAGCGTCTCATGTGTGATTAAGACGTTGTCGGAGATCGCTCTTTTCGGTGCGAAGGCCGATTGATGAGGGGAGATAAGTGAGCTCAGATGAGATTGGAGCCGGTGACTGAGGATCTTCGCAATGATCTTGTATCGAACATTGCATAATGCAATAGGCCTATAGTCTCCGGGGCTGTTTTGCGAAGATCCTTTGGGAAGCAGACACACAAAGGTATCATTCAACCTTGGTTCCATCTTTCCTGTTGTGAAGAAGCCCTGAATTTCCCGACACACGCTTTCTCCAATTATATTCCAAAAAGTTTGGTAGAATCCGGCTGAGAAGCCGTCTGGACCCAGGGCTTTGTCGGAGTGGATGTCAAACACTGCACTTCTAATTTCCTCCACGTCAGGGAGTTTACACAGCTCCTCGTTCATAGCATCTGAGACACGGGCTGAGAGAGCTTCCGACACCGTACTAAAATCTGAGTTTCCATTCGTCTTGAAGAAATCCTGATAGTAGCGACTGAACACTTCTCCAATTTCCTCTTCTTCGAAGAATTTGTTCCCCTCCGAGTCTTCAATAACTGAGATTCTGTTTTGGCTTCTCCTTGATTTCGTCACTGAGTGGAAAAATTTGGAGTTACGGTCCTCTTCAAAGAGCCATTGTACCCGACTGCGCTGCCTCCAATAATTTTCCTCTGCTTTGTACGCAATGTCCAAACTATCGGATAGTTCCTTTATGCGATCTTGATCTGGAGGGGATAATGATAATGCAGCCTCTAGCTTCTCTTGATACTCCAGAATTAATTTTGCATTGTTTTCTCTCTTGGTTTTCGCCCAGTTGATCAACTCTCGTCGGCATCGGTTGATTTTCACGACCACTCTTTCCTCTAAATCCTTCTTCCAGGCCGTTTCGATTAATGCTCGGACTTCTGCGTCATTGGCTACTGATCTATCATATCTAAACGGACGTTTCCTTTTCTTTTTTTGCCGTGTTAAGATATATCAGGATGGGTCGGTGATCGGACCCTTCAAACCGAAGGTATTCACATCTTCCCGATGGAAACGAATCTGTCTAGCTGCAGTTTGCTAGTACACGATCCAGCCTTTCCTGAATAAAGTGCGTTTGTCTTGTGCCACGCCAGGAGAGGGCCGACCCTGAATGTTTTACGTCCCAAAGACCATTTGAAGTGACGAAGCTCCGGAACGGAATGAAGGAACCTTCGCTTCTTGGAGGACCTCCTTCTTTTTCTGAATTGTCTAAGATTTCATTGAAATCTCCTGCAATCATCCAACTTTCCTCATCTCTGAACTCTCCCAAGGAGGAGAGGGAGTTCCAGACTTCTTGTCGATCTTCTTGTTGTGGTGATCCATAAATTCCAGTAAAGAACACTTTTTTCCTCGGTAAGATATTTCAGTGTCGATATAGTTCTGCGATAAGTTTAAAACTGAAACTTCAATATCTGATTTCCAAAATAGAGCTAATCCCCCACTTAAACCAATGGGCGGAATTACAAAGTGCTTAGAAAATCCCAACGAAAGGGCAGTTTTGATCACAAAAGTGTCTTGATTCTTTGTTTCCGACAGAAAAAGGACATCCGGGTTTGGCGACTTCTTTAGCTCCCGGAGCCGGGGAACTGTCAATTTACCTCCCAATCCTTGACAGTTCCAAGTAACGATGGCTAAAGAATCCGGCGTGGTGGATTTTGAAAATCCACCCGACGTTTAGTCGCTGCCGGAATAAGTTTGATTGCAGGCGCCTCCTCTTTACTGCCTGATGTTTCTTGATTCGCTTGTGCTTTATCCTTAAGCAGCCTCTTCCGAGTTGACGTGGAAGCTCTAGAAGTTAACTGTTTACGAGCATTTTGCTCCCTGAATTGGCTCCTGGTACCTCGGGGTTTAGTTACGGGCTTTGAAACTTTCCTCTTTCCTATTGCTTTAGATGTACCAGCTTGTGCCGAGGTTCCTTTGCTTGTGATTCTCTTTCGGTTTTGCTCAGATGGCGTACCTAGTCTTAAAGCCACAAAGACTCTTTCTTCGGACAATGGAGAGGATGTCTGGTTTGTCTGTGTTAGCTTTTGTCCCGAGCCCAGGCCTCTGGTGATATTTAAATCAGCGTCCTCTGTATAGTGGATTTCCACTTCTTGCAACCGTGCAATAAGGGAGCTAGATAGACCTGTTGATCTCTCAGGTTGAGGTACATAGGTTGGATCAGAAATCCTTTCCAGTGCTGAACGTCGACTTCTAGAGTCTTCTCCACTCTCATGACTTTTCTGGTTTGAGATAGCTTCCCGAGGTGGATTTGGTGGGGGAGTTCTGGAGTAGTGGGAGTTCTGATGACCACTTTGAGATTCCCTAAACAAGGGTAGAGGCTCAGGTCTTCCCTGACCCGAGATTTGAGTTCCATTTGTGTGACGGTTGAAACTGTTTGAGTGTTGGATTTGATGACGGGCATCTCTTGGATCTAAGTCAGCAGATCTAGGCCTGGATTGAGAGTTTTGGGAAGAACTCCGATGCAGGTTGGTATATCCAGATGGTCTTGACTGATACTCCCGGCTTGGATGGTAAATGGGATTGAAGCGATGGTCCCTATTTGAGTGTTCTCTGCGCATTGAGCGGTTTGTAGCCTTCTTTCAGCTTGAATTTGACGGTGCTCTTCTAGGCTACGGAGGGTATTTTGTTGGCTGACGCCGAGTTGACGGGAGCTTGACGCCTTCTACTTCATCTTTTTGGGCAATTATCATCCTCGTGGAACAGGCTGTGACAAGAGAAGCAATGCTTCTCCAGTTTCTCATAGACTACATCCACTGTTATTGTTTCTGCTGAAGGTAGTTGGACCGGGAGCTTCATTTCCAGGGGTAGCAACCCATTAACATTAACTCTCACACGACCCTGCGACACATCTGTATCGACCACATGGCCCAGTTCACTGCCTAAAGTATGGAGAGTTGCTTCGTTCCAGAAGTGCAGAGGGAGACCATGAAAGTTTATCCAGAAAGCGATACAGTTCGGGAAACTGTTTGAGATTATAGGTTCCCATTGCTGAAGAATCAACATCCACCTCTTATAGTGATACGGAGATTTATTGAGGATAGTTAGCATCGCTTCCTCTGACCGAAATTTGAACTGGAACAGTTCGGGTCCTAACGCTCTACCCGTCACTTGAGTCTCCCTGTTCCACAACTGTGTAAGCCAGTCAACCACCCACTGAGTTTTTTGGAAAGCTTGGTTAGTCACCCTTCCGATCAGTGTGAACCTATTCTCTTCAATGAAGGCTGAGGTGTCGCATTCAGGGACGATTATGGGTCTCCTTTGTTGTTGTGAACTGGGTTTTGCTACCCATTTTCCTTTCTCCTGCCTTGAATATGGGCGAGTCATGCTTAACCGTGGCTGAAAATCCTCACAAAGAGGTAGGCTGGAATAAAACGCTTTAAGTGTGTTAATCACCTTGGTGGCCGTGGACCGAGTCCTCACCCAAAGAAGTGGTACTCTTGAGGGAGATTTGAGGCTCTGTGCTTGATAGTTCTTCACTCAGTTAATCTTCTGAGTGAGTTGGTAACTTGGAGCTCAAAACTGAACTTGTTAACGTAAAAACAGAGGAGCCCGTCTTCAGCAACTAACACCAAGACCTTTCCAGGTTTTGCCTTTTGCTCCTTGTACTTGTAAAATCCTCATAGCAGAGGTAATATTCTAATAGGAAAACTGTTGGGTAACAGAGAACTTTCTGAGGGAAAGCTTCAAATCACCGACACCTCGTTTGTAGAAGGAGTCACCGGAGAAAATACCAGGAAATGGTTCTTCCGATGGGATTAGCGATTTTCCGTCGGAGGAGAGATGGAGAGAAAAGAGTTGTCTCTGTTATTTTCAAATTTGAAAAGAAAATCCACCATATTGGGGAAAGTTGAAAAGAACGTTGAGAAGATCAGGCTAGGAGAAGCTAAGGACAGTTTCCATTTTAGGCTAAAGTTGCTATCCTACGACGCTAGTCTCCAGCCTCTCACCTTTTAGAAGTCAACTCCCCGGGTTGTATCGGCCTCTCCTATCGACCAAAACAGGCTGATACATGTTATCTGAATCTATCGGCCTAGCGTATAGGGGAAAACATACCGATACAACCGCAAGCTCACTTAACAATTCAAAACCAGAGAAAGTGTCGACCTCTCCTATCGACCAAATCATGCCGATACATTTCACATGTTTCTATCGGCCTGGACATATCGGGCAGATTCAACCGATACAAACCATTTTCAGACCAGCTTATTTACCAAAATGCCACTACTATTGGACCTATATAAATGTTTTTAGACCTAATTTTGAGGATTTATCTTCTTCGTTATGTTCTTCTTTTACCCCTTTTGAATCTTAAACAATTTGTAAACTTTTATTTTGATTTTAATTAAGTACTTGTTATCTTTTTAATCTCTTCTCTCTAATCATATTTTTTCACTTAATTTTTATAGGTTTAGTTGAAAAAATACTGATTAGTGAGTAGTTAGCTTTAGGATCATGGGATGTGGTTGGTTAGGAGGTGATTAGTGATTTGTTTTGATGATTAGGACTTAATGCTGATTGATCCTTGTCTATTTGGTGTTCTCAATGCTAGATTGACTTTAATTTTGTTAGTCTAGATCTTAGAAAATTTCATGTCTGAAAGGTATTTGATGAAATTACCCAAAAAACCAAATTTGATGATTTACATTCCTAGCTCATGGAAATGATTGCTTAGGGTGTTTATTGGTTATATGAACTTGTTTTGCATGCTTGTTTGTTTCTTAATCACAATTGAAAGATTGTTCTTGGTTAGTGAATTGACAAAGGGATTAATATCAATGAATTGGATTAGTCTAGCTCAATGTTCTAAGCCTAAGGATTAGCAATTTGTAAGGCCTATTGAGATTGGATTGAATGCTTGTTTATCTTGTGATTTGCAATTGGAAAATGAATGATTACTTGATTAGCGTAGAAGTTAATGTCATGAAAATGAGTTAGTTTATATTTGTGATCTTAGGCCATGTTTAGCATTGTATGAATGTATGATCATCATAGATTAGCTCTTGATCATCCAAACTCCACAACCTTTTCCTAAGATTCGTCCTTATCATATTTCTTAATTCTCTTTAGCTCTTTATTCCTTATTTCTTTTTGCTTATCTCTTTTCAATATCCTATGATTGTTTTATCAAACTACTTTACTTGATTTTGCTTAGCTCATTTAGTTGCATGCATTCTTAGTTTTCTAAACTATACCCATTTAGATCGACAACCTTGAGTACTACAATAACATGTTTAGTAGATTTGCGGAATTGATATAGTCAAGAACCGAAAAATCTATTTATCATTAAACTATTGATATCCATCTTTGCATCAATTTGTTTTGTATTTTGTATTTTTTTAAATTTTGATAATATAGTATTTGTGTATTTTTCTTCATTCCTTTAAATTTTAGCATTTTTGCAAAAACTCTTAACTATTTTATTTATAACTATTTTTATTTTTATATAAAATTTATATATTTTAATTTTTTTGTAACATATTCATATTTGAAATTCTTCTTTAATATAATTTTTAAAAATATTGATTCTTTTGTTTTATATTTATAAATTTATATTTTTAATAATATATGTTAAATATATATCATCCCAGTAATATTATAAATGATTCCGTCTAGAAAATAAACAAGATATATAGAATTAATAAACATGTTGCTTTTAATATGGTGAAAGTGTCTAAATTTAAGATATATATATATATATAATCTATCATATATTTAAAATTAGTTTTTGGAAATTTTAATTTAAAAAGGTAAATTCCACTTTTAATTAATGAGCGTTTACATATTATAATTTTTTTTGTCAACTACTTCCATTAAAGGAAAGTATGTTACATTCAGGAGATTACAAAAAGAGAACCAAAACAACGAGCTGATTTAGCTAAGTGATCCGCTAAAATATTAGCCGGACGCTTGATATGATGAAAGGCAAATGAGGGATCAGATAGCATTAGTATATCATTCAAGAGATGGTCAATAGTATAAGGAAAGGTGGTAACAGGGCCTGAAGCGCGCATTAAAGGCCGGTAGAGAGCAGCAGAATCACCAAAGAAACTCACATGACGATAGCCCAAACGTTTAAGATGTCCTACCGCGTCACACAGTGCTACTGGCTCTGCTTCCAAAGAAGAAGAGATCGGACCTATTGAAGATGATGCGTGAAGGATATATTCGCCTTGAGCCGTATGAAGTGTCCAAGCAATACCGCCACGCGAAGAGGGACTAACCCAGGATGCATCGGTGCAATAGTAGTAAGAGGAAGAAAAGAGGAGGACTTCCGGAAACGATGTCGGAACAGACAAAGGTGGAGAGACACGGTGCTGAGTATTGTGGGTAGAAGCACTGAGAGCTTCATGCCACAGTTTGAAATCTGTGATGGCGGAATGCAAAACATCCACAAGATGCCATCGATGATTGCGAAAAACCAAATCATTGCGAGCTTTCCAAAGCTTCCAACCGATAAAGGGGAAGAAGAAGTTGTAGTTTTGAGCTGAAGGCTCTGTAGCCATTGCCACTTGAAAAAAGTGAGAATTGATGGATTTGGATTGAACTGTTCAGTCGAAAAATCAAGAGAGACAAGTTCCCAAATCTCTCTGGCAACGCGACATTAGAATAAAAGATGCATAACCGTTTCCGAAGAGTTTCCACATAGGAGGCAGTCTCGAGAGACCGGTATATGACGACGGACGAGGGAAGCAAAGACTGGTAGAGCGTTATGAAGGACCCGCCACCAAAAATGTTTAAGTTTAGGAGGCATTTGAAAGAGCCAGAGTTGTTTACAAAGACGAGCTCGAAGCGTGGCCTCAGGTGCTGGCGGGATCACAGGCTTGACCAACTGATGGTAACCAGATTTGACAGTATAGTCACCAGAAGACGTATACAACCAGAAAGTTTTGTCAGGAATAGGAACCAATGGGGGACGAATGCGAGCAAGCAAACGCTGATCATCCAAGAGAAGAGTGGAACGAACTCGGTCAAAGTTCCATTGAGCGGAGTGAGGGTGGAGAAGATAAGCTACACAAAGGTCAGAGGGGGAGGTATGGGGCTAGGGACGGGCTGGTCGAGGTGGGTCATCGAGCCAAGGATCCTCCCATATGCGGATTGAGTGGCCATCTCCTACCCTCCAACAAGTACCTTGTCGAATAAGCGAATTCCCCTGAAATATGTTGTGCCATGCATAACTCGGTCGAGAACCGAGCGGAGCGTCAAGGAGAGTGGAGTGGCGAAAGTATTTATCATGATATACCTGTGCAAGCAGGGATGAGGGATTCATGAGTTAACGAAAGCTATGTTTTGCCAAAAGAGCGATGTTGAATTTATGCAAATCTTTAAAACCCAGGCCTCCATGTTGTTTAAGAGGGGTCATACGGTCCCATGCAACCCAACATATTATAATCTTACCCCTCTTTTACGTGGTATTGAAAGATTATGAAATATGAGATGCAACTAATAATGAAGTGTTGATCAGGCAGCAGAAATCAATAGATCGTTACGTGAGCATCAAGAACTGTATTACTATTATTATATTTTTTTTAAACGTTAAAAAGCATCTCTCTCATGAGTAATTTCAGTCGTTATAAGGGAACACGTTACAAATTTGTTATATATTACATGTGGACGAAAGTTAATGGATGACGGAAAAAATGTGACAACGCTAAACTACATACGTAATGTGCCATTTGCGTTCGCAAATAATGAGCATCTACTACAGTGAATTCTTTTTTTTTGTGGACAAAGTGGATTCTTTAATACCTTTTCTGCCAAAACAAAAACGAAAAAGGTCCACTTTAATTACCGTTTCAAATATGTCTTCTCTATCGTCAAAATGATCGCGTAGTCTAGTTATATTATTTTCCAACATTTTGAAATTGGGTGATTTTAACTTATTGCAACAGACAATGATAAAATTAAGTAAATTGTAAAGTTAATTGATATTTAACTATATAAAAAAGAAAAAAACATAACTAAAACTAATTTTTTAACATTTTAGTTAATTACATCAAATGCTATTGAACCTAAAAATCATTTCAACAAACAATATTCATTATTCATTTGTTAACTAAGTTAACTCATTTAACTTAGTTATCTTATGCTACTAAGTTAGGGTTCACCAAAGATTGTTCATCTAACAAATTCAACTATTAGTATGGAGGAACCTACACGAGAATGAGGTATGTGTTTAGGGTTTTATTTAGGGGTAATCAATGTATTTTTATAGCTTTGGAACGTAATGTGGGTTGTGTTAAATTTTATAATAGACGATTCTTGCAATGATTATTATATATATTTAAAATCTAGCGATTTTTCTCTAGTTCTGAATTTTCAATTGTTTAGGGTTCTTAAAAAAATTTCGTTGATGGGGCAGAGATTGTGCAAAAAAAAAAAAACCTGTTAGGTAAGACAAGATCATGATGAACGAGATATAAAAGCCAAGAAAAAAAGTTTTTACCCAATATATGTCAACGGTTCCAAAACCCTTGTTGTGTATTGTGCACCCGATAGAAAAAAACTGATTGCAAATGAATTACAACAAGAGATAAAAGGAAACCAGCAAGTTTTCAACATAATAACTCTTAATGAAAACATAACTTAAGGAACCATGGGATCATCGCATGCACATGATGGCAATGAGAAGTTTTTGCATATGCACTCAGCTTTGCAATTTCCATGATGTTGTCTAATTTAGCCAATATCTACAAGATACAATAATATATGTCAAAGATTAAGAAATATAAGAGATTATCATTATCAAATTTAAGAGTGATAAGAGATAACAATTCTAATACATATCATCTTTGTTGTTATAACCAGTGGGAGAGGCTATTGAGATTTCCATTTCTCTAGCGGCGGCTGATCATGTTTATTCGTCCCTTGAAGCAGAGAGAAGAAAAGCTATTGTGACCCAAAGTGAAGGTTTCTTCAACCTTCTTATCCAAGTCTTTTACTTCACGTCGACTATGAGAAAATAGTTCGCCAATGATCTCATCCTCACGTATTCTACTATTAAGGCCAAGGTAGACCTCACATTTGAGGTCTTTCTTTTGAAATTGGGCGTCAGAATCAAGTAAAGTGCCTCCTTGAACTGACACCAACTAGATACTAATGATCTGGACAAAACTACCTTGTTCCAGATCAACACAAACGTAACGGACAAGATCCACCAAGATCTCTGCACCATCAGTGGAAAAATTTTAAGAACTTTAAACAATAAAAATTCAGAGATAGAAAAAAACACGCCAGATTTTAAAAATATATATTAATCATTATGAGAATCGTGAATCTCAATTATAAAACTTAACTAATCCCATGTTACGACCCAAAGCTCTAAAATTACATTGATTACCCCTAAATAAAACCCTAAACACGTACCCCATTCTCGAGTAGGTTCCCTCGTCTTCATCATCGTTTTGCCATCAGCTACTTTGTTTGGGGATTCATTCGCCACTGATTCATGAATCTTTGATTTGAGCCCCGACATTGTTGAAACAACGATAATCTGAGCGTCTCTTTCACCGACCCTTTATATATAACCCTAGAGTCTTATGAGTTGTTTGTTCCGTTCCATTAATAATTTCAACCCGGTGAAAAATATGGTTATCTTTATGTAATTCTTTTTCTGTGTCACTGTTTTTTTAACAAAATTACCTTAAAAATCTTTTGGATATTTTCTCCTTTTTTTGTTAAAGGGCTTTCAATATAAATTGCTTAATGTATAATATAAATATAGGGAATAAAAACAACAATATCGAAAACCGACTACATAGAATGAACAAACTAGAAGGCAAAAAAAGGATACTAAAAAGGATTTGAAGAGACAGAGCTCAAGCAATGAAACGTCATAGTGACAAAAGGAGAATCAGGCGAGGCTACTAGATCCAAACAAACACAGCGGCTATAGGACAAAGTGGCAGCATCTAATTACTAGCAAACCCTAGAAATTGTCTTAGCCGAGACAAGTCTTTAGATCTGAATAGAATAGAAGACAGAACCAGTAACCCACTCAATCCTCCGAGACAACACGGACCAGAAGCACTGACTTGACATCCCAAACAACCAAAGCCACACCAGCTGAAGAACCGAGACACAAAACCAAGCACCTGATGCCAGCATGCAGCAAGCTAAAACCACCAAAACAGAGACCAAACACAATCTCAAAATAGCCAATCAGACCAGGAAAATCAGACTAAGATCAAGGAGAAAACACATGATTCCCTGAGTAGCTTGAAACGGAATGAGACTAAGAGGAATATTAACCATATACCTAGAGATGCGGATGTGATTACCGAGCCGGTCACAAATGTCAGAGAGCGTGCTTTGCTCGGGAGAATTGTCGTACTCGGGTCCGTAGGTCAAAGTCTTTCTAAGAGAGAATGGACTAGGTTCGGGGATGAATCAAAGGAAGGGTGTTCGGTGCGTGATCAATGAAGAAAGAGATATGCTCGGTAACGAGCGTATTATATTCAAGTGAAAGCCCGAGCTGGTCGAAGGACGAGCTCGGTTTTTACAATTCGGGAATGTTTAATTCTAGAGAGAGAAAGTAGTTAGAAGTGCACAGATCCCAAAAAGTTACATTAATGTACAGTGACGACTCCTATTTATAGTAAAATACAGTCGTACTTTTTACAGGCCGTTGACCGCTTGTCGAACTCGTGCGGATTGGGCCGTACTTGGTGACGAGATGGGCTGAGCCATACGTTCTTTTGGCTGCTAGCGTAGCCGAGCCGACTCGTTGTTGTTATGCTCGAGCCGGGCCGATGATAACGGGCTCGGTTTGAGTGTATGCGTTCGAGCCTTTATTGCTTATTGGGTCGTTTTGTTTTTGTTGGGCCGACCTCTATTCAGAGAATAAGTATTGGGCCTTCTAAGTGGATGGGGTGCTAAACTCATATATAACAGTAAGCCCCCCCCCCAGTTCGTCGATCTTCGTAGTTCCTGAAGTCGGCGGATTTGGTCGGTGTTTTAGAGTGGCCGATACTTATTCGGTGTAGATCTGGTCGGCCGGTTAAATCCATTCGTTTTGTCGCTTCTTTCTCGGGGAGCTCAAAAGGTTTCTTGGGAAGCAGCTGGATACTGAAGAGTCGCACCGTTGTAATGATGATACCTATGAACGCCAGAAGCTGAAGGGTCGCGTAGGGGTCATTATTGCGTTTGTCTTGAAATCCTCCCACTTATCTTATATATATCGCGCTCCGCTCTACTCCGATTTCATTTCTCTCCTTCTGCAGGTATTTCGCTCTCCCTTCTCTCTAGAATTTATTTTCTCTCTCTAGCTTTTGTTGTTGTATTGTATAAGTATGAGGATCGAATCCAACTCGTCATCATCTTCTGGTCGGGATCTTTACTCGGTGAGGTTGTCCGAGGGAAACTCTGTTCAATCCAGTTCTTACGTTGTGCAGAGTTCTTCGTCTGGCTCGGCGCGAACAAAGATTGTCGACCATAATCCTGACAATAGTCGGGGTCGGGCTCCCTCGATTTCGGGCAGCGTGCAAAGCTTTCGCGTGCCATATTTGATAGACTCGGAGGACGACGGTGCTCGGCCCTGGTTACCCCCACCGGTTCAGAATTTAGGTTCTCTTCCGGTGAAGGCGGAGGCCGTGGCTTTAGTAGATCAGGCGCGGTGCGACAGGATGGTGCTGGAGCCGAGCAGGTCTAAGAAGGCTCGGAAAACACGAAAAGGGGATGCGAGTGGCTCGGAAAAGAAGGCGCGTCCCGTTCGTCCTGTTCTTCCAACGAAGTGCTCGGATGATGACTTGAATTGGTTGAGGGACAACTGTGCTTCTGGGAGCGCTGGTCGGCTCGAGCTCCGTAAACCCGAGCCACATGAAAGGCTTTGGGATTGTCCGGAGGGGTGGATATGCCTGTATGACTTTTGGTTTAGGCATATCCATCTAAGGTTTCCTTTGCCGAGGCTGCTCGTTGCTTATTGTAAGGAAAGGAGGATCGCCTTGTCCCAGCTGTGTCTGGCTGCTGTCCAGAACCTGGTCGGTTCTATGATTTTGGCCTCCGAGTGCGGCGTGGACATGACTCTTCAATTTTTTTAGGAGATTACATCAATTTCGACGAATCCCATGACCGTTGGGACTCGCTATGTTTGTATTAGGACTCGCTTTGGAGAGAAGGTCGTCATAGGGAAACCGTCAAAGGTTGAAGACTGGCAGGATCGTTATTTTTATGCTCGGGTCAATTCTGCCTCGGTTCCCGACCCTGAGAGGCCGTACAGAACGCATTGGAATCATCTTCATGGTAAATATTTCTGCTTTGCTCGTTCCTCTAAATAGACTAACTCATGCTCGTTCTCTTTTTTTTTTGCAGACCGTCATTCTTTTGATCTCCCGCAACCGGATAATTTTCTATCGGATCTTCACAAGCTTGTTGCTCGGGGGATTCAGAAGTGGCCTGACGTTCACGCTAATCAAGTTAGGCGGGCTATAGAGTGTCTTGACGAAGGTACATCTTTCTTCTCTTCTTCTTCTTTCCCCTTTTTTTTTTACTCGGGTTTCCTTAATATTGGTTTATGCAGGTTGTTGTCTTCGTTCGATCGAGTCGTTAGCCGAGTACAACAATAGGCCTCTCGTTCCAGTTGTCAAGAAGAGCAGGAAGAAGAAAATGGGTCGAATGGATCTTGAAATCTTGAATTACGTCGAGGAAAATCTCACCAGTCAGCAAGAAAATCCTGTCATAGAGCAGGAAAACCCTTCCGGACCACATGTAAATCATGTTGCCTTGGATCCGAATCGACCGTTTTCACCACGGGTCGGGGAGGTTCCCCCTGGGATGGTTTTTGTGAATGAGTATCATCGATATTTGTTTCTTCAGGTGTGCGAGGCGATGGAGGCGGTCGAGGCTCAGAAGAAGAAGAAGAAGAAGAAGAGGTCGCGGGCCGAGCATGTGGTTTCTACTGAACAGGGTACTGAGAATATGGTCTCCGCCGAGCCGGGATTTCTGCTGTTCCAGAAGGCGGGGAGACCGAGGAGGCTGAGGGTGTTCCTCCCTTGGAGAGGAGGAAGAAAAGGAGGACTGTTGATACCGTGGCTCGAGCGGTTGATGCCCCCGAGCGTATCAATACTGGCGGGGCGGATCTGTTGGCTCTTCCCGAGACTGCAGATACTCAGGTTGGAGATACGGAGGGCCCTGATGTCAGCGAGGCGGCTCTTTTGGAGCGCCCGGGTGATGATCAGGTCGCTGACCGCGGTGAGGCGGACGATCGGGGGGAGAATGAGAATGCTAATTCTCGGGACGAGCAGTCCGTTCCGGACTTGGATGTAATCGCCGGGCTGACTTTTCTGGGTGGGCCAGGTGAAGGGGCGTATACGGACTATGGCTTCTCGGTGAGGTATGAAGGCGAGAGGTCGATTGTCCGTGACGGTGCAGCCTGTGCAGATTTGTTCCGGATGTTGAGGAATAGTCCGCCGCGACCACTTCCTTCAGTCGACCGTACGCATTTTCCTGATCAGAAGAAAGCGGCTGCCAAGGATATAGCTCGGGTAAGGCTTGCTCTTCTAGCTTCGGTTTTGTTCGTCTCGTCCTTTGTTCTAATTCGTTTTTTTTGTTTCAGGGCCTTGCAAATTACAACCTTCTGTTTGACGAGTATGACCAGAGACAGGTCGATCTCGAAAGGGTGATTAGCGGGCTGCAGAGAGATCTTGGCAAGGCTGGACGGGTCATTGCCAAACTTGAGGGGTACCATGAGGTGGCGGTAGCTGCGGAGGCGCTTCGTTCGTCCCTTAAGGCCGAGGAAGAGAAGGTCGCTGCTTTGGAAGAGAAGGTTGCTGGACTTTCCACCGAGAACGCTCGACTGGACGCCGAGAACAGACAATGCTTGGCGGATTGCTCGAATGCTCGGGCCGAAGCTGATGAGCTGGTTGCTCGGGTGTCTAAGTTGGAGGACAAGATTAAATCTGAATGTGCTCGGCTTAAGGATTCTCGTACGCGCGAAGTTTTGAAGGAAAGGGAGCGTGTGTCAGGAAAAGCGCAAACTCGGTTGTCCAAGATCAGGAAAGCCAATGACGAGAAGGAGCTTGGGAGAAGGACACAAATCCTGATGAATCAGGCAGCTGCAGTAGCGTCTATGCTGGAGGCGCTTGTCAAGGAAGGGTTCGCTATCCCTCCTGACAGGATAACTAATGCGCATTCTGACGTTGCTCGTTTCAAGCAGGAGCTCGCCTCGGTCTAATTTACCGACCTGGTTGATGAGGACTTTGTTATGACTCCGCCGGGTAGTCCAGGTCGGACCGATGGGGACACTTCGGTGCCCGTTCCGGATCAGCATGGCTCGAACCATGCGCTTGTGACTTCCTCGGTGGTGGACAATCTTCGGGCGGTTGGGCTGATCGACAGCGAAGACGAGGATCCCGAGGCTTTTTAGACTCCCCCTTTGTGATTTTTTCAAGGTTGCTTTTCCTCTTCTTTTGTAACGCCTTGATGTAAAACGGATTTCGTATTTTAAAAATTTTAGTGATTTTGGACCTTCCTCGTTTACTATTAATTATTATATATATTTTTCTTTTGGAAAGCCTATAACCGAGCCTTTCTTAATATTTTCATTTGGCACACTTAAGTAGTATCTTCGGTTAGGTAATTAGGGGGGGCGAGTGGGATGCTCGGCTTATCCCGTAGGATCGACCAGGACAGTTATGCGAAGCTTGTTTGGCTTACTTTTTATGTCAGTCGTCCTTGTGCGGGAACTGGGCCCGGCTTTTTTGGTTGTGGGATTTGAGACTATGCTCGTTGTTCCACAGGTCGGGTGCTAGTAAGTGCTCGGCTTATCCCTAAGGTCTGATCGGGAGATTGTGCGAAAACTATGTTCGGCTTATTTACTGTCGATCAGCCTTGTGCGGGAACTTGGCCCGGCTTAAAATGTATCGAGCATCTGGCCAGGATGTCGATTTGTTCGGTGTGATTGAGACTAGATTTTAACTTAATAAAATTTTATTATTGATATAGCTGAGCCTCGTAAGAGGTTGCCTACGTACCCCGAAAGGGGATCAAAGCAATCGTAGTTCACTTTACATATTACTCGAACTCGTGTATAGCGAGCTCGATTTGGAGCGAAATGCTGGTTTTTTTTTTTTTTTTTTTTTTTGAGCGCGATGCTCGGCTTTTCTGTGAGCAAAACGAATGCTCGTTTTTTTTTTTTTTGAGCGCGATGTTCGGCTTAGTAGTAGTACCTCTTGAGCTTGTTCGCGTTCGACGAGCGTGGAATGGCTTCTCCCTTCATCGTCACGAGCTCGTAAACGCCGGGCTTTACTATTTTTGAGACGATGTACGGACCTTCCCAGTTTGCGCCAAGTTTCCCTGCTCGGTACTCCCGTGTGTTTTCGAACACTTTCCTGAGGACGAGGTCTCCTTCTACGAAACGTCGCCCCCTAACCTTCTTGTTGTAGTGTCGGGTGATCTGTTGTTGATAGTTTTGGAGACGTAAGAGGGCTCGGTCTCGTAATTCTTCTGCTTGATCAAGGCAATCAATGATCAGGTTGTTGTTAAGCTCTTCGTGCTCGGGCGCGACACTCAGACGGATTATCGGGACGCACATCTTGGTTGGGGACATTGCCTCCATTCCGTGTGAGAGTGAGAAAGGCGTCTGGCCGGTTGATGTCCTCGGGGTGGTCCAGTGAGAACAGAGGAAGCCACTTGATAGGGTGTAAGTTTTAATCCTATATCTAACTGCAAGTGCACAGTTCAATGGTTGTAGTATATAGGGTTATCGAATCCACAGAGACTCTGGTATTCAATAGCTCAAGAACAGGAATTTAACTAGGAAGAGAGCAATGTGATTTAATAAAAGCAGTGCGAGAAAGTAAACAATAAGCAGAGATCGATTGGTTGTAAAAGCAAGTTATTAAGAGCGCTAAGTCTAGGGCGTTCTCAGGAAATCAGACAAGCAGACAGTTCATTCAGCAAGGATCTAATTAAGCACAGTTCTAGAACTCAAAACACAAATATAGAATTAACCAAATTCCTTTGCGATAATTCTCTAAGTCTAAGTGCAGCAAACCAAACTTTCGTTTGCGAGAACTAACAGATTAAACTAGCATTAATTCCAAGTTTGATATGTTCACAATTAACCTAAACCAAACTTTCGTTTGCGAGAAGTTTAATTGCTCAATCTAATTAGTTCAGATTCCTAAACCCCACTTCCGTGACGTATTTAGCAACCTAAGATCTAGATTCTAATTGATCAGGTTAGAACTAGCTTTAAGCACAATTAGATTGAAGAACAGATATAGTTATGAATCCTTAACTGAATTAAACAAGTCTAGCAAGTCATGAAATCCTATGTGAGAAATCCTAAACCTAACAAGAAATCTACTCAGACATAGATAATGAAAACATAATCATATGATGAATAAATTGCATAAAAGATAAAGAATTAAAGGGGTTCGAAATCTTCTCCAAATACAGATGAAGTAAAGGTTAGGATCAGCCCCAAAAGCTCTAAAAATCCTCTGCTCTTAATTATGAAAGCGTATCTAATTAAAACACCAAAAACCTAATTATATAGGCATAATCTCGGATGGGGCTTCTTTGTAAATATCAGGAACTTCTGGATCAGAGTGCAATATCTTGATTCTTCTAAACCGCCGAGTTTTGGCCCATCTCGCTGGTGCAACGATCGTTACTGTTGTGCAACGATCGACACCTTTCTCTGTTTCGGACAGTGAACTCT
The DNA here is from genome assembly GCA_030180135.1 of Orychophragmus violaceus. Classification (NCBI taxonomy): domain Eukaryota; kingdom Viridiplantae; phylum Streptophyta; class Magnoliopsida; order Brassicales; family Brassicaceae; genus Orychophragmus; species Orychophragmus violaceus. Next base: position 84,911,753 of record CM058240.1, on the reverse strand, counting down.
ATCTCTCGGCCAAACACTCCAAATATCTCCAAAAAGTGCCATAATCACCAAATATGCTCAAAACCTGATTATACCTGTAAAAGACTCTAAAATAACACAAAAAGACACTAAAACACACTTATATCATGGCCTAAAACTAGTAAAAACCATGATATATCAGCCATCGAGCTCGTCGGCCCAGAGGCTCTTTTTACTTTCCATTCGTTTCTTAAGCCCATCGATGATCGTTTTGTTGGTCGCCTCGGCCTGCCCGTTTCCTTGTGGGTGTCTCGGAGTAGATTTGCTTGGACGTATCTTCCACCTTGCGCAGAATCCTTCGAACAGATTGGGAATGAATTGCGAGCCATTGTCAGTTACAATTTCGTATGGGACGCCGTGGCGACAGATTATGTATTTCCAGACGAACTTCTGAACGTCGAGGTTTTTGATCTCCGAGTAGGATTCGGCTTCGACCCACTTGGTGAAGTAGTCGGTCATTATCAGGATGAATTTCTTTTGGTGTGAGGCCAGGAGGGGTCCGACGATGTCCATCGCCCACCGCATGAATGGGTTGGGTGTGGCCGCGGTGGTCAAGAGCTCGGCTGGCTGGTGTATGCTTGGTGCGTGTCTTTGGAATTTCTCGCATCGGACCACGTAATTCTCGCAGTCGGCGATCATGGTCGGCCAGAAGTGGCCATGTCGCTTTATTTTTGCGGCTAATGCTCGGCCGCTTATGTGGTTCCCGCCTGCTCCTTCGTGAGTTTGCTCGGTGACCCATTGAATCTCTTGCCCGTTTATGCAGCGTAGAAGAGCCTTGGACGCACTCCATCGAAATAGCTCGTCGTTCATTATGACGTATTGAGCGCAGCGGGCTTTCAGGCGGCGAGCGGCCCAACGATCCTCGGGGACCTTTCCATTCGATATATAGTTTCTGATTTCGTCTCTCCAGTCGATGATGTCGGCATGCTCGGGATTATCGTCCTTGATGATTTCCTCGTTGCTTTTGTGAGCGTCGTCCAGTCCCTCATCTTCCTCGGTGATAAGCAACACGTCTTCGTCTGGTGCAATGCCTGGTCGGGCTATGCATTCGACTGGAATGACTCGGCGAAGGTCGGGGTCTGAAGTCGAAGCTAGAGCGGCCAGTGCGTATGCGGAAGAGATGTCGCTTCTGGGGATCTTTGTTAGTGTGACCGATCCGATCCGTGCGGCGATTTCCTGGACGAGTTTTAAGTACGCGTTCATGCGTTCGTTTTTTGTTTCGTATTCCCCCGTTGAACTGGTTTACGACGAGCTATGAGTCGGCGAACGAGTCTACTTGTTTAGCCCCCACTACTTCTGATAGCCTGAGTCCTGCGAGCAGGGCTTTGTATTCGGCTTCGTTATTAGAGGCTGGAAATCATAGTGGGAAGGACTGTTCGATCAATTCGCCGTTCGGGGAGGTCAATTTGACTCCTACTCCTGAGCCATTTCTTGACGATGAACCATCTACGAACAGAATCCATTTCTCCATTGGGCCTTGTCCTTCGGCTATGGTGAGCTCTGGTGGTAGTTCGATGATAAAGTCTGCGAGGACCTGGGACTTGGCGCTGGTTCTTGGCTTGTACTCGATGTCGTATTCGCTTAGCTCAACTGCCCATTTAGCGATCCTTCCCGACTGGCTCGGGCTATTTAATATTGTTCTGATTGGTTGATTCGTGAGAACGACCACCGAGTGTGATTGGAAATAAAGGCGGAGCTTCCGGGCTGAGACGACGACGGCTAACGCGAGTTTCTCGAGTGTGTTGTAGCGTGTTTCTGTGTCGTCGAAGATCTTGCTGGTGTAGAAGATTGGTCTTTGGTCGCCTCGGTCTTCGCGGACGAGCACGCTGCTGACTGCTGAGGATGATACTAAAATGTATAAGTACAGCGTCTCTCCCACCTCGGGTTTAGCCAGGACTGGTGGGGTGGAGAGGTAGGTTTTGAGCTGTTGAAACGCGTCCTCGCACTTAGCGTCCCATTCGAATTTCTTATTTCCTCGGAGGAGATTGTAGAAAGGGAGACATTTGTCGGTTGACCGCGAGATGAACCTGTTCAAAGCCGCGACGCGCCCTGTCAAACGTTGGACTTCTCTGGTGTTTTTTGGAGACGGAAGTTCGGTGATCGCCGTTATTTTCTTCGGGTTTGCTTCTATTCCTCTTCTTGTGACTATGTAGCCGAGGAATTCTCCCGACGTGACCGCGAACGTGCACTTTGCCGGGTTCAGCTTCATTCCATACTTGTTTAGACTCGCGAAACATGTTGTGAGATGATCGATATGGTCGTCCGCCGAGGTGGACTTGACGAGCATATCGTCGATGTAAACTTCCATTGTGTTGCCGAGCTGGTCGGCGAACATGCGATTCACGAGGCGTTGATACGTTGCTCCTGCGTTCTTGAGCCCGAATGGCATAACCTTGTAGCAATATGTGCCGCGGTCGGTGATAAAGGAAGTATTTTCTCGATCGTCGGTGTGCATCATGATCTGGTTATATCCTGCAAAGGCATCCATGAAAGATAGCAGCTCGTGACCAGTTGTTGCTTCTACGAGCCGGTCGATGTGCGGCAGCGGAAAACTATCCTTGGGACATGCTTTATTGAGGTCGGTAAAGTCCATGCATACTCTCCACTTACCGTTCTTCTTTTTTACCACGACGGGATTGGCCAGCCAGTCAGGGTATTTCACCTCGGTGATTGAGCCTGCCTTTGAGAGCCGCTCTACTTCATCGTTGACAGCATGGACGCGTTGGGGGCCGAGTTTCCTTCTTTTCTTGTTTAATTGGCTTGAATGTCGGATCGACGTGTAGTTCGTGACATGCGATGGTCGGATCAACTCCGGTCATATCGCTGGTGGTCCAGGCGAAGGTTGTGGCATTTTTCATGAGAAATTCTACGAGTTTATCCCGCAGGTCTTCACGGAGGTCGGCTCCTATCCCGACGCAACGCTTGGGATCCCTTATATCTATGTTGACTTGTATTACCACATCTTTTTGCGGCCGGTCAGGCGGTGGCAGCTCGATTCGAGGCTCTGCGACAAGATATGCCTGCGATTTGTGGCGCTTTTATGCTCGATACGGAAGCATGTTCGGGATATCTTCTGATCTCCTCGTTAGGCCTGGGCATTCGGGTATCGGATCGGATCCGGATCGGATATTTCGGATTTCGGGTATTTTGGATATAGACAAAATGGTACCGATCGGGTAATTTTATATTTCGGATCGGGTTCGGATCGGTACCAAGTCGGATCGGATATTTAAAAAAAGATCCGAAATTTTTCGGTACCGGTTCGGATCCGGTTCGGATCCAATATTTTTTATCCGAAAATAACCATATAGATCCGAAAATACCCAATGTACTTAAAAAATCCGAACAAAAACTTGAATAAAAGGAAAGATTCTTAACAAAATAAAATCCAAACAACATAAAACCAAAAACAAACCATAAAATTACATAAACCCAATATTAAACCAAGATAAAATCATATATGGGAGTAAAAATCATAAAAACCAATGTTTATATTCGGATATATTCGGGTACCCGTCGGATATCGGATATTATCGGATCGGAACCGGTACCCGAATCCATCAGAGAACTGGTACCGATCGGGTATTTTAACGGATCCGAATCGGATCCGGATCCGATTTTTCGGATCGGTTCCGGATCGGATCTTCGGATCCGGATAATATGCCCAGGCCTACTCCTCGTAGTGTAAATACGCCGAACGGGGTTAGGAATTTTATGCATTGATGATAGGTGGACGGGACTGCCCTCATCTGGTGGATCCAAGGGGTGTCGAGGATGATATTATAGATAGCTGGTCGATCGACGACCACGAACTTGATCAGCTTGGTAATTCGGCCAACGTAGACCGGAAGTTTGATTGTCCCGATAGTGTTAATTGAGTCGCCCGAGAAGCCGGTTAGCGGTCTCGTCGAAGGCTTGATACTGTAATCGTTGAGTTCCATTCGTTGCAACGTCTCTCTGAAGATTAGATCTACCGAGCTTCCGGTGTCGATCAAAATCTTCTCGACTTCGCAGTCGCCGACTCGCATGGCGACGACGAGTGGGTCGTTATCCGGTCGATCCACTCCCTCAGAGTCGCGCTCATAAGCTTATTTCGTTGCCAACCTCGAGCTCGTCGGTAGCGTTTCGTCGGTGATGTTGAGCAGCCATGGCCCGTCGCTCGTACTCCTTGATTGATCGTACTGAGTCATTTACCATAGGTAATCCTCCCATAATCATGTTTATACGTCTTCTTGGTGGATGTGCTCCACCTTCGTCTTCTTCGTCGCGAGCTCGTTTGTCCGCAGCTGCCGTATTTGCGTTGATTTGCTCGATTTCCTCAGCGAAAGCGACCTGCTTCTTTCGTTCCTCTTGGACGATCCTGGAGCGCTCGGCTTCGTTTTTTGGCTGTGTCACTTGGTTGATCTGCTTCGGGTGAGGCTTATTGCGATCTAGTACTAGTTTCTTTCCGTCCTTCTGATAAACAGCGTAGAGCAGAGCCTGAAGGTTTCTGCATTCTTCGGGGCTATGGCCTCCTCGTTGGTGATATTCGCAAAATAACTTGCTTTTATCACCTCCTCGGGAGGGTTTGTTCCATGGCTTACCCTGCAAGTGACCTTGGTAGCCTTGGGATGGTCGATCTTGCTGAAAATTCTGGGTTCTGTCGATTCGCTCCTGTCGGTGACCTTGGTAAGGGTGATCCTCGTCTCGTTGATTGTCATGCGATTGATCGCAGACGTAGTACGATGATTTTCCTTTTCTCGTAATTTCTTCCTCTTTAGTTTTCTTGTAATCCTGATCGTAATGTTGTCGAGGCTCGTACTGATCGGTGCTCTTCTCGGCTTTTTCTTTTGATGTCGAACTCTTCGGGCCGAACTTCTTAGCCAAATTTTCCTTTTCTTCCTCGAGGTCGATGAAAATCGATGCTCGGTGGAGAGCGTCCTCGAGCGATCTTGGCTTGTTCTTTTTTAATTCTTCTCGGAAACTTGATTCGTACCATAGGCCATTTCGGAGAGTAGGTAAACCCTCACTGTCGGTGATCGTGAGCTTAGCAAGTACGCTCTTAAAACGAGTTATATAAGATCGGAGGCTCTCTTTCTGTCCCTGAGTAACGGCCCATAGGTCGGCGTTGGATACTTCCTCCTGTATGTACATTGAGTAATGCTTCACGAAGGCATGCGTTAGATCGTCGTATCCGTCTATGGAGTTTGGTTCCAGGCGGGAGAACCAATCCAATGCCGATCCGGTCAGATGCTCCACGAACAACTGGCAGTAACCTGCGTCTCGTTGACCGAGGCTGAAGTGAGTTCGGCCCATTGCAATACGAAAGGCTGTCAGGAACTGCCTTGGATCGGTTTTTCCATCGTACGTCATCATTTTGATCTTGACCTTGGATGCGGGATGCTCGGTTTGAGTGTTCATGAGTCGTTGAGTGAATGGAGTATTTTGAGTTTCTCCTATGACGCGGTCGATTTCTGGTGCCGAACTAATCGCTTGATGGACCTTTGATGTCATGCTCTTCAGCATCGTTTTCAGTTCCTCGATTTCATTGTCCCTGAGGGCATCTTGTGTTGAGTTGTTCAAAGCTCCATCGTCTTTGGGTTCCTCGATGCCTTCGGTTAATTGCGTGACTGTCCGACTCCTCGGGTTTGGAGGGGTCACGTGACCAAACAGTGCTCGGTTTAGACGGGTCCTTGGAGCGGACTCCTGCTGACTTGCCAATCTTAAATCGTTGATCTGGCATTGACATATCGCGTGTGCCGTTGCGAGCTGGTCGAATCGAGCATTAATTCTTTGAGATAGCTCGGAGATCTGCGTCATGAGAGTCTTGAGTAGAGCGGCAGTGTTTTGCCCGGTTTGGCCGTCACTCGTCTCTGCTCGAGACTGCTCGATGATCGGAGTATGCTGCTCGATGACTGGAGACTGCTGCTCGATTGCTGCCGGCTGGATGATCGGGTTTGTGACTTGAGAAATGTGTTGATGCTGAGGCTGGCCTCCTGCCTGGGAGGAGCTCGTCCCCGAGGCTGACTTTTTCTTTACGAGAACGAAATCTTTGGTCGGTTGTGGTCCTGCCATCGCTAAACCTGTCTGTTAGTGAAGAAAAACTTAATCTCCCCACAGACGGCGCCAATTGTGATTACCGAGCCGGTCACAAATGTCAGAGAGCGTGCTTTGCTCGGGAGAATTGTCGTGCTCGGGTCCGTAGGTCAAAGTCTTTCTAAGAGAGAACGGACTAGGTTCGGGGATGAATCAAAGGAAGGGTGTTCGGTGCGTGATCAATGAAGAAAGAGATATGCTCGGTAACGAGCGTATTATATTCAAGTGAAAGCCCGAGCTGGTCGAAAGACGAGCTCGGTTTTTACAATTCGGGAATGTTTAATTCTAGAGAGAGAAAGTAGTTAGAAGTGCACATATCCCAAAAAGTTACATTAATGTACAGTGACGACTCCTATTTATAGTAAAATACAGTCGTACTTTTTACAGGCCGTTGACCGCTTGTCGAGCTCGTGCGGATTGGGCCGTACTTGGTGACGAGATGAGCTGAGCCGTACGTTCTTTTGGCTGCTAGCGTAGCCGAGCCGACTCGTTGTTGTTATGCTCGAGCCGAGCCGAGCCGATGATAACGGGCTCGGTTTAAGTGTATGCGTTCGGGCCTTTATTGCTTATTGGGCCGTTTTGTTTTTGTTGGACCGACCTCTATTCAGAGAATAAGTATTGGGCCTTCTAAGTGGATGGGATGCTAAACCCATATATAACAGCGGAGAAGATAAAGAATGCACTGAGATAGTTTAATCTATTTCATGGTCATTGTGTTTTTTTTTTTTTTTTTTTTTGAATGAATGTAAAATTGTATTCAAATCAAAAAAAAATCTTTTTACATCTGCTGTTTCTATATGTGTTTGAAAACTTTGCTGGAAACATTTCCTATAAAAGAGTCAAGAAAATGAAGCTAGCTGTGATCGTGGTGTTGAGCACCAAACCAGGTACCCATACCGTCCAGTAAATCTGTAGCACCTTCTTCTCTTATCACCGACAGCTTGTTACGCACAGCCTTATCAATGAAACGTGTTAGAGCTTTGTGATCTTGAGCTTGATTCCCATGTTTCCTTGCATTACGTTCCCTCCAAATTGAGTGAACACTCACTTCCAAAGTGTATCTGAAGAGAAAGAGTTCAGTCTTTTTGAGTGTTGAGCCTGATGCTAAGGCCACGATATCTTCCCAAGTGTGTGAATAGTGTTGCCGAACTAAACCTTTCGTCAGAGACTTCCATATCTGGGCCGAGTATTCGCAGGCAAAGAATAGGTGAGCTCTTGATTCAACATGGCCTGAACAGAGGATGCATGACGGGTCAGTGTTTGCATTCCATCCCATCATTGTGTTTTCGTTTGTAGTCCAACCTTTTATTAAGTTTTTTTTTTTTTTTTTGAATGATTTTTTTTTTAATCAGGTATCCGGGCCCCATCTTAGGTGGGTCCCGACTAGTGCGGATGGTCAATTCTGACATTGCCGCTTTGTCCTGGTGAGCCGGTGATGACCTCGGTTTAATCCCCCGGTGGCCAGGAATCGAACCTGAGTGGCGAGAGGTTACTAACACTCCCTTTACCACTAGGATACGAGCTCCTGGTTAACCTTTTATTAAGTTACATATGATCGGATGAGGTTCATGGAATTTCTACTTGTGATCATTTTAACTTGAATTGCTCGGTTCTGCAAGTTTTAATCTAAATGTGAAAGGATTGAGTTTTCTTATCTTGTTTTTTCATTGATGAATGTATCGTGTACGAAAGTTTTGCTTAATGCAATTTTCACTGTTTCTTGTGTTGCAGATATTTATGGTCCTAACCAGTTTCGTGAAAAGTTGATTCCTAAGTTCATGTTGTTAGCCATGAATGTGAAGCCACTCCCAATCCACGGAGATGGATCTAAAGTGAGGAGTTACATATACTGCGAAGATGTTGTTTGAGGCATTTGAGGTTGTTCTACACAAAGGAGAAGTTAACCATGTCTACAATATCAGGACAACGAGAGAAGGAGAGTGTTTGATGTGGCCAACGACATCTCCAAACTCTTTGGAACATACCCTGACTCCACCATTCAGTTTGTGGAGAACCGGCCATTTAATGACCAGAGGTACTTCCTCGATGACCAGAAGCTGAAGAAATTGGGATGGTCTGAACGAACCACTTGGGAAGAAGGACTGAGGAAGATAATGGAATGGTACACTGAGAACCATGAGTGGTGGGGAGATGTTTTTGGAGCTCTTCAGCTTCATCCACGGATGATGATGATGATGCCATATGATAGACTCTCTGATAGTTGTGACGAGCGCAAGGATGCAGATGTTAATTAGACATTCACGGTGGTTACTCCCACCAAGTCTGGTGGTTTCGGAAACAAAACATCCTTAAAGTTCCTCATCTATGACAAGACTGGGTGGCTCGGTAGTCTTCTAGGAAAACAATGTGAGAAGCAAGGGATTCCGTACGAGTATGGACAAGGGAGACTAGAGGACAGAGCTTCTCTCATCGTGGATATTCGCAGCGTCAAACCTACTCATGTCTTCAATGCCGCCGGTTTAACCGGCAGACCAATGTTGACGGGTGTGAGTCTCACAAAACCGAGACTATTCGAGTCAACGTTGCTGGTACTTTGACTCTTGCAGATGTTTGCAGAGAGAATGATCTGTTGATGATGAACTTTGCCACCGGTTGTATATTTGAGTATCAGAGTATGACGCTGCACAAAAACCGAATTTAAGGAAGAATACTAGAGATGGTAATATAACATCACATAACCAAATCACTTTTGATCCCTCATTTTCTCGAAACTCTGTCCATAAATTCTCTGTTTCTATTTTTATCAGGTTGAAAAGCTTCTAAGAGAATTTGACAACATATGCACCATGAGAGTACGAATACCAATCTCATCCGACTTGAACAACTCACAAAACTTCATCACGAAGATCTCGTGTTAATCCAAACAACATAACCATACTAGATGAACTCTTACCAATCTAAATCGAGATGGCGAAGAGAAACCTGAGAGGAATATGGAACTTCACCAATCCATGAGTGGTGAGCAACATCGAGATACTAGAGATGTACAAGAGTTACATCGAGCCCGGTTTCAAATGGTCTAACTTCACTTTGGAAGAACATGCTAAGGTCATTGTCGCACCAAAGAGCAACAAGGAGATGGATGGTTCCAAGCTCAGCAAGGAGTTTCCAGAGATGATACGTCTTCGAACCCAACAAGAGAACGTAAAATCCTCGTTAACACACACTTCCTCTTTCTCCATCCATTGTTATATTATCATGCAGGTAGCTTCACTATAATGATATAATTTTATTTGATTTATCATATAATTCATTACTCTCTATTTTGAAACTCTACGAGGAACACATCTTTGTTTACATTAAGATTATTACAGAATTAAATTTATTTGAGTTTTGTTTCTATCATTATAGATTCCTACTCCTAATCTCTTATTGTAATTCTTGAAAATAGATGAATACAGAATGATACTATAAATTAAACTTGAGGACTCTGTTTGTTACAAGAACAATGTCTCTCATAAGTTACATTTTCTAATGCATATTAGAAATTGCAAACTCAAAATGATACTATAAATTAAACCTTTGTCTCTCTGGACAACCAATCATGTGCACAGAACAAAGCTTGTCTAATATCAGGGTTCAATGAACTCTTACTATCATCGATCACCGGTCTCCCGAAGTTGAATGTTAAATCAGGCGCAAGGATTGACATTGGTATCCCCAGAATATCCTGTGCCATCATAGAGAGTATAGGGTATCTCGGTGTATGAACCTTCCAGTAATTCAGTATGTTGAACTCACCACTACGGGGAAAGATAGGCTCAGACAAGTACTTGTCCAAATCCGAGTTTGTGTTTTGGTTTTGAGAAGTCTCGTGGAGAAACTTGTCGAATCCTTTCAGTCTGTCTCTAGTGTCCATACCTAATCCTGAGCCAGAGAAAGAAGAGTCTTCACCAATGGCTGAGCAGATCGAATATGCATCAAGAAGCTTCTCGACACCATTAGACACTTCCTTGATACGATCCAGAGCTGTACTGCCATAGATTTTAGAGTAGTAATACTCTACTAACTTCATCTTGAACCGTGGATCTAAGATATCAGCAATTGCTAAAACAAGACTGCATTTGTTCCAGTACTCATCGAATTTAGCCTTCATCTTCGCTGCCAAAGAACTCAAGAAATTGTCATGGTTCTCGCACCACTCGATCAACTGTATGTGGATATCAGACATCTCAGCAAAGTATACATTCAAAATCATTGATTAACTTTACGTACACTTAAACAAAGCAAATTGAGCTACATAGATTATATAATCTATACTATTAAAACATAAAACATGAAGGTTTTTTAAAACATAAAACATTATATAATCTTATTTACAAGCCATGCTATTGAATTTTATGAGTAAATAAATGGATTTATTAAGGGTATTTTGTCTTTATAACTAATCATAACAAGCCGATGATCCGGATCCATAAACAGTAAAACACGCGTATACATTTTAAAATCGTCACCATTGATTTTGAGATATAATCTCGATCGTTGATATTAATCTGTATTTCGACCCATTTTTTAATGTATTTTTATAAAATTTGGATTTTCATTACACGAATGGGTTGATAATTTGTTAATCCGTTTGTTTATAGAAATTTGATTTAATTCAAATTACTAGATTTTAGAAAACAATTAAAGCCACTACTATTTATACGAATCTAGAGTTTTTTTTTTATTGATGTTTAATTTAATTCATCCACTATATTTTAGAAAACAACTAAAAGAATTATATCATGTATGCCGACATAAAACTAAAATATAAAACTACAGTACAACGAACGAGATAGGTTCTGAAGTAATATTGTCTTAGGCCAAAAAAAAAAACACCAGAGGAAAAAAAAGAATAAGTGCTTTAGCCGACATAAAACGAAAGTACAAGCACAGGTTCTGTAGTAATATCGTGTTAGTCATCCAAAAAAAAAAAACACCAGAGAAAAAAAAAAAAACCTAGTTTTGGCGATGTCGAATTCAGCAGCCGCCGAAACACGACCGCATAAGAAACGGAAGACTTCTCCGCCTCCTCCATCTTCACCGTCTTCTCCGTTATCGTCTCTGCCATATGATATGGTTCTGAATTGCCTTGCTCGAGTCTCGAGATCGGACCAATGGGCCTTATCTGTGGTCTCCAAGAATTATCGATCTCTTATGGCTTCCCCTGAGCTCTACAAGACGAGATCTCTATTAGGTTGCACCGAGAATTTCCTCTATGTATGTTTACTCACTCCTCTAGATCCAACTCCACGCTGGTTCATCCTCCACAAAGGTAAAACCGCTAATCGGCTTCTGAGACCGATCCCTTCGGTGCCTTTTCAGCCGTCGGAAGGATCTTCTGTGGTGGCGCTGGATGGGAAGATCTATGTAATCGGTGGACGTGTAAACGGGAATGTCACTCGGGCTGTCCGAGTTATGGATTGCCGGACACACACGTGGCGTAACCTCCCTTCCATGGGAGTGGCTCGATCTACCTTTGCGGCTGGAATCGTAGGCGGGAAGATTTACGTCTTCGGATGCTCCCGGGATGCAGATGTAGATTCGTCGAATTGGGCAGAGGTATTCGACCCGAAGACAGAAACTTGGGATAGCTTGCCGCCAATAGCGGATCGGACGATACGGAATCAGTATATCCACGACAGTGTGGTCGTGAAGGAGGAGAAAGTTTACGGAGTGGGTGTAGAAGATGATACCTTCTACTACTCGCCGAGTGAAGGTAAATGGGGAAGAGGGATTACTCCTCCACAGATAGGAAACAGAAGGGATTGGTGTGTGGTTGATGAAAATTTGATCCTTTGTATTGATAGATATGGGAATTTGTGTTGGTCTGAGACAGACAAGTTGGAATGCGAGGGGACAGAATTTTGGAAGGAAGTGAAGGGTTTGGGGTCTCTAAATGAAACTCTGTGTAGCTCTAGACTGGTCCAGTTTGATATGAAGTTAGAGACTGTATGGGAGTCGTACAAGATCACGATTGGTAGTACACAAAAGCTTTCAGATCTATTTCCCGGAGCCAGACTTAGTAGCATTTCTGGTTCGAACATTGTGCTCTTCTGGGATGTTATCGTCGGCAGTCGTCTTGAGATTTGGTGTGCGGAGATTTCCTTGGAGAGACGTTGCCAAGGAGTAGAGATTTGGGGTAATATCGAGTGGTCTAATGCTGTCATGACCGTTGATCCGTTCTTCTATCACTACAAGGTTTTATATTCTGTTTCTGTCACTCTCTGAAACACTCATAGTCTTCCTTGTTTTACATCTTTTATTTACATAATAATCTATCTATATTACATCACCGAATCCAATAAGTTCCTCTTTTCTGTTATTCCTAGCCATTGTACCACCACACAAACTTTTAGAGGGTTTGATTTCAATAAGACTGGAACATTTTTTGTGTGCACTTGTGTGTATATTTTTTTTTTCTTCAGAGAAGAGTCTTCTCTCTTTGATTCTTCAACCACAATCTCATTTCTGTGTATTTGCAGGTGGAATTTTGAAGTTGGGACAGCGTTTGAGGGGGAATCTCCTCGTGTTCGTTTCTTATAGTTGTTGTCAGATCCAAAATCAAGAGGCTGTAATAAGCTTCGACTCAGTGATTTGACAAAAAGGGGGAGAAAAAGGTCCTCCAAGTGATTGGATTAGATGTTGAAAGGATAGGTATCTATTTGGTGCTTTTACTTTACCGGAACCAAATTATGATCAGGCACTTTTTGTTTTCTTGGGAGTTTTTGGTATCTTGGAGTTGAATCCGCTAGGACAAAGGATCTTCTTGGTGTTGGGTTTGTACTGTGTTTTTTCAAGTTTCATTTGATTCATTTGAAGAGGGAGAAGAAACGCAGAGAGAAGGTCTTGTCAAGCCTGTGAGTTTTGTATTCATCTGCAAGGTCTTACTTGAATGACTAATCAAGGAGACAGTCTTTGGTTCTTGTCTTGATCTCCAGCTTGGTGGGGGCAACTAAATACTGCAAAGCTAAAATCCTGTGGTATCTTTCAGTATCTTGCAACTCTGAGGATCTTGTTATAAAGAGTTAAAGACAAACTGAAAGAGGGTCAAGAAAAATTTCTTGCATAATTCTCTTCTCTTCTCTTCTGGTCTTGCTCTCCGCTGCTGGAATCTTAAATGAGTCGTCTACAGAAGCGAGGGAAGCAGGAGAAGCCTGTATCTGATGGAGCTGAAAAGGTTATTGTTGCTGTTAAAGCGTCTAGAGAGATTCCAAAGACAGCCTTGATTTGGGCTTTGACTCATGTTGTTCAGCCTGGGTATTGCATTACGCTCATTGTTGTTATTCCTTCTCACAACTCTGGTACTTTTCTTAATCTTACCTCTCCTTGTATCAAATGTTGTGTTGGAATTTTATGTTTGTTAGTATGTTGATTATTTTAGGAAGTTTAGTTTTCTCTGTTTATTCTCATATCATTTACTTTGTGACGAATGTGTAGGAAGAAAACTTTGGGGTTTCACAAAGAGTTTCCCTATGTTTGCTGGGGATTGTGCAAGTGGTCATAGGAAATCACATTCCGAAGCACTACCAGAGATCCAGAGTGATCTCACTGACACTTGTTCCCAAATGATTCTCCAGCTTCATGATGTCTATGATCCTAATAAGGTTGACTCTATAGGCATGCATTATTAGCTATAATGATCCCGTGGTAGAAACACATCATTCTATTGCTAGATGAATGTTCTTTTGTGGGTGTGTAGCTATTTAGCTCCAGAATATGCTCAAAGCGGGCAGATCACAGAGAAAGCGGATGTCTACTTGTTCGGGGTTGTTCTAGCTGAGCTAGTCACTGGCCGCAAAGCCATTGATATTACGAGGCCAAAAGGCCAGCAGTGCCTCACTGAATGGGTAACAGATCATTATCTTAAGCTTTCGGCAAAATAATAGTACTGATACTTGTTGTTATGCTCTCAGGCACGTCCGCTATTGGAAAAATATGCGGTAGAAGAACTTATCGATCCGAGGCTTGGGGACCGTTTTGTAGAAAAGTGAGGTCATTTGTATGCTTCATGCAGCTTCGTTGTGCATACGTAGAGACCCACATTTGAGGCCACGTAAAGTTAAAGAGTGCGGATGATTTTGGACGTTAGTATAACAACAAGTAATCAATGACTCGTTAATATAACATCACATAACCAAATCACATTTGATCCTCATTATCAAAAAATTCTTTGTTTCTATTTTCACCAGGTGGAAGAGTTTCTAAGAGATTTTGACAATGTATGCACCTTAAGAGTGCGGATGCCAATCTCATCTGACTTGAACAACCCACAAAATTTCATCACAAAGATCTCGCGTTATAACAAAGTGTTGAACATCCCAAACAGCATGACCATACTAGACGAACTCTTACCAATCTCAATCGAGATGGCGAAGAGGAACCTGAGAGGAATATGGAACTTCATCAATCCAGGAGTGGTGAGCCACAACGAGATACTAGAGATGTACAAGAGTTACATCAAGCTCGGTTTCAAATGGTCTAACTTCACTTTGGAAGAACAAGCTAAGGTCATTGTCGCACCACGGAGTAACAACGAGATGGATGGTTCCAAGCTCAGCAAGGAGTTTCCAGAGATGGCACGTCTTCGAACCCAACAAGAGAACGTAAAAGCCTCGTTAACACACACATGCTTCCTCTTTCTATGTTCATTATTATATTATCCGGCAGGTAGTTTCACTATAATGATTCTACTATAATTTGATTTGATTTATCATATGATTCATTTACTCTCTTTTTTTGACACACTACGAGGATACACATCTTTGTTTACATTAATATTATTACAGAACTGAATTTATTTGAGTTTTTGTTACTATCATTTTATAGATTCCTACTATTGTTTCAAGATAACGAAAATAGATGAAGACAGAAAGAGAAGAAACAATATGACAGCTTTAATTAAACCTATGTACTTCATGTCTCTGTGGACAACCAATCATGTGCACATAACAAAGCTTGTCTAATATCAGGGTTCAAGGAACTCTTACTATCATCGATCACCGGTCTCCCAGAGTTGAAAATCAGGCGCAAGGATTGACATCGGCGTCCCAAGAACGTCGCATGCCATCATAGAGAGGATAGGGTATCTCGGTGTATGGACCTTCCAGTAATTCAGAATGTTGAACTCGCCACTACGAGGAAATATAGTCTCAGACAAGTACTTTTCCAAATCCGATGTTGTGTTTTGGTTTTGACAAGTCTCGTGGAGAAACTTTTCGAATCCTTTCAATCTGTCTCTAGTGTCCAAGCCTGAGCCAGAGAAGGAAGAGTCTTCACCAATGGCTGAGCAGATCGAATATGCATCAAGAAGCTCCTTGACACCATTAGAAACTTCCTTGATACGATCCAGAGCTGTATTGCCATAGATTTTAGAGTAGTATTACTCTACTAACTTCATCTTGAACCGTGGATCTAAGATAGCAGCGATTGCTAAAACAAGGCTGCATTTGTTCCAGTACTCATCGAATTTAGCTTTCATCTTCGCTGCCAAAGAAGTCAAGAAACTGTCCTGGTTCTTGCACCACTCGATCAACTGGATGGGGATATCACACATCTCAGCAAAGTATACATTCGATATCGGACATTTGTTTCCTGAAAAATCAGTGACAATCTCGAATACAAGTTTAAGATAACCGGTAACAGATCTAGTCCATTCCCACTCCTTGTCGGTTAGAGATGAATCAAACCCGTGGTCATGATCACGCAAATGGCAAAACGCACCCTTATACTCCAGTACGGTTTCAAGCATTTCGTAAGTAGAGTTCCAGGTAGAAAGAGAATCAAGAACTAAGATCTTCTCGGAGTTGATCCGTGCGAGTTGAGCGATTTCATTGAACCTTGCTTGTGTTGATTGTGAGCTTTTGACATAACTCACACTTCCTCAAATCTTTTGGATCACATCTCTCATAGCCTCTTAGCAATCTTGGACAATAGAATTCAGAAGATGAGCGGCGGATTTCAGCTCAAGTAACTGTCCGTTGATCAAGATTTGGCTGCTCTGAGACATGTGGTCTTTAATCTTCCGGACAATCTCATCATTGACAGAAAAACTGTCAAAGGTAACGGCGAAAAGCTTGCTCTCAAGACTCCATTCCACCAAACACCTGATGATTACTTCCGAGAGCATATCTTCCGTATGAGAATGATCCAAGGTGATAAAGTTGAGAACATTCCTCTGTAGCCTCCATTCCTCATCGATATAGTGAGAGGCCAAACACACGTAGGTAGCATTATCCCGGGAAGACCACATCTCCATCGAAAGATTGATCTTACCATATAAGTTATTCAAAGTATGTTGCACTCTCTGCTTCTCTCTAATGTAAATCTCTATACATGAGTCCTCAATGGTGCTATTAGGCACAGCTTCAAACAAGGGCTGAAGATTCCTAGCAAACACTTTGAAGCCAACATGATCAACCATAGATAACGGATAACCCTGCAATATAATCATACGTGCAAGATCAACCTGGCTCCTTTCTTGACTAAATCTTCCTCGATTCAGAACAATCTCGTCCCTACGTTGCTCCTGATCAAACTTAGGCCTGATGTAATCGTCATTCGGCTGACCCTCATCGAAACTGATAGTAGTAACGGGTACTGGATTCTCTTTTTTCCTTCTCTTGGGTGTCAGCAGCTGAGACATGTCGTGATTGGTTCTTTTGAGGCAACGCATGAGATGGTTCCGGAGATGAGCTGTCCCACTGTTGCTCGAACCACTGAGTTTCTTATTACATTGAATGCAAACAGCATAGCACACTATTGGGGAAACACGCACTTGTGTGAGTCTGTGAGAAAAATATATGCATAGCATACATCAGCTTTTCTCACCCTCTCAAAGTAATTCCAGACAACAGATGTGAATCTCTGATTTCTGCAGGATGATCTCATTTGATTCATTCATCATACAAAAATCACTCCTGTTCTCGCTGCTGCACTAAAAAAAAAAAATCACCATTCATTGATTAAAACAACGAACTTTAGACTGAAAAACAAACACTTTTTTTATTACACAATGACAATGGCATGAGAGCTACAAAGATCAGCATCATACAGTTATATCAAAACCAGAAACATCATCAAAGGAGATCAAATCGTGCAACATTCTTCAACAATAATATAACCACACAAATCGGATTCACAAAAGGAAAAGAAAAAGTGTTTTCATATGAAGAAATTAGCCGAGAGACTGAAATCCGAACAGAGAGACGAGCAGAAAGGTTTGAAATTTCGGCACCTTTGTTTATTTATAAAAGAAAAATCCGTCAGAATCTGTTGAGACTTACAAATCGGAGGATCCGAGGAGTTGTTTTAAGGGTTGCGGGTGGAAGAAGCTGGATCGAAGAAACAACAGATCCGATGGACGATTTTGGGTTATATAGACCCGATTTCAGGGGGTTCGGGTGGGTTAAACCGAAGATACATTAGGGAAAACCGATCCGGTTCAGGATCTGAATCTATCCCGCTTTTGTTTATAACGCGCGACCCTGGTGTTATTTAGGTTTGATTCGCCATCCAATCAAACAATAATTCCAATATTTTTCTTTTTTGTGTCATTCTCACAGTAATTCCAATATATTATTCATTTTATAATCTGCATTTTTTTGAACAATCAAGGTTTTAATTTTTTTTTATAAACTACATTAACCCAAAATATAAATATTTTTAACTCTTTTCATGAATTTATAAAATAAAAATAAAAAATCAGTGTTGTGGAATTTATGGTTTTATAATGTATTTTAAAATCTAAAAGTATTTTATTTAGTGGATTTTAATAGTTTTGTTGATTTTAGGGTGTTTTGGTGGAGTTTCTTATTTGGGAAATATTTATATAGCGGGTTTTTAAAGATTTGTTATGATTTTAAAGTGTTTTGGTGGAGTTTTTTATTTAAAAATATATTTAAAAAATCAAAATTTAGAAAATTCTAGAGTAGTTAAAATCAAAGCAAATTCTCTAATTCACAAAAAAAACATCTATAAACTCATTAAAATAAAATCATCTATATTGAATACACCCGTAACCTTTTACTTGTGATTGCATCTTCATTTCTAGTTCCAATCCTCAAAAATGCCTTGGAACCTATAACAATGACTATATACTTATTCTTAAATCACAAATTACTACTTCAACAAAAAAAAAAACACTCATACATATACATATACACCCAAAAATCATATTCTGCTTACGCATAAAACAATTCAGGCGCCGCGCTGCATCCAGGAAGGAGGAATACGGTCCGAAGTCCCCGGAGTAACCGGAGGAGGGAGACTACGAATATCTATGCTTTGAGGATATAAACGGTACTCTATATCAAGATCTCTACAAGCTTTACCAACTTCCTCTAGCAATTGACCTCTCCTTATATACCTCTCTCCCATGTCTTGAAAATTCATTCTATGTGTCAACCACACCGCGATCTTCACACTTTTCAAGTTATCCATGTTTAGGAACACAATCATAGGTGCAGGATACCAGTGATCTTTCTTGTTGTCTATATAACTGCATAAGAATAAGAACATGGTTTAAGAAACTTTGCTTCCAAGGTACTTAACCTAGCGCATATATGGTTTAGGGTTTAGGATTTTAACTAACCTGATTATTCTCTGTTTAATAGCAGTTATCTTTTCTGGAGGAGTTGTTATGTGAACGAAGAATTCGACCGCATCTCCCATGTCAGGACTTCGGAAATAGTTAGCTATAGGTTTTGTCCCGAGAACACTATTCGGGTATGTGATCTTTTGATTATCATAACGCAAGAAAACAGTCGTCAGTATGTTCATTTCCTCCACAACCAACTGGTAAAAGAAACAACAAGATCAGGACCACGTCGCATATATAATAAGACCAGAGAGTTAGTAGTTGTGTCGGGAGGGAACAAACCTGAACACCGTCGATTTCGCAGCGGTCACCGACATCAAATGGGTGCATAACGAAAAGGAAAATGATGGCTTCGAAGATGGTTTTGCAGGAGTTTCCGAATATAAAGGCTACTAAAAGGAGCTGAGAGCTTAGGACTAGCAAGAATTTGGTTGTGGCGATTCCTAGTATAAGAAGCCAGATGATTATGATAATAATGCTAATCAACACATTGATTATACGGTGAAGCCTGTTCACTGCTGTTTTAGTGTCGTTTAAGGTCAAAGCCAGAGCCCTCCGTTCTCTAAACGCCTTAACCTGTGAAAATACTCAGCCCGGTCAAGATAGCTCTGTTTTGTATATGAACAGATTCTTGACATAATGAATTTGAAACTTACCACCCAGTTCTTGAGGCAAGACTTGGTGATCTTATGGCTCTCTGAAGCTCCTTCAAAGAGTGCCATGGCTCTCTCAGACTCCTTTTCAGACAGAAACCGCAAGAAGTCTTCCAAATATATGTACCTAATACCCCCAAAAATAAATCATCTCAAGACTAAATCAAGAGTTTTTAGAACTATGATCAAGTTCAAGCAGCTATATACCTGGAACCAGGCTCAGTAACATTGTGGAAGATCTTCTTAGCTGCAAGTTTTGCTTCACACTCGCTTCTTATCTGTGTAGCGTTCTCATCCTCATGAACTGTGTCCTGCATACGTTCATCCAAAGTAGAAAGAGCGCCTTTGAGTATTATATTCATCAGTTTCGTCATACTCCAAGCAGACACATTCTCTGTGTTCATCCGCTGCAAACGATCAATCCTTATCCATTCGCTGTCTCCTTCTTTCTTAGAACCAACCCTAGACAGTCTCGGACCTTTCCCGACTTTCATAAAACTTTTAACCGTTGCTTTTAGAGCTGGAGGCAACATAGCTCCAGCCAGTTTCTCTAAGCTCTTGACATCTTCTGTTATCTTCTGATCTTCCTCCTCCATTCTTTGAATCTCCATCAAAGGAGGACCCGAGAGAGTTTCAATGACGTATTGAGTGAACAATGATTCTTGAATCCGATCAAAGTAAGTGCTCATGTGGAACGATGAAGCTAGAACCTTAACAAGAAGTGTCTTAACCAACCAAATGATCACAGCAACAAGCAAACAGACCAAGACTCGCGTCACGTACCTAATCGCAGTGGTCCGAGTCTCTCTTTCGACTTTCTTATCGAACAAGAAATGCCACGCAAGCAACACTAGCCCTAACCAGAGGGTGTTTTGGACCGATCTTCGTACTCCGTAGACGAAATACAAAACCCTTTTCCTTAAAAGGAGGTTCTTCTCGGCTGAGAAGACAAGTATTCTCACTATCCAACTCGAGACTAATCTCCCACAAATCAAGACCAAAACCGTCACTTCCCATTTCCATAGATCTAGCTTCCACCATGTCTTGCGTTGCAAGCTATGTACGGTCAAGCTACAGACCAAACTGGTGATTATCAGAACTAGACTTATCCATTCAAGCAGAACCCAGATGCTAAGTGTGTCTCTTTTGAATTCCTCCGGTAAGTCCTCCTCGTCTAGAAACGGATCTTCTTCTTCCTCCTCCAGTTTCCCTCCGCGAGCTGGAGTCCCCGGTTTAGGGCTTCTCCCGAGAAAACCGGATTTCAAAATCCCGGTTCTCCGACCCGATTTCATCTCTGTTTTGTCAATCGCTGGATGTGTCGGTGTTGGAGGATCCATCAGTCTGGACTTTGTATGGTTCCTACTCAGTATCGGCTTCTTCGGAGTCCACTTCACAGCCTCTGCCTCGTCTCTGTTACGGTTAAAGTTACGGCCTTCTTCGTCGCTACTCCCACCGAGCGATATTCTCTTCTCCCTCCGTCTAACCGCGTCGGCTCTTCCTTTGGTCGTGTATGGAGAAGATGACTCTGAAATCGGCGTTAGGCCACTTGGCTGCGTGTTGCTCTGGAGCTCTGACATGTTTAGCTCGATGTCGACAGAGATCTCTCCGCCATATTTCTGCTTTTGAAGGAAGTGATCGAAAAACGTCGACGGCGGATCGGATAAATTACTCCCCCGCATGAAGTGGAAATTCCCGCCGTCGTCGTCGTCGCCGCCGACGTCGCCTCCTTTGTCATCATTCTTACCCTTTTCTCCATCCCAGAAATCATAGCTTGATTCCTTCCATATGTTCCCTCCGTCAGCATTGCTGCTTGACCCTGTAGCACCGCTGGCTCCGCTCTCTTCGCCGTTGATTTTCACGACGAAGTCCCGCCGATCAGTTGAATCGACGGCCATGATTGGCAGATCTTGCAAAGCAAAAGAGTAAGTTTTCTTTCGTTAAGCAACAAAAGAGGTATTATTTGAAGCACGATAGGAGAGAGTTTTTTTTTTTTTGAAAGTTGGGATTTTTCTTTGGAGTAGAGACGAGTGACAAAGTACGGTCAGAGAGAAGATGAGGGTGAGAGGTAACTAATTGAGCATATAAATAATAAATAACCAAAAAAAAACAAGTTCAACCAAAACAAAAACAAAATTCAAAATAGCAGGTGTATTTTGGAGATAATGAGAAATCTGGAAGAAGAAAATTAGATCACGGATTGCAACATGTGTAAAATTTATTTTTTCAAGGAAAGATTTTAGGTTTGATAATGTAAGTATTGATACATGTGTTAAGAGGGGCAAGCTACATATAGAAAAGAGGGGTCAGCCGACCCCACCTAATTTAAAAAAATATATTCTTTTTGCGTATTTATTTTTAATTAGCAAAATCATGACCCATTAGATTTTTATTATTCGAGCCAAAAAAAATAAAATGACCAAAAGCTCACCTAATTAAAAAAATTTAATCTTTTCTTTAACTAACAATATCATGAGCCACTAAAGTTTATTATCTACCCATAAAAATAAAAATAAAATTGAAAACAAAAGCTTAGTTTAGTTGGGTAACTACTAATTAGACATTTGAGCTCACATCTTATTTTGGATTCACTTTTAATTTAAACCCACTTTGAAATACAATATGAATAATTCACAATTCTATTGGATCTTGTACAATTATGAGCTAATTTTTAACAAAACATAAAAACAAAATTAAACTTATAATTTTTTTTTTAAAACTATGTGTTGTCTTTTTATCTGTTTTTAAGTGAACCATGAAAATGTAGAACATCTGATATGTTCAAGTTATATTTATTTATACTTTCCAATTTAATTTAATAGTTTATAGATTATGCTTTGGGTTTTTATTAAATAATAGTTTATATGAATTGTTAATTGATATATTTGTGATTTTGATAAAAAAAAAATATAAAACTACCTGATATTAATTCTAAAAAATTAGTTGTATAAATTTTTAAACACTTTTTAAATTAGTTTTAATTTAGAATGTTGTTACTGGAGTTACTGCATAAAATTTTCAACAATGAAGATTGTAAAAGTTATATTACAGAATATTTTTTTTTTAAACAAAATATATTTGTAGAGAAATATAAGACATACAAAGTAAGAGAAGTTTAAGATTACACTTTAACCGCCTTAGCTGTTTCAAAGGAACAAAACAAGTTAAAGAGAAAGAAAGGAGCTATGTAAGATACTAACTCAATAAATCCTACGAATTGGTTTGGCCATGTCCACCTCGGCCTTGTCGACCACGGTTGCCACGACTACCAACTGTAGTCCAAAGAATTTCTTGAACTTTTTGAGTTGGTTTGATTAGTCTACCACCGCGACTTGTTTGGAAAGATTAATTCTCAAAAGTGTCGCTTTGATCCAAAAGTACAAATTGATTTCCCTTTATTCTCATACTATCTTCCTCATCTCTGATATATGTGGAGTTGAAACCAAGTCTGAGAATAGTAGAGAGGGAGGGTTACCTTTTTCTATGGCATCTTGAGTAACCACGGTGGTGGGAGCAGTTTCCAGAACTATTTGACCAGCATGTACCGAAGCTTCATCTAGTGGGACAATCTCTGTTGCGGGAGAAGTGATGTTAATTTCTGTATAGTTTGCATCAATCTCAATAGATTGAATTGGAGCTAAAACTGTAACCGCAACTGATTGAGGTTCTAGTGCATGAGCTGAGACATTGATTGTAGCTTTTGTCAAAGTGAGGATATCAATTACAGGGACAAACTCTATACAACTTGTTGTAGAACCAGTAGCAGCAATGACAAAAGGTGTTTATGTATCCACAAGCTTTTGTGTCTGAAGCAATATTATCAACAAATTTTTCTGTAGGAACAAAGGCTGTTGTTGGGACAACACGTGAGGTTGGATCAACTCGTGCCACATGTTCTGAACCTGAAGAATGAATACCCAAGCAGTAAGAGGTTTTATGACCCACCCAAATGCCCACACTTACCACACTTTGAAGGCAGCCACGCATACAACACATCAACCATAGTGATGGATCCATTAACGTCTTCTAGAGCTACCTTTTGAGAAAATGGCTTATTTAGCTTAACCTCAACCAAAATATTTGCTTCTCCCATTTGTGTAGGATTAAGCCAAGACTTACTTGTTAACATCAACTTTCCAATACCAGAAGCAATCCAATCAATTTCTTTTATAGAGTACAGCTGGTTTGGTATGTTCTTTAATGTCAACCAAATTAGGATAGTGGAGATTTCCGGTAAATTAATAGTTAGTGAAGTACTCCAAGATGTAACAAACATAAAGCAATCATCTACATGCCATATACTCCTCTGAATAATCCATTTACGGGTAGTTTCATCTGGTATATGAAACAAATAAGAAGACTCGCCTAGTTTTCGAATAAAAATGTGACACTTCCTATTCCATATTCGAGTAACTATAACATGTATAGGTCCACCAGATGAAGCTGTATAACGATAAAACTGTCCAACAACATATTGATTTTGGTTCTCTATACCTCAAGAATGAGGTGGCTTGGAATACTAACCTTTGGTGTTACAAAATATTATTGGTGATCAATTTCTAAGTGTTGTCTTATTTGTCTTTTTGTAAAATTTTCTTTGGCAAATGGTAAACAATTTCATATTGTAGTTATGTTTTTTTTATTCCTGTAAGAAAAGTTATGGTGTGGTAAGATATGATGTGATTTGGTGAGATGAGATTGTGCTAATTGCTAAAAGCAACAAAATCAATAATGCAATAAAGTGTTTTTAACTATTGTCCCCTGAAAAAAATGATAATAGTGTTTGTACGGACTGAAAAGGAATGCCGGCAGGATAGTGGGATTTCAGAAGATGATAACAAAAGGTTTTGACTTCGGAGTTCCTATAGTTGGTTGCACATATATTTTCTGCAAAAACCAAGAGAGATTAAAATTTTGAGAAAACTATTTATTTTATCTGTTATAATACAATTTTGTTTTTGTCAAACCTATGTTTTAGTATAAGTGTTGCTTTAGGAGTATATTATCATATGTATAAAGATGGACTTAGACATAACTAATTATCTTTGGTATAATGGTAAGAAGACGAAATTTGGTGCACTACATTAAGGATTTGATCTATTTGTCATGCATGTTCTATTTGGTCACCCTAAAATACTGCGGATGAATCGAGGCGCACACATAAATTGTAGTTTTGAAGTCTAGAAAACTGATAAAATACCAAATGTCTAATAAAAAACATAGACTTAGACATTTGATTGATTTTCTATTATTTATTTATTATATATATGAGTACAATATGTAGCAAAATTATTAAAATACTGGAAAATAAAATATTTTAATAAGAAAATTTATGTAACAATTTTTATATGACATTTATTGATATTTGCTTATGTTGAAAAAATAACTTAGTATAAATCTATATTTATTTTGAAACAAAAGAAATTATAGTCAATTTTAAATAGTTAAATTAAGTATAAACACAAAACAATACATGCTATTTAGTGCATGTAGTTTAGCCGCATACTTTTTTGTTTATTTGTCTGTTAAATAAATAAATAAACTAATTAGATATACATTAGAAACTTTATAAATTAATAATTTGATTAGTTAATAAAAATATTTGGTCTTAAATTAATTTTTAATTCAATTAATCTATTTATAAATTAATAAATTTCTGTATTAAGAAAATATCAACATTCAGTGTTATAAACTTTTAGAGTTTTTACTGTATAGTGTGATGTTTTTCCCCAAAAAAAATAAATAAATTGCATAATCTAATTTCTCAAAATATAAAACCATGCTAAATAGAAAATAGAAATAACGAAGAAGAACAACAACAAAAAAACTACAAATGGTATTATATTATCTTCCATTCATCAATTTTATTACGTAAGTACTATCGCTTTGACCTTTATATTAGATGCCAATTCATATGATATAGCACTGAAACATGACTCTGATTGATTGAACCCTTTATATTTGGTTGGAATCATTATGAGGCATCATTGTTATATGATCTTCAATATTCCAGTAAAATATCTTGTATGAGCAGAATATATCAACAGTGCCGTTCCTATTGATTTGGAGGCCTAAAGCAAATTATTAAAATGTGCTTCCAAATTTAATTACCAAAATTTATGGATTACAGAATATAATTATTTTTTCAAGTTTTTATAAAGGTTATTTTTAATTATATAACATTAATATTTAATTATTGTAAAATGATCTAAAGCTAAAAAAGATAAACCATAAAAGAAATATAATAAATGAGACTAAAAATATGACTGAAAGATAAATAAAAGATATAAAACAAATAAGTTAGTAAGTACTATGAAATGAAATAATTTACAAAGAAGAAAAACTAGTTATGTAAACGATACAAAATAAAAATTCAAAATAAAATTAGTAAAGTATAATCATATCAGGATAGGAGTCGAAACTCAGAAATGAGAACAACTCAATAATGAGACAACACTAGTAAAAATATACCGTATAGTCACGTTTTAGTCACGATAAATCGTGGCTATTTTATAATTAGTCACGAATTAGTCACGATTTGTTACGTGACAAAAAAACGTGGCTAAATCGTGTCCAAAACGTGGCAGTTAGTCACGTTTTGGTCACGATATATAGCGTGACTTAGTATAGCCACGTTTTGTCACGAAATAATCGTGGCAAACCTATACACGTAAAATATCGTGGCTAAATCGTGTCTAATTAGTCACGATTTAGACACGTTTATTTCGTGGCTAAAGTCTATCCAATCAAAATTTTACAAACCTTACCCTCTAAACCCTAAACCATTATCATATTATAAACCATACTCTTAATCACAAACTATTAAATCAAAATATAAACATTAATTATAAAAAGAATTATTATTTCTAAATCTAAAATTTCCAAACTGTACACTCCAAACCCTAAACCCTAACTCTAAATAAACTCCAAACCATAATCAAATTATAAACTCTAAACATACCATAAACCCTAAACAAACCCTAAAACCCTAATCTATAAACAAAAATCTATTCCTATAATATATCCATAATCTAATTCCCATAATATATCCATAAACAATAATATTATTGTTTTCCAAATCTACTATTTTATAACATTATCTTAAAACCTTAATCATATTCTTTCAATTACCATAAATCATACACACATTCTAAACATATTCTAAACCATAAAATTTGAATCATAAACTATAAAATTAAAATATAAAGCTAATTATGTATACATAAAATTAATTTAAAACTATTTTAAAACAATACATTAATGTAAACCAAAATTAAAATCAAACCCTATACACTAAACCATAAAATTAATTTAAAACTATTGTAAACACAATAAAATAAAATTTTAATAAATTTAACATTTTTAAAATAAAAAATAATGTAACTAAAACTTAAAATCCAATTTAAGCATTCTTAATTATTATATATACTCATTTTTTCAATCATTTATAAAATTCAATACTTTTAAAAGTGTACTCTATTATAATTTGAAATCTCAGATTTTTATTTTTTTATTTAACCATTTTTACTATTTTAAAATCATTTTCTAATTATTATATATTAATTAAAACCAAAACATTCTTATTGGCTAAGACAACATCACATGGATCGCTGTTCTCGGCCGTTAGATCTTATAATATTAACAGTTCAGATGATTAAAAGGAAAACACATAGATTGAGAGATCTCAACCGTTCGATCTTATTCTCATATTCAATATGAACCGTTAGATTTTGTTACACTAAAAACCTAATTAAACTAAAGCAATTTTGCCTCAGCCGTAACAATTTTTTTGTTCCTCAGACTTGTCATTTTTTTCACCATCTCTTTTCTTCTCAGATTTTCTCAATCTTCGTCTTCTTCTTTTGTTTGTCTCAAATTCTATGATGAATTGAAATAACAAGACGAAGCTCGTCCACCCTTCAATCTGATATGAGATTCATCCGTCTTCTCCTTCGACATTCCGGACGAATCTGACGAAGCTCGCACCACCACCATCTTCGCCGGTTTGGTTTCATGTTCGAGATTCCGGTATATTCATCCTTCGTCTTCTCTTTCATGACTTATATTTCACTGGATTTGGCATATATACTAAGTTTTTAACTTCAGATTTGCTCATCTCTCTCTCTCTCCAGGTGATTGCTTCGAAGATGAAGCTTTGGGGGTGAAGAAGATGAAGCGTTTTCGGGTAAGGAACGATGTGGAAAAGACGAATCTGACCAGATCATAAGCTTTTCTGCCGTTATTTTCACCGGAGGCACCGTCCCGATGTCCATCCTCCACCCTCTTCCACCGTCTGCATTCGTCGGCTCGACTTGGAGAAGAAGCCGAAGAAACTTTTTTT
The DNA here is from genome assembly GCA_030180135.1 of Orychophragmus violaceus. Lineage (NCBI taxonomy): Eukaryota > Viridiplantae > Streptophyta > Magnoliopsida > Brassicales > Brassicaceae > Orychophragmus > Orychophragmus violaceus. Next base: position 84,884,068 of record CM058240.1, on the reverse strand, counting down.
TTTTCTAAATTAATTATTTAATGTAATTATTGTTATATCAAATTATTTTTTTTTAATTTTTTTTAAAAATTTTTTTGATATCAGCCACGTTTAATTATCGTGACAAAACGTGACAAAAAAAGATAAGTCACGAAATATAACGTGACAAAACGTGGTAAATTTTGTCACGAAAATATCGTGACAAAAACGTGGCTTTTTGTCACGATTTAGACACGAAAAAAATTAGTCACGATCGTATAGCCACGTTTTTTTTTCGTGACTTTTCGTGGCTAAAACTGTTTATAGCCACGAAATATTAGCTATAGTCACGAAAAAAAACGTGGCTATATGATATATTTTTACTAGTGCAATATAGACTGAACAAGTCATCCACTACACTAACAAACAATTATAATTATGTGGCCTTAAGATTTGTTTATAATAATGTGGCCTAAAACATAGGCTTGTTATGCCTTATGTAAGGGATGGCACTGGCTCTCAATAGTTTGGGTCTAATTTCAAAAGGTACAGAGAGTTTGGAGCTTGGAAATTCGAAAGAACATAATTAAGACATATAGGATCTGACATTGTTCAAATACGATATATGTGAGAAAAATATTTGCGAAACAAATGCGATTATTTATTTATTTTGAAAAGTGTAAACAGTTTTTTTGTTAAAATCATTAATCACAAAAATATAAATGATATTTTAGAAACTGTTTTTAGAAAAATATATATATATATATATATATTTAAAAAACGATTTTGGGTTGTCACCATTCACACAACCATAGTCACTTCTCGTTAGTTAAAAGTTGAAGCACTATAGGGCACTCGCTAAGTTCGGGGGGAGTGAGTACATTTGTTTCCAAAATAATCCATACAAACATACGGAATAATAAAATAACATTAATTAAATTACTGTTGTGGCAGGCTGACTTACGTGGCTGCATATTAGCGGCGGAAAGAAATGAGAATAACGCCAGTTGTACTGATAAGAAAGGTACACGTGGGTGGTGGCCATACTTGGTCGAGTGTGGGGCAAATAAATACAAAGGTTGTAAGGAAAACGACATGAAAGCGACAGATGAGGGATGAAAACGGCACATGAGCCTTAGACGCAACTCAACTAACTAACAAGGTCAATCGACATGGATTCTCTTTACCTGATTGGACAATTGGAAACTGCATAATAATGCTGTTATATCTTTGTAATTTATCGTCTCTACTAAAGTTAGATAGATTTCAGAAATAATATATCAGCATGTATTTTTGGGAATGTTCAATCCAATTTGGCTTTCGTTCAGATTTTTTTTTTCCTTCCGATTTTAGTCTTTTTTAGTTGCCATTAAAATCAAATACTATAAAATACACCAGTTTGGTTTTGATTTCATGGCAACAACAAACAAATAATCTACTACAAACACTACATCATAAATACAGAATTATGATCTTAATATTCAGAACTTTCACAATATTATATTCAGAACTTTCACAATATTAAAAAAAAACTGTTAAACCATATATTCTCTAGATCGGTTTTGATTATGAAGTGGACTCGACTTCTAGCATATATAAACGTTTGTTGTGATTCGGTTTAAATTTGTAGAAGTAGTAAAATCAAAATAAAAAGTAGTATATAAGATCATTTCTGATCAGAATTTTGCAGTTCATATTTATCAAAAAAAGAATTTTGCAGTTCAATCAATTTGATTGCTGAATTTTTTTACATTTCTACCTTAAACATCATTGATTAATTGATAACAAAAAAAGGGGGGGGGGGGTCAATGAATTGAATGATGGGTACAAATCGAGATTTTGGACTTCTCTAACCAATTCATTGTATATGAAGAAAAAAATCCACCAAATTAACTATTGCTGGTCAAATCTCTGACGACTACTAATTAATGGAAATTTATTTAAGTTAACGTTTCACAACTAATGTAATAAGTATTTATTAAGAGTGTATTCACAACTAACGTTAAATTTAAAAGCAACATATTGATGGGCAGGCATGATTAGCGGAAGACTATAGATTCGATTAGTGAATAGAAATGGAACATGTATATTAATTGTAAGCAGAAGTGATAATAATATTGCAAAATTATAAATAAAAAAACTGTTAGTAAAATCTGTTAGTGAAAGCAGTAATAAATCTTTATTGTAGTTTAATTTATCAATACTATTAAAAAAATTAGAGTTTTTAGGAAACTAGTTTTTTGGGCATGTGTTATTTACAATTTGTGTCATTAGAGATTTAAAAGTATTTTTAATATTCATTAAGGATAATTAAAGAATATAACAATTTCTCTACTATTCATGTTTCCAAACAAGACAATTACTAAACATGTATCCAAACAAGCTAAATATAATGAGTTTCATTTTCCTAATTAATTAAATAAATAAATATATATATATATATAAACATGAAACTATTAAATCAATTGATAAATATAACTAAATAATTTAAACATCAACTATTTTGTATATATAAGATAATATTCTTTAATTATGATTATATTCAAAATTTAAATATAATATATTTTAATATCTTTTTATTTTTTATTTTAAATATAAATATTTATTTTTATATTATAATAAAATTTTAAAATTATATTAAATTAATTTATTCGTAAGAATTTGTTTTTACGATTGTATTTTTAACGGGTTGTTACATCATATTGTACAATATTTAAACTATTATAAGAGCGGTTGAAAAATAAATTAGCCACCTTCGAATTCTAAAAATGAAATTTGCACGAGTTTAAAACAAATATATATATATATATATATTCAAAATAATATATTTTAATTTAATAAAAATATTAAAATTATTCAATATTAAAACTTATAATGCAAAAACGCTATTTTAATCTCTTTATCTTTACGATATATCTCTTCTCAAATAACACACAATTCTTTTTTTAAATCTAAATTATTAATTTGTTTTGATAATGCAGATTAAACAATTTTAAATAAAATTAGATTGCATAATTAAAAATTTTAATTACTAATAACAAAATAATTATAATTTAAATTTTTTAAAAAGTAAACCCGCGCTTTTTAAGCACGAGTCAAAATCTAGTATTGTTTTTATAATTGGTATTTGGTAACAACAAAAACGGTATAGTTCTAGTTCTAACAACGGTTAAAAGTTACCAATTGAACCCTATAAAAGTTTGATTAAATTTGGTATCCAGACGTGGAAAGAGCTGAATCTCTAAGGTTAAACTTATTCATGAAGGAACATATGGTACGTCCAATGGCGGCGATGATCATGCAAATACTTTTTTGGCTAAGTGGCATGTCAGGTGCTATTATAAAAGAGTAAAAAGTTTGGTCCATTAAGTTTAAGGCTGCTTGGGAGGGTTTCAATTGTGACGGAGAGAGGCTCGAGCATGGACCCCGACTCCTCGCCGGACCCACAATAAAAACATATGCATGGTAAAGAACCCTTGGACGTTCTTAAGATAAAAAAAAAGGTGATATAGAAAAGTCAGGCTTTTGATTCTGTTGGAGTGGAGAACATAAAGTTAAAATGAATGATTTGGATGATTTGCATTGAATGTTCGTGACCGTTAGATGGAAGATGGACCACATGATATCGTTGAACTTCCAAAATGTGACTGTGGAGCCTCAGTCGTCTATGCGGGCCATCTGATCTGTAATCGTGATGAGAATTAATATGGTTGAGATGGTTGTTCTTTATCATCGATCATTGGCCTTCCACGAACGGTTTGATAGAATTTCATATGTTTTTCTATTGGATTCTAATTATCACGGGTTTATTCCGGTAGAGTCAGCATGCTTTGATCCTCATCCACATTTGAATTTCATCAATTGGGACCGCATCATATGACCACATAAATTTATAAATAAAATTTAAAATGCAGTTTTAATGTAATATATCCCTTGAGCGGTTGAGGTAGTCCAAGTGGTAGAAGGGTTTGAGGTGGCAAACACCATCCAGGTTCGATTCCAGGCGGAAACAAAAATGCCTCCTCTGCTCACCCACATGGATATGGGCCCATTGCTTACGGCCTATTTGAATACCCGGAGAGAGGGTCTATCCATGGGCTGCACCTCCCCTTGGGGATTAGTCTGGGTCCTTCCATAGGCCCGGGATACCCCAGGTTAAAAAAAAAAAAAAAAAAAAAAAAAAAAAAAAAAAAAAAAAAAATATCCCTGTCACATGTATGCATAATATTAAAAACGTTCAGAGTTTAATGTAGTATAGATATAATATTTGCATGTATGTTTAATCCAAAAAAAAAAAGAATGTTGTAAAACGCCAACTTAATCAAAGCATGTTGACTCTACCGGAATAAACCCGTGATTAAATTAATGTTTTCAATTAATATGCAGTTTTAAAACATTAATTAAGTTGGCGTTAAATTACGGTATGCTTTTTGGCTAATGAAATTATATGTGAAATATCCAGCTGTTTTTATTTTTACAGGGTTAGAAATAAAAAGAAATGTATAATTTGATACATTGAAACTAAAACAAAACAGATTATTTTATAAATTAAATTTCACTACAGTTAATTAAAGTATAAAATATGTTTAAATGGAAACGGAAACAAGAAAATCTGGTCAGATTTTATTAGAGAAATTAATGTATGAACTATAGATTTCTCTAATAAAACTCTTACCAGATTTTTTTGTTTCCTTTTCCATTTAAACATATTTTATACTTTAACTGTAGTGAAATTTAATTTATAAAATAATCTGTTTTGTTTTAGTTTCAATGTATCAAATTATACATTTCTTTTTATTTTCAACTCTACAAAAATAAAAACAGCTGGATATTTCACATATAATTTCATTAGCCAAAAAAAAGCATACCATACAGTGTGTGTGTATATATATGTAGGGATGTCTCTGTTCTCAACATCTTCTGAACGGAAAGAAATTATCATATTTTTTTTCTCACTCAAATAAGCATAATATTTTTGGTATCATGGATGTGCGAGTTCTATGTGTTCTCTTGTTGTTTTTTGTCGTAGAAGCGACCACAATCAATGGTAAATACACTAAACTTCTTAACATTTCATTATAAAATACTTCCAGAAACTTATTTTTGTTGACTTTTATGTTTGTAATAAGGTCCAAAGAACATAACAATTCCAGCACTAATAGTATTCGGAGATTCAATCATGGATACTGGAAATAACAATGACATTCCGACTCTTCTTAAGGCCAACTTTCCTCCTTATGGCCGAGATTTTCCTGACGGTATTCCGACCGGTAGATTTTCAGACGGGAAAGTTCCATCGGACATCATTGGTGGGTATCATACTCTGTCTATCATATCATTCGTTCTCTAATTAATTGTATGGTCTGTTCTTTTATGTATACAAATGCCATATCACATGCATGCATACAAATTGCAGCGGACACATTGGGGATAGCAAAAACATTACCACCCTATTTAGGTTCTAACCTAAAGCCAAATGATCTTCTAAAAGGTGTAATCTTTGCTTCTGGAGGTTCTGGTTATGATCCACTGACATCTACATTATTGGTATAATATATTAACTTATATATGTGTTAACATTTATATACTTTTATTTGTTAATATATATATACTATTTCTAACTTTCTTTCAACATTTTTATTTTTATTTTTCAGTGTGTAGTATCAATGTCAGATCAACTTAAATATTTTCAAGAATATTTATCACAAATTAAGAAAAACTTTGGAGAAGAAAAAGTTAAGTTTATATTAGAGAAAAGCGTGTTTCTGGTGGTCTCAAGCAGTAATGATCTAGCCGAGACCTATTTGGTTCGCTCGATCCAATATGATCGGAATTCATATGCTGAATATCTGGCGGAATTAGCTTCAAAATTTATTAAAGTAAGTTTTTTCTTTTTTTTTTCTTATCTAACCATATTATATATTCACTATAAAATTATTTTCAAAAGAACATTTTGATTCTTTTTAACATTTTAGGAATTATCCTCACTCGGTGCTAAAAATATCGGAGTGTTTAGTGGAGTGCCAGTTGGATGTGTACCCGCACAAAGAACACTGTTTGGAGGTCTAAGAAGAGAATGTTTTGAAGATTTGAACAACATGTCACTTCATTTCAACTCAAAGCTGTCATCTAGTTTGGATGTTCTTAAAAAAGAGTTGCCTGGTAAACTAGTATTCATCGACGTTTATGAAACTCTTCTCGACATCATACAAAACCCTAAGAAATACGGTAATCATTATACGAGTTGCTAGCTTTTTTATTCTTTAATCTTACGTATATTCAATGTTAATTAATATACATATTATGTATGGTTTTTGTAATTTTGTAGGATTTGAAGTAGCAGATAAAGGATGTTGTGGCACAGGAACAATTGAGTTAGTTGAATTGTGCAACAAATTTACTCCTTTTACGTGTTCGGATCCATCGACTCATGTGTTCTTTGACTCTTATCATCCGAGTGAGAAGGCTTATCAAATTATCACTGATAAATTGTTAAAGAAATACTTTAAGTATCTTAACAATTGAGTATGTTTAGACAAGTGATATTAGTCTAATGAATATCCTTTGTTTATTTTTATACAGTTTTTATAATAAGGATGTATTTCATGTGTTTTTTATTTGATTTATGATTGGAATGATTTTATCTCAGCCGACTATTTATGCCGACTATCTGACTATGGCGTATTTTTGCGTTGTAACATAAACCTAAATTTGGCAAACTTACAAATATAGCTTGAGAAACATTGGAGATATGTTTCTCTTTGGATGCTTAGCCGATAATATATATATAAGAAAAAATAAAACTTTACAGGGTAGCAGATATTTTCCTAATAAAGTACGTATTGATTACCATGCTTTACATAAAATGTTATATAACTACAAATTAGGTATATACTTATCATATTTAATTTAATTTTTATAATATTACAAGTTGAGGCTATATATATGCCTCTTCTTTTGTCAATGGCTATATGCCTAGAAGGGTGTCTACTTAAGATTTAGATAACAATAATATCATTCCACAATAACATTCCAAATTAAGAGATTCTCCAAAAAAATTAATTATATTGTTGAAGGTGCTCACATAAGATTTAAAAAAATAGTATCATTCCATATTTAACATTCAAAACTAAGAATTACTCCATATTTCAAACCTATATTGCTATATATATATATATATAAAGCTTATATATAAGATATAAATTTATATATAAGCTTCTATTAATAACAAAAAATCAAGTTAATATTATCAAATAAAGAATTTTTCTTACTTTAAAATAATAGTCTCAATTTTAATAATTAAATATCTATATCTTAAAATAAATATAATAAACATATATGTATAAATTTCAATTAACAATATAAAAATATAGATAAGAAAATTTCGTAATTTAAAATATTAGTTTAAAAATATATGTAAAACTGAATGATGGGTAAAAAGTAAAATTTAACATCTAAGATTTAAAATTTATTATTTTATCGATTATTTTGTCAATGAGTTGAATCATAGATTAGAACTAAGAAGTATACAAATCAATTGAAGATAATAGATTTTGGATTTATCTAACCAAATCATCTTTATATTAATTGAGAAGTGTTTTTGGTCTTATATTCATTCTTAAAATGACTGATTACTAATTTGTCATTAATGAAATTAGGCTAATTACTGTGTTAACCTTAAATTATATTGATAATTTAATTATGTTTTTTTTTAATTTTATTATGGAGATATATATAATCTTAGATAAAAAAAATGAGATGATAAATATGAAAATATTTATAAAGATGCTTAATTTTATTTTAGAGATATGCATAACCGACAATAAAAAAAAATAAAAAAGATGATAAATATGAAAACGTTTATGTATATTTAAAATATTAATAAATATTATTTTTAGATTTTATATAGTAAATTCATATTATTTATATAAATTTTGAATTTATATATATAAATGATAACATATTTTATTAAATATGTTTATGTATTTAATTTTATGCATAAAATTTATAATTACAATTTATTTTATTACTACTATTTTTATTTATAATAACTTATAAAATATTTTATTAAATTTAATGATGTATGTTTAATTATAAATAGTCTCATATAGATTTTTATATAATTATTTTTGTTAAATTAATTTGATAATTTTTATATTTAGAAAATTTATATTTAATAATATTTGTGCTCGCACATGGTGCGAGCGAATCATACTAGTCTTTATATTAATTGAGAAGTACATTTGGCCTTATATTCACTCTCAAAACGGTTGATTACTTGATTATCCTTAATGAAATTAGGTTTTTTACTTTGTTAACCTTAGTTTATATTAATAATTTTTTTATTTATTATATTAGTTTTAAACTATTTTATTTTATTTTAGAGATAAGTACAAGGTTATAAAAAAAAAATGATAAATACGAAACTATTTTTGAAATAAAAGATTTAAATATTGATAAATATGATTGAATTTTATATATTAAATTCGTATTATTTATATAAATTTTAAATTTAGATAATTAATATGTATATTGGTGTTTATATATAATTATAATTTATCACAACTAATATGAAAATATGTTTACAAAGTATATTTAAATATTTATATATATATATATGTATTATTTTAAATAATATTTTTCTCCTTTATTAGTTAATTATAAATTTTACTAATAGGTTAAATAAAATTATAATTAATATGTTGCCAAAAAACAAAACAAAAATTATAATTAATATGATATATATATATTTTTAATAATATTAATGTTGCTAAATTAAATTGATAGTTTTTTTTTTTAACGTCTAAAATACTTTATTAATATGAATCAGAGTATACAAGATTAGCAGTGATATTACAAATACAACCAATAATTAGAGTAACGAGAGAACAATAAAGCAAATTACGCTCCGCATTCTTAAACAAATACTGAATTGTCTTCGTCTTTTCCGTCAATCGAGTGTGACTTTCTTGCTCGGGAATCATCTTTCTCTTCATGATGAACCTCCAGTAAAGCATTCGAAAATCAAAGGATGCGATCCATCCGTTACATCGCGAAACCTTGGAATTGATCGGAATTCTCCCGCATAAGGAGATATCACTATTCTTAGTTGTACTTAACTTCTCTGCTTGTCGGTATGGTGAAGACCATCTTCTTCTGATTCGCGTTCCATATAGCCTATCTTTCTTCCTGGCCTCATTAGCATAATGTGTCGAGAATTCAAAAGTTACCAGCATCTCTGTATATGGCCTCTCTCCTGGGTTGTCTTCCATTAGAAGAAGGAAAATAAAAACTCTAATGAGACAGCGTCTCACAAGTTTTGGAAACTTAACCCATGGAACTTTTGAAATTTGATGAGATTGGCCATCGATCGTGGTTGTGATGACCACATCGGAGATAACTGGTACGTAGTGGGTGTAAACAAAGTAACATCTCACTCCGACCAAGAATGTAAGAATCCCGATTCGGGATAGAAAGGAAACTGGATCGAACCGTTGATGAGACGTTTCACAAATCGTTACCCGAAACATCATCGGTTTGATAACCAGAAGAAAAGCTATCCCAATTTCAATCGAACAAATAGTTTTTGATAATGATTGTTCAGAAAAAATTGGGATGGAAAAGTCTAAGAATAACCATAATAAAAGAAAACTAAAGCAAATAGAGATATAGCAGAAAGAATCGAAACCCACAACCACTAATTGAAGGTAATTACGCAAATCAAAATCCCTACCCATAGCGAAGAAAATGATTGCGATCGAACTATTTTGTGGATGCCCCTAATCAATTGATTCTTCCAACCTAATCTCGAAACAGATGTATAAAACCTAAATCTAAAGAAGAAAAGTACTGACCGACGCCGGAGTCGACGTCGGCTGGAGAAGATTACTGTTGATTTGTGTTTCTTGTTGATCGCTTTAATCGTCGCCAAGGGAGAGAGAGGAAACTGTTTCTACTTTTTCAACGACTAAATTGATAGTTTTTAATAATATTTTTATTTATTAATGGTTGTGCTCGTACATGGTGCGAGCAAATCATACTAGTTGTATGTAATGGAAAAAATCCACCAAATTAACTACTGCTGGTCAAATCTCCGATTACTAATGGATTTTTTTTTGGGTCAAAATTGAATGGAAATTTATTTAAATTAATGTTTTCATTAAACTTATAAAGTGTATTCCCAAATAAGGTTATATTAAAAAAAAACATATTGATGGGAATGATTAACGAAAGACGATAAGAGTTTGATTAAATTTGGTATCCTCTTGTTGAGAACCAAAACACAAGAGCAACCACATATTTCTTGTCTTCCATGTTTTTCTAAGTGTTTAGTCGGTTTCTTATCGTCTTATCAATTATTATACATAGTTTCCAAGTTGATATACCTTCCATGGGACTCCGGCGAAGACCCGACCGTCGGGAGATGGGAAGAGGAGTTGTGTGCTGGTGACGTGAGAAACCCGGCAAAGGTCGGATCCTTTCGTCGTGGTGGATAGTGTTTGCTGGCGCCGCGAGTCTTCCTGGATCGATCCGCCGGCGGAGGTAATCGGATCCGGATCGAACCCTAAAGAATGGCGAGGGTAATTTCGTAATTGTTAGGAGTTAGGTTCGAGAATTCTTCTTCGGTTTATTAGGGTTTCTTAGGTTTGTTCTTTTGGTCCGGTTACCCTCTGATTTGTTCCCGGTTGATCCCGGTTATCGATCGGTTTATATTATTTATATATATTATTTAAAAAAAAAAAAAAAAAAAGATATACCTTCCATGTAGTTTTTTTTTTTTTTTTTTTTTTTGATTAACCTGGGGGTATCCCGGGCCTATGGAAGGGCCCATACTAATCCCCAAGGGGAGGTGCAGCCCATGGATAGACCCTCTCTCCGGGTATTCAAATGGGCCGTAAGCAATGGGCCCATATCCATGTGGGTGAGCAGAGGAGGCATTTTTGTTTCCGCCTAGGCTCGAACCCGGGTGGTGTCTAGCCACCACGAGCCCCTCAACCAGTTGGACTACCTCAACCGCTCAGTTTTCTGTTTCTTTCTCGCCAAATTGAGTAAATGCAGGTTTGGTTAATGTCAAGTGACTCATACCTCTTTCGATAAGAAGAGACTTCCGTTATAGGTCGTCATATATATAATGTCTCTCCAAAATTGTCCCATTAGAGTACTCAATATTTTGCTTGCATAAGCACACTAAAAATAAGAGGCGAGCCTTTCGTTTCCAATATATCAGTACACAAATCGCATGTAGCAGCTTTAATCGTCGCCAAGGGAGAGAGAGGAAACTGTTTCTACTTTTTCAACGACTAAATTGATAGTTTTTAATAATATTTTTATTTATTAATGGTTGTGCTCGTACATGGTGCGAGCAAATCATACTAGTTGTATGTAATGGAAAAAATCCACCAAATTAACTACTGCTGGTCAAATCTCCGATTACTAATGGATTTTTTTTTGGGTCAAAATTGAATGGAAATTTATTTAAATTAATGTTTTCATTAAACTTATAAAGTGTATTCCCAAATAAGGTTATATTAAAAAAAAACATATTGATGGGAATGATTAACGAAAGACGATAAGAGTTTGATTAAATTTGGTATCCTCTTGTTGAGAACCAAAACACAAGAGCAACCACATATTTCTTGTCTTCCATGTTTTTCTAAGTGTTTAGTCGGTTTCTTATCGTCTTATCAATTATTATACATAGTTTCCAAGTTGATATACCTTCCATGGGACTCCGGCGAAGACCCGACCGTCGGGAGATGGGAAGAGGAGTTGTGTGCTGGTGACGTGAGAAACCCGGCAAAGGTCGGATCCTTTCGTCGTGGTGGATAGTGTTTGCTGGCGCCGCGAGTCTTCCTGGATCGATCCGCCGGCGGAGGTAATCGGATCCGGATCGAACCCTAAAGAATGGCGAGGGTAATTTCGTAATTGTTAGGAGTTAGGTTCGAGAATTCTTCTTCGGTTTATTAGGGTTTCTTAGGTTTGTTCTTTTGGTCCGGTTACCCTCTGATTTGTTCCCGGTTGATCCCGGTTATCGATCGGTTTATATTATTTATATATATTATTTAAAAAAAAAAAAAAAAAAAAGATATACCTTCCATGTAGTTTTTTTTTTTTTTTTTTTTTTTTGATTAACCTGGGGGTATCCCGGGCCTATGGAAGGGCCCAGACTAATCCCCAAGGGGAGGTGCAGCCCATGGATAGACCCTCTCTCCGGGTATTCAAATGGGCCGTAAGCAATGGGCTCATATCCATGTGGGTGAGCAGAGGAGGCATTTTTGTTTCCGCCTAGGCTCGAACCCGGGTGGTGTCTAGCCACCACGAGCCCCTCAACCAGTTGGACTACCTCAACCGCTCAGTTTTCTGTTTCTTTCTCGCCAAATTGAGTAAATGCAGGTTTGGTTAATGTCAAGTGACTCATACCTCTTTCGATAAGAAGAGACTTCCGTTATAGGTCGTCATATATATAATGTCTCTCCAAAATTGTCCCATTAGAGTACTCAATATTTTGCTTGCATAAGCACACTAAAAATAAGAGGCGAGCCTTTCGTTTCCAATATATCAGTACACAAATCGCATGTAGCAGCTGCCCCCATCCCCCCCCCCTCTATTTATCTAAAGTCTAAACTTAGGAGTACATTTATTATATATGTCAGCTATGAATATTTGCTAATAAGGATCTTAGTAAACATGGTACAAATAAAACAATATATATATAATTAAATATTAAAAAGCCAATAAATTAACAAGGTGTTTTAAAATAATACATGTATATTATATAAAAATTATTAAACCATTAGTAATCAGTACAGTTTTAGATTTATATTGCTATAATTTTTTGATTAGTTGATAATTTTAAATTTTATGCTTTAAATATATATATATATATATATATATATGTGGTATCTCAATAAATGTTAATTATCAAACACAATTTTCACTAAAAATATATCAAAATAAACTCCACACATAGCGTGGATTAAAAATACCCTACTATATATATAAATGAAGGTGAAGATTGAGAATTTAGCCAAAAATATTAATCATTACCTAATATTTCCTAATTTGATAAAGGATCAGCAATTTAACTATTGTTTTTGCATTGATAGTGGAATTAATCAAGGTGACAGTAACAACAATAATACTAATTCAAAGTACCCAAGGATAATCACTTGTTTAATGTGATTAATTAGTGACAGCCCATAAGATTAAATTATAAAATAAACAAGGTAATTGATAAACTGATGATATTTTTTTTTCCTACGATAGAGTAACACCGAAAGAGCAAAAAAGGAACTACACTGGTAGCTTTCATGGTTCTTCCTTTTTTGGAGGGCAAAAATCCATCGAATTTTCTACAGTTTACAACGTTATTTTACCTTTTATTTATTGCTACCAGGTGGCCAACTTTATAGTTTAAATGCATATCTTCTCTTAACAGTGTAAACTTTAGTTAAACTAATTTATCATCTATGCACTTTGCCACATATTTCTTATCTTAATTGTCTTCTAATAGTTCTTTCCCATTAACCAATAATGGAAACAAAGATTCTCTCACCTTTTTATTAGATTTTTGTTTTGTTTTTGTCAACCCCTTTTAGTTAGATATGAAATTGGGAATCATAATATAGTATCAGAAAAAGGTGGTCAATAATGTAATAATGAGCGTCTGTTAAAAAAAAGGAATATAATAATGTTATGAGCACGTTGACATAAAAAATGCAATAAGCCCACGAAGAGAGGCCTTATAAGAAATAGGCCCATTTAAGCTGTTGACGCGGAATGCACGAGTCCCACATGGCTAAGGTAAGAGGAAGAACGTCAGAAACAAGCCCTTTAAGATTTTGGTCTTTCAAAATTGGTCCCATAGCGCTCACCACACTAAGTGTACATGTTGACGACGCGAGGCGAATCATCTAGAACCTTTTCTAACCATGAAACCGTGTAGCTGTCCGCCGGAAACGGCGTCTTTGCGCAGCGCACACCGTTGCAATGTGGCGATACATGTAGCAACATAACATTGTGGAATTCGTGTCTCTGAGAATGTTCTTCGATTTTCCCAGAGACTGTGGAATATAAAGATGCTAAAGCGAAAGGATTTACAGCGACAAAGAAATCTAGGTTTCTGTTGGAGTCAAGTTTAGCACTTTCCTTAAAAGGCCTATTCATGAGTTTAGGGCAGCCCAGAATGGAAAGTCGGTAAAGGCCCAAGACGGTAAAACTTAGGTTAAACCGGACTCGGGGAAACCGGCTTTGATTAGGGTTTGGAATGTGTTAAATCGAGAAGGACGAAGGCGCCGCTCAAACGACATCGATAATATGGAAATATTCCATATCTCGGTAAAAACGGGATATTAGGAAATATTCGTAATTATTTTTTAGTTTCCTTATTTGTAAACCGACTTGTAACCCTATAAAAGGGAACCTGATTGATCAATAAGATACACGCTTTTCTTAATATTCAGAGCCAGAGAGATTTAGAGCCGACTTTGACCTAATTCCTCTCCGGCGACTTGCATAGTTTTCTTTACCGGCTTCCATCTCGGAAACACCGGCATAAAACCCTAATTCCCAAATCTCACCGTGTTCTTAAACCTTTCTTTTAGAATCCCTAATTTACAACCCTAAAACTCTTTCTATCTTTGGATAAACCGAGTTGAGATCTTACAATTGGCGCCGACTGTGGGGATTTCTAAGAGAAATTTCTGAACGAGATGTTGGGAAACAGGAGAGAACACGATCCGGAAAACCCGATGGTTGACCTAAGTATTCATGATGAAAGTGATTACGACCAGAGTGATCACGAAGACGACGCGGCTAAAGGCGGCAAAAAGCCACGAGATGCCGTCAAGACCAACAAAGCCCGAGATGACGACAAACAAGCCCCGTCACTCGGCGAAAGAAAGACCCAAATCGAGCAAGACGAGACCTTGGCCACCTTAATGGCCAAGATCGAATCGCAGAACGACCTGATCAAAACTTTCTCAGAAAGAATTGACCTACTACAGACAGAACAGGCGAAAATTCGGTCAGATCAGCAGTCTAGGAAGACCAAGAGAGAGGTGCCTCCAAAGGTAAAGGACAAAGTCGCCAGACGACTGGTCTACAGCACATCTGAGGAGAGTCACCATGAGCAGAGCCATAGCAGCGAGTCCAGAAGCAACCCGCGTAGGGAAAGCAGCAAGAAGGACACTCGCGAGCGGAGCTCGCATCGGAAAGAAGGGTCCGAAGAACCCGGAAGTAGCGGGAGCCTAAGACGGGATGACTGGTTCAACGAAAAGTATTCACCCGACAAAGAAGAACGTACCAGCCACCAGACACGAGACATGCACCACAGACGAAAGCCGCGACATGAGAAAAACTCGCACCGTGATAACTATCGCCACGAGCGAAGTACATCACACGAGAGAACTCATGGAACGTCTATTCGCGGAGCAAGTCGCAACCATGTCGAGAAACAGCTGATCGAACTCAAGGACACCCTCAAGGAACTAAAAGGGGAGGTTCACAGCGTAAAGGGATCTGCACCCGAAATCGACCGAATCATCGAGGAAACTCGTAGGACACCCTTCACCTCCCGCATCACGAACACGTATATCAGGCAAAGGGAGAAGCTCAGGCTACCGATGTACGACGGTACAAAAGATCCGGCAACCCATCTCACGACGTTCAAAATTATGGCAGCAAAGGCACGGTTCTCATCAAGTGAAGAGCGTGACATCGGCTTCTGCCAACTGTTCACCGAAACACTGGAAGGAGACGCGTTAAACTGGTTTTCCCGACTCCCCTCCAAATCAATCGACAGCTTCGCCGACCTCACACGGGCATTCGTAAGGCACCACTTCGCCTACGTGAAAAAGGACACTTCGCTAAACGCATTGATGTCGATGACACAGAAAAAGAAGGAGACTTTGAAGGATTTCGTTGAAAGATTCAGAGCGGTGATGACGCGAGCCGAAGCGCCAGACAAGTTCACTGTCGCGGCTTTGACCAACGCCGTCTGGCATGAATCCCCCTTCTACCAAGACCTAGTCGTCAACCCGCCGCTGACCATCGAAGATGCCCTTCATCGGGCGAACAAATTCGTGGAACTAGAAGAGAAAAAGGTCGCGCTGGCAAAAAGGTTTGGTTCCGGCAAGCAAACTGAAAAAAGGAAGAAAGGGAACCTAGACAGCATTACGACGGTAAAGGTGCGAAAACAATGGTCGTTGACGGGTCCGATAAAACCCGGTCATCGAAGCCGTGGAATAAGAAGGGAAAAGAGGCCAAAAAGGCGCAACAAGCGGCTACAGGGGATAAGTACTGCGAATATCATCAAGCTACATCTCACGACACGGCCGAATGTCGAAACCTCAGAAACGCACTCTACTCCCGACTTTCGAGCGAAGAAATCAAGGCGGCCATTGAAAGGTTGAAGAAGGAAGAGTCGGATCAAAAGAGAGAAGGCAAAGCCGAAGAACAGGCTCCTAAACAGGACAAGCCACCCCGACGTATCAAGAGCGTAGCGCTGAAACGTAATCGCGAAGAAGAGGACGAGGAGGACGAAGAAGAAATCCCTAAGACCGTCCGAAGGATCAACATGATCATGGGCGGCCTGATCTCGGTAAACGATTCAGTCCGATCAATCAAAGTCTATGAACGCCTAGCATTGGCCGCACAAAAGGCGCCGCAACCAATCCTGTCAGATGACCCGCCCGTCGTCTTCACTGACCAGGATCTCTATGGAACTCATTACCCGCATAACGATCCACTGGTAGTTGAGCTTCTAATCGGAAGCTGCCAAGTATCTCGAATACTGGTAGACACCGGGAGCTCAATAGATTTAATTTTTCTGGATACGCTCAAAAAGATGGAGATTAAGGAGGAAGATATCAAGCAAAAGGCCAAGCCGCTCACCGGGTTCACAAGCGAAACAACGTACACGATCGGGACAATCAAGCTGCCAGTCTTCGCAGGAGGAGTCAACAGATTGGTAAGGTTTCATGTCATTGACAAACCGACCATCTACAACGTCATCCTCGGGACTCCATGGCTTTACAGCATGAAGGCGGTACCTTCTACATATCACCAATGTCTGAAATTTCCGACTCCCAAGGGAATTCAAACCGTCAAAGGATGCCAGGGCGCAAGCCGGTCGTGCTTTGTAAGAGAGCATAAAATCAGAGTGCCTTCGTGCATGATCAATACCGAGCAAGGAAGAAAGGGACCAGAGAAAGAGATGATCCAACAAATCATCATCGATGACTCAGATGCAAGCAAGTGTGTGGGAATCGGCGCAGAATTACCAGACGACATCAAAAGAGAATTGATCACCTTCCTACAGCAAAACGTTACAACGTTTGCATGGACAATAAAGGACATGAAGGGCATCAATCCAACCATCACAACTCATGAGCTGAATGTCGACCCGACTTATAAGCCGGTTAAGCAAAAGAGGCGAAAACTCGGCCCCGAAAGAGCTAAGGCGGTTAATGATGAAGTAGAAAAGCTGCTCGAAGCCGGTTCAATTCAGGAAGTCAGATATCCCGACTGGTTAGCCAACCCAGTGGTCGTGAAGAAAAAGAACGGAAAATGGAGGGTGTGCGTCGATTTCACGGATTTGAACAAAGCTTGCCCCAAGGACAGTTTCCCATTGCCGCACATCGACCGACTTGTTGAGGCAACGGCCGGAAACGAATTATTGTCATTCATGGATGCATTCTCCGGGTATAATCAAATCCTCATGAACCCAGATGATAGAGAAAAGACGGCCTTCATCACTGAGCGCGGCACGTATTGTTATAAAGTCATGCCTTTCGGCCTCAAAAACGCCGGCACCACATACCAACGGTTGGTAAACAGGATGTTTGCGGGACAGCTCGGTACGACAATGGAGGTTTATATCGACGACATGTTAGTCAAATCTCTGATAGCCTCCCAGCATGTCGGCCATCTAAAGGAATGTTTCAACATCCTTAACCGGTACGGGATGAAGCTCAACCCAACCAAGTGCACGTTCGGAGTAACGTCAGGAGAGTTCCTTGGCTACGTGGTGACTCAGAGAGGAATAGAAGCTAATCCGAAGCAGATCACGGCCATAATCGACTTACCATCTCCCAGGAACACACGAGAGGTACAACGTCTTACTGGCCGCATTGCCGCCTTGAACAGATTTATATCCCGGTCAACGGATAAATGTCTGCCTTTTTACGAACTCCTACGAGGAAACAAAAGATTCGTATGGGACGATAAGTGTCAGGAAGCATTCATCCAACTCAAAGACTACTTATCGAACCCCCCGATATTGTCTAAACCTGAGAACGGTGAGACATTGTTGCTTTACATCGCCGTCTCAACGACAGCAGTCAGTGGCGTGCTCGTCCGGGAAGATCGAGGGGAACAGAAACCGATCTTCTACGTCAGCAAAACCATGAACGGAGCCGAAACCAGGTATCCTGCAATGGAAAAACTGGCCTTCGCGATCGTCATCTCGGCGCGAAAGCTGCGGCCATATTTCCAGTCACATCCGATTGCCGTATTAAGCAGTCAACCTCTTCGAACAGTTCTTCACAGCCCGGGGCAGTCTGACCGTCTAGCCAAGTGGGCAATAGAGCTAAGCGAGTACGACATCGAGTACAGGAACAGAACAACCGCCAAGTCACAGGTGATAGCTGACTTCCTTGTCGAATTATCACCTGAGTTGGATGTCGGTACAGAGATAGAAGATAAAAATTGGAAATTGTTCGTCGACGGAGCGTCATCCAAAAGAGGAGCCGGGATAGGGATACGTCTCATATCACCAACCGGCGAGATACTAGAGCAGTCGTTCAAACTGGGTTTCACGGCATCCAACAACACGGCTGAGTACGAAGCTTTATTAGCCGGTCTCAGATTAGCCAGAGAAATCGGAGTACGACATCTCATGGCCCATTGTGACTCTATGCTTGTAGCCAACCAGATCAATGGCGACTACGAAGCTAAAAATGAACGAATGGAGGCTTATCGAAAGGCGGCATGGGAATTGACCAGTTCTTTCGAGTTTTTCGACATTGTCCAGATACCAAGGAAAGAAAATGCCCCGGCAGATGCACTCGCATCGCTGGCATCAAATCCTAGCCTCTGCCGACAGATACCGGTAGAAACGATCCACAAACCAAGCATCCCGCCCCCCGAGAGCAATCAAGAAGAACCTGAGGAAGTAATCCAAAGCGGCGAGGATGACATGTGTTGCAACATTCAAGCAAAAAGCACAGATCTCATAGCTGTTCTAACCGACAATAACGAAGACTGGCGACTTCCGATAAGAGCATATCTGACCGAAGGAAAGCTCCCAGAAGACAAATGGGAAGCACGACGACTCAAAGTAAAGAGCGCGCGATACACCATGCATGAAGGTATCCTCTACAAGTATTCTGCCAACAAAATCCTTCTCAGATGCATAAACGGAGACGAAATAAGTCGGGTTCTCGAAGAGACGCATTCTGGAGCATGCGGCAACCACTCTGGAGGCAGGTCTCTCGCCCTTAAGATCAAGCTGAACGGTCACTATTGGCCAACCATGATAACCGACTGCGAGACCTACTCTAACAAGTGCGAAAAGTGTCAGCGACATGCGCCTTTCATACATCGACCGACAGAACTGCTCACGACATCAACCGCAGCTTATCCATTCATGAGATGGGCAATGGATATCGTTGGACCGTTACCATTATCCAACCAAAGACGTTTCTTGCTCATCATGACCGACTACTTCACAAAGTGGGTAGAGGCCAAGGCTTACGTCGCGATCCACGATGTCCAGGTCCAAAACTTCGTTTGGAAATATATAATATGTCGTTTCGGGCTGCCTTACGAAATTGTCACAGACAACGGGTCACAATTCACCTCGAAAGTATTCGAAGGATTCTGCAAAAAGTGGGATATACGTCTCAGCAAGTCGACACCAAGGTATCCTCAGGGGAATGGCCAGGCTGAAGCTACGAATAAAACCATCCTAGCCGGCATCAAAAAGCGCCTTGAAAGCAAAAAAGGGGTTTGGGCAGATGAGTTAGATGGTGTCCTATGGTCGCATAGAACGACACCCCGCAGCGCAACAGGAGCCACCCCATTTTCCTTAGCCTTTGGCGTGGAAGCAATGGTACCAGCAGAAGCTAACATCTATACTCTCCGCCGATCGCTCATGCCGCATCACACCGAAATCAACGAAAAAATGCTGATCCAAGCTCTTGACACCATAGAAGAAGAGCGGGATCGAGCCCTACTCCGAATTCAAAACTACCAACAGCTCGCAGCTCGGTACTACAACCAAAAAGTTAAGGAACGACACTTTCAAGTCGGTGACTATGTCCTCCGAAAAGTTTATGAGAACACTAAGGAGTGGAGAGCAGGCAAACTCGGGACGAAATGGGAAGGACCTTACAAAGTCACGAAAGTAGTCAAGCCGGGAGTCTACGAGCTTGAATCCATGAAAGGCAAAGCTTTACCGCGATCCTGGAACTCGGCGAGTCTGAAAGAATACTTCTAAGACGGCAAGACGCGCAAAAAAAAAAAAAAAAAAAAAAAAAAAAAAAAAAAATAAAGTGTAATATGAACTACGAGTGACTTGATTCTTCTTCGGGAGATACGTAGGCAGCCCTTACCGGCACAGTCACAAATCTAATAAAAACCTTATTTTTCAGATATTACCGTCTTAAAAGACCAGCAAAGCCAAAAGTCAGGTAAGTCCTTTCATTAATATTAGAATATTTGAGTACTCGCAAAAAGCCGAGTATCAACTCGGCCAAAAACCGAGTATCAACTCACAAAAAGCCGAGTATCAACTCGCAAAAAGCCGAGTATCAACTCGCAAAAAGCCGAGTATCAACTCGCAAAAAGCCGAGTATCAAACTCGCAAAAAGCCGAGTATCAACTCGCAAAAAGCCGAGTATCAACTCGCATCATTAGCATCATGCCTCCTGGCCAGGGGCGTGGTCTTCCTTACGCACGAGGTGCACATCGTGGTAAGGAAAAGCCGGGACCCGTCCCGCAAATTCTTCGTGGAAAGGGATAATAGGTAAGACGGGCGTAAAAGACTCGCGCATTCTCCCGCCCTTAGAATGAAGCCGAGCATCTGTAAGTCTCGCAAAACCGCCTTACGGCAAGAGTCGCTAAATCGTTCAAAAAAACGAGATTAGTCCGACTTAGAGTCGCTAAATCATTTAAAGTTCAAAGATAAACTTAAAACGGGATTAGTCCGACTTAGAGTCGCTAAATCGTTTAAAGTTCAAGGACAAACTTAAAACGAGATTAGTCCGACTATTCAAAAGTCCGCTAAATCGTTTAATAGTGTTCAAGCTCGACGACGAGTTTAAAGTACAAATTTAGTTTGACTTTGAGTCACTAAATAAACTGAACTTGTCAAGAAAAGCTTGACACAAATTGGAAATATGTACGCAAGTCGCTAAAACTATATACAGGAACAGGATTAGTCTGACATAGTTAAAGACGATTCCAAAAGCTTAATCGATAGACTGATTCCAATCACTATCAGAGTTTTAAAAGCAAAAACTTAAAGATAATAAATAAAAAGTCATTACAAAGCAGGGACAAATAAAGATATTAAACATCCCCGGCCGATGATTTCCCGAGATCGCCAACCTTTTCAGCACCGCCTTGGTCTTGCGCCTTAGGAACGCCGTCTATAGCGGCGACTTCTGAACGAACGGACTGGACGAGAGTGGCAGGAACCGCTTCCGGAATTACTCCGTGGTTAGTTCCGAATTGGTCAACGTGCTGTGGAATAGGAGGAGGAGAGTCATGAGAACGGTTAAGGAGAGGATGGTGAATGGGCGAGAGCACAAACGTAAGTTCCTCCTTCGTTACAACGCTCATATCATCTAACTCCGCGTTCACCGCAATCTCGTCAGCATCAATTTTGTCCAAAATAGCTTGAGGAACCGACACGCCCTGCCCGCTCAGTGTCACCAAACACTTTTTAAGCCCGGAGATCTGAGCCTGTTTGACTTGGAGCGCAACAGCATCCTCTTGATCTTTGATATAACGCTGGATAAGATCAAAATGAGTCTGTGCCTTTGTCCTGGCAGCGGCCTCAACTCTTTCTCTCTCTTTACGAACAAGGTCAAGACAAGACTTCTGCATCTTCTTTTTATCCGACTGGAAATGAAGAAGATCGCCCTTCGACTTCTCTTCGGTCTGCTTTAACTTACCCTCAAGAACCAAATTCTTCTCCTCCAAAGCCTTCTTCTCTTCTTTAATCTTCTTAATAAGATCGTCCCGCCTGTTGACCGCATCAACCATCTTCTTTGCCGACCAAGAACTCTCCAACGCCACGCGATTAGAAGCCGCGATCATCTGAAAATAGACAAAAATGGTGAGGTCAAGAAACTCAAGGCAGAATTTGATAAGAAAGAGACTTACGGTTGCTTCAGCATGTTTTAGTTTAACGATAGCGTCCGAATGAGGCAGCTCCTCCAAAATTGGCCAGTCCGATTCGTTTCCTCGGATACATGTCAGCATGTCAAAACAGGCTCGAGGGTTGTTGATCAAAGGAACCTCGCTTGCGTACTGGTAAGCAAAATTGTGAATGGATGGGCGGACTTCCCCCTCTTTCACTTCGCGCCTTGGTCGCACCAAGACGAGTTCCTTGTTGGAAACAAAAGATTTTGATCCACCGGACGAATCAGGAACGGTCCCCTCAAACTTGTAGAAACGCTTCCACGGATCTTTCTGCTTGACGGGTTCTCCAAGAGCCGCCGCCTCGGTAGAAACCTCTTCAGCCGACTTATTCGTTCTGGACGTCTTCCTCGCCGACTTCTCCTGAGCCGGTTTATCATCTGCCGGCCTCTTCTTCGACGGAACTTTAGGTGGAAGATCGGGGGGGTTTGCAGCATGAGCATTCGACTTCTCGCCAATCTTGGAAGATTGGCTACTATCTTGAAGAAGCGAAGGCGGATCTTTATCGATCGACTTCTTTGCAGAAGAAGAAGGAATGGATGAAATCTCCTTAGAGTAATCCACGGAATCAATTCTCTTAACTTTGCCCATCCTTCTTGGCTTGACGAGTTCTTCAGGGGTAACTTTCACTTTAGTATCCCACTTGGCTGCATTGACGAAAGAGAAATCAGAGTGGGATAAAGAAAAAGGGTATCATAAACACGGCGAACGAACCTTCGGAGATCCGCGGAAGGAATTTGTTAATACGCTCACGGGTAAGATCCGACCACTTGCGTAGACCAAGAGCCTGAATCTGCTCAAGGATAGGGAAGTAATTGTCGGGATACGGCTTCAGGAAGGGATGATGCACTACAAAGACAAAAAAGAATTTGAGTAAATTGTCACGTTCAAAAATTAACAAATTTGGGACGACATCTACCATAGTCCGTGTTCCAAGACGTCCTGATGAGTTCTCGGTGTTCATCGGGAACGACTAGAGAGGACAATTCGACAAAGAAGTAGGATCTCTGCCAGTTATTGATTTTGTTGGGCGCATCAGTTAGAACGCGATTGCCGCTTTTGAACCTGACCGCAAAACATCCCGGATTTGTAGCTTTCATACGATTAATCGACGTCATTTCTTCAAATATTTGCGCGGTTATCGTGAGACCAGCCTCAGCCCCTAACACAAGAAGACCGACCATATGGCGAACCGCAACGGCTGAGAGCTGGGAAATGGCGATCTCGCGACGATGGCAATACGAGATCAGCAAGTCGGGAAGAGGAAACCAACAACGGCTGCCCCCGGTATCAGTGTTGATGAAGTATGACTCGTAGAGAGTCATGTATCCTGGAGGAGGACTCCAAGGACGATCGAGCGGAAAAGGGATAACGACTCTGATCCCCGGATTTGCTCCGCAGTCTCGAAGCACAGACCGCACCGAAGCCGCATTTGACTTGGTCCCTAGAATGTTGCTGAAAGTCGCGTAAGGATCGACCGACGGTACGGGAAAAGCGTTGTCTCCGGAAACAATCCGATCAGAGGCAATATCGTCCTCACCATCAGAATCCCGTAACTGAGGTATGGATTGATCATCCCGGCCAGAACTCTCAGCGGCATCAACCTGACGGGACGCCTCGCGACGCTTTCGGATCTCTTCTATCTCAAAATGAGCAGGATGATCTCGCAAGTCGGACGATGTGCCCGAAGATGAAGTGGCAGAAGAAGTAGACCGGCGACTTGGAGAATCATCCGCAGAAGAGACGGAAACAACTTCTTTGTCTTTATTCGTTGAACAACGGATCAAAGACATGGCAAGCGAAGAACAAGCAAGAACACAAAAAAAAAACAAGGGTTCGATCTAAAAAGCTAGAGAACCTAGAACGAAGCAGCGGCGGAGCGATAATCGGAAAAATAAATATCGAGAGAGAGGATTACCTTCCAAACTTCTTCTCTTGAATGAAATGAAGAGTAAGAAGCAAAGAGAGAATGCTACTTATAATGAAAATGACGGCGCACGACTCGAGGCACACCACTACCAAGACGACGATTCATTTTTCGTACCTAACCGGTGATTAGACCAAAAATCAATCCTGGTTTGGCTAAACTAACCGACAAATTCGAATCAGTCTACAACAGGATTGGACGGATCGGCCCAAAGAAAATATGGGCCTCAAAGAAAAAAAAATTCGCGAGATAACGGATCTTGGGCCTACACCAAATCATCTCTTAGACCATAAGTTAACTTCTCGTAATGACGACTTAAGTTTAAATCGCCACACTGGGGGGGGGGGGCTTATTGTTGGAGTCAAGTTTAGCACTTTCCTTAAAAGGCCTATTCATGAGTTTAGGGCAGCCTAGAATGGAAAGTCGGTAAAGGCCCAAGACGGTAAAACTTATGTTAAACCGGACTCGGGGAAACCGGCTTTGATTAGGGTTTGGAATGTGTTAAATCGAGAAGGACGAAGGCGCCGCTCAAACGACATCGATAATATGGAAATATTCCATATCTCGGTAAAAACGGGATATTAGGAAATATTCGTAATTATCTTTTAGTTTCCTTATTTGTAAACCGACTTGTAACCCTATAAAAGGGAACCTGATTGATCAATAAGATACACGCTTTTCTTAATATTCAGAGCCAGAGAGATTTAGAGCCGACTTTGACCTAATTCCTCTCCGGCGACTTGCATAGTTTTCTTTACCGGCTTCCATCTCGGAAACACCGGCATAAAACCCTAATTCCCAAATCTCACCGTGTTCTTAAACCTTTCTTTTAGAATCCCTAATTTACAACCCTAAAACTCTTTCTATCTTTGGATAAACCGAGTTGAGATCTTACAGTTTCGTGGGAGTATCCTCTCAGAGTTCCAACAGAAACTTTTTTTTGAATCTCTACCCGAAGAAAGAAGACAGTCATGTTATGTTTATAGCTCCACGATTCGATTTGAAAATTAAATTTAGTGTTTATAATGTTAATGGGCTTACTAGAAAGAATATAAGGAGAGGATAATGCGGCCCATTTAAGCTATTAAAGCTTAAGGTTGTCCCCACATCGGTCAGATGAAACGAAAAGGATGCGTTTATATTGCCACACAGTCAACGTTAAGGTTGTCCCCTCGGGAACATAGTCGGCTCTTCTAACACTCATCACTCTCTCACAAGGATGATCCCTGTGCAGATTCGATGAAGAACATTTTTTGCATTTGTTTACGTGATCGTTTTCTTCTTCTGCATTTGATTTTTTTTTTTTCCTGCATTTTCCGGAACGTGAATTTCCGACTAATATGATTGGAAAATATTCTTCTTTTTGTCAATGATTGGAATATTGAAATTAAACTTGATTTTGGGTTATGCTATATTATGGGTTCATGGCCCAATTGTCCTTTTAGGACCAAACCCAAAATTAAGCCCAAGATCTAGAAGTTTATCTAGAAATACTCTAGAAGGTCTCCACCTCTTTAGTGTTTCTAGATAGTTCTAAGAGATAATTATCTAAGATATTTAGGTAGAAAAATCTAGATATTGTAATATAAAAATTTAGATATTATGGTAGAGAGTTCTAGAGATTTAGGAAATATCTAGTTAAGGAGGTTAGTGTAGAATTATCTAGCTCATTATGTAAGATTCTTATGGAGGGCTATAAATGCCTCCCCACTCCCTCATTTGTAACATGCACAAGAAGTTGAACAAGTGAATAAAAACAAGTTCAAAAAAAAAGAGTGTCCTTCTTCTTAAGTTCTCTAAATTTTTTTTGTGTCTCCAAATTTCTCTAAGTGTTCTTCCATAAATTTCTTCATACTTAGAAGGTTTCTTTCGGGTCTCTCGGGTATTACGGTCTTGGGCTAGTGCTAAGCACTATCGGAGGTTTCTTTACATGGTATCAGAGCCATTCTAATTTGGTTCTTTTCAAGATCGAGATTTAAGAGAGCTTGGGTTTATTCTAAGTATGGAGTCGACGGGTCGTGTTGTTGGATTGGGAATGGAGATCTTAAACCAATCTAATTATCGGTTATGGAAGTCATGTATGGAGTCATACTTGGTGAGTGAGGACTTATGGGAAGTCGTCGGTGGTAGCAGCACAACACCACCACGGGGAAATGCTGCAACCGCGGAAGCGACAAAGGAGTGGATACGGAAGAATGCCAAGGCGGAGTTTGCTTTAAAGAGGTCTATATCCTCGGGAGTATTTGAGCATGTCTCAAGGTGTACATCCGCTAGTTCTATTTGGCAGGCGTTGGATCAATTGTTCAACAAGAAGAACGAGGCTAGACTACAATTGCTAGAGAATGAGCTAGCAAATGCGAAGCAGGGGGAGTCTTCAATCTCAGAGTTCTTCATCAAGGTAAAAAACTTTTGTTCTGAGATTAATACTCTTAATCCGGAAGAATCTATTTCGGAAGCACGGTTGAAGCGGTCTATTATTCGAGGTTTACGCCCTGAGTATACACCGTTCGTGACATCGGTTCAAGGATGGGCTACACAACCTTCCTTGGAGGAGTTTGAAAATTTGCTAGCTTCGCAAGAATCGTTAGCCATGCAAATGGCCGGAGTTAAAGTCAATGATGACTCCGGGAATGCCTTTGTAGCAAGAAGGCACCAAAGTTTCAGAGCCAAACCCAAGGATGGCGGTGCAAAGAATAATGATGGAAGAGAAGGATCTTCCATGGGAGACAAGAAACGATTCAAGTGCTACCGGTGTGGGAAACTTGGGCATTTCAAAAAGGATTGCCGAGTCAAGCTGAAGGAAACAAATATGGTGGAATCAAAAGGTCATGCTGAAGATGAAGAATGGGGAAAATGTTTCATGGTGGAGGCTGCATCTTCAGGTACATCTACAACTAAAAATCTTGGAAGTGATTGGATTGTAGATTCTGGTTGTAGCCATCATATTACCGGAGATGAGAAGTTATTTTCTAGTCTTCAGCATCATGACGGGAAAGAAGCCATTATTACCGCTGATAATTCAATCCACCACGTTGAGAAGGAAGGGACGGTTGTCATTGAAGGAGATGACGGAAGCCCAATTACTCTCAAGAATGTATACCATGTTCCTGGAGTAAAGAAGAATCTTCTCTCTGTGGTAAATGCGGTGGACTCAGGTAACTACGTTTTATTTGGCCCAAGAGATGTCAAATTCTTGAAGAATATTAAAGAATTAAAGGCGGACGTGGTTCACACCGGAGCACGAGTTAAAGATCTATACGTTCTATCAGCCTCTAACTCGTATGTTGAGAAGATGAGCACCAATGATAATGCCTTCATATGGCATGCTAGGCTTGGTCATATAAATATGACTAAGCTCAAGGTCATGGTGAATAAAGATTTAGTTAATGGGCTCCCGAAGTTGAAGATTCAAGATGACGGAAAACTTTGTGAAGGTTGTCAGTATGGAAAATCACACAGACTTCCATTTGACAATTCTACCTCACGATGCGATGCTCCTTTGGAGAGGATCCATAGCGATTTGATGGGTCCGACAAGAACATCCTCCTATTCCGGGTTTCGTTACATGCTGTTGTTCGTTGATGATTTCTCACGGTACACCTGGGTATACTTCGTGAAGGAAAAGTCCGAGGTATTTTCAAGGTTTCAGGAATTCAAGGTCACCGTGGAAGGAGAGTTAGGTAGGAAGATCAAGACTCTAAGGACGGATAATGGAGGGGAGTTTATGTCAAAGGAGTTTCTCTCTTTTTGCCAAAAGCATGGTATAAAGAGAGAATTTACATGTCCATATACACCTCAACAAAATGGAGTAGCGGAAAGGAAGATCAGACATCTAAGTGAGACATGCAGAAGTTGGCTACATGACAAGAACTTGCCTAAAGCTTTATGGGCGGAAGGTATGAGATGTGCAACTTATGTCATTAATCGGATGCCACTAAGCCCAAACAATATGAAGTCCCCTTATGAGATGATTCATGGGAAGAAGCCAACGGTAAAACATCTCAGAATATTTGGATCAACCTGCTATGTCCATGTTTTTGACTCTCAAAGGACCAAGCTAGAGGCGAAGGCAAAGAAATGCATCTTTGTTGGTTATGATGAGCAAAGGAAGGGCTGGAGGTGTATGGATCCTGAGACACATAAGTACATTGTGTCTCGTGATGTTGTCTTTGATGAAGTGTCCTCATTTTATGGACCACCTCAAGTCTTGGTTGAGAAAGATGGTGTAAGTTGCTCCAAGGTAGATGAACCAGTTCTCCAAGTCCCAAGTGGAAGTCTTGAAAAGGAGACACAAGGTGAAAGGGGGAGCAATGACCAAGAAGAAGAGGATGAGGAAGATCATGGTTCGATGGCTAATCAACGGCCTAAAAGGATCATTGTTAGGCCTGCTCGGTTCAGGGATGACAGGTTTGTCACTACTTACTCATGCTACTTTGCAGCTCCATTAGATGAAGAAGAACCATCATCTTATGATGAAGCAAAAGGTGTGACCGAATGGGAGACTGCAATGAATGAAGAGATGAATGCTCTCATGAAGAATGAAACTTGGGATTTGGTTCCAAAACCCAAGGATGTCCAACCCGTTTCATGCAAATGGATGTATCGAATTAAGCGGAAGACATGTGGGTGCATTGACAGATTTAAAGCAAAGTTGGTTGCACACGGATTCTCTCAGAAGTATCAAAAGGTCAGTTCGAATTACTATGATCGAAGCTCGGAATGGTTGACAAAATCAAGTTTAAGGGGGAGTATTGAAATTAAACTTGATTTTGGGTTATGCTATATTATGGGTTCATGGCCCAATTGTCCTTTTAGGACCAAACCCAAAATTAAGCCCAAGATCTAGAAGTTTATCTAGAAATACTCTAGAAGGTCTCCACCTCCTTAGTGTTTCTAGATAGTTCTAAGAGATAATTATCTAAGATATTTAGGTAGAAAAATCTAGATATTGTAATATAAAAATTTAGATATTATGGTAGAGAGTTCTAGAGATTTAGGAAATATCTAGTTAAGGAGGTTAGTGTAGAATTATCTAGCTCATTATGTAAGATTCTTATGGAGGGCTATAAATACCTCCCCACTCCCTCATTTGTAACATGCACAAGAAGTTGAACAAGTGAATAAAAACAAGTTCAAAAAAAAAGAGTGTCCTTCTTCTTAAGTTCTCTAAATTTGTTTTTTGTCTCCAAATTTCTCTAAGTATTCTTCCATAAATTTCTTCATACTTAGAAGGTTTCTTTCGGGTCTCTCGGGTATTACGGTCTTGGGCTAGTGCTAAGCACTATCGGAGGTTTCTTTACATGGAAAAATATTACAAGCTTCAAAAACTCATAAATTTGGTAGGGTTTTGTCTCATTGGTAATCGAAACTTTTGTCCGTGTATAATCTAGTTTAGTTTACATTCCGAAGAATCTCATTGAACTTGAATCTCGCTTCAGCAATCAGTATGTTCGCTATTACAGTTTACATCCCAAGTCCTTCTCTCTCTAGATTTGTCAAATCAAGGGAGATTTTTTTAGCTTCGTTCCTAATTAAAGTTTAAATCGTTTCCTGTTTTCATTTCACTGATTTTCTGAGAATCCGTGTTTGATTCGCATGAGGATTTGAATACGCAAGAAAATAAAAATGTCTGCGGATAGATCTTTTGAAGCATGGGATGAGGTTCAGCGACATGGGCAAGATTCAGATTAACCCACCTTCGTTCCATGGCCGCCGAATCATCATCTAAAGGCGAAACTTTTCGATCTCGAGTTCCCGAGTCACCATTTCAGTGTTATTAGGGATTCTAGGTTTGGTATTACCAACCAATCCATCAACTGTGTTGCAGCAATTCTCGATATTGGGAATAAGATTGGTCAAGGTTGTGTTGATTTCGTTGCTGGATTGAACGTAATGGTCCAACAACTCTTCAGAAGATGCCTATAATAAATAATAAAATTAATAATTACTTATTATAAAATTATTATTAAATTATTAAAAATACTGAAATACAAAAAATACCAAAACTTAAAATAAACAATATGAAAAGTACTCAAATTTAAGATAAACAACACAAATAAATATAACACACCAAAATTATAACTTAAAAATCCGGTAAGCCGCTTCTGATTCCTTTAAGATCGCTAAAATATTGTATGAACGAAGTAGATGAAGGATCTCTCTGTTGATTTCGTTGTTGATCACTCCACTTTGTAAAATCCGTGTTTGCTCGGATGGAATATATGCACGAATATTTGGATCTTGTATGGTTATAATTAAACTAAAATCTATTAAGTTTTATTATTTTTATATGATGTAATGTTGTTTTTATTGAATAAATGTTTAATTTAAATAATTTTATAATATAGAAGTTGTAATATTATAATTTATGAAAATTTTACAAAGAATAAATAAATAGGGTTGAATTATAAACTTTATAAATAAAAAGTATTAATAGTAAACAAAAAGATAGAATATACTTAGAATATTTCATTTTTAGAATAGAAAATAGAGTTGTACATTGGATAGAAATCCAACTCTATTTTAGTGTCACACTATTTTAATGTGAAATATAGTGTTTTACATTGGAAATGGTCTTAGCATACATGTTGACGACGTTGGTGACGGCGTGAGGCGAATCATCCAGAGCTTGGAGTTAAGCACATTCTTTTAAAAAATTTAAATGGAATCCCGCCTTATATAGAGTCCCCAAAATTTATAGAAAATTTATGAAAATATAAATGTTTCATATTTTAATTATAAAAAATTATGAAAAATAAAAAAATTATATTAATTGTTAGTGTATGAAATTATATATTTAAAATATTTATTTGTTTTTATCTCTTTTTATATTTTGTTTATACTGTTTTCTTTATTTTGTGTAACTTTTATATAAAAGTTTTGTTAGTAACTTAGTGTAAGAAAAAATTGTAAACAAAAAAAAAATTGAATAGGGTCCGGATATCTCAGCTCCGGCTCTGGAATTATCTAGAACATTTTCTAACCAAACCGTGTAGCTGTCCGCCGGAAACGGCGTCTTTGCAATGTAAATGATACATTACTGTAGCAACATAACATTGTGGAACTCGTATCTCTTGGGATGTTCT
Organism: Orychophragmus violaceus; assembly: GCA_030180135.1. Lineage (NCBI taxonomy): Eukaryota > Viridiplantae > Streptophyta > Magnoliopsida > Brassicales > Brassicaceae > Orychophragmus > Orychophragmus violaceus. Next base: position 84,852,670 of record CM058240.1, on the reverse strand, counting down.
TCGATTTTCCCAGAGACTGTGGAATATAAAGATGCTAAAGCGAAAGGATTTTTTTGAATCAAGAAATAAGACGGTCATGTTATGTTTCTGCCTCCACGATTCGATTTGAAAATTTAAATATATATATGTAATTAAATATAGTGTCTAATCGATAATGTTAATGGACTTACTAGAAAGAATATAAGGAGAGGACTTGTGATAAATCGGCCCATTTAAGCTATAAAAGGCTTAAGGTTGTCCCACATCTGTCAGATGAAACGAAAAGGATGCGTTTATATAGCCACAGAGCCAACGTAATGGTTGTACCTTCGGGAACATAAGTCCGCTCTTCCGACCCTCATTGCACTCTTAAAGGCTCCCTACTCTCACAAGGATGATCCTTGTGCAGAATCGATGAAAAAGATTTTTGGCATTTGTTTACGTGATCGTTTTCTTCTTCTGCATTTCATTGGTAATCAAAACTTTTGTCCGAGTATAATCTAGTTTCGTTCCATGGCTGCCGAATCACCATCGATGGTATATTGGTATTGCAGCAATTCTCGATATTGGGAATAAGATAGATCAAGCTGGTGTTGATTTCGCTGCTGGATTGAACGTGATTGTCCAGCAACTATTCATGAGGATGCCTATACTATACCATTCATGCACGATGATAACAAGCTTGTTGTCCCTGTGGGAAGTGGTACGAGTACAATGAATCATAGGGGTAATGTGAACAAAAAAGATGATTTGGGATTAGCTGCACAACGGTTGAAAGACTCAAGGTTTTCTAAGGCAGATGATGTTGTTTCTGTTTGCTTGGAAGATCAAAAGGACTTGTTTTTTACCCATTTTGTGGCTTCATGTTGATTTGATCTATATAAGTGTATTGCCTTAAGACAGATGATGTTGTTTCTGTATTTCACTTGATTGATCTATAAATGTCTTGCCTTCAAGCTTTTTTTTTTCTTTGGTAAAATCTTGCCTTCAAGCTTGACATAATTATAGGGATGTCTAGATTTGATTTTGAAATGTAGGATAGCTCATAGAAACCAGGTTACCTAAAGATGAGACTAAAAGTTTGGCAAATAAAGATGCCCGGTTTAATCCTCATTTAGCTAAACTAACATTTACATCTAGTTATGATAGTAGAACAAATGGCATGGAACATTCATTGGCAGCCATAGGAGACCTCTTTAGAGTAGAAGCTTCGAGTTGGGAGTTTTATTGCAAGAGATGGAACTTCGTCTCTCTTTCTTCTTCAGCTTGGACCGCTCCTCTTTCTACGCCATTCAACTCTTCTTTTACCGTTACACTTATCAAAACAACACTTACTCTGGTATTATTGATATGATACGAAGGCATGCTTCATATAAACTTCGCCCACGCCAATGAATGTTATCTCCTTAAAGAATTCTATCCCAAAACTGATGTAATTTTTGTTGCAGAAAGGTATGCATTCACTATGCCCAGCTATATGGTCAAAGCATCGAAGATGGCTTATGATGTCAATGCTCTGTCTCAATCCTTTAGAATATTTGTTTTTACATAATTCATAAACGGGAACAGTAACAGTGTATGTCCTACATTTGGTGGAAGCAATCCCGGGATGAAAGCAGAAGTTAATTCACTCGGTGACTGATGACTTGAAACTGATATGTGGCTAACACACATCCCTCAGCATTTGCCTCTGTATCTGTAAGCAAAACTTCTCCTCTTTTCATGTCTTAAGCCTGAATGTTGCTTCTTACAACTCATGGTGTCTTAACTTAGCTACTCTGTGTTTCTCTATTGAAAACTGCAGTTTGTCGGTCGAAGTGGAATGGCAACAGCGGACGCACGTGGATAGTTGTTAGAGCTGATACTCCTCCTGCAAGTATGGGCCAGCCTTTCCTTCTCTTTCCAGCTTAATGACGCTTTCGAGTTCTGAATTATTGTGATATATACAAGACAAAGAAGAGAGACTTTAGTACAAAGTTTATTTCAATGCATGTGTCTGAAAAGAATGGGTTGTCCCCTTGCAGACTTTTGTATAGTTTTAAGTCATTATTATTATTTCATTAACCCCCACCAAGTTGGTATCTTTATATAAGTCCAGCACATTTACGACTCACTACGTTAAAAGACTACTCAGTTGGTGTTTCTACTTTCTATTTTCAACCAATCTGATGAACGTTAATTTTAAGAAGTAATAAACAATCTCAAACTTATTGATGTTTCTACCCCGCATCTCCATTTTATCTTTATTACTTCAGAGTTGCCATCCCTAACATCACACTTAAGAAATTGAACCATCTTTTAGTATGTTTTTTTGTCTAGCAACTTAACGTTTTGTCGAAAAACCTCTTTACCTCGAAAAACTCCCAAACCACCGGAGGTCGGCCTCTCGCCGGCCGACGAGAATTCCGACCATGAATAAGAAGAAGAGGAAACCCCCGTTTGCTCCTCACCTAGTTTCTCGCTTCGCTCCGCCTCCCTCAGCTGCGTCTGCTTCTGCAAAGCTTCGCGAACAATGTCTTTTTTCCTCCAGATCTGTGGTAGCGAAGGCTAGGAGCTCTGTCTCTTGCCCTCCTGTGCCGCATCCACTTCTCCAAGAGCCCGCTCTCTTGGCTTCCAGCCCGGATTTTCAGCTAGATCTGAGTGACCCCTCCTCGGGAACTGCACAATCTACCCAAGAAACCTCTTCTCAGGACTTGTCTCCTGCTCCGGTAGCTCCCGCTGATGCAGAAGCCCCACTAACCGGGCTTGTCTCACCTGCCTCTCCGACCAAGTCTGGTTCGAGTTCTCCTCTGACTAAGAAATGGTCAAGCTTGTTTGAGGATAATACTTCGCTTCAGAGTATTGGTACTCCCACTACTCATGTATCTGGAGCTCCGTTTATCTTAATCCCTGATGAAACTCTGGATGCTGCGAAGGAAGACTTCAAAGAGTACATCTTTGCGCAGTTCAGTGGCCATCCGCCTCCGATGGGAAGGATCATAGGAGTTGTCAATGCGCTTTGGGCTCGCACAGGCCCACGAATCTTTGTTCATAGGATTGGAGAAGGAAGTTTTCTGCTGCGTGTGGCTAATCCGAGAACCAGAGAAATTCTCTTGAGCAGGAACCTCTGGAACATAGCTGGACATCCCATGTCTGTCTCTCCTTGGAGCCCTGATTTCACGCCAGAGCCAACTCCTATTACCTCTGCTCAGGTGATGGTGGAATTCAGGGGAATTCCTTATTTGCTCTTTCACAAAGAGAGTCTATGTAGAATAGCCTCAGGTGTTGGTGACTCGAAAGCCTTGTCGCCTGAGACGGCACGTCGAGAAACATTTGAGGTGGCAAAAATTGTTGTTGAGGTCGACTTGCAAAAGCCGCTCCCAACTAAGCTTATTTCTGGACTTAGCAATGGGAAGGAATTCGAAGTTTCTGTCTCCTATCCTTGGCTTCCACCTAAATGTGAGGATTGTAGGGTATTTGGGCATGCCACAATGTTCTGTCCTAAAAAGCCTCCGCTGGACTCTCGGACTAAGAGGAAGCCGCAGTCTCGCTCTCGCAGCAGGCCACCAGTTGGAGCAGATGGTGGTCGACGCAGGGGTTCTAGGCATGGAAGGCCCCGTTTCAGATCAAGCTCCAAACCTTCTAAACAGTGGCTTGTAAAGCAGGACACATGTGAGTTGTCGTCCGAAGAGGTGAAGAGCACTGATCTTGCTGGTTCACAAAAGAGTTCAGACATTTTGTTGGAACAACATGGCTATGTGAAGCATGATCCGCCTACCACTGCCTCCGCAGCCCTGCGAGCAGTGTGTTTGGAAAATCCTTTCTTCTTGGTTTCACGCAAGAAGAGTGGCCGTAAGGTCACTAAATCTCAGTAACCATCTTTTAGTATGTTTTTTGTCTGGAATGTAAGGGGGCTCAATAGCCAATCTCGGCAGGATATGACTAAGGCTTGGATTAACATCCATAGGCCATTTTTTGGAGCGTTTACGGAGACGCATATACAACCAAGTAACACTAGCAGAATTGAAGGTGCCATCCCGAGGGGTTGGAAATTTCATGGTAACTTCGGCTCTCATCATACGGCGAGGATTGTAGTAGTGTGGGATCCTCGGGTATCTGTAATTATCTACAACGAGACGGCGCAACAAATCACTTGTGGTATTTTTCTCGCGACTGAGAATGTCAACTTCACGGTCACCTTCGTCTATGGGCTTAATCTGGTAGAGCAGAGGCAAGCTCTATGGTCTGAACTGGCAGATCTAAGTCTCAACACTCCTCTGTCTTCTCACCCGTGGGCAGTTGCAGGAGACTTTAACCAAATTCTTCGTACCTCGCAGTACTCTAAGTACCTTTTGCAGGATGTAGACACTTCCGGTATTGAAGATTTCAACTTAGCAATTCAAGAAGCTAAATTATATGAGGCCCCATCAAAAGGGCTACCTTTCTCTTGGTGGAACAAGCAGGATGACCCTGTGTCGAAGAGGATTGACCATGCCTTAATTAACGAGTTTTGGACGTCTAGCTTTCCGGATGCTTATTCCGAGCTTTTGGACCCACTGCAATCTGATCATTCTCCGATTCTATTCTCCATGCCTTCGCTAAAGCGTGGGGTTGTCAAGCCGTTCCGTTTCTTTACTCATGTGGTGGATCACTCGCAGTACGCATAAGTGGTGGCGGACTCCTGGAAGCCTGAGGTTATCACAGGATCGGCTCAGTTCAAGCTCTTGCGCAGCTTAAAACTCTTGAAGCCAGAGCTAAGGCGTATCAACAAGAACCATTTCAGTGGTATTTCGCTAAGGGTTAAGGAGCAGGAAAGAGTTACTACAGCACTGCAGCGTCAATTGCTAACCTCTCCTAATCAAATTCTGGCGCAAGAGGAGCATCAATCCAGGCAGCGTTGGAATGCATTGCTCAGAGCGGAGGAAAAGTTTTACCGGCAGAGATCGAGAATAAAATGGCTCCATCTAGGGGACAGGAACACGGCTTTCTACCACAAGACGGTAACGCTTAGATTGTCGCAGAATCATATTTACTATCTCAGAGATGAAGTGGGCAGGAAAATTGTGACTAGTGATGAGCTAAAAGTACACGCTGCAGAGTATTACAAGTCCATTTTTGGCTGCACGGACATGCCAGTATCGCCGGTTTCAGTGGATGTTCTAAGGGAACTGCTGCCTTTTCGATGCACTGATCTTCAAGCTGATGCTCTTCAAAGAACAGTCACTGAGGAGGAGATTCTTAAAACTCTGTTTTCCATGCCACGTGATAAATGTCCAGGACCAGACGGCTATCCAGTTGAGTTTTTCATCTCTTCTTGGGCGCTTGTGGGCAAAGATGTGATTGCTGCGGTTCAGGAGTTTTTCAGAAATGGAAGGTTGCTTAAGGACCTAAACACGACCTTCATTTCCCTGATTCCTAAGACTACTGAGGCTTGCTCGTTGGGAGAGTATAGACCTATCAGTTGCTGCAATCTAGTATACAAGATCATCTCTAAAATGCTAGCTAACAGACTGAAGCCAATACTCCTCAAATGCATTTCACCCAACCAAGCTGCGTTCCAAAAAGGCAAAAGCCTAGGTGAAAATGTCTTACTGGCTACTGAGCTTATACGGAAGTATCAAAAGGCAAATTGTGCTAAAGCGGCTATGCTCAAGGTTGATATCCGTAAGGCTTTTGACACAGTATGCTGGGACTTCTTAAACAAGGTACTGGAAGCGCAAAACTTTCCCCCTCTCTTTCGTGAATGGATACGGCAGTGTTACTCTTCCGCCAAATTATCCATTCTAGTAAATGGTGAACCGGCTGGTTACTTTGAAGGAAAGAAAGGCTTGCGCCAAGGAGACCCGATATCCCCATACTTGTTTATAATGGTCATGGAAGCCCTGTCCCGTCTCCTCGATCAGGCAGCCTTAGATGGACACTTTGCTCTCCACCCGCATTGTGAGAATCCGGTAATTACCCATCTTCTATTTGCTGATGACTTGTTGGTATTTTCTGATGGCTCAGCAAGGTCGATGGAAGGTATTAGAGAGGTCCTACAGCGATTCAAAGACATGTCTGGTCTAGATATGAACGCATCTAAGTCGGATATTTTCTTCAGTGGCTACTCAGATTTGGAAGCAGAGGCTCTTAGCAGTGCAATCGGGATCAAATTGGGATCCTTCCCAACGAGATATCTTGGTCTCCCTCTGAGCTCTCAAAGGCTATCATACTCAGTTATGCAGCCTTTCTTGGAGAAAATCACAAAGAAATTGCACTCTTGGACGGCTAAGTATCTCTCTTTTGCGGGTAAAATCAGGCTTGTTGCTTCTGTAATTTATGGAATGGTTAATTTTTGGAGCCAAGTTTATATGCTACCTAAGAGGTTCTATGACAAAGTTGACTCTCTCTGCTCAGCCTTCCTTTGGAAAAATAGTACACATTCAGCTGTGGGGGCAAGAGTTGCTTGGACCGAGATTTGTAAACCTAAAAGTGAAGGCGGTTTGGGGATAAGGCTTCTTGCTGACTTTGAAGTGGTGTTTAGATTGAAGCAGATTTGGAATCTATTTGCTGGAGGAGGATCTTTATGGGTGGCATGGGTTAAGGGCAATGTTTTTAACCGATCGAGCTTCTGGGATACCAGCGACTCTCCTCGTTTCTCGAAGGCTATTCGAAGTATGCTGCAGCTCAAGCCACTGTTAACCCAATTTCTTAAGTGTGATGTTAGGGATGGCAACTCTGCATCTTTTTGGTGGGATAACTGGACTGATCTAGGGCCCTTGATCAATTATTTGGGTGACAACGGTCCGTCGCGACTAAGGTTAAGATTGAATGCTAAAGTGAGTGATGCAGTAAGGGATGGTTGATGGTTTATGCCGAGTGCAAGATTAGACGCAATTCAATCACTGCAGATACATCTGACTAGTATCGACCCTCCAAATAACTTAAAGGGTGCGGATACTTACCTGTGGCAGGCCCCTTCTGGCTCGTTTCTACCTCGCTTCTCCTCAAAGGGTACTTGGGAGCAGCTGCGGCTTGCTACCCCGACAGTCCGCTGGTCAACTGTTGTCTGGTTCAAAGAAGCGATTCCGAGAGCCTCCTTTATGATGTGGATGATCTTCCTGGCTCGCTTACCTACTCGAGATCGTCTCTTGAGGTGGGGAATGAATGTGCCTTCTCTCTGTCCTCTCTGCTTGGTTGAAGATGAGTCCCACGATCACCTCTTCTTCTCATGCACTTTCTCCTCCGAACTGCTGCATGCTTTCTTACCGCGAGTTGAGCCAGGTATGTCCACTACTCAGCTCGATGAGCTCTTGGATTACTTGTTGCTGCTTGGTCAGTCTATGGGGTCTCAAAAACTGGTCATCCTGAAGCTGCTACTTCAGTCTGTCGCTTACGTGCTTTGGCGTGAGCGTAATGCTCGGATCTTCACCTCTGAGACAACTCCGATCAATGTCCTTAAAGCAAAGGTGGACCGTCAGCTTCGTGACAGACTTCTATCTTTCCCTGCAAAGGATGGGAACCTTTCTCTTCTCGAATGTTACTTTGGTTGTATCTCTCATCCGTTATGAAACATTTTTGTTGCCTCATTCCAGTTAGCGTAAGTTGTATAGGGTAAGCTTTCTTTTTCTTTTCTTTTACGATTGTAACCACTCCTTAGGTTGTAATCCCCCTTTTTTGGTATAAATCTTAACATTAAAACCAAAAAAAAAAAAAAAAGTGTCATGCAAAAAATGAAAAATTTATAAGTGTTTAGTGGATTTGCCCATACGGACGTGGTCGAGTGGTAATTGAATATGAAAGTAGTCAAATGGTAAAAGATAGATCTGGGAATGTGCAACTTCAGTGTTCTCTGGTTTGGTATATAAAAAAATGTTTAGTGGACCAGAGACATTTGCAGTTGGATCGTAGGGTAAATGAAGAACGTTACAAATATATTAATGTGAATCCACTACGTCCATTAATTGATCACCTAATTAGATCTCGTTTTTAGTTTGTTCAAATTTGACGATGTTTGACCCGTAGAAACTACATTTTCTAGAATTTGGGTTATAATGTGATTGCTAAAAAAAAAACATGTGATATTGCCTTGTCTGCTTTCTGATCGGTTTCCTTTTTGCTTGATTTCGATTATGTTGGGTCTGACTGATTCCGATTATCATCGGATATGGGTGTTTCTTTCGGCTCTCCCTTTCGGGAGTCTTCTTGTTTTCCTCCGGCGCTTCTCCGTCCTCGGCTACCGATGCTTTCTTCATCGTCCTTTTCACTCACCTTCCCGGCAGATTAATTTCTTCGCGGCTTCCATCTGCTCTTGGAGGCGGAGCTTTCGGATGGGCAAAGTCCGGGCCACTACTGTGGTTTCGTGTGGCAGCGGAGCTCCCTCGGTTCTGGTGTGGTTCGATGGTGATTGGAGCGGTGCACTTTTCTCGGTGGTCGGTTCCGGCGAGCATCCTTCCAGTGGCCGGAGTCTGCATGTCGGCGGTCTCTGTGGTTGTACACGTGGGCATTCATCCGACACATGGCTCATGTTCTTATCCTGCATCTGGGCATGTATGTTTAGCCCATTTCTTCCTCTTGGGTCCTGTTTGTGATGTTGGTTTGGGCCTTTTTAATAAATGTTAGTGTTAAAAAAAAAAAAAAAACATGGAACGATTTTCAAAAGGGAAAATGGTCACAATAATCCTCAACTTTCAAATTTCGGCCATTTAAAGTTTGAACTATCGATTAGGCCATTTTAAGCATAAAGTTTTGGTTGACTGTTTGAAATAATACTAAACTTTCGTTGACCAGGCCAAATTAGGCACGACGTTAAGTCGTTTAACGGAGAGATTTTACGGTGTTAATCAAACGTTAATGGAATTCCGTTAGTCATAAAACGATGTCGTTTTGACTAATATAAAAATGGAAAAGGTCATAATAATCCCGAACTTTTAAATTTCGGCCATTTAAAGCTCCAACTTTCGAATTTCGGCCAATAAAAGCATTTAACTCTTTAATTTCAATAGCCAATGCATTGGTTCGACTCTTAAACCCTTTATTTTAATATCTTTCATAACAATGACATGTATGCCTCTCCCTTGCACATCTTGAAGCTCTTCCACATTCAACTTCATCGCTAAAACATCTGCTTTGGCATTGCAAGTACGGCCACACCTTAAAACAAAGTATTCAAGAAAACAAACCAAACCCAATCAAAGCATGAAATATCCATATTCATTTTTTATGACCTTTAAATTTGTTTTAGTGTTTACGATATCTTGAGGTTTCTTTGAACTTTCAGATAAAGCAGTTTGTTTGTGGAAACAATGACAATTCTAAAAAAGTACGTCCTAAGGTTGTTCATGTCGATCAACTACATAACATCAAACGTAATCGATCGAAACAATGGGAGAATAGTGACACAGCTTAAGTCGTAGAGCACGCGGTCAAGAACTCACTTTAGTATGGCCATACTTGCAATGCCAAGACAGCAACTATTGTAGGAGAGGTTTTAGCGATAAAGCTGAAAGTGGAAAGGCTTCAAGATGTGCAAAGGAGAGGCATACATGCCGATGTTATGAAAAAGATTAAAAAGAAAGGTTTAAGAGTCGAACCAAGGCATAAGCTATTGAAATTAAAAAGTTAAATGCTTTTAATGGCCGAAATTCGAAAGTTGGAGCTTTAAATGGCCGAAATTTAAAAGTTCGGGATTATTATGACCTTTTCTCATTTTTATATTAGTCAAAACGGCGTCGTTTTGTGACTAACGGAATCCCATTAGCGTTTGATTAACACCGTAAAGTCTCTCCGTTAAATGACTTAACGTCGTGCCTAATTTGGCCTGATCAACGAAAGTTTAGTATTATTTCAGACAGTCAACCAAAACTCTGTGCTTAAAATGGCCTACTCGATAATTCAAGTTTTAAATGGCCGAAATTTGAAAGTTGAGGATTATTGTGACCATTTTCCCATTTTCAAAATTCGTGAACAATATTATAAAATCAATTAATTGTTAGGTTAGAAAAGGTATCACTTCTTTATATAATTGAATAAAGGTCCCACCCTGATATGAATGACTTTAAAAACTTTGAGAATTGTCTTGGACGACTTTTCATAATTGTTATTATTTAATCAGAATTTAATCTGTCAAGAGTCCAATAAGAGTGGCTATGACTCTTGTTTTCGAGATTCTTTCTTCGATCAAAAGGTAAAATGTTTGGTTAAATGAATTATTGTTGATGTGTTTTTTCTTGTCGACGTCATTGTGATCGTTAGGTAGTATAGACGCAAAAATAAAATTGATTGGAAAACGTGCCACACTGTATGTATTGTATAAATTGACATGATCCACGAAAAATTAAGGGATTTTACGTGCATGCATTCATGGAAATGATGGTATAACTTTATATATAATGATAGAACTTTGGTTCACATATTGGGACACTGATCATGACTCAAAAGCAAAAAAGAAAGAAACAATGGCGACCGCTATTTCTTTAATTATTTGCGAGAAAATATCAATATTGATTTTTTTTTTCTAAAAATAAATCTCAATATTAATTTTACAGACAAAAATGGATAAAAGCTGTCTGCAGCATGCGACTCGCTGCGTTTTCACTAACCTTCTTGTAATGTGACTTTTTTTTTATCAAGTACGTTTTTTAATCTAAGGTTTTCATTGGTAACCAGAATAGTGGAATTATGTTTAAAACGCAATTCTGCAAGTTTTGTGTTTAAATGCAATTCCGTCATTCCGCTTGTTACCAATCAAAAATATTAAAAACTCAATTTCACAAATAATTCACCTAAAGGTCATTTTTTGCTTAATGAAATTTTTTTTTTATAGTTTTAAAAAATGAAAACGCAGATTCTGTGTTTTCGCGTTTTTTCTTTTATTCCGTCAGTTTTTATAATTGACAAAATTCTTGTGGAATCGTATTTTTAAACGCAATTCCGCCATTCCGCAACTTACCAAATCAAAGCCTAACTACACCGTTTGTTGTTTTATAGAATTCTAAAATAAATAAAAAATAATTTATAAGTACAAAATTCGATCTTATGTTTTATGTTTTAGCACTTTTAGCAAATATGTCAGTACTTGTTTATCATTATGACTTATGTGGACTAAATAAAAATAGAAAAATCATTTTCTAATAATAGTGACGATATCTAAATTTAAAATAAAGCTCAGCTAGTCCACTTATTTTATGAGGATTATACAGTTGGTTTTGATTCTAACACTGAAAATACCTTTGTCAAAAAGATTCTCTATATCTCAAATGAAACCGTTTAATTTGGCATAAAGTGGGGTGATAGACTTCTCATACACCCTTTCTCCCATGCTAGGATCCAATACATATTATTTCGTAGATGCTATCCTAATCCATTAACAATATCGTGATCAACTCATGAGATATCAAACTGGTATCTAGAGATAGACGAGTCTCAGGAGAATGTTCTGTTAAAATCTGTTGTAGAGAGATATCCATATTCATATTATTTATGGTTTAATCTTTCAGTTTTTCGCTTCAACAATGACGTATTGAAAGGTGTGTTTTGGTGATCTATTGATGCTATTGAAAACTTTATTATTCTTTTTTTCTATATATATATTATATGATAAAATAGTTAATTTTTGTAGCACATATAAACCAATTTCTTTTGTTTTCTAAATTTTTTATGATTCGGTAAATAAATAGATGTACTCGAGAACAATCTAAAGGGTATAATTTTTGTAATGTGAGTCATCCATTTATTTGTAATGTTATAAGAGTCTCATGTTAAATGTTTTGATGATATCACACACGATTCACTTATACAGTGCCATAAATCAATTGATTTATCTGTAAGTGGAGCTGTTTTCTTTTCCTTTCTTTTCAGCAAATTACAAAATACAACATTAAATTTGAATGGCGACAAAACAATGATACATAGCAGAACTAGATTTGAATACATTCATTCACATGAAACATCTGAATTAGAATTCCGTTTTAAATAAGTGTTTCTAAATTATAAAATTTATTTATATATATATATTAATTTATAAAAATATATATTTTATATGTTTATTATAAAATCATATAATATTTAGATAATATATAATAAACAAAATTATTTAATTTGTAAGTGAATATACTTATATTTTAAAGTTTTTATTTTTATTTTTATTATGCTTATATTCTTTTTTGTATAATTTGTTACATATCGTTTTATTAATATTTTTTAAATGAAACCCCAAATATTTCAGGTCAACAAGATGAACCTATCAAACATAGACAAAATAATCAGTAGTACCATCTATATCCTTTACTGTAACAATGATAATATGATATCATTGGGTGAAAACTAGACACATAAATCTTTATAAAAAAACAGTAATTTAGTTTCTAAATTGCTAGAGAGGAAAACAATATTAAAATCCATCTGAAAGCTTCCATATAAGGGAAAACGAGCTATTTTCACATGAGAACTATATATATAACATCGGATCCACATCGAAGTATTGCCTCGATCTATATAGTCACGATAACTATAATCTGATGATAATTTCACCCGAATTAATAGTTCGAAATCTAATTGCCCATAAAGTCAGATTTTTGTTGGTTTTCATGCGAAACCGTGACCTAGCCTTCAAACCAGTTAAACCAAACCGGTATACCCGACACAAAATGAAATTATAACCCGACCCGACTCTAAAAATCCGACCTAAAACCCGCCATAAAACCTTGTCGATATGTCGTTCTCTTTCTTCGCCAAATCTAATTTTTTTTTAAATTTACATAACACTAAATCCCCAATTTGAAGATAGGGATGTCTGGAGCTTCTAGCCACATTTCTAACAACTCAAATTGAGCAGGCAGTAGTCGGTGTAGAAGTGGAAGGTTCATTGGCTTGCCTAAGAAGTGTTGGTATGGAGAACAAATCGTTTCTTTGATGTCTAATTCCGAGCATAATCCTTACTGGAGATACTTCCGTTGCTCTTTTGCAATTGTTCATAAGGTAATATGAAAGAATTTATGCTCCATTCTTTTGATGATTTGCTGTCGCTATGATGTAACCGAATTGAAGATTGTGAGAATTTGGTTTTTGTAGCTTGTAAATGATAACCACATATTTAAGTGAGTTGATGAAGCACTTTTGAACGAGGTTGAGACATTGCAATTCAAAACTGTGAAGCTAGAGCAAGATTTGAAAGATATTGCAAGAGAGTGGGAGGTGTTTGAGAAGATGGTGTTTGATACTGTTGAAAAGAAGCTTGAGATTGAGATATTTCACAGAGTTGAAGAGACATTGACAGAGGCGCATTATGGGATGAAAAAGATGATGATTCTTCTGGTTTTTGTTTGTTTGATGGTTGTTGGTCTCATGGCCCTTGTACTTTAAAGAATATGATGTAATCAGATCTTATGGTTTCATGTCGTTTATTTTCTTTGCTTAGTGTTATTATGTTGGGTCTGTAAAACAATATTGTGTTGTGTTTATGTGACCGTTTGGTTGTTTCGACAATACCATAGGTTCCGACAAAGAGCATAGGACAAAAGTTTGAGTATTACATTAAAAAGCAACCGCCACCAAGTTTGAATACACTTAAATAAAGAGTGTAGGACAAAAATCTTGCTAAGTAAATCTAACAATACCATAGGGTTCCAATAAAAACCTGCTAATAATGACATATTACATTAAAAAACACCAAGTCCTTTTCATGCTTAGTTTCCTGTCTCCTCTTGAATGAGATTGGTTTGAGATGCCTCAACTTCAATCTCATGTCCTTGTGAAGCCTTAAAAACAGCCACAACAACACCATTAAATGACTAACAACAAACAAACAAATTACATTATAAGGTCAGCTTACAAACCTGAGTAGAGTTCTTTTTATGAAAACGCGAGTTATGATCAGCAACACCGCATATACCACAATGCATACGCTTTTCTGCTTTGGTTGCTTCTTGGTTGGAGACTCATTCACACCCTTTTTCTTGTCTTGTCTGCTTTAGTAACCTTTTTCTCACTCGGTTGAGCATGTTCAGGTGGAACATGGACGTCTGGAGCACTAGTCTGAGGCCAAAACGGAGCGCCTCTCACATGTACACGTCCTTCTACGTAGTTCCTCTTCCATGTCGATGTGCGAAACCAGTGACAGGCGAAATCTTCAGGTCTCAACTTCTTAGAAAGCATTACACCGTAAGAATGCTCGCATGGAATTCCACAAATCTGAAACTTCAAGCATGTGCAAGTCCTCTTATCTAAATTGACACGGTAAACACACCCACTTATTCTTCCTCAAAGTCACGTTTGTGCTTCTTGTCACTTTACACACTGAAGTTTTCTTGTGTTCTCCAGACAAGAACTTACTAACGTAAGGAGTGCACGAACCCTCCTTGAATGCGATACCATTGAAGAACACTTGATCCTTAAACAATCTTCCATCACCTCGGGTTGTATAACGCCTCACTCTTGGTTGCTTCCTAGTACCTTTCTCTACATCTTCTTCTTCACTCTCGGGGTACTGGTCATGGCGGATTGGAGGCTCATCTCGAAAATCTTGTATCATCTGCTCGATTCAACAACATCTCGATATGCTTCTTCCTCGTCGAAATCACCTTCTCCACACTGCGGTCGAACGATTAAAGACATGATAGAGCTCCTGCGATTTCAATCTCGTCTTCCCAGAGGCTCAATTTTGGATTCTCCACAGGAAATTTCGAGATTAGAAATTAGGGTTTGCGAGTTTGGGGGTTTTTTCGGGATGGGTAAAGGTAAAACAACTCGGGTCTAGATTTTTAAAGCTAGACGGGTTATAATCCGTCTTTAATCAAACCTAAACGGGTCTGAGATTGGTTAAAAATTGGTTTAAGGGTTTCTCAAAAACAGTAAACAAAACAAAAATATGATCTATGTGGTTTTAAGTTTCGATCTTTTAATCTGTGGGAGAGTAGCTATTTAACTTTAGACTTGTGTGGAAATTAGTATTTAACTATTTTATCGTGGTTATATAGATCGAAGCAATACTTCGGTATGAATTTGATGCTATATATATAGTTCTCATGTTGAAACAGCTCATTTACCTTCCATATAAAGAAAAAACATTTGAGCCCATGCAACAAACATATTATAAAACTATGACTACACCTAATCATCATGTAAAATGACACCATCAAACACCTCGTCTCTTGAAAATTGTACGAAATAAATCTTATTTTGTTTTAGAATCATTTTTTGTTCCTTAACCACACTAAAAATATATATTTATATTTTGTACTTCTAATTTGATTTTTTTTTTTTGATCAAAGTACTTCTAATTTGATTTCTTTCAATAGTTGTACACAAATGAATTTTTAAGACTAGCTGGGTGGTTGAGAATAAATCCGTTTAAGATGTAGTTCTAGGCAAATTTTTTGTGAGTCTATAATTTTCGGTTCCTTAGTCAACCGATTAACCATAATTTTGTTCCGGCCTATAGATATAGCCTACTGACATATGTCAAAAATGCAATTTTGTTCATTTTTTTGGGTTGAAACTTTTTTTATAATAGTTAAGAAAATCTAAAATATAAAAAATATTTTTATTGTTTTGTCTTTGTAATAAAGACATTTGCCGGAATTAAAAGATAATATCTACACTAAGATGAATCATTGAATTATTATGATGCGCAAACAACTCGCTGTCCCCCTTTGTTTTTCTCAACCTGTGGCCCATTTGTTTATTATGCAAGTAGCAAATTTAAATCCTATCCCATTTAAAATAATAATTATAGATAAAAGCAAAAAAATAAAAATTGATATAAATCTTATTTTAATAATGTTGACTGACTTGATCATCTCTCTCTCTTCATTTCTCAAATGTCTTCGCGAGTCTCCTTCCCAATCCGTCACATAAACAACCAAACAAACCTCTTATTCTCCACTCTCATCGCATCTCCTCACAGAAGAACAAATTACAACACACCAATCTGAAAAAGAGAGAAAGAAAAATTATCGATTTAGCAATTCAGATCTTCGAAAAACAATTTCTAATAATGTCGTTAAATCAGCGACTTATCTTCATCCTCGTCTCTCTCGTTCTCTCCGGCTTCTTCGCATCCTCTCAAACCTTACCAAAAGAAGAAGGTATATATACATATAATTATATGTCGGTGTCTATATGGTTGAGTCAAGTGTATGATGATATCAGTTCTCTGTAAATTTTCGTAGTGGATGCTTTAAGAGCCGTAGCGGCGGCGTTGAAGAAGACTAATTGGAATTTTAGTGTGAATCCATGCGACACCACTTCATCTGATGGAGGTTGGAGAAATCTTAACGCCGGCAAAGGATTTGAAGACGCCGTTACTTGTAACTGCTCCACCGTTTGCCACGTCACCAGCATGTACGTTCCTCCCCTCTACACATAAAAAAATCTTATCTTTATTATATTTATTAGTAATTTTTTTACCAAAACAAATTACTAATAATTTTTTCTTTATAAAAGTTATTGATATTATTGAACTTATTATTGACGAAAAAAAAATCTGTTTTTATAAACGTTTCATACTAATGTTAATATAAAAATATTTTATTGGTAGTTGTTTGAAAAAAATAGACTTGATCTCATTTTCCAAAGCCAACAGTTCACTTTATTTAATAAAAGTAGGTTTAGTACTTTAATTGGCTGGATAGACAAATCTATTGACGCAGTCGCTGTTGACCTTTTGGACGCGTCCGTGAATCTAACAACTTTTTTTTTCTTTTTTCTGCCCATAACTTTTTTTTTAATTATTCCATTTTACTTTGGTGCTGAAATGCTATTGGGCTGGAAACATAATGGGCCTATAATGTGCAAACTTTTTTTTTTGAAAGCCAATATATATTTTTTTTTTTTGTGAAACAGAATTCTCAAGGCACAAAACCTGCAAGGATCTCTTCCTAAAGAGTTGGTGGGTCTTCCTTTTCTGCAAGAGATGTAAGAAGCTGAATAGCAGCAAAATATTAGCCCATTATTACAATATCTGCCACTGCTGGTATCTTTTTCATTAACGAACTTAACTGTCACATTCTTCTTTCTCTTGCAGTGATCTGACTAGAAACTATCTCAACGGTTCCATTCCTCCCGAATGGGGATCCTTGCCACTTGTAAACGTGTATGTACAATGCGTATCTCTGTTCATATACACCTTTTTATGAAAATTTATGTATAGATTGATGGAGTAAATTTGTTGGATTAATGAAAATGCAGCTCACTACTTGGAAACCGGATAACTGGTACTATCCCAAAAGAGATTGGTAACATTACAACCCTTACGAGCCTGTGAGTACACTTCTTTGATCTCTCTTTTCTCAACAATGTTTCAGATGATTCTTACTTCAGTGATAATATCTGATTCGGTTCTTTTTGTTTTCTGGAACATTTGTGTTTTTTTTTCTTTAGTGTCTTGGAATACAACCAGATCACAGGGGAGTTACCTCCAGAGCTCGGCAATCTTAAGAACATTCAAAGACTGTAAGAATCTTTGTCCAACTTCTTTTAAAAAATGTCTCTTTTTGTAACAATACTAGTGTTGAGACTCTGTTTTCTCTTTGCAGGTTTGTTAGCTCGAACTACTTGAGTGGGGACATCCCAGATACATTTTCCAAACTTACTGCGTTGACTGATTTGTAAGTATCCCTATGCTTTTCTTTTGATCAGGGAACATATGTTTTACTGGAGATACTAACCTTCTTTTTTTTTTTTTGTGGTAACGTATATTGTTCTCTTGATTTATAGCCGTATAAGTGACAACCAGTTCACTGGTACTATACCAGATTTCATCCAGAACTGGACAGAACTTGATAAATTGTAAGCAATCCTTTCAGCCTAATCAGTTTTTTTTCTCCGCCTTTTGCAATATAAGTGTTTGTTACTTTTTTTTTTTTTTTTTTTGTCTTCCAGTGTTTGTTACTTATAAACGAGTGCAATGTTGTTTTTCTGCATGAATCAGGATTAGTCAAGCAAGTGGTTTAGTCGGACCGATTCCTAGTGCCATTGGTCCTCTTAGAAAGTTAACAGACTTGTAAGTACACCAACTTCATGTGTAGAACTAGCTGTTGTATGTTGTTGGCCTTTCGTGGACTTACTATCAGTGTTATTTATTGTTTCTTTTCCAAATTTGAAACTTTTGTAGGAGAATCAGTGACTTGCGCGGACCCGGATCTCCAGTTCCGCCATTACAGAACATGACAGAGATAAGGACATTGTGAGTTTGAGCCTTAGACTAGACGAATTTAATAACGGTCTCTCTTCCAGTCCTCAGTGAGCTTAACTTCTTCGATTTCCACGCGCTGTTCGTTGCAGAATTATCAGGAACTGCAATCTTACAGGAGAGTTACCTGCGTATCTTGGACAGAGAACATCGTTAAAACTCTTGTTAGTAAACCCTTTGTTTCTTGGCAAGCATAAAAATTGATCTTTTTTAATGAAAAAGGACTGACATTGTGAGACTCGTCGTGCAGAGATCTTAGCTTTAACAAACTAAGTGGACCAATCCCGGTAACATATAGCGCTCTTTCTGATGTAGATAACATGTATGATGCTCTTCTCTTCTCTCTTTTTTTTTTCTTTTGTTTTGTTAAAAGCTTTTCTGTGTATGACAGTTTTTTGGTTTTCTGAGTTTCAGATTTCTTACAAGTAACATGTTAAACGGGGAAGTACCAAGTTGGATGGTAGACAAAGGAGACAATGTGTGAGTTTTCTTCAGTGATATATATATATAACACAGACGAGTAACACTTTGTTTGGTTACTTACAATTCTTTATATCCTATATTAATTGCAGTGATCTTACTTTCAATAACTTCTCCAATGATCCAAGAACTGCGGATTGTGAGAAGAATGCTGTGTAAGAAGAACACTAAAAGTTCGAACTTCTTGTGCCTTCAAATTCTCTATAAATCTTAACAGTTTCTTGTTTTTTTTTTTTTTTTTTTTTTTCTATTCGCAGGAATATGTTTTCAAGCACAAGCCCTTTAGTGGCAAATAACTAGTAAGGTTTTTTTTCCTTCTTCTCATAACTTATAAAAGCTATCGTTCTGACATATTGATATTATGTTGTTATGTTTTGCTACAGCTCAACCGTTTCGTGTCTGAGTAGCTTTACCTGTCCGAAAAGTAAGTCTTTGGAAGCTATATATACAAAAAAAACATATCGCTAAATATCTTGCAGCGCATCTGATTTATCTTTTCTCAGCTTTCTATGGCCTTCATATAAACTGTGGTGGTAATGAGGTAACAATCAATGAGACTAAGTATGATGCTGATCAATTTGATAGACCAGCCTTCTATAATAGTAGAAACGGTTGGGTTTCTAGCAACACGGGGAACTTCCCGGATGATGATCGGTCTCCAAAAGGAGTAACCTTTGGGACAAATACCTCAGAGCTTAAGATAGCAGATCCTAGGCTTTATACACATGCCCGTCTCTCGACCATCTCCCTCACTTACTACGCGTTTTGTCTTGGAGAAGGAAACTACACGGTTAATCTTCATTTCGCTGAAATTACCTTCTGGGACAACAACACGTATAACAGTTTGGGAAGACGATTCTTTGACATATACGTTCAGGTAACCTGCCTAAAACTAATGTTTGAAAATATTGTAATGCTTTAAATCAACTGGCTTGTGTTGTGATGTGCAGGGTAGACGTGTGGCTAAGGATTTCGATATCGTAGATGAGGCAAAAGGTGCTGGAAGAGTTGTGGTTAAGAGCTACCCTGTCGTGATTACAGATGGGAAACTGGAAATAAGATTGTTTTGGGCTGGTAAAGGAACTCAAGCTATTCCTCAAAGAGGTGTATATGGTTCTCTCATATCGGCTGTATCGGTAGATCCAAGTAAGCTTTGCTAAACTTGAAACTATCTAGAGATCTCACCATTAATTTGTTGTTGTCTCTTTACTTAATCTCCCATGATCTTGCTATAGATTTCATTCCACCAAAAGAAGCTGGCACGGGAACTGATGGTGGTGGAAGCTCTATTGGCACAATAGTTGGTGCTGTGGTCGCTTCGACGGTGTTTCTTTTGCTTTTAATCGGAGGTATTCTATGGTGGAGAGGCTGCTTAAGACCCAAGAGTCAGATGGAAAAAGGTAGCCTTTAACAATCCAATTGATCTCGAGTTAAAAGTCTCTGTTTCTTCCTACACTTAACGGTGTTTCTTCTTCACCTTCAGATTTCAAGAACTTGGATTTCCAGATTAGTTCCTTCTCGTTGAGGCAAATCAAAGTTGCTACAGACAACTTTGATCCCGCAAACAAGATCGGAGAAGGTGGCTTTGGTCCTGTACACAAGGTTAGCATCATAATGCTATTGACATTGTTATGAGAAGAAAAAGCTAAAGGTTTGCCCATTGTATGAATATAGGGAACGTTGCCTGATGGAACCGTAATCGCGGTGAAGCAGCTATCAGCGAAATCGAAACAAGGGAATCGAGAGTTCTTGAACGAGATAGCTATGATATCTGCTCTACAACATCCACATTTGGTTAAACTATATGGATGTTGCGTCGAAGGTGACCAGCTCTTGCTAGTCTACGAGTACTTGGAAAACAACAGTCTAGCTCGAGCACTTTTCGGTTAGCCCACTCTCTCTTAAGACTTAATGTATCCAATTTTCGGCTCTGGTCTATAACATCTTTAGCTTAGAAACGTTATGTATTCAATTCTCGGTTTTTTGGTTTCTTGAAGGCCCTCAAGAGACTCAAATACGACTAGACTGGCCAACGAGGCAGAAGATATGCGTAGGAATAGCAAGAGGATTAGCTTATCTCCACGAGGAATCAAGACTCAAGATTGTACACAGAGACATCAAGGCCACTAATGTCTTGCTTGATAAGGATCTAAATGCAAAGATTTCGGATTTCGGTCTTGCTAAGCTTGATGAAGAAGAAAACACACACATGAGCACACGAGTCGCAGGAACTTAGTGAGTCAATCAATCACATATGAAGCAGAAGTTTCAGCTCTGTTTTGATTTCTTATAACCAAAACAAACTTCTGTTTTGCAGCGGATACATGGCTCCAGAATACGCCATGAGAGGTCATCTGACAGATAAAGCAGATGTCTACAGTTTCGGGGTCGTGGCTCTAGAAATCGTTCATGGAAAAAGCAACACGAGCGCACGATCCAAAGGCGAGACCTTTTACCTTCTTGACTGGGTACACGTTCTGAGGGAGCAAAACAAACTGATGGAAGTAGTAGACGCGAGGCTTGGAACAGATTACAACAGAGAAGAAGCAATGACGATGATCAATATTGGGATCCTCTGTACCAGTCAAGTTCCGTCTGACAGACCGTCGATGTCAACGGTGGTTAGCATGCTCGAAGGACATTCCACAGTAGATGTTGAGAAGCTTCTTGACGCTTCGTTCAGCAGAGGAAACGAGAAAGACGAAGAGAGCGTGAGGGCGATGAATAGGCATTACGCGATGATAAGTGGAGAGGAGATGACGTATATGGATCAAACTACCACTACCAACGGACCATTCACGTCGTCATCTACGTCCACGGCCAACGCCGGCGACCTTTACCCTGTTAAGCTTGATTCTGCGTATTGGAACACTAGAGCTTAACTGTGGATTATGCATGTTTTTGAAAACAAAGATTATGGAGTAAGTAATTGTTATTATTATTATTATTATTTTTTGCTATTTGTAAAGTTTGTTTTTAAAATTATAATTATTTTATTTAAGACAATTAGAATTTTACGTTACCTGAAACAAAATATGAGATATGTTTATCTTAACATAATTTAAAGGTCCAAAATAATTAAGATGAAGTAATATGAGTATACCATGTTAGATGGAGGGTCTTCTTTGATGTTTTTTCCTAATTGGATGACAAATTTTGCCTTATGCATTTATCCTTTTGGTGTCTTCCTTTTCCTAAGCGATTTATGGTGGTTTAGTTTCTCGTTTGGGCTCTCATCGGTTTCAGCTTCTAGTTTTAGTTGAAGCGGTTCTCGGTTGAGTACGTGTGAAAAGAATTTTGGCATCAGATTGAAATTCGTTAATCGTAGAAGACTAAGAGGCTTGCTTCGAAAGCTAACCAATATCGTCTAGTGTTACAAAGGAGAACATTTTAGCATGTGAACGCGTATCTTTAACTAAGAAATCGTCACGAATATTGAGAGGATGTGAGATGTATGAGAGTTTAAAAGAGTTGAACATTGCTTTTAGGCATAACTAGTCTCGAACATAAATAAGGTAAGCGACGGTTTATAACATCCGACTAAAAAAATACATTTATATATTTTCCATTAGTGTATATTAAAATGAAGCAGATGAATATTTTTTAAATATACTCATAATATATATTTAAAAAATTTAGAGGGCATGTTAATATACTTTTTCATTAAGATACATTAAATAACTTTGAAACTTTAATTATATTAAATAATATTTTAGATTTGAATAAAACATACACAAATGTTAGACCGGAACATACACCTATTAATCGTACCATAGTTGAAGCATTTCCGAAGAGAGAATCGGATTAGAATGATCTAGTTCACAGAGACCGACACTATTCTTAAGTGTTTGATCATCTAGTTCAGCTTCAATAATTGGCCAATTTTCATCTCCCTCGATTATCTTTACCAATTGTTGACAGTTGGATTCAAAATGTATGTCCAGCTGATTGCGGTCGATCATGACTTCCTTAGCCCCTCAGAGGCAATCAAGCTCAGCGTGGAGAGGCGACAACATCTCGGTGTCTCCTTTGAGGCCTAACAATGTGCAAGGGATCCTCTGCACCAGTCAAGTTCCGTCGGACAGACCGTCGATGTCAACAGTGGTGAGCATGCTTGAAGGAGAGAAGCTCTTGAGGCTTCGTTAGCAGAGGAAACGAGAAAGACGAAGAGAGCGTGAGGGCGATGAAGAAGCATTACACGATGATAAACGGAGAGGAGATGACGTATACTAGAGGCGGAACTAGGTAATGCCCCCGGTCAATTATCAAAATTTATAAGTTTTCATTAATTTTACTTTATAATTTGTAGTTAAAATTGGTTAAAATAGTGTAATGCCCCTGGTAATTTTAGATAAAAATTCACGTTGCCCCCTTTACTCCGATATTTTTGTTTTTTATTATTATTTATATATTTATTTTCTTTCCAAATCTTAGCATTTTTATTTAGATTTTAAAAAACTGGGCTTTCCTAAAGTCAATTAGATTCCGATTTGAATCGTAGCATCTTACAGCTATCCTTTTCGAAGACTACTGTTTTCCTTATATGTAAAAATACTATGTGTGTTTAAAATGTTTTTTTCATATTATATAGCTAATTTTCCTCTCCATATTTTCTATAATTATTTCATTAGTTTCTATCTTTTAGTATATATGTAGAAGGTGTAGTATAAGAATTATAAAAATTATATACGTAACAAAGTTAATGCTAACATAAAATTTTATATTATTAAAATTTAATTGTATCATGCCTTCGATAAAAAATATTCTGGTGCCGCTACTAATGTATACTACGGATCAAACTACCTCTACCGACGGACCATTCATGTCGTCATCTACGTCGACAACCAACGCCGGTGATCTTTACTCTGTTAAGCTTGATCTTCTTATTGGAACACTAGAGCTTAACTATGGATTATGCATGTTTTTGCAAACAAAGATTGTGGAGTATGTAGTTATGACTTTTTGTTTTGCTATTTTGTAAAGTTTATTTATTTATAATCATTTTTATTTTATTTAAGACAATTAGAAGATTACGTTTCTTGAAAGAGAGTATAAGTACCATATTCATTTACTGTAACATGTGTTCTAAAAAGCGATTTAGGCGGCTACTTAGATCCTGCCTAAATGCTAGATTTCTATGAACTGTGGCGATTACTTTTTAATCTTTTTAGAAAATCATAAATTATATTAATAAATTAATATAATATTTGTTATTTATAAATTATAATAATTCATATATTATATTATAAATTTTTATAATAATCAATTAACATGAATTTTATTATTTATAAATCATGATATTTTATATATTTTGCTGTATATATTTAATATATTATTTAACCTTGTAAATATTTAGACTATCTAATTATAATCTAGACTTTCGATTAAGTGATTGTAATAATGATCATTGAGTGAAAACTAAATACATAAATCTTTTAAAAAGTCAGTTATTTTTTTCTCTAAATTGATAGAGATGACTTTATAAAATAATTAATTGCTTGAGAGGAAAACAATATTAGAACCCAATCTCAAAGCTTCCTTATAAAAAAAACATTTGATTCTCATGCAACAAACATATAAAACTATGGTAACAGTCTAAATATAGAAACTCATCTATTATGATTATATCTAATCATCATGAAAATGACTATCATTGACCCCGAAAAATGACCATCAAACACCTCTTTCTCTTGAAAATGTACGAAATGAATCTGATTTGTTTTTGATTAATATTTTTTTTGTTCCTTAATCATACTAAAAGTAAATATACTACTATATTACTTCTAATTGATTTCTTTCAATAGTCGTACGTAATTTAAGACTTTTTTTTAACACTGGATTTCTTATTCAGTAAATACAATCCAAAGGGTGGTTTAGTACAAATACATATCGAAATCAGAAGGATAAGGAAGGAAAATACAAAAACAAAAGCCATCGGAACAGCAACTCCGATCAATAGCTAACACACACTAATATTAAAAGATTACCAATAGGTAGACAGGAAACAAAACCATTTCTGAGATACCAATCGAGAGACGTAGGACTGAAGAAACCGTGAAGGCTTTGCCTTCAGCTACTGACTGGTGTTATAACAGTTTGCTATGTCCGTTGTAAGAGTATTTTGTAGCCAGGCCGGACTTCCTCTTGATATGTACGATCGATACCGACAGTCTCTTGTTAAGCTTCTGGCTATTTCTGTGGCAGCTCTGTTTCTCTCTCCGGCTAACGTGAATCTCTCGAAAGAGAAAAGAATGAGACTAGTAGCGGATGCCAGTCCTTGCAGCTCCGTGAAACGATGTGGTTGGAGCATTACTTCTCTAGCCCGTTCGAGGTTTGATTCGAAGATGACGTTCTTAAACCTCAAGTGTTTTATACTTTCCGCCGCACAAAACAAAGCTTGAACTTCATTTTCCTCAGGAGATTGTACCTGCGCGTAAGAACGACGACCATGGATTAAAGTTTCACCTTTGTGATTTCTGAGAATCCATGAGGCTCCGCCATTCTGATCAACCATCGACCATGAAGCTCCAATATTGCACTTGACTAAGCCATAGGGAGGTGATTTCCAATATAGACGAGCGTGCGTGTCTGGTTGTCGTGTCTCATGTTCTGGAAAGTTGAGATTAAACCAAATATCTGATTCTTCCTCTGCTTAGCTGAGTGTGTTCTAAAACCATAGTGTAATGGCCCAATTTCCAACCTATTACTTAAACCCAAAAAATAAGAGGAGAAACCTAAATCCCTTTGCTTGAGCCCAAAAAAAAGGAAGGAATGGGCCAGAGACCAATGCCCAATCGGTCAGATAAGTCCTAGCCAAATCCCCTATAAAAAGAGGAACACCCTTCTCATTTTTGCACATTTTCCGAAACAACGAAGTTCTACCCGAGCCCCGAGCCAGCCAGCCACCGTCGACCAGCTCGGAGCCGCCGACCGCCGATCGCCGGAGACCGACCACCGCCGCCGACCGGACCACCGCCAAATGATATGTGCATAATTTATAGATTTTAAGATTTATAACCTATTTAGTTTTGTTACATAATATATTTATTTTCATGCATTTAGATATAAAATCATACATTTAAAGGTTAGAACTGTTAGGATTAAGGTTGTGCATGTTTTAGTATCTTTTGGAGTTTACCATGTTTACCATGAGTTCTTAGGTACAAATGAAGTGTTGGGATTTCAGAGACTTAGCTCTTATTCCATGATGGAAATGAAGAGACTAAGCTCATGAACAAGAAACAAGAAATGGACAGAAACAATTTAAGGGAAACTAAATTGAATCTGTTTAAAGAGAGACCAACTAGTTTGAGATTGATTCAACTCTATTAGAGCTTTGTAGCCTAGAGTAGATCAAAACCAGTAAGCTAGTGGTTTATAGGAGCACTTAGCTATTTGAAAACTAGTCCAGGAGCTTAACTACTCATCAAGAGTGTTTACTCATTAACCTGGACAAAATCAGTAATTAGCAAGTGTCATCCTTAAGAAGAAGAGTAAGAGCTTTACATGAACCGATTGTTCATCATACTTAGATTAACTATGGAAGAGTTATCCAAGCATGATGTTAGGCTGCCTTAAGCAGCCAAATCGTGGCTCTTACTGAAGCTACATTGTGTTGAACTCAAGAACACAATGAAGACAAAATACAGAACCAATAAAGAGAGAAAAAACCTTAAAACAGATTTCTTTGTATCAAATGAGTTCTATGTTGTGTGTATTATTACAATGGTGTGAGGGTCCTTTAAATAGGCTCACAATTAGGTTAAGACAACATATTAAATAAATGGAAAGGAGACAAGAACATTCTCCACCCTTTAAGGGCTGCGGCAACCTTGTTTTAAGGAGAGAACACTCATCCTTGTTTTAAGGAGATTGTCCAGACCTTGTTTCTAGGAGATGGTAAGTTGAATCACATCTCTTCATTTGTCTCCCACATGCTTGGACGTGATATGAACACTTCCAAGTATAATCAGCTCTTTTAACCCCATCATTCACACCTTTGGCTCTTCTTGCTTCTTTACCAAGTCTTGGTTGTACACTTTCACAAGACATTTGCTTGTGCTTCTTGCTTGTGAGACACTTCATGGAATGAGGCTCGGCTTTGTCTTCATGACTTCAGCCTCTCCTCTTCCATTTCATCTTCCTCTCTAATATGAAGAGTATGGAATATTATTTTCTTGGAATGTCTGGAGCACAATGAATGACAATAAGCTTTTGTCAAAATGAAATCCACCAAGATGATCTGATTTAAGAGAGAGCCAATGGGAGGGTTCAAAACATGAATGTGGTTAGACGAGTCAACAAAAGTAGGCTTTCATGCATCATGCGACGACGACGTCACGTTGGAGCATAAGCCTTTGCCCCCCTCCCCCTCCCCCCCGACGACGACTTCGCGCAGTAGTCTCCAACCCGCTAGGCCTACCGCGAGCAAACAGAGGAAACATGTTGTGTCACCTTGCGGTTCGACCAGCGGTTGAGAAGCGATCCGCAAGCTGCTACGTGTGACCGCGAGCATATGGAGGAAACGCAGCCGGTTTGGTTGCGGTTTGTGTTGCGGCTAAACCAAAACCGCTAGCGACCAATTTTGTTGACTTTCGACTTTTGACCAGCCATCTGATCCAATTAAACCGGGTCAACACCCAGTTTATCCCGGGTTGACCCAGTTCGTCACTATTCACCATATAAGGCCAAAAACCTATTATTTTATGGGAGAATTAAGTATAAAATACAAAAACGGCCCAAAATTAAGTGGATAGGAAGATTACTTTTAATAACCAAAACGCAGCCAAGGAAAGTACTAATATGCCCTTCACGCTTCGGTTGAAGTGATGAAGCTTACCAACTTGCTCGACCAGATGGGACAAGGGTAGGATATCGTAGGATTTGCCTAGGATTGCAACAGTGTGTGAACTCATAGTTGAGCGTTAATCGTGGCCACACGATCTTTTCCCGCCAAGACGCATTAAATGTTCGATATCTTATGGATTTGCAACATATGTATAGAGTTGTATGTATACACGGAGATTTTAAGACAAATCCTATTATTTGTCTATAAAAGGAGCTTGGTTCAGCCGGTTGTTGCAGAGAGAAAGAGATAACTTACCAGAGAATTTGTGTAGACACCGTTAATCTAAAATCGTGTATGGTAAAGTAAGATTCTTGTTGGAGGCGCAAAAAGGTTAGGTCTCTTGTTTTTTACTTAGTTATTGATGGTCCCATGTGTCGTCAAATTTCCTTTTCATCCACAAAATTGAAGAACTTTATTGAATCAGACATTAAATGAGAATAAATGTAGAGTACAAAAGAGGACCACATTTAGTAGTTCCCTTTTTGGAAACAAATCTGTCGCCTTGCTCATATAAAAACATGTTGTGATTATTTAAGGTTTTTTAGCTGAATAGTACTAGGTTATTGGTCCTGCAGTTATTAGTAGCAGATCTAAAAATAATGTTAGCTAACTTCAATGTTGTGTTTGTTTGACAAATCTAATGTTATTTTCAAATATTATGTAGGTACTTGAAACGTTGAAAGATGATGGGCCGTCTGGTGAGACTCGTCAGAGGGGAGTGGGAAAGGAGTTTGACAGGAGACTGGGATTTCAAGATGGATGCCTCTGAATGTAGCTACGGGATCATGGTTCAGGAAAGTGAGAAATTCATTACACTTATGGAGATGGTGAAAGCAAGGTATCAAGTACAAGACAAAGTCATGCTTTCATACCAGTTCCCATTGGCTATGTTAGAGCCTGAAGGAAAGAAGGCGCTTCCAATAGACATAACGGACGATGGAGATGTAGAGCTCTTCATGGCTGTCAGGGTGGAGCACATAGAGATGCCCTTATGTGTTACAGTCGGATCACCAGCCGTAGGAAGATATCACTTCTATCGTCGTTCTGCCTTTGACATGACATGGAGACCACATGCATTTGGAGAAACAAGTCTATCTTTAAACAGTCAACAACCGAGTTATTTGAAAACACCTATGAAGCCTAAAGGTGGGAGGAGCAGCAGAACAATCACAGAGGCAAATGCTGCAAGTTACTGGGAAGCTCTTCTGGCGACTGGAACAATTCCATTCTCCCTTACATGTTTAGACAATATACTGACATGTGAGAATGAAATGGATAAGAAGAATAATGAACAAAACGTTGGAGCAATAGATGACGACCATTCTTCAACTGGATCATCCGATGGACCAACAGTGCAGTCTCCTTTTTCTGATGATTGATGTAACTCAATGATGCAAAAATGGATTGATGAAGATTCTATGTTGAGGTCAACGATAGGCAATCTAAGCATCCAGCCAAACGAGATGAGAGGTACTGGTACTACTCTGGATACTTCTTCTATTATTTGTAACAATGTAGACTAACATAATTGTTATTGCAATATGAAAATGTCCAGCATACCTTGAGGAGACAGAAGCTGTAAAAACAGGGACATGGAGGTAATGTATAATAGTGCAATGCCATATTTGAGGATAATAAAAATGTTAGCGGGGTTAACTAAACAATATACTCTTTAATAATTACAGCAAGGGTGGACAAATGGCTATGATGGTGGACAAAGGGAAAGGAATAATGTATGAACCAAGTACCCATGAAAATTCTTCAACTGACTTGACGCTAGGACAAGGAGTTAACAAAGAGAGGACTAGTGGATTTGATGATAATGTTTTTAACAAGCTAAACACGGTTGATTATATGGGTAAGATGATAAGATAATACAAACATATTTGTTAAATGATATAACATTATGTAGCGATCACTAATACAGTTTGTCTGACATTAGGGATGCAAGCAGAAGGCTTTGTGCCCGCAAGTGTAAGTGTTATGCAAGAAATCTTTTTGCCGACAGAGATGAACGTGGTTAAGAAAGCTGGTATTGATATCCTAAAGAAGATATTGACGACATGTGCTCATACAGACGACTACTCACACCCACAAATGGATGACCCACAAATTCCATAACCTGTAGATGGTGTTATCAGGCTCGTAGGAGAAGAAACCGAAGATATGGTGGATAATACAGAGTGTAGTGATGAAAAGAACAAAGGTAACTATTTATTTAAAAGAGGAAGAAAATGAACACCTAGATAGAACTATCGATCAAATTGATATGATGCTAATTTTTAAACTTTATGATAACAAAGGTAATTCAGAACTTAACTTGTTAACGAATGAAGTATCAGCCGAGGACCATCCTCTCTACACTCTGTCCGACACATACGATACAAGGGGTAACAATCTTGTCCAATCTCCGAACTTATATTTGGTCGAAACTTTACTAACAAAGCAATCTACAAAATCATTTCCAGTGTTGATGAAGTTAGGTCTATTTCCGGCAAGTCGCAGAGTCATGGAAGAGCTACTGTCAGAAGAGCAAATAAATGTGATGAAGAGAGAAGCAGAGCGGGCCAAGGAAATATTAGAAGCAAACAACACACCCAAAGTTATTGATATGGAGGCAAAAACAATGGATGGGGTCGAGAATGAAAACATGAGAAGCACATAAGACATTGAGATGGGTACTGATTGTGTAGAACCAAACATTCAGATATCACCCGCAGATCCATGTGATAGTGATGGTAATACTTAAAAATATAGATACAAATTATGTTAGATGAATATCTTACTATTTAGCTGACCAGGTTTCCTTTATAAATTACAACCAGGTTTCACAAACATCCAGACAATGAGTGCACCAGTGTACGAATCTCTAACTAACATAAACAGAAGTTCTCTCAAAGTCTGTGAAATCATATATGGGATTATTGGTTGGTGTTGCAGCTGTTGGATGTCGGGCTCAAAGATTAAGAATAAAGGTGAAAGCAGCAGAGCAAAAAGTGAGCCGCTAGCGGAGGACTCTTCTGGAAACATCAAAATGGAGCTTGATGATTCTGACAGCGACGACTGTTTCAATGATGGTCTGTGATGAACTTTTTTAATATGGACTAAGCATGTTTTTAGCGGTGTATGTTTCTGGTTAACTGTAATATTACTTTTTGGACCGTTAATGAAATCAACTTTGTTATGAAGGCTTTGTAAGACACAATGCCGTGGAGCTCTACAATGGTATGATGTTCAAAAACCGCGACGCATTTAAAATACACATGGCACTTTATGCACTTGCTCATAAATTCTGGTTCAGAAACAAGAAATCAAATCCAGGCATGATGGTCCTTGAATGTGTGGGACGTAATTGCCCTTGGCGAGTTTATGCCATAAAAATGAGTAACTCAGACTTCTACCAGATAAGGCGTTTGCGTCCGGATCACAAGTGTACAGTCGATGAGAGAGTCAATTTCCAAAGACATGCGATAACAGAGGTGATCAAAGATATGATGAGGAGAAGGTTTACAGGACGTGGTAACGGTCCACGACCAGGCAATGTTCGGGAAATTATGCGAGATGGACACGACACGCAAATATCGTACTAGAAAGCTTGGAAATCTAGAGAAACAGCTATGGATTCAACTAAGGGCACAACAGGAGAATCATACAAGCAATTACCAAAGTATCTGCATATGATGGCCATCTCCAATCCAGGAACAAAAGTATCTCTGGAAACAATCTTCTACGAAGGTGTTGGAGAAAGATTCAAATATATGTTCTTTGCCCTGGGTGCATGTTTGGCTGGTTTCCAATTCATGCGTAAGGTAATCATCGTGGATGGAACTTTCCTAAAAGGTAAATATGCAGGCTGTCTTATAACTGCAAGTGCTCAAGATGGCGACAACCATGTATTTCCAATAGCTTTTAGTGTCGTCGATGGTGAAAACGATAGATCGTATATGTGGTTCTTCACGAAGTTACAAGCAGCTGTCCCAGACTCGGAAGATTTGGTATTCGTTTCTGACAGGCACAGTTCCATTGTTGCAGCACTACGCCAGGTACAATATATAATAACCGCACATATATTCATTTGGTTGCTAATACATCTTTTAGGATGGTAATGTTATAATTATATGTAAAATTGTTGTTTTAGTTAAATTGCTTGAATCTCACATTGGCTAAGAAAACAATGGTATGTACTGCTTGGCTTTTAAGTGATTGGTGATACGTTGATGATGGCAGGTTTATCCAAGAGCCAGTCATTGTGTCTGCATTGTGCACCTGCAACGCAACATCCAAGCAATTTTTAAAAAAAAACACCTTTCTTATCTCGTGTCTAGAGCAGGACGTGCTTATAGAGTTGCAGATTTCACAAATTACTTCAATGAGATTGCAAGCATTGACAGTGATTGTGCTGAGTATCTGGCAAACATTGGGCTGCAAGCATGGACGCGGTCCCATTCAGTTGGGAAGAGGTATAGCATCATGACAAGCAATATTGCTGAATCTTTAAATGCAGCGTTAACTGAGGCAAGAGACTATCCAATTATACCGCTGGTGGAGTTTATCAGAGCAACTGTTATGGGATGGTTCCATGTTCACCGTGATGCGGCCCAAAAGTCAGAAAGTAAACTTACTCCACGAGTCTACAAAACTATAAACAAGAAATTCTAGGCATGCACAGGTTTCGATGTGCGGAATATCAACCAGACTGAATTCGAGGTGAAAAACAAAGAAGGTGTCTCATACCACGTTGACTTGCAGCTGAAGACCTGCAGCTGTTATGAATTCCAGATGCTGTCCATTCCATGTACTCATGCTATTGCAGCAGCAATGAAAGCTAAGGTGGAGATAGAATCACTTGTGTCTGAAGAATTTACCACAGCGTTTTGGAGAAGCGCATACATGGAGAGTATTTACCCGGTGCCAACTAACACGGAAGCAATGGGGATGGACCAAGAAATGGATTATGCTGAACTACTTCCCCCACTGACTAGGCGACTACCAGGGAGGCCCCGTAAAAAAGGTTTCTTTCTCGAGGAGAAATAAGGGTAATATTTGGTATACATTTGATATTGGATAGATAGCGATGTTAAGTTAGATGTTATCTATGTAATGATTAATGTTTGCGTTGGTATGCAGGGAAATGTAACTCGCAAGCTCAAGGTGTGTAGCCGTTGCCGGGGAGGTGGCCATAACCGTGCAACGTGCAAAGAGCCAATATAATAAGAGTTAATGTGTAGTTTGGAGGGCAATTTGGCAGTGTGTTTTGGAACATAGGTCGGAGTTGGGGTCGACCAATTTTAAACTCCCTTGTGATATATTAAGACGGAAAACCCCCAACGGTCCATGTCTACTTAGAAAATAATGTATGGCATCGGTTGGAATAATAATGTAATGTTGCCCTCCAGTAATGTGAAATATAAGTTTGGCTTTGTTATATAAGAACAACACCTATCATTGGTTGCACAAGTTAAAATTGAAGTTAAATAGTCTATATGGAACCTGTTTGAACTACACCAAATGGACATAAAAGTGTGATTAACCAACGTAGATATGATAGTTAACGGCTATGTTATTATATATAACATAACGGATATATTAACAACTAATTTATCTCTTTGCCCGTTGGTCAATTTAAAAAGAACCCAACAATACTAATAAATAAATTTGCAATGGCTATTTTAAACCCGACAGTTAACAGATATATTAACAACAAATAAATGATTTAACCGTTGCCCAATTAAGGGTTTCCTCGGAGAGTTGCAACGGTAATATGAATGCATATGCCTATAAAATAAATTGAAGGATAATAGAGAAGATAACCAGAAAATGTTGACATTGCCAAGAGATAATTTGCAAGAGATTCTACATAGTTCTCTAAAATGCGGGTTTAAGATTTTCATTCGAGCAAAAGCAACCTGCACAACTTTAAGGGATGTGGGTGAGAGTCAAGAATTCTACAAGGCGGTGGACTTCTTCAACAATCAAATACCTTTAATTCCAGCAGATTCAGCGATTGTATTCGTCGAAAGTTGCATTGCTAACAACAATCCTACAGCGCTATTGTTGATAGGTTCTAAGTTTTACCCTATTCTAAACTGCAAGTGCACAGTATAGTCAATGTAGTATATAGGGTTATCGAATCCACAGGGACACTTGGTCTCAAGAGGATCAAACTTTAGGGAATGAATACTAGAAATAAGTAAGTAGTGATTGTAATAAATTGCGGTACAAGAAAGTAAACAGTAGCAGGAATTGGTTTGTAAGCAATAAACTAAAAGCGTCAAGCCTAGGGTATTCTCAGGAAATCAGACAAGCAAACAAGTTAATCAGTCAGGATCAAATTAAACTCAGTTCTAGAACTCAAATCACGATAATAGAATTAACCAAATCTCTTTGCGAGAATTCTCTATGCCTAAGTGCAGTAACCCAAATCTCTTTGCAATTACTAACAGATTAAACAAGCATTAAGTTCAAGTTCGATATGTTCACAATTAAACTAAACCAAATCTCTTTGCGAATAATTTAATTGCTCAACCTAAATAGTTCAGATTCCTAAACCCCACTCTCGTGACGTATTTAGCAACCTAAGATCTAGATTCTAATTGATCAGGTTAGAACTAGCATTAAGCACAATTTAGTTTGAAGAACATTCTAATCATATGAATCCTAACTGAATTAAACAAGTCTAGCAAGTCATCAAACCCTAATGAGAAACCCTAAACTTAACTATGGATCTACTCAGACATGATTGATGAAAACATAATCATAGAATAAATAGATTGCATATAAGAAATTAAAATATCAAAGGGGTTCGAAATCTTCTCCAAAATAAATGAATACAAGGAAATAGATCAGCCCCGAAAACTCTAGAAATCTCTTAGCTCTAAGTATGAAAGCGTATTTAAAATAAAAGCCAAAAACTAGTATATATAGGTATAATCTCGGCTGGGGCTTCTGTGTAAATACTGAAAGTATCTTGGGCTTCTTTGCAAATCTTCATTACTTGTTACGCCGACGCGTACGGCCCATCTCGCGACTGCATCGACCGATGCACGATGTGTGTCGATCGATGCAACATCAAATACTCGAACAGTGAACTAAGCTCTCGGCCAAAACGTCCCAAAATGCCCAAAATGCTCCATATATCTCCAATTAGCTCCAAACTCGATATAACCTGTAAAAGACTCTAAACGGATACAAAAGACTCTAAAAACACAACTATATCATGGTATAAAGTGGGTAAAAACCATGATATATCAACTCCCCCACACTTAGCCTTTGCTTGCCCTCAAGCAAAACAGAGAACTAAAATGCAGTGAAGAGGTTTGAAAACTCTTCAGAAACTCGTTTTATCATAGAAGCAGCAACATTCAGATTCCCCTTAGTAATCCACATGAAAGAATCAATCTACAGACATCAAGACCAACATGTACTTCCCCCACACTTAGCAACTGTCCTAAGTAAACGCCACAATCACATTCAAGCATTCAAATTCTCCCTACTGACTTCTGCAAGTATTTAAGTGCGGTCTCACCTAAGGAGTATCGATCTAAAGGCACATGGATTCTTACCTAGCCAGCTCTAGACCACCAAACTGTCTTTCTCTAGTCCCTTTCTTCTCTTTCCCTTCCTTAACAACTGATTTTTCCCTCATTGGGTATCATTTTATTTTTTTTATCAGTGTTCTTCCCGTTATGGGGTGTACTTTGGACACATTCCATGGATCGCACAGGAGATAATAGGGGTCTCTACCACTCCCGTGACCACTTCGGAGTTACTAACTCATCCTCAGTTTATTATCTTTTTTTTTTTTTACTTTATGGAAGGGGAGAAGGGAACCAAATAGGACAGGTTAACAGGCTGTGTCAGAACTAACAGGGAATCCGACATAAAGTATACCAAGCCCTTAGGTGAGAAATCTAAGTCAGTATTAATGGTGAAGTCAGTAGAAGGATCCTCTGATACCTGAAGCGATGTGGGTGTTCTCAGTAGGCTGATCCGTGTCTGGGTTTTCTAATAGTCAGAGATAATCTGCAGCTTCATCCCAATGGTCACTTAAGTTCCTGCAAATGCTGCTAATCTCCTTAAAAAGTCATTGTTTCCTACTTAAACCAATTTTGACTCGAAAAACAAAATTTTAAAATTAACTGACTCTTAAGAAAACAAAAGAAAAGTGATTAGTAGAACCTCCCCCACACTTAAGACACACTGTCCCCAGTAGTGTCAAGCAAGGGATTGGTTAAAAGAAAGAAAGAAAAATTAGATTGAATGGTTAGTTCTCTCGGGTTTTACCTCTGTCGCAGTCAGGCATCGATCGTTGCACTAAGTGCATCGACCGTTGCTGTGCGATTTCCTGTTGTAACGATCGACACAAATGTGTGTCGATCGACGCAATGCGATTTCGTCGAACAGTCAGCAAGTTAGCAGGTTAATCCGTCGGTTTATGTCAATTTTTGATCCCTGCAAGCTGAAAACACTAGAAACAGAGTAAAACTGAAACAACAAATGTATCAAATCATGCCAAACCATCCAAACATAGCAAATCCTAAAAGAAAAAGGAAAACAAAATGCAAGAAAAGATAAAAAGTCAGAATACAGAACCGATAAACTGAAAATGGGGACTACGCTCACTCATCATCATCAATACCAGCATATCTCTCGGGATCACTGCCATCCTCTGGGGATCTCTGTCGACGACGTCGGTCAGGTACGGGCTGATGGATCTGTGGAGGCCTCCTGCAGCTGCAAGTGCGCATGAAGTTCCAAACAGCTCGTAGAATACCATCTGATCTCTCTCTCCACTCGGCCTCAGAATATGCACCATAAGGCATCGTAGGCTCGGGGAAAGGCCCTATATCGTCGACTGGGGTGGGCGCAGGCGCAGAAGTAGAAGCAGGGGCAGCAGAAGTCGAAGCTCGTGATGAAGGCTCTCCCAGCGGATGAGCCATAGTAGGTATCCCTCTCTGTGCTGACTCAGGAGGCTGAAATCTCAGAGCCTCTAGTGTGTCAATCTGAGTCCATCTGTCAGCGGGAAGCTCTATAGCAGTCTTCCCCGTAGTAGGGTCGGTGTAAACCCAGAATCGCCCCTCCTTGAGCCAAGTAGCGCTCTGTAGATGGCTCAGGTCCAGGAACTCCCGAGATGTATCACGCTCTGTGCCATGAAGAGGAATCCTACAGTACTCAAAAATCGGAGTAAGCAAACTCCCTATCGTCTCTGTACCAGCTCCATCAAACGGCTTCGTCTGTAGATCAACCAAATGCAGCGCGAAAATGGCTCCCAAGTTGAGACCCATAGTAGGATCTCTCACTCCAGAACCTCTGAACTGATCTCTCAGCCCCATATACAATAGCTCCATCTCATATTTGCGTATCTTGTTTGCCTCAAACTTGCAAAGCAAGCTCCAGCACAAGATACGCGAGACATATCGCAGCACCGGATGTCTCATCTGCACTACTGGTGTGATCCTGGAGTTGTATCGACCACTGCCAATACACTCCCAGAACAGTCTGGCCTCATCCGAATCCCACTCAAGTGGCATAGCTATTCGCCTCGGCTCAGTACTGAACCCGTAGATCCTGCAAAGATCAAGTAGAGGAATCCGATACCTGACTCCCCAGCACATGAATGTAAATGTCCCAACTGTAGCGCTCCTGTTGTCGGGATCAGAGTAAACCACTCTGCAAGTGGCCATCAGCTGCCTGACCAGCTCAGGATAAAGATCATGAGGTTGCATCGGCATTGTCCCTAGACCAATGCCTCTGCACACACTGAGTACCTGCTTATCGATCCCAAGAGACTTGCAGGTGGAGTAGTCAGCGAACTTGGTTGGCTTGAAGATCATCCCATACCAACCGTTGTAGAGAAGCGAGTCATATTCGTCCCAACTGCTGAGCAACGGACGCTCTGTGAACTCATCAGACTTGAAGAACTTTTGAGGTTCCTCTGGCCACTGTATGGGTGTCTGCATTGGTGCCTTGTCTGCTCTGGGCCAGGGTAAAGCAACTGGTGGCCCATATCTTTGGTATGGCGCGGGTGGCTCTGACTCTCTGCTGAACCAATCAGGTGGCGGGATGTGTTGCCTCGAGGCTGTGGAAGCTGTGGCTCTTTTCTTTCGGGGTTGACGTTGAGTTGCCATCTGCAAAACAAACAAAATTGAAACACAAATAAGTCTCGGCAACTCTCTGTGAAATCGCGAAGCATCGACCGTTGCATCAAAGGCATCGATCGTTGCAAGGCGATTTCACTCGTCGAACATTTCCCAAAATCGCAAAGCAACGACCGTTGCTTAAGGGCAACGACCGTTGCAAGGCGATTTTTCCCCAAACAAATCATCAAATTCGATTCAAATCTAACCACATTGCATCAAATCAACAAGAACACCCTGTTAAACAGCCTAAATCACGTTCATTTAACCATATCATCGTCGATTTCAAGCCAAAATCCCAAATTCCATAAACCCTAAAATCCATTCTAAAAATGGCGAAAATGAGAAATCATACCTTTGATTCGCTGCAAATGGGTAATGGAATCAACTAGAGGGGGTTAAAACAATAAGATTCAAGCTTTGAAACGTGAAAATTGATGAAGAATTAGAGATTTAGAGGAGAGAGCTCTCGGTTGTACGGACGGCGAAGAAATGAGGAAGAAAACAGAAGAGAAAGGGTTTAAGGCGTTTACCTCGGTCGTGGGTGCAACGACCGTTGCTTTAGGGGCAACGATCGATGCTTTGTAAATCGAATTCGATCTCCGGTTTAAACACATACCTTAATTTTTGCAATTGAACCAACTCCTTGCAACGACCGATGCACAAGTGCATCGATCGTCACACATCGCCAGACTCGAATTCTGTATCTGAAACTTAGCAAAAACAAAGACAAAAACGTGAAATCCTAAGAAAAACACCAAAAATAAGAAAGAAAAACAACTAAACCTAACAGTGGGTTGCCTCCCACTCAGCGCTTGTTTAAGGTCATTAGCTTGACCGGACGCACGAGATTTTTCAGGCTCCAAGAGATCCTGACAGAGACTTTTTCTGTCTCTGCTCAAGTCTCCTCATCCATGGTGGAGTGTAGGCTGTTGCTGAATGCTTCAGTCCAAGAAAAGCAGGCGTAGATTGTGCTCCAGGATCTAGTATCACAGGCCCATCTGGCTGCTCATCTTCTGCTTCCAGGATCGTGAAAGTCTGCCCATCTATCAGTGGTTTCCGCAGCTTCTCCATGTCATATCGCAGCGTCTCATCTCCCAGGTGGAGGTCTATTAGACCCTGTCTAACATCAATCACAGCTCCTACTGTGGCCAAGAATGGTCTTCCAAGTATCAGTGCTTCATCCGGATCGCAATCATATTTCAGCACAAGGAAGTCTGTTGGAACCAAGTAGTTTCCAACTCTCACTGGTATGTCCTTTAAAAGTCTTTCAGGAACTCGTAGAGACTGATCAGCTAGGACAAGACGGGTACTTGTAGGAGAAAAATCTATCATCCCCAGCTTCTCTGCCACAGAATAAGGCATCATACTTCCAGCAGCTCCTAAATCACAAAGAGAGAGTCTAAACCTGTCCTCAAAGATAGAACAATCAAGTATAAACACTCCAGGATCAGGTAATTTCTTTGGGATCTTGTTCAGCAGAACATTACTGATGTGTTGGGGAACTATTATCACCCATTCTCTCAGATCTTCATCTAGAGGCAGCATCTTGTTCAAATATCTCTGCACACAGGGATGATAAGGTGGATCATCAGGTGGTGGAATTTCTTCCAAGCCTTCACCACTCTCTTCCAGTTTCTTCAGCTCCTCAATCTCTTGTTTAATCACCTCAGATACCTTGGGATATTGCCTCATGGCTTGTGCATAAATCTCCTCCTGAGTGATTTCAGACACATCAGGGAATAGGCGGGCCAATTCTGCATCAGTTTCATTATCATCCGATAACACTGTCTGTTCACGACCTGCATCGACCGACACAAGGTGTGTGTCGATCGTTGCAATGCGATCATCACAACTTCCACCCGAGAGTTTTTCACTCAATTCCGAAAATTCTGCATCATCTACCAATTCAACTGTACTTAGCTCAAATTTCTCACCTAGATGAGATCCATCATTAACAAGTACAGACCAGGCTTTAATATGAGTCTCAGCAACTCCTTTTCCTTTCATAGTACCTGAAATCTGATTTACCTGAGTGTCCAGCTGTTTCACATGAGTGCTCAGAGTCTCAAACTTCCCATTGAGGTTTTCATAAACTGCATCCAGCTTCTTGTTATGGTCTACAGAGATCTTGCTCTGGCTTTCCAGTATCTGTTCAAACATTGTTTCCACCCTGGTTTCAAAGGCAGTTGCTGCAGGCGGAGTCTGATAGGATGAAGATCCGTAGGTTCTCTGATTACCTTGCACATAAGGCTTCTGGAAGTTACTAGTCTGTCCAAAAGAGTTCTGATTGCCTGTGAAGGCACTCTTTTGTCCTTGGTTGAAGAACCGGTTTCCTTGCTGATATCCAAGTCTGTTTCCCTGGAAACCAGATCCTCCAACGAAATTCACATCTTCTTCCTGAGTGTCCTCCTCAGTTTGATTCACTTCTACTTCTTGTGCGAAATGGACAGCCTTCTTGTCGCCTAGAAGAGTGCAGATTTTATCCATCCTTGATCTCAATTCAGCCATCTCAGAGAGATCAATACTTCCACCGGTTTTCTTTCTCCTTTCGTCCATGGTCTTACAACTGTTGCTGCCAATCAGATTTTCTATCAACTGCTTAGCCTGTGTAGGAGTCCTGGTGTTGAAGTTGGCATTACTGGAATTATCCAGCGCCTGTTGATACAGAAGATCTATTCCTCTGAAGAAAATACCAATCAGCTGAACTTCAGTGAATCCATGATGCGGACAGTCACGCTGATACTGCTTAAATCTGATCCATGCAGTCTTTAAAGGCTCCACAGCTCCTTGGGAGAAAGTGAGTATGTCCTGTCTGGCCTGATCTGAACGTGCATCATCATAGAAGTGAAGCAGGAACTCACTCTTTAAAGCTGCCCAAGTGGTGTACTGTCCAGGGACCAGCTGTCTCAGCCATACACTAGCGTCTCCAGCAAGACTGTGTGGAAATAGCTTAAGGAACAGATAGTCCGGGCATACTCCTTCATATTTCATGCCAGTAACTATGTCCTCAAACTTGTCTATGTGATCCATAGGCTGCTCCGATTGGTAACCATGAAAAGCAATCTGTCTCATCAGTTGGTAGTAGATAGTCTTTACCTCGAAGTCACTCCTTTCAAAAGCAGGAAGCACTAGAGCTGCTCGGTTTGCGTGAAACTCATCAGGTCTGTTGTAGTCAGCTAATGTCCTTTCATGGACAACCATCCGACCTGGTGGCTCAACTTCATCAGGGACTACTCGTCCCTCAGCATCAATCCGTTGCCCAGCAGCATTGTAAGGATTGTTCTCTGGATCCCTCAGGATTCCATCAGCATCTGGTATCAAGATCAAGCGTTCTTGTACCATTCTCTCTCTCTTTTCTCTTCTGATCTTTCTTTCTAAACGTCCAAGTTCCTCTAGTCCAAGATTAATCAAGCTCGAGTTCGGATTACTTCTAGTGTTCTGCGTTGGCATAAACTGTCT
This sequence comes from Orychophragmus violaceus, assembly GCA_030180135.1. NCBI lineage: Eukaryota > Viridiplantae > Streptophyta > Magnoliopsida > Brassicales > Brassicaceae > Orychophragmus > Orychophragmus violaceus. Next base: position 84,811,617 of record CM058240.1, on the reverse strand, counting down.
GTAATCGTCCAGCAACGATCGATGCTATCAGTGCAACGACCGATTCAATCTCAGAATCGCCTAGTGTCGATCGACGCAAGATGTGAAACGGTCGACGCAAGGCGAAGTTCGTACCTGCGACAGAAAAGAACAGAGAAAAGAATCAGTAAAATCAAAATAAAACAAAAAACGAAAAACAAAAACAAAAACGAAAAATTTCTAGTAGAAACCCTAAGTTCGGTCCTAGCGAAGACTCAAAAGAGTCCCCGGCAACGGCGCCAAAAACTTGATAGGTTCTAAGTTTTACCCTATTCTAAACTGCAAGTGCACAGTATAGTCAATGTAGTATATAGGGTTATCGAATCCACAGGGACACTTGGTCTCAAGAGGATCAAACTTTAGGGAATGAATACTAGAAATAAGCAAGTAGTGATTGTAATAAATTGCGGTACAAGAAAGTAAACAGTAGCAGGAATTGGTTTGTAAGCAATAAACTAAAAGCGTCAAGCCTAGGGTATTCTCAGGAAATCAGACAAGCAAACAAGTTAATCAGTCAGGATCAAATTAAACTCAGTTCTAGAACTCAAATCACGATAATAGAATTAACCAAATCTCTTTGCGAGAATTCTCTATGCCTAAGAGCAGTAACCCAAATCTCTTTGCAATTACTAACAGATTAAACAAGCATTAAGTTCAAGTTCGATATGTTCACAATTAAACTAAACCAAATCTCTTTGCGAATAATTTAATTGCTCAACCTAAATAGTTCAGATTCCTAAACCCCACTCTCGTGACGTATTTAGCAACCTAAGATCTAGATTCTAATTGATCATGTTAGAACTAGCATTAAGCACAATTTAGTTTGAAGAACATTCTAATCATATGAATCCTAACTGAATTAAACAAGTCTAGCAAGTCATCAAACCCTAATGAGAAACCCTAAACTTAACTATGGATCTACTCAGACATGATTGATGAAAACATAATCATAGAATAAATAGATTGCATATAAGAAATTAAAATATCAAAGGGGTTCGAAATCTTCTCCAAAATAAATGAATACAAGGAAATAGATCAGCCCCGAAAACTCTAGAAATCTCTTAGCTCTAAGTATGAAAGCGTATTTAAAATAAAAGCCAAAAACTAGTATATATAGGTATAATCTCGGCTGGGGCTTCTGTGTAAATACTGAAAGTATCTTGGGCTTCTTTGCAAATCTTCATTACTTGTTACGCCGACGCGTACGGCCCATCTCGCGACTGCATCGACCGATGCACGATGTGTGTCGATCGATGCAACATCAAATACTCGAACAGTGAACTAAGCTCTCGGCCAAAACGTCCCAAAATGCCCAAAATGCTCCATATATCTCCAATTAGCTCCAAACTCGATATAACCTGTAAAAGACTCTAAACGGATACAAAAGACTCTAAAAACACAACTATATCATGGTATAAAGTGGGTAAAAACCATGATATATCAATAACCCATTGTAATTCAAACTTACAGAAGTTATTTTGAAACAGAGTAGAAACACGAGAATAATACAACAAATGTCCAAATTTTTTAAGTGTCACAAATTGACAACGACCTTGTTCTAAACACTGACAAATAAAAAGAAGAAGAAGGGAGCCTTGTGATCAGGATCATAAAACAAGAATAGAAAGAAGCATTCAGATAGAACCACCAAATTCTTCAAAGAAGACAACTGCGAGCCTTTTAGACTCTAACGGGAGAACCTCAGGACTGATGCATTTGCAGCCTTCAAACCCAACCAACGAATGAGCGCCAATAAGAAGCATGGTGGTGACGGCAGAGTCTGATGCAATTGGGTTGTGTGGAACACCTCTTGCACGGTCCAGGGAAAAGGAGCCTTCAATCTGATAATTGGGGTCTGCAGAAACAGATTTGATTAGATAGGGTAGCATCGCAGCAACTGGTGTGAGGTCCTTCTTCATAAGGTTATCACTGCGGAGAGGTGTGTTGCAGTCTAAAACTTGAATGGACCTTGCAGATAGATCAACACATAAACCAACCCAATGAGACTTATCGACGAGGAATGGAAAATAAACCCTCTCTGGATATGGGAGAGAACCAAAAACGGGCCTGACCATCTCCAAACAAGCTTCTTGAAAAACAAATCTGACACGGTCCTTGGCTGCTAACTTAGAAAATTTCGGATAGTGCTTCATAAATCCAGCAACAAATTTTGTATCAAAGAAACGGATTCTTAGAGATTGATGGCCAGGTACAGCCCGCATGAACAAGATCCTTGAAAAGTGGACAAGTGCATCAACAACCTTAACATGATGGAAAACATTTATAAGATTGATATAAGCCGGGCTAAGAAACACAAAACACCGAAAGAGAAAACGAATAACAAGTAAACAACCTTTGGAGCCAAGACCTTCGTCCTCTCAGCAATCTCAAGCACGTCTTTGCTACTGATTTGAGTCCCATTAGTAACATTAACTAACCTGCAGGAGTGAAGTATGTAAACAACGTGGTTGTTAGCTGCTAATGGAGATTATAACAACAAACAAATCATATAGGAATGAGACCTGGAGGATTTAAGCTTCAGCAACAAACGTGCATACTTCTCATCATAGTCTACATCAGGAAACACGCCATGAACAACAGGCTGATTTGAGCCTCTTTGGTTAACACTACTGGTGCATTGAAATCCTTGTAGCGAACATGATTGAGTGCGTAGGCGCTTGCTCTTACGCAAATTTTGGTCTGCATCAATTCCAACTTCAGATACTTGTGCCTTCTTCGTTGGAGAGATGGAATCATTTACAGGGTCGGCGTTGTCTCCCTGCTTAATCAATAATAGCGGTAAAATAAGGAAAACAAGTACTAGAAACAAACGTTCTACTACCTGGCAAAGACCATCATTCAGAATTTTATGACCACCATCAAAGTTATGACCCATTTCTAAGTCACCCCGGGTCATTGCTCGAGAGTCACCAGTGATGCTACCCTGTTCAAAATTGGTTAACAGAAAATAAAAAAATTAGCCACCAAATAAACGTATTAAACACTAACAAGGGATGAGCCGAGATTACTTCCTGAAGAGACGTCTGGACTGTTGGAATTGTGTCCAGTAATCTCGGTACTGTCTCTAGAACGTAAGAGTATGTCAATGATCAGACATAAGTCATATAATACTGGGGGTCATGATGGCTTGCTAGAGTCCGCTCATGATCTATAAGTCTTGGACTTATTGCCTTTATTATATGATCCCATATGGGTCACACGCCTAAGCTAACGGGAAAATACGAAGGAACGGTTTAGCAGAAGTACGGTAAAAGTGCTAGGCATTTATTGTACTTAGAGAGTATAAAGGGCCTGATTAAATCCATGGGATTTAATCAGAACTGAGAATTGGGCCCAAAAGCCCATGAGAACTTAAGGGAGTTTTAATGAATAAAACTTGACCTAAAGCTCTCTAATTCTTCTTAGTCTCTGCGCCTCCTCTCTGTCTGGTCTAGCAGCCAATTCCCGAGCGTGCGTGTGTGAGTCTTTGGAGGATCCATCCCTTGGTGGTTCTGCTGATCTCTGACCATTACCTCTTCTTCCGCTGCATAAACAAGGTAAAAGGTGAGATCTATTATGTTTCTAAATAAGAGAACCTAGGTCTGCATGTTTAGTAGGATGAATCAATTGAGAATTGAATCAGGAATAACTAAACTATACTTCAGTGGTATCAGAGCCATTGGTTCTGTGGTTTTTCTTGTTTAGAATCATGTTTAGGATTGTTTAAGAAGTGTTTTTTGAATCAATCTACTGATAAGGAAAAACACTTAAGAAACAAAGAATTAAAAATCCTAAACAAACAAAAAATCGCATGATCCAATCTATATGAATTGGTATGCGTCGGAGTGTTGATCAGATTTGGATCACACGTCCGGATCGATTTGACGAACGAACCGATCATGGATCGGATCGTGTCGTCGACACGATCAAAGGCACGGCGCAAACGATCGTCGATGGACCGAGAGGAGCGATGGATCCGATCGTGTGATCGACCGCGATCGTCGCTTGCTCACGTCCCGATCGATCGACCGTGAGGCGCGAGAGACCGATCGCATGGACTGCGTCATGTTGTCTCGGCCCGATCACGCGTCCTGCGTCCCGTCCCGACCATCGTCCCGTCCCGTCCCGATCTCGGCTTGTGGCTGCGCGATTGTTGCTCGATCACGTGAAGCCGTGATCGGTTCGTGACCTAATGGACCAGTTCGGTTCGTTTGACGGTTCGGTTCAAAACTTGATTAAAATTAACGTCACGGTTTAATAAACAGACTTAATAATTTTATTAAGTTCTGGTTAAACCGGGATAAGAAATCCAAAGTCGAAAAATTGGATTTTGTGCCTAAACCAGGATTTTCTAATTTGATTTGGTTGGACCAAATAAATTGAGAAAATCCGGTTTAGTAAATAACCGGTTGACAATTGTGGTCATCGTAGTAATTAATTTTGGTTAGACCAATTTTAATGAACCAGACCGGTTATGTCATTTAATTGGACAATTGGGTTATGTCTTGGACATAGACCAATTCTTGGGCCTCGGGCCAAGAAGTTAAAACAATTGGGCCAATTATTTGAATCTTTTCTTCAGAATTAATTTAAAATTTATTTTTATAAAATTTATAAAATCGATTTTAAATTAATAAATTTCCAAATCTGAAATTAGAAAATTTCTTAAATTAGAAGTTTCTAGATTTGCATGTTTTGGATTTTAGGAAATTTCTATATTTAGAAAGTTTCCAATTTAGGAAATTTCTATATTTAGAAAGTTTCCAATTTTAGGAAGTTTCCAATTTTAGAAAGTTTCCAAAATTAGTAGGTTTCCCAAAAAGGAAAGTTTCCCAAAATAGTAATCTTCTATTTTGGGATGAATTTTTAATAAACCTACAAACCTCAAATAATATCAAGCGATGGATGTTTTGTCCAGTCTATGTCAGCTGTCGAAGCCCATTCAATTGTATTCATGGCCTTACAGTGTGAGGGTGTCTACTTTTGCGTGGATAAGACGGTTTGTGATTCATAAATGTCATTGGGAGTCCCAGACATTAATGATTACATGACTGTATAGTCTGGTTTTCTTGACTGGGCCATCGGGAGTCCCGGGCTTTGAGACATCAGAGTGGATTGGGCCTCGGGCCCAGATTCACAACCAAGAGTTATATCACAGATATAATTAGCCGATATAGGGCTTACCGATATAAGCTAAGATTGGGTGACGGCCAGTGGCCCACTTTGATCTTAGTTATATGTGGATCTTGGAATCATTATATTCTATTGAGGGTAACTTATGTTATTGAATATAATGCGTGATTAATCATATTAAGTATAATACAAGATTAATCATATTGAACATATTAACTAAAATCCTTTTATCTTAATTTTCAGTTATGACTAGCACAAACAATCAAAACACTTTCTCGATCCGGTCTGTCCTTAAGATGGACAAGCTGAACGGATCAAATTTCTTGACTTGGTCGCGGAACCTGAGGCTAGTTCTCAGACAGGAGAGAAAGGACTATGTCCTTGAGAGAGCTCTCCCCGTGAGGATCGGGTCCAATGCTTCTCATGCAGTATATGATGCTTGGAATAAGCATTACGATGATGCGGTAGATGTGCGTGGTCTGATATTGGCTACCATGGACTCAGACTTGCGGAAGCAATATGAGAACATGGAGTCGCCAATAGAGATGATCAGCAGCCTGAAATTGAAATTTCAGGAGCAGATAAGAGTGGAGAGATACCGGTTGGTTAAGTCTCTCACTAGCTGCAAGCTACCAAATGATCATCCAGTGAGTCCTCATGTCAGTAAAATGATGGGTTACATTGATAACGTGAGGAAACTGGATTATCCAGTTAGCCAAGAATTGGCAACTGAGATCATTCTGCAGTCACTGCCGTCAAGCTATGATAAGTTCAGAAGGAACTATATCAAGAAAGGCTTAACGAAGACGCTGACTGAACTGCATGATATGCTCAAGACAGTTGAGCCAAACGTGAAGAGTACCCTGTACAATCTCATGAATGAGAAGGGTAGGTTTACTAAACCTAATGCTGACAAGGGTGAAGACAAAGTTTTCCAGATTTTGAATCATGGCAAGCGTGTGTCCTCTGAGCCCGAGTCAGATATCTCTTACGTTGGTAAGTGCTGCTACTGTAAAGAGACTGGGCATTGGAAGAGAAATTGCATTAAATTCATGGAAGATGATGAGGAGTTGAAGTTGATGTATGAGACTACTTCCTCAGGCATTCATGTTATTACTTCAAGTTATACCTTATAGGTATTGGATACTGGTTGTGGCACTGATATTTGCTATAATATGCAGAGCCTGGGCAACAGTAGAACTTTGAAGGAAGGGCAAGTGAAACTGCGTGTCTGGAAGGAGCTTGGGATGCTGCCTCAGCCGTAGGGTTTTCACTTATAGATGCCTTCGAGGCTTGGTTTTGTATTAAGTAATTGCTACAATGTACCTGCTTTAAGCAGAGTTCTATTTCATTTTCTTGTAAGAATTTGAATGTTTTCATTTTGATAAAAGACAAGTTTTGTTCTTTTGATCTTAATGAAATATTAATTGTAGCATCCTATTCAAGGAATGGGTTTTATATCTTAAACCAAAGAGTGCCTAAATGTAACATAAATACCGAATTGGTTTAAATCTGATGAATTAAACCTGATTTTTCTTGGCATAAAAGTCTTGGTCACATAGAGTAAGTCGGATTCAGAAATCCCATAGTTATGGACTTTTGGGCTCATTTGAATGGATATCTTATGAGACTTGAATTCTGTTTACTGGACCAAAAGACAAAGGGCCCATCTTAGCCGAGCTAGAGAAAGGCCCAAAGACTTATTGGAGATTGAACATACTCATGTATGTGGTCCGATGAGCAGTAATGCCAAAGAAAATTTCCTGTACTTCATTGTCTCTACTGATTACTTCAGTGAGTAAGACTGTGTTCATTTGATGAGACACGAGTCGGAATTCTTTGACATGGTCGAAAGAGTTCCAGAATGAGGTATAGAATCTGAGTGACAGAAGTATTAAGACTCTGGATTAGATCACTAGTGAGAATACTTAAGTCATTGATGGTGTGATTATCTGATTGAGTGTGAAGTCGTTTCACAGCTCATTTCTCCTGAAAACCTAGAGGTGTTTCTGTGAGAAAGAATCAGATCTTAACGGAAATGATTAAAGATGAGTCACACGAATCTTCCATGATATTCTTTAAGAATAACGCTCTAGAAATATCTAAGTTTACACTGAAATAGTTCCACCAATATCAGTTGAAAGACACCACGTAAATGTGGATTGGAATCGATCCAAATTCGTCTTTACTGAGTATTTGTAGTTGAGCTACTTCGCTGGTTGTCCATGGGAAACCAAGGCTTGTTATCTTTTACGTCCATTCTGTTTTCTAAGAAGGAAAGTTACTTTCCAAGAAGAACAGTGGGAGTAAAAGTATAACTCGAAGAAATTCGAGTTATACAGGTGGCTGCTCAACCTGTTAAGGAAGAGCAACGGATGGATTTACAGATTTCTGTAGAATCTACACCTGTGGAGCCTGAAGTTCGCAGATATGAATGAATCAGTTACTAATCCGAGAGTGATTTCTCGTCATTAGTTGAACATGATAATCATTGAAAGTTCGCATGATCTGATGATCATTGAAAGCGACGAATCTGCGAAATTCAAAGAAGCGAAAGTGAGCCCGGACTCCGAAAAAATTACACTATGTGTAAGTTAGCTTTATTGATCCATTCATGGATGGAAGCAAACATATCAGAGTTGGAATCTTCGTTCTGTTGAAGTAGTCAAGGTTTTGACTTGATCAGGAACGAAATGGAACTGTGCGTTTACTAATAGATAAGTGGGAGCGATGTTGCATTTCTCATATTGTATGTCGATGACATACTGATTCTCGGAAATGACGTCCCAATGCTGCAGTCGGTAAAGGACTGGCTTGGGAGTAGGTTCTAATGATTGACATGGGTAAAGCCACGTATGTTCTTGGATTTTGGATCTAAAGATAGAGATCCGAAAGAGCTGGTAGGACAAAGTCAGGATTCTTATCCCGACAAAGTCCTATACGTTTTCAGCATTCCAAGAAGGGTTTTATGCCAATGTCACATGGCATTACGTTAAGCAAGACACAGTGTCTTACGATAACTGCTGAGCTTAAATGCATGGATAAGATTCCATATGCGTCGGCAATTGGATCTATCATGTATGCCATGAAACGTACTTGTTTGATGTTGCTTTAATGTTAAGCAAGACAAGTAAAGACCAGTCAAATCCAGCAAAGAATCACTGGATTGCCGTAAAGAATGTCCTAAAGTATTTGAGTAATACTAAGGATAAGTTCTTGATTTACGGAGAAAGTGAGGTGCTACAAGTCAGTAGAGTCTGAAAGGCAAGTTTCCAACAGACAAAGATGATTTCCGGTCACAGTCCGGTTATATCTTGTGTCTGTCTGGCGGTGCAAGGCACTGTTGCTGACTCCATGACTTAAGCTGAACATTTCGCAGTTTGGATAGCGGCGAAAGAGGTTGTTTGGAAAGAAGAGTTCATCACTGAACTCGATGTGATTCCCAGCATAGATGAGACTAGCTGCACATCAGAGGTCCAAACACCTTGAGGATATGTATAACCTATTCCGTGAGATAAATGACAGAGATGTTAAGTAGATCAGCAAGTTTCAACAAATGAGAACGTTGCTAATCTATTAACGAAGCCACTCCTTAGGCCTAAGCACGAGTCGCGGACTGTTGTTGTAGGATAAGTGAAATTGAAATGTAGTCTCAATTTCAGTGGGAGTTAATAAAAGGCTTTATTTAGTTATTGATATGTTCTTGTAAAACATTTTATGATGTTTAATGAAATTATTATTTCAAGATTATTTTAACTGTGATGAAATAATCGTTCCAAAGTGATATGAACCATTTTATAGGTCATCGAAGTAAGTGACTTGATCTTGAGTTATCAAAGTCATTTAGCTTGATCATGAGACCCTATATTTGATAGATGGCTTATATCATCCTGTCCCTAGTCGAAGGTTGTTGAAATTGGAACACCAACAACCGTGGGAGACTAGATTGGTATGTGACTTATGACAAAGTCTTAGTGTGTCATAGATGCGCGACATCAAAGTCAGTACATAGGTGTATGTTGGGTACATACGACCGGACATGACCCGATTATAAGAACTCTTCAGGATATTTATATCTGTGTCATAAGAGATTCTTACTACGACTATAGAGTATAGTCCTTAGACCTGAGTTCGCATGCATGTGACTGCACATGAACTAATGCGCTTTGATCATTGTCTAATGCTGTCGTTAAGTGATAGTTGTAAGGACCTTGTTTGGGTGTATTATGAAATGAGTAGTTTACAGTGATGGAACAAGACGGGATTTGTCCCTCCAATATAAATGGAGTGAATATCTCTAGGCCAATCGGAGATTTGAATACTGGAAAATGTATGGCCATGCTCAAGCGGACTGTCCCGAGTCGTTTGGATTGTCAGTATCAAATCAGAGTCCGATGAACAAGATTAGGCTTTATAAGGATGACACTCATCTTGCCTTATGACTAATCGAGATATTGAGACAAAAGGATTATGAATACAGAGATTCCAGTACAAGTGGGAGATTGTTGGAATTGTGTCCAGTAATCTCGGTACTGTCTCTAGAACGTAAGAGTATGTCAATGATCAGACATAAGTCATATAATACTGGGGGTCATGATGGCTTGCTAGAGTCCGCTCATGATCTATAAGTCTTGGACTTATTGCCTTTATTATATGATCCCATATGGGTCACACGCCTAAGCTAACGGGAAAATACGAAGGAACGGTTTAGCAGAAGTACGGTAAAAGTGCTAGGCATTTATTGTACTTAGAGAGTATAAAGGGCCTGATTAAATCCATGGGATTTAATCAGAACTGAGAATTGGGCCCAAAAGCCCATGAGAACTTAAGGGAGTTTTAATGAATAAAACTTGACCTAAAGCTCTCTAATTCTTCTTAGTCTCTGCGCCTCCTCTCTGTCTGGTCTAGCAGCCAATTCCCGAGCGTGCGTGTGTGAGTCTTTGGAGGATCCATCCCTTGGTGGTTCTGCTGATCTCTGACCATTACCTCTTCTTCCGCTGCATAAACAAGGTAAAAGGTGAGATCTATTATGTTTCTAAATAAGAGAACCTAGATCTGCATGTTTAGTAGGATGAATCAATTGAGAATTGAATCAGGAATAACTAAACTATACTTCATGGACTTCGTGTAAAACACTATTTATCACAGCATCAGGGGAGAACGAAGGTGGTCCACTTACAAATCTGTTGCTCTTTTGGATGTCCAAATCAACACTTGGTACATTACCTGAAGCAACATTCTCTCGTACAGGGGAGACACTGATGTCCGGACATGGAGCTTGAGCTTTTTCCATAAACTTAGCAACAGCAGACACGAGAGAGTCATTGATGCGTTTTATTGCACAGTCAACGCGATCATTTGATCCTTTGAAAAAACCAGCAACCTCTCTCTTTATATGGGACAAACATGCAGATACATTGGCTTCAACAACACGGAATTCAGACTTCACCTTTTTAGCAACAATTTCTGCAAGTTGGTGATGGTCAATCATAGTACCGGCTACAGTCTCTCGACTAACCTTGTCTTTATCTTTCTCCTTCTTATCCTTAGCTCCTTTTTTTCTGTAATCTGATGCGCTCAATGTCAACACCAGTGGCTCCACCTCTGAAATGTTTTTTTTCAAAATGAAAACCTTGACCAATAAGAACCAACATCGTGTTAACCTGCTCGTCATCCACTTCATCAGACCACGCAAATACAGAGTCGTCCAACAGTACACAATTATCAGCAGGAATAATACACTTAACAAACGCCTGCAACACAAAATGAAGGATTTAGCAATTTATGGAACAAGGTAAGGAGATTAATAAGGCAGGCACATGAATAGAACAATGACATCAACCAACCAATAACTAACAACCAGATTAGCAAACAATCGAGCTAAAACTTTTCATTCTTGCTAACTACAAAATTGTCAAACATTAGCAGTTGACACTGATTCAATGTTACTAATCACAGAAAGAATAGTCACTAACAAACAAAATAACAGTAACAAGATATGTTAAATGACACAAATGTTTATACATAGAGATAACAACACTAAATAAGACCTACACAATAACATGCAGCACTAACCTCGCACTTATCGTCTATGTCTCGAGCGTGCCCTGGGCTCAGAGACACTTTCTGAGTTGTAGACTTGGTCTTTTGACAAGGGATTTGGTCAACATTTTGTGGTCCATCTTTGTCCAGATTATTCTCTGCACATGATTGCTGGTTAACCTCCCCAAGAGACTCCACAAAGCGTTCACGAGACTCATCTTCTGAATCAGTTTCAGACTCAGATGATGACGATGACTGACCAACTTCAACAACCTCTAATAACTCAGGCACAGCCTCCACCATAACAAGTTGGAATGCATGGAAAAATCCTTGAACAGCCACGGATTTCTGAGAAAGAGCAACTATATCCTTCGCCTCTATGCTCGACACTACCATGTCAAATGATACTCGGCCCCACGGGTAAGCCAGAAAATAATCAAGGTCCCTTATCAACTCGACATGTTCATCATTTATCTTGGGGAAATGGCTGGACGGACAGAGAACAGATGATGTAAGAGCTAGATAAGCGTATTTGATCCTCCTCTTCTTGTCAGTAACAATCCTTTTCTTCAACAGCCTCACGACCTTATCAACAGTCAAAGATTCGTAGCAACCAAAAAGCTCACCCCAGTACTTCTTATCTTCAACAAGATCCCTCTTCTTCTTCTTGCTCTGCTTCGGAAACTTGCCACACGGAAGCCCAGTAACAATGGTGAATTCGCGTAGAGAAACCCTAATAGGCCACCCAGCAAATAAAAATCAGATCTCGTGCTTCTTCTTCACTGATAGCATCCGGGTAATAATAAACTGTGCAAGCGCACCAGAGAATGGTGGTTTTTCAGCTGTAGAAAGGAGCTTCCCAAAAGAAGATTCCCGGATCTCTTTCACTTCTTCGTCATCAAGGGCGTTGAGAATAGAACGAATCCGGTCAGGTTTCAAATAAGAATTAACTCTTTGGCCGTTAGGTTCCTCACCAAGGGCGAAAATACGGCTGGGAAGATCTGGATGTTCGTCATCTTCCATAGTAGTTTAGGTAGAGATAAAAGAAAGAAAATTAGACAGAGAGCAAAGAAAGAAAACAGAGAAGGAGAAACTGATTTACTGAAAAGAACGAAATTAAGCAGAAATCTTAGCAACTCGGGAGGAAGAAATTACTAAAATCTATAACGCAATCATCATCAATGCGATTACCCAGAGATTGAAGAAGAAAGAAGTAAAGAAGATTGAATAGTGACAAGCTAGTTCGACATGCATATCTTATAGAATCCTTAGGTGCTGATAGATGTGTAGGGGTAAAAGAGTCAGAAAAATAAGACGAATAAGTGTATGGTCATACACTTAATAAGTGTGTAGTTTAGGTCATCTCTCCAAATTTCTCTTATTTTATTTTCTAAGCTTTCTTTGTTCTAAAAATTTCTCTTGAATGTTTAAGAAGAAAGTTTCAATCTTTTATTAATCTAAGAGTTATTTGTTTTTGATTTCTTCTCCTCTTTCTTTAATCTTTTGCTAATTATCATGTTTAACATTATTCTCATGGATTTTGTTGAACTTAGCATGATTAGTGAGTAGTTTCATTTGAGGCTTATGAGTTAGGTAGATTAGGGTGAATTAGAGTGATTCATGGATGCTTAGGGCTTTATTATTATTGATCCTTCCTATCCAAATGTGTTTATTGCTAGATTGACATTGATTAAGTTGATTTAGATGTATTGGGTTTTATTGCACACCATGTGTTCGATGAAATACTAGATTGGATTTTGATGGGAATTTATATGTTTTAGCTCATGAAAGTGAATGTCTAAAGTGTTTATTAGCTTAAGAGAACTTGAGATTAATGCTTGCCTTGTTTTTATTCACAAATGAGAATTTGATCTTGACTAAGAATTATGCAAAGTAATTAGTACCAAGAGATTGGATTAATTAATTGATTAGTGTTCTTTGCTTAGGATTAGTATTTATGATGATTGTTTAAGCATCCTTGATAGCTCTAGATTGCCCAAATCATTGACTTTGACCCATTGGCCTTGCTTTTATTATTGATTTCTTGAGTTTTATCTTTGTTTGCTCATTTATTTGCTTGTTTGATTGTGTTTAGGTTGTTAGAACTTCAAATCTAAATTGTTTGCTTGAATTTCTTGGTTTAATGCTTTCCGATTGGTTTAATCCCTTCCCAATTATGGTTAGATACCTCTTGCTACAACGATAAGCAAGAGGAATTGATACCTCAAAGGATTCTAAAATTCTTGTTATCACCAGAGCCGCCACCGTTCGCAGGAACGCCTCCGCGCCGGCCACCGGAGCCACCGCGAGTCGCCGGAGATCGCCCGCTAACGATCTCGCACCCCGAGTCGCCGTCTTCTCGATTCATTTGAGTGTAGAGTCTTCCGTTCTTCGCGTTCTTAAGGTGAGATTTCCCAGATTTCAGATCTACTCCATTTTCCCCTTCTAAACTCTAGATCTGCTTCAGATCTATGCTTCTAGATCAGATATGATCCGTAGAAGTTGTAGATTTGGACCGTATCTTCCTTTTCGTCTCTCTCTCTCTCTCTCTCTCTCTCTCTCTCTCTCTCTCTCTCTCTCTCTCTCTCTCTCTCTCTCTCTCTCTCTCTCTCTCTCTCTCTCTCTCTCTCTCTCTCTCTCTTTCTCTCTCTCTCTCTCTCTCTCTCTCTCTCTCTCTCTCTCTCTCTCTCTCGCTCATATCTGGTTCAAATATATGCTTTTGATAGATAGAAGTTGTAGATCTGGACCGTATCTCTCTCTTTCGCTCAGATCTGCTTCAGATCTATGCTTCTGATGGATAGAAGTCGTAGATCTGAACCGTATCCAGATCTGTTGGCTAAAACCCTAGATCCGTTCTTCTTTTCTCTAGATCTGTCATCTAAAACTCTAGATCTGTGTGCAGGATTCCCAGATATACTTCCCGTTCGTCATATCTAGACTAAGGTGAGGACCGAATGTGATCTCTTACTCTATTCTACTGCAATATTGGGAATCGAATCCTCGTTTAATAATGTCTTTCCTAGGTAGTGTAGTTCTAGCGGATGATTTGCGTTGATGTGATTGAAAAGCACCTAAAATTATGGTTGTCATTTAAACCGAAAACGGAACCTAAATCATAGGTTATCATTAAACTGAAAATGTTGCTTGTGTGTGAAGGCTATGCTTGATAGAACTGTTGTAGGTCCCCCAAAAGGGTGTTGAGTGTAGGGCGTGTACATTGCGGGGGTATGCGTCCTTTGTATCGTTGGAAGGGGGTTTTGGCGAGCCCCCCAAGAAGGAAGGTCGACGGGCCAAAGAATGATTGTATGGGCCTACGGGCTGAAGGAGTTCATGAGTATGAAGGCACGACGGGCAAAATTGATTGTGCCTTTGGGCGTGGGTTTAAGGTGTTATTAACCTTGGACTCGTTGTGCTAGTTTAAAGTAGAGATAGCGGTATTCCTTGAATCCGCCCTCACTGGGTATTGGTGTTGAACCAATTACTCAAGTCTCCTTCGTTGTTTGTTTTGCAGGTAACCCTGGAGCGTTGCAGGGATAGATGGATGGTGTGGTGCTATGTTTGGGAGAGCTGGATTTCCTTCTTTTGTTTCATTCTTTTATTTCGTTAAGACTTATGCGTTTTTGATTGTTTCACGTTTAAGCTATTTCAGTTGGTTCGGTTTTCTTGTAAGACTCGGTTTTCTATTTCAATAAAGCAAACCCTTTTCAATTATTTAAGTGTTGGTTCCCGTTTATGACTTGGTTCGCGTTTGTGGACTATGACTCGTGGAGTCAAAGAGTCGTTGACATTGAACCGAAGGGCGGGTGTTACAAATTTGGTATCAGAGCCAGGTTAGACCTAGCCAGTGCTGTCCTGGCTAGGTAGGGTAGTGCTTTTATATTCGGATTTCAAGTTGATTTCAAAAGTGTTTTCAATTCTTTCTAAATGGGGATTTCTAAGAGTTAGATACTAGAATCACCACTCCGACCTCCTCCTTATATACTCTCTGGAAGTGAGTTCAGTATTCAACCGTCCACTGACTCAATCGTTCTTCTTTTGTAATAGATGCCGCCTAAGAGAAGAGTCGCGCCAGTTCATCGTGACTTTGATGCACCGGTGCTAGCTTCATCGACAAACAGTGCCACCAGTGTGCATGGACCTCATGAATCAATTGTGGGAAACCAAGTTGGAGCAGCGTTGGGAGCTGGACATGTAGCTGTTGATGCCGCTCTTCTGCAAGAGCTGCTCGCACTTCAGCAGGCACAAGCCGCCAATGCCGCAGAGGTAGGAGGATCTCCAGGAGGTGTTGTAGGAGTAGTTGCCTCCGGAGTGATACCGGTGAACGTTAATGTGGCGCTTGGAGCCCCGGGAGGAGTTGTGAATGCCCCAGGAGGAGTTTTGAATGGCCCAAGAGGAGTTATGAATGCCCCAGGAGGAGCTGGCTTTGTCGTTGGAGGAGCAGGAGTCCCTCCTTTAGGATTTGTATTCGTTCAGCCACCACCAGTGGTGAACCAATATCCACCACCACCACAACCGCAGGCGCCAGGAGCGGTGCCAGGGGCGACTTATTGGAGCATGTTGAAGCATTTGCGGGAGATGCAAATGGATCACTTTGCTGGAGGGGTCAGCGCCATTGCAGCGGACAACTGGAGAAGGAAGTTGGTGCAGAGCTTGGATACTGCTAGGTTCCCGATGGAGTTCCGTGTGGAGATAGAAACCTCCTATCTCAAGGATGATGCATTGGTTTGGTGGGAAGGAGTACAGGAGAGTGCTCAGGGACGTCAACCGACATGGGAGGATTTCCGCGAGGCATTCAACCGAAAGTACTTCCCGAAATTGACTATGGACAGGTTAGAAGGGGAATTTCGGAACCTCCGTCAGGGAAACCGGAGTGTACGGGAGTGAGGGGAAGAGTTTAACCGTTCGAGGAGGTTTGAAGGGAGGTACCTGACCGAGCAAAATCTGATCTGTCAGTTCCTTACTGGATTGAAGATTGAGCTCAAGTGTCGTTGCAAGCAAAGGGACTACCTCGACATCAACGACTTGATAGAGAAGGCAACTGATGCTGAGACCGACTGGGAGGAAGAGCAGAAGCAACACAAGAATGGGCACAACAGAGGTGCCAAGAGGAGTTGGGATACTGCCTATGCTACGGCACCAGCAATACCGGCACAACGAGCACAACCACTGCCAGCGCAGCCGTTACAGCAAGTAGCACCAGAAGCATGCTTCCAGTGCGGACAGATGGGCCACTTCAAGAGGGAATGTCCACAGTTAGTATGTTTCCAATGTGGCCAAATGGGACATTTAGCGAGGTACTGTCCGAATCAGGCTAACCGGGCAAGAGCATGAGCGCATGCGTTACCACCACCACCACAGCAAGGAGGGTAAGGAGGAGCTGGGATACTGCCGCTACCGCCGCCACCACCAGGAGGTCAGGCCGGGGGACCTAGGGCATATTCTGCAGGAGTTCTCGGAAGAGTGGAGCCGATCGCTGGTACGTAAATCCTACATGCTTGTGTGAATTATTATTGCCGTGATAGTTAAAGGTCTAATAGCTTAGCCTAGTAAATGTGTAGGATCGGTAGTGGTTGGGGGAGTAGCTTCCCACACCTTGTTTGACACGGGAGCTACGTATAGCTTTGTGAGCCCACGGTTCACGGAATATTGGACCTTTGAGGGAAAGTTTATTTATGGAATCATGATGGTCGAGACCGCCGGATCGGATAAAGTATTAGGCAGGGGAATCTTCGAAGCAGTACCAGTGATAGTGGACGGCGTCGACTTACCTGCAGACTTAGCACAGATAGAGCTGGGTCGCTATGAAATTATCATGGGCATGGATTGGTTGGTGCGACACCAGGCCGTAATGGATTGTGCCAAAGCAACCATTATTTTTCCTCGCGAAGAAGGAAAGATTGT
This sequence comes from Orychophragmus violaceus, assembly GCA_030180135.1. Lineage (NCBI taxonomy): Eukaryota > Viridiplantae > Streptophyta > Magnoliopsida > Brassicales > Brassicaceae > Orychophragmus > Orychophragmus violaceus. Next base: position 84,794,523 of record CM058240.1, on the reverse strand, counting down.
TTTCAAGGGAATGAAAATGCAAACGGGGATATCAGTCAAATCCATGATTCAAGCAGAAGCGTTGATCATCAAAAGGAACGAGGCGTACTTGGCAACCATCTTAATGTCCAAAGAAAAGGGAGCTCTGAGCTTGGAAACATACCGGTGGCCGCGGAATATGAGGATGTATTCGCGCCGTTAAAAGGACCACCACCGGAACGGAATGATGCCTTCACGATAGAGTTAGAGCCTGGAACGGCACCCGTATCGAGGGCTTCATATCGTTTAGCGCCCGCAGAAATGGCGGAGTTGAAGAAGCAACTGGAGGATCTTGTGGAAAAAGGATTTGTTCGACTGAGCAGCTCACCGTGGGGAGCACCAGTGTTGTTTGTCAAGAAGAAGGACGAGAGTTTCTGACTCTGCATCGACTACCGAGGTCTGAATAAGGTAACCATCAAGAACAAGTACCCGTTGTCTAGGATCGATGAGATTTTGGACCAGCTGGAGGGAGCCTCATGGTTCTCGAAGATCGATCTTGCCTCGGGTTACCATCAGATCCAAATAGCAGAAGAGGACATCAAGAAGACGGCATTTCGAACCCGCTATGGACACTACGAGTTTGTGGTAATGCCGTTTGGGTTGACTAATGCACCAGCAGCCTTCATTAAGATGATGAACGATGTCTTCTGTGAGTACTTGAACAAGTGTGTTATCATCTTCATCGATGACATCCTGGTCTACTCGAGGAGTAAGGAAGATCACGAATGGCACCTCAGGATTGTCTTGGATACACTCAGGAAGAAGAAGTTATTCGCCAAGCTCAGCAAGTGTAGCTTTTGGTAAAGGGAGATTGGATTCTTAGGACACGTAATCTCGGCATCCGGTGTAGCAGTGGATCCGGAAAAGATCACCTCGATCACCAATTGGGCAAGACCGGAGAATGCAACCGACGTTCGCAGTTTCTTGGGACTGGCAGGATACTACAGGAAGTTCGTGGAGGGATTCGCCAGCATAGCTAAACCTCTGACGGTCCTGACCGGGAAGGACGTTAAGTTTGAATGGACGGAAAAGTGCACCTAGAGTTTTGAGCGACTAAAGAAACGGTTGACTCAAACTCCTGTGTTAGTACTACCTCGGTCAGGGATACCTTACGTAGTCTACACGGACGCATCTGGGGTGGGACTTGGGTGTGTCTTGATGCAAGAAGGGAGAGTGATCGCCTATGCATTGAGGTAGTTGAGGAAGAACAAGGTTAATTACCCCACCCACGATTTGGAGCTAGCAGTAGTGGTCTTCGCCTTGAAGATATGGCGTGCTTACCTGTACGAAGAGAAGGTGCAAATATTCACAGACCATAAGAGTTTAAAGTACATCTTCACCCAAGGAGAGTTGAATCTGAGGCAGCGCCGATGGATAGAGCTGCTAGCGGATTACGATCTCGAGATCGAGTATCGCCCTGGGAAGGCCAACCAGGTGGCTGATGCTCTAAGCAGAAGGAAGATTGTTGCGTCGGAGAACAAGGAGGTGCATGAGCTCTCGGTAACTTTAGCGGGATTGCGATTGTGTGCCACAACAGTTGAGGAAGGTGCAACCAGACTGGAGGCGGTAGATCAGGTTGACTTGTTGGGGAGAATCAGGGAGGCGCAGCCAAAGGGTGGAACCCTACAAGCAATGGTCACGAAGGAGGTGAACGAGTATCGCACCGCAACCAACGGGACGATCATGTTCAAGAACCGAGTATGTGTGCCAAAATATCGAGAGCTGAGAAGAGAGATCTTGCAGCAAGGCCACCAATCACAGTTCTCGATTCACCCAGGGAACCACAAGATGTATTGGAATCTGAAACATTACTAATAGTAGAATGGGTTTCGCAGTGTCAGAACTGCCAGCAGGTCAAGGTAGAAAGGAGGGTCCCCAGCAGATTGCTCCAGGGGTTGCCTATGCCAGAATGGAAATAGGATATGGTAATCATGGATTTTGTCACCGGACTACCAAGGACGACAAGAAGGAAGGATTCGATTTGGGTGATCGTGGACCGACTCACCAAGTCTGCACACTTCCTCTTGATTAAGAAGAAAGACGGGACAGAGACTCTCACCCGAAAGTATGTAGAGTGCATAGTGAAGTTGCACAGGTCGCCAATCAGCATTGTGTCAAACAGAGATCCTAAGTTCACCTCTATCTTCTGGCAGGCTTTTCAAAAAGCAATGGGTACAAAGGTACTTCTCAGTACGTCAAACCATCCGCAGACCGATGGACAGTCTGAGCGGATCATCCAAATGTTGGAGGATATGCTTTGAGCATGTGTGTTGGATTGAGAAGGCAACTGGGTCAAGTTCCTGCCCTTGGTCGAGTTTGCCTACAACAACAGCCATCACCAAAGAATAGGGATATCGCCATATGAGACCCTATATGGACGACCTTGCAAGACTCCCCTATGTTGGACCGAGGTGGGGGAGAGGCGTGATCTAGAGCCGGAGATGATTCAAGAAACAGTTGAGCAAGTGGAATTACTCAAGGAAAGATTAAAGAAGGACCATGACTGCCAAAAGAGTTATGCGGATAAGCGACGTAAGAATTTGGAGTTCGCAGTGGGGAATTAAGTGTATCTTAAGATGAGGATGTTCCGGGGTAACGATCCCAACAACAAGCTGAAAAAGTTGAGGCTAAGGTATTTGGGACCATTTGTGATAGTCGAGAGAGTTGGTGTGATGGCGTATAGGTTAGAGTTACCGCAAGAGCTGTCGGATTTTCACAACGTGTTTCATGTGTCTATTTTGCGGAAGGTTGTTCGTAAACCGGAACTGATCCTACCTAAGCCGCCATCAGATGTCAACCAGAATTGGTCAGTGACGAGTAAGCCTGTCAAAGTCGTGGACCGCCGAGAATCAGAGTTCAACGGGAAAAGAACCAAGATGGTTTTGGTTCGTTGGGAGATAAACGGAATTCAGGACGACATTTGGGAACCCGAGTAGCCCTTCAAGTTAAGCCATCCAGAGTTGTTTGCGGGACCTAGCAATGGGACAAATTCGGGGACGAATTTCGTGTTGGTGGGGGAGAATTTTAATGGCCCAATTTTCAACCCATTACTTGGGCCCAAAGAAATAAGAGGAGAAGACCAAATCCCTTTGCTTGAGCCCAAAGAAAAGGAAGGAATGGGCCAGAAGCCCAAGGCCCAATCCGTCAGATCTGGAAGACCTAGCCACATCTCCTATAAAAAGAGGAGCACCGCCGACCGCCGGAGACCGACCACCGCTGGAGCAGTCACCGTTCGCCGGAACGCCGCCGCGCCGACCGCCGGAGCCACCGCGAGTCGTCGGAAAAGTCGCCGGAGATCGCCCATTTCTGATCTCGCACCTCGAGTCGCCGTCTTATCGATTCGTTTGAGTGTAGAGTCTTCCGTTCTTCGCGTTCTTAAGGTGAGATTTCCCAGATCTCAGATCTACTCTGTTTTCCCCTTCTAAAGCCTATATCTGCTTCAGATCTATGCTTCTAGATCAGATTTGATCCGTAGAAGTTGTAGATCTGGACTGTATCATCCTTTTCATCTCTCTCTCGCTCAGATCTGCTTTAGATCTATGCTTCTGATGGATAGAAGTTGTAGATCTGGACCGTATCTCTCTCTTTCGCTCAGATCTGCTTCAGATCTATGCTTCTAATGGATAGAAGTGGTAGATCTGAACCGTATCTTCTTCATTGTCCAGATCTGTTGGCTAAAACCCTAGATCCGTTCTTCTTTTCTCTAGATTTGTCATCTAAAACTCTAGAACTGTGTGCAGGATTCCCAGATCTACTTTCCGTTCGTCAGATCTAGACTAAGGTGAGGATCGAACGTGATCTTTTACTCTATTCTACTACAGTATTGGGAATCGAATCCTCGTTTAATAGTATCTTTCCTAGGTAGTGTAGTTCTAGTGGATGATTTGCGTTGATGTGATTGAAAAACACCCCTAAAACTTAGGTTGTCATTTAAACCGAAAACGGAACCTAAATCACAGGTTATCATTAAACTGAAAACGTTGCTTGTGTGTGGAGGCTATGCTTGATAGAACTGTTGTAGGTCCCCCGAAAGGGTGTTGAGTGTAGGGCATGTACATTGCGGGGGTATGCGTCCTTTGTATCGTCGGAAGGGGGTTTTGGCGAGCCCCCCAAGAAGGAAGGTCGACGGGCCAAAGAAGGATTGTATGGGCCTACGGGCTGAAGGAGTACATGAGTATGAAGGCACGACGGGCAAAATTGATTGTGCCTTCGGGCGTGGGTGCAAGGTGTTATTAACCTTGGACTCGTTCTTGATGTTGTGCTTGTTTAAAGTAGAGATAGCGGTATTCCTTGAATCCGCCCTCACTGGGTATTGGTGTTGAACCAATTACTCAAGCCTCCTTCGTTGTTTGTTTTGCAGGTAACCCTAACCCTGGAGCGTTGCAGGAGTTGATGGATGGTGTGGTGCTATGTTTGGGAGAGCGGTATTTCCTTCTTTTGTTTCGTTCTTTTATTTCGTTAAGACTTATGCATTTTCGATTGTTTCACGTTTAAGCTATTTCAGTTGGTTCGGTTTTCTATTTCAATAAAGCAAACCCTTTTCAATTATTTAAGTGTTGGTTCCCGTTTATGACTTGGTTCACGTTTGTGGACTATGACTCGTGGAGTCAAAGAGTCGTTGACTTGGATCCGAAGGGACGGGTGTTACATATAGTATTTCTCGCCTTCCATATTTACTAAATAATCCACGGACATGATCGGCTATTCATTTGCGTTCCTTCTTGGTTTTTCATCTTTGACAATAGATAGTGAAAATTGAGGAAGATTGAATTGTGAGAAAAACCTGCAGGTGGTAGACATACACGAGAACGATCCCATACTTCCGCAGCAAAAGAACAAATGAAGAGAATGTGGTTAATAGTTTCAGCAGCTTCCCCACACATTAGACATGTTGTGTCCAAACTGATCCCTCGAGATCACAATTTCACCTTGACTGGTAATGCACCGGCTAAAGATTTCTATATAAAATGTATGATCTTAGGTAAGGTTTTTATTTTCCAGATGTTACTCCAGAGGCGCTTTTCGATCGGGGGGAGACCGGCTTGGTTGTATTCTTTGTCTATTTGCAAAGAACTCAAGAGTCGATATCCACTTTGGACTGTGTATTCACCTGATTTGGTGAAGCCCCATTGCATTGAGTCTCTTAGGAGTGGTCGTGGCTTTATCCTCAGAACACGATCAGCATCTGCCTCATTGAAAGTCTGTCTGGCTTTTGCTATATCCCAACTGCTTGTTTTGGCAATGAAGAGATCCGATACTAACATAGATAGATCGATCACATTATCCGCATGGTACCTAGGAGGCCGAGTGTTTGACAATAAATCGGATTAAGATTTTTTTTTTTTGAACAGACAATATCCACACCAATAAGTAGGCCTGGGCGTTCGGGTACCCGTTCGGGTTCGGTTCGGGTATTTCGGGTTTCGGGTTTTTCGGTTCTCAACTTTTAAATCCGTTCGGGTATTTACATGTATCGGGTCGGTTTCGGTTCGGGTATCTTCGGGTTCGGGTCGGGTGAGTAGTCCACAGTAAGAACTGAAATCTACCCGAATATATTCGGGTTTCAAAGTATTTCGGTTATATAGTACCCGAAGTAACCAAACCTCGAAAATTTGTAACCAAACTACATGAACATAACCAAACTAATTGATTCATAAACAGAAACTACAAGTGATTCTTACGAGTTTGAAAATAGCTTAAAACGTCAACAACCATAAAATAGCAACACAAATGTAACACAAGTTCAAATTGCAAACACCAAAAAATTCAAAATACCAATAAACTTAACATTCATAAGTCTTAAAACCTGAAAATGAAACAAACCGCTTGACATTATCACTAGTTCACTGCCACACGACGTCCATCACAGACCAAGTCGCCAAAACACCTCGTCACCTACTATGCGATTCATCATAAGTAATTTTGTTAACATTTTGAATTGAAAACAATATAAAGATTACAACAACCCGTAAATGCATATCTTAACTCCCAGTTACCAAACAATTGATTGTAAAAAGATAGTGAAAGATGCTACACATATTTATTTATATCATCAACCAATTTGTAAAGAAAGGGTTCTCTTGTTTGGTCCAAATACACGTATTTGATCAGTGCCTCTTTAATAGGTAACACTGAGTTCAGACTTCAGACATTGATATTCAACAGTGGAAAGTAGAAACACAAATAACAGAGTATCATTATCTCAAAATAGGATCCGAACAGACATAAATCGAAGACAATCAGCACAACAACATCCATTAATTTCTCAGAACAAGTGGACAAGAAAACTTCTACCATCAACAAAAACGAAAATACAGTAAATCAAAAACGAAATCAAAAACCTGTCAGAAACGAAATCGAAAACCTGTCACAAACGAAATCAAAAACGATGAATCAATGAAGAACATTACCTGAGATCGATTGAATGATGTCTCAGAGGGAGGAGATAATGAGGTGAATAGATTTTCCAGATTGTAAAATTTGGGGCTAGGGTTTCTATTTTCGCGTGAGAAGATAGAAGCTGAACAGATTTTTTTTTTGCCTTTTGGTCCCCAATTTTTTTTTATTTTAATCATATAAATATACTTTATATTATAAACGTTTATGGTATAATATTAAATGTATATTATATGCTATATATATGTATACAAAAGGTTTGGTTACATTCGGGTATCTTCGGGTTTCGGGTATAACCCGAACCGAACCGAAACCCAAAAGTATTCAAACATGAAACCCGATCGGATATTTACTCATACCCGAACCCGAACCAAAACCCGAAAGTATTCAAACAAGAATCATTGAATTATTTTGATGCTGTCAACAACTCGCTGGTCCCCTTTGTTTTGTTCTCATTTCTCAACCTGGCCCATTTATTTATTATGCAGATAGCAAATTTAAATCCTATTCCATTTTTTTTTTTTTTAATTATAACAAAACGCAAACAGAAAATATAAAATATGGGAATTTAGTAATAAAACCCCCAAACTAAAGATGGATCGTAAGAAATCCTCTCAACTTTTTATTTAATGAAAAATCCCCCCAAGTTAAATTCCGTTAACAAATGTTACCCTCCGTCTACAGTATCGTCAAATGTATACGGAATCCGTTGAATTAAAACACTGAGTTTTGTTAAAATCTGAAAACGACAAGCTTTTTTGGGTCTACTTAAAACACGAGTCTTCCCTTCCAAAATTAACAAAATCCCAATATTAGAACTAGGGTTCTTTATTCATTTTGGGTTCTCCATCTCTGCACTTTGATTTCGAGTTTGAAGAGTTCGTGCACAATGAATTTATGTCCGGGAATACCAAGAAAATGCCAATGTGGAGCTCCAACGATCGTGTTGAAATCAACAACAGAGCATGTTGTTGGAGCAATCTATGGCCAAAACCACGCCTTCAAATGGCTTGATGAAGCACACGTTGAGATAATTGGAGTGATTGATAAGCTTAGGCGTAAGTTTAGAAGTCATATAAGACTTTTGTTGTTGTTTGCTTTTGATTTGCATTAGAATGTCCACATTTGAGAAGCTTTTGTTTATATATGACTGAGAATTGATTATCATTTTGAAAAAGTTCCATTAGAAATCCGAGTACTTTCGACCAAAAAACAAAGAAATCCGAGTACTTAATGTTTAACATCCCCTAACATTTCCGATTGTAACATCACACAATAAACAGAATCCGAACAAAACATCACAAAAAGCAGAATCCGAGTACATCATCACAAAACCAGAAGCAGATTCCGAGTTCACTGGGTGGCATTACTGAAGATTTTATTGGTCTTTTTTCTCTTCGAAGGTCTTTCGGGAGTAAGCTTCACCAATTTTTGTCGTTACAGAGAGAGTAAGCTTCACCAATTTTTCACAATAAGCGTCGCCAATCTCATGTTCTTCGAATTCACTGCCTAAACCCTCGATCTACAAACGACATCACTCTGAATTTCACTCAATCGCATTCGTAGCCATCAAAAACTGAGAGTATCATTTTCGAAAGTTAGGGTTCGTCGAGGTTGAAATTGGGGATTTTAGTGCCTAAGACGATTTTAGGGACTTGAACTCGAATTCCTAAACACCTTGATGTTTTTGTTTACACTTCATGTCGTTTTCATATTTTAACAAAATTCAGTGTTTTAATTCAACGGATTCTGTAGACATTTGACGACACTATAGACGGAGGGTAACATTTGTTAACGGAATTTAACTTGGGGGGATTTGTCATTAAATAAAAAGTTGAGGGGATTTCTTACGATCCATCTTTAGTTGGGGGGTTTTATTACTAAATTCCCATAAAATATCTTATTTTAATAATGTTGACTTACTTATCATCACTCATTTGAGTCTTTGCGAGTCTCTTCCCAGTTCGTCAAATAGACAAACAAACCACTTCTTCTTCACTCTTCACTCTCATCGCATCTCCTCACACAAGAACATATTATAACACAACAATCTGAAAAGAAAAAGACAACACTTGATAATGGCGTTGAATCAACGACTTATCTTCCTCCTCATTTGTCTCAGTCTCTCGGGATTCTTGGCATCCTCTCAAACATTACCAAAAGTAGAAGGTATACACACAAATAATTTTACAATGTCGTATATGTTTGAGACAAGTGTATGAAGATGGCAGTTCTCTGTAAATTTTCGCAGTGGATGCTTTAAGAGCCGTAGCGGCCGCGTTGAAGAAGACCAATTGGAATTTCAGTGTGAATCCATGCGACAACACTTCATCTGATGGAGGTTGGAGAACCCTTAACGCCGGCGAGGGATTTCAAGACGCGGTTACTTGTAACTGCTCCACCGTTTGCCACGTCACCAGCATGTGCGTTCATCCCTTCTTCCCTCTGTATAGAAAATCTATCTTTCTTTATAAAAGCTTTACGCAAAATATCCAAATCCGAGGATCTCAACCCAAGCCGATCCAAAAAGTAAATATCGAACCAAATCTGGATCCGACAAAATACTCAGAACAAATTCTAAACTATTATATTCAAAGAACAGAACGGAAAACTGAATAAATACTTGAGATACAGTTATATATCCTAAAATATTAATTATTTATAGACATAAAATACTCAAATATACCAAAATCATAATTATAAATTCCGAAGTTATCATTGCAAAATAAATAATCGAAATAGTCACAATCACTTAAACATCGTAAAATATTTAGTTATAAATGTCAAAATTTAACAATTTATTTTATTTTTTGAGTATCTGAACCTGACACGAACTCAATTGCACCAAATTGAATCCAAACTAAAATTTTAAAATATCTAAACGGATTGTATATAATTGAACCGAAAAAATTCGAACGGGTATCTAAACACATATGCTTAGTTTTAGTTAATAATATTAACATAAAAATAAATTCTTGATGATTTTTTAAAAATTTAGTTTTGGTGGAAGAAGTAGGTCTCATTTTCCAAAGCCTATTTTCACTCGTTTTATTTAATAAAGTAAAAGTTGAGTTAGTACTTTAATTGCCTAGATGTAGTAAAATACTAAAATCTATTAGCCCCAACCCGAATTGCACCAAACTAAATCTAAATTAAAATTCTAAATATTCGAACTGATTTATATCTCTTAACTCAAAAATTTGAACCAAATCCGAATGAGTATATGAACATCTATGTCTAGTTTTACATAATTATATTAACAAAATAGATTATGGATATTTAAAAAAAAATTGGTGGAAGAAGTAGGTCTCATTTTCCAAAGTCTATTTTACTCGTTTTATTTCATAAAGTAAAAGTAGGTTTAGTACTTTAATTGCATGTATGTTGAGAAATTTATTGGTAAGAGTCGGAATTGCACTAAACTGAATCCAAACTAAAGCTCTAAAATATCCGAACGGATTTTATATCTTTGAAAAATCCGAACCAAAATTGAACTAGTATCTAAATGCATATGCCTAGTTTTACATAATAATATTAACATAAAAATATATTTTTGATATTTAAAAAAAAATAGATTTGGTGGAAGGTCTCATTTTCCAAAACCTATTTTTACTCGTATTATTTAATAAGGTAAAGGTAGGATTAATACTTTAATTGTTGGATGTAGACAAATCTGTTAGCCCGAACCCAAATTTCACCAAACTAAATCCAAATTAAAATTCTGAAATATCTGAACGGATTTTATATCTTTGAACTCGAAAAATCCAAACCAAACCCGAACGAATATCCAAACACTTGTGTCTACTTTTACATAATAATATTAACATACAAATATATTATTGATAAAACTTTTTATAAAAAATTAGATTTCGTGGAAAAGTAGGTCTCATTTTCCAAAGCCTATTTTCACTCGTATTATTTAATAAAGTAAAATTAGGTTTAGTACTTTAATTGCTTGGATGTAAAGAAATCTATTGGCCGAATCCGAATTGCACGAAACTGAATCCAAACTAAAATTTTGAAATATATGAACGAATTTTATATCTTTGAACTCGGAAAAATCCGAACCAAACTCGAACGAGTATCTGATAGCCTATGCCTAGTTTTACATAATAATATTACCATAAAATATAATTTTTAAAAAATATTATGGATAATTTATTAAAAAAAAAAGAAATTAGATTTGGTGGAATTAGTAAATCTCCAAAGCCTATTTTTACTCGTTTTGTTTAATAAAGCAAAAGTAGGTTTAGTACTCTAATTGCGTGAATATAGACAAATCTAGAGGAGTTCACACTATGGGACACTTTGTAAAGTTTTTTTTTTACAAATTGAGGCATCTTGGAATTGTACACATTTTTGAAGGGCTTAAAATCCAAACTTTACTTTTGAACTAAGTAGGGGTTATTGGTTTATGCATTTTAATGGATTCTTAAATCCGAGTGAAATCAGGTGTTATTAGATCATTGATTTTAAATTTTTTTTTAAAATCATGTGTTATTGGTTATATGATTTTAGAATCCTAATTAAAATCCTATGTTATTGGTTCTATGATTTCACAATCCAAATTAAAATCAAGTGTTATTCAATGGTAAAAATATATATATACAGATTTGATTTTATCGTGGATTTTAATGGATTTTTGTGGATTTTAAAGTAAAAAATGCAAAGACTCAAATCCAAGTAAAAACCTACGAATTTCACAAATATTAGTCAAATCTATCTATTAGATTTTAAAATGAATGAATTTCTAAATACACGAAAATACACAAACCAATATATTTTCAGTTAGAGAAGGGAAAGTAAAAGACGAATGTTTGTGTTGACCAAAGTTAGTTAGATGAAAAAACTATTTTTTCTCATATAATATATTTTTGTCTCTCATTTTTCTGTTTCACTCCTCTCTTCTCTCTTTAATTTCTAGTTTTATAAGAAATATAAATTAATTTTTTTTTACTATAAGTTATAATTTATTTTTCTCTATATTTTGAAAATTATTTTTAATATATTTTACTTAATTTTGGATCAAATTCTATGGACGTTAAAAATTATTGCATGAATACATAGTATCATGTTGTACAAAAAAATAATGATATATAGTGTCTACACACAAATGTTAAAAATACACATATATAAAGTGAATATAGATTATATGGTTGTGGACTATGTAGACATAGACACCATTTTATAATCAATCAAAATATTAATTTATAAATAGATGTGGACCATTTAGCAATAAATCTCGACATTACTTAAAATTAGAAATATCATATATGGTGGACAATATATCGGAAAACATATATATCAAACATATTTGTGAGAAAAAATAGTACATGAATAACATATAAATGCATATTATAAGAGTATCCACATATGGTGGACAATACATCAGAAAAATATATATAACATATATGTGAAAATAGCAAATGAAAAAACATATAAATGTATACTAAAAAAATGCCCACATATAGTTATAACATGTCGACATAGACGGGAAAAAACAAATATAGAGTGGAAGTGGATTGTGTGAATATGGACAATGCATACATAAACACCATTTTACAATCAATATGGACACCACTTTATAAATCGATGCGGACACATTTAAAAATAAATCTCGGTATTGCTTTATCCACATTCTCGTAAATATTTATTCTATAATATAATATCCAACATGAATAATAATTCGGTAAAGATGAGACTAATATCTTGAATCTGTTTCCTAGCTCGTATAATGATGGATAATAATTTATCATATTTTGTCTAACATGAATACATGTTGATATAGATAAAAGAAATAAACATCCACTTTATACTTATCTATGAAATTTTTTTGACCCGTCTTGTGATTCACATTTTACTTTGGTGTTTAATGTCTATTGGGCTGGAAACATAATGGCCTATAATTTGCAAACCATTTTTGAAAGCCAGTATTTTTGTGAAACAGAGTTCTCAAGGCACAAAGCCTCCAAGGATCTCTTCCTAAAGAGTTGTCGGATCTTCCGTTTCTGCAAGAGATGTAAGAAGCTGAATAGCAGCAAAATATTACCTCTTTAACATTCATATTATTACAGTATCTGCCACTTCCGGCATCTTTTCATTAACCAACTTTAACTGTCACATTCTTCTTTCTCTTGCTTGCAGTGATTTGTCTAGAAACTATCTCAACGGTTTCATTCCTCCCGAATGGGGATCCTTGCCACTAGTAAAATTGTATGTATATGACTATCTCCGTTCATGTATACCTTTTCTGTATATTTATGTGTAGATTGATGGAGTAAATTTGTTGTGTAATGAAAATGCAGCTCACTACTTGGAAACCGGATAACTGGTTCTATCCCAAAAGAGATTGGTAACATTACAACCCTCACGAGCCTGTGAGTACACTTCTTTGATCTCTCTTTCTTCAATAATGTTTCAGATGATTCTTATTCTTTTTTTTTTGTTTTCTGGAACATTTGTTTTTCTTAGTGTCTTGGAATTCAACCAGATCACAGGGAAGTTACCTCCAGAGCTCGGCAATCTAAAGAACATTCAAAGACTGTATGAATCTTTGTCCAACTTCTCTTAAAAATGGCAAATTATTGGTCTTTACTAGTATTGAGACTCGGTATTCTCTCTCCAGCCTTCTTAGCTCGAACTACTTGAGTGGGGAGATCCCAAGTACATTTTCCAAACTTACTACGTTGACTGATTTGTAAGTTTTTCTCTGCTTTTCTGTGACCCCGGAACATATGTTTTACTTGAGTAGGGACATCCCAAGTACATGCTGATGTTTTTTTCTTGATTTATAGCCGTATAAGTGACAACCAGTTCACTGGTACTATACCAGATTTCATCCAGAACTGGACAGAACTTGGTAAATTGTAAGCAATCCTTTCAGCGTAATCAGATTTCTTTTCGCGTTTTCAATATCAGTGTTTGTTTCTTATAAACAAACGAGTGCAATGTTGTTATCCTACATGAATCAGGTTTATTCAAGCAAGTGGTTTAGCAGGACCGATTCCTAGTGCCATTGGTAATCTTGGAAAGTTAACAGACCTGTAAGTACACCAACTTCGATGTTGTTGCCTTTCGTGAACTCACTATCAATGTTGTTTTTTGTTTCTTTTCCAAATTTGAAACTTTTGTAGGAGAATCAGTGACTTGAATAGATCCGGATCTCCATTTCCGCCATTACAAAACTTGACATCCATAAAGACATTGTGAGTTTGAGCCTTAGACTAGACGAATTTAGTAATAGTTTCTTCCGTCCTAAGTGAGCTTAAGTTCGATTTCCACGCGCTGTTCATTACAGGATTCTTAGGAACTGCAATCTTACTGGAGAGTTACCTGCGTATCTTGGACAGAGAACAACGTTAAAACTCTTGTTAGTAAACCCTCTATTTCTTGGCAAGCACAAAATTGATTGTGTTATGAAAAAGAACTGACATAGTGAGACTCTGTGTGCAGAGATCTTAGCTTCAACAAACTAAGTGGACCAATCCCGGAAACATACAGCGCTCTTTCGAATGTAGACAACATGTACGATGCTCTGCTCTGCTCTTCTCTTTTTTCTTCTTGTTTTGTTAAAAGCTTATGTGTGTGTGAAAGTAATTTTGTTTTCTGAGTTTCAGATTTCTTACAAGTAATATGCTAAATGGGGAAGTACCAAGTTGGATGGCAGACAGTGGAGACAGTATGTGAGTTTTCTTCAGTGATAGAATTCTTTGTAGTGACATAGCTGAATAACACTTCGTTTGGTTACTTACAATTGTTTATATTGCAGTGATCTTACTTTCAATAACTTCTCCAATGATCCACGGACTGCAGATTGTCAGAAGAATGCTGTGTAAGAAGAACACTAAAAGTTTGAACTTCTTGTGCCTTCAAATTCTCTATAAATCTTAACAGTTTTTTTGGTTTTTTTCTATTTGCAGGAATATGTTCTCAAGCACAACCCCTTTGGTGGCAAATAACTAGTCAGTGCTTCTTCAAGCTGTCGTTCTAACATTAACTAGAATATTGACATTATGTTGTTATGTCTTACTACAGCTCAAGCGCTTCGTGTCTGAGTAGCTATAAATGTCCGAAAAGTAAGTCATTCGAAGCTATCTATAGATAATCGCTAAATATCTAGCAGCGCATCTGATTTTTATAACTGTTTCTCAGCTTTCTATGGACTTCATATTAACTGTGGTGGTAATGAGGTAACAATCAATGAGATTAAGTATGATGCTGATCAAATGGATGGACCAGCCTTCTATGATAGTAGAAACGGTTGGGTTTCTAGCAACACGGGGAACTTCCCGGATGATGATCGGTCTCCAAAAGGAGTAACAGTTTGGGCAAAAACGTCAGAGCTTAAAATAGCAGATCCTAGGCTTTATACACATGCCCGTCTCTCGACCATCTCCCTCACTTACTTCGCGTTTTGTCTTCGAAAAGGAAATTACACAGTTAATCTTCATTTCGCTGAAATTATGTTCAGCGACGACAACACCTATAGCAGTTTGGGAAGACGATTCTTTGACATATACGTTCAGGTAACTTGGCTAAAAATAAAGTTTGAAAAGATTGTAATGCTTTCCATACCAACAAGTAGGCATGGGCCTTCTGGTACCTGTTCAGATTCGGTTCGGATCTTTCGGGTTTTCGGGTCTAGACATATAAAACTCATTCAGATATTTTATAATTTCGGTTTGGGTTTGGTTCGGTTCCATTCGGGTTCGGTTCGGGTCCGGATACCCATAAAATCTTTAAACAAAAATAAAAATTGATTAATTTGATCAAAAACTTTGTTAACTTGAAACAAATATAGTAAGAAATTTTGTATATTTCGTTTATTTTGGATATTTTAGTTATTTTGGTCTAAAACTAACCAATATATTTAGGTTTGTAATTGTAATTTAGATAATTCTCTTATATTAAGTCTAAACATAATTAATATTTTGGATATATATATAATTATAGTTCGGATATTTTGGGTACCCATTCAGTTCTCGGTTCGGGTCAGGTTTGGTTCCAGTTCTTCGGATATACATGTTTAGGACTCATTCAGGTATTTTTGTAGGTTTCGGTTCGGGTTCAGTTCCTCTTTTTCGATTCGATTCGGTTCGGTTTGGTATTTCAGTTTTGGGTTTTTCGCCTAGGCCTACCAACGAGAGTTGACTCAGATGGTAAAGGTCGGCTCGTAGCCTTCCGCCAAACTGAGTTCGATTTTTGTTGGTAAGCGTTTTCTCTCAAAAGATGGAGACTCATAACTTTGATTAAGGACGCGGCGAAAGAAATTGAGGAGAATCTGGGTTCACGCATTGATCAAGTGCTTCAAAGAACTCAGGAATTGGAAACCACGGTAGCGGGACAGAATTCAAGAATTGCAAAGCATATCGCTGACATGTTTGAGGCGATTCGGATCATTTCGACTTTGCATCTGTCACCATCGTCAAGCGATGCTCAGAATCAACACCGTCATCACACAAACTCGACACATACGACCACGGATGAATTGAAAAATGGTCAACCAGGTAGCTATGGTAAGGTGACGAGATTAGCGATACTTGATTTCCCTAAATTTGGAGGTGATAAGGTGAAAGAATGGATCTTTAAGGCTGAACAGTTTTTTACAATTGATCATACTCCGGATGACTTTAAGGTGGCTGTAGTAGCAATTCATTTAGAGGATTTAGCCGCGACTTGGCACCAATCGCTAATTGAATATGATATATGGCATGCGAATGGAATGGATTGGGAGTCTTACAAAACGCTATTGAAAGAGAGATTTGATGAAGTGTGGGAAGATCATATGGCTGAGTTGAAGAAACTCCAAGAAACAGATGGTATTATTGCTTATCACAATAAATTTGAGACAATCTGTATTCGTCTGAAGCTATCTGAAGACTATCTAGTGAGCGCTTATTCGGCTGGATTGAAAGTAGACACTCAAATGCACATAAGGATGTTTCAGCCTCAAACAGTACGCCAATGCTTGTTATTGGGTCGACTATACGAGACTGCACATCCACAGAAGAGTTCTGCTACTACATGGACTTCTAACAAGTCTAATCAGTATACTAAGGGCATATTGTCTGTTAAGAAGGATTTTGAGAAAACAAATCCAAAAAGTGAATGAAGTTGAGAAGTCCATTGCTATGATCAAGCAACCACAGAAGTTCTTATCTACAGAGGAAATGAATGACAGGAAAGCCAAGGGGCTTTGTTATTTTCGCGATGAGAAGTATACCCCGGGTCATTTCAAAGTCCATAAGAAGGCTCAGTTGTACTTAATGGATGTAGAGGACAATGAGATCGTGGAGGAGTTAAATGCGGAAGAGAACAAGGAAAATATGCAGTCAAATTGTGAAATTGCTCACATATCTGTGAATGCTATCTCTGGTATTTCCAATTACACGACTATGAGGGTGAAAGGCATGCACAAAAAGAGACCATTGTTCATATTAATTGATTCAGAGGCAACTCACAATTTCTTAGACACTCAAATGGCTAATAAACTGGGATGTCATTTGCTACTTGTAGACAATGCAAAGGTTTTAGTGGCTGATGGTAATAGATTGAATGTCAGTGCTAAAGTGGATCAGTTCCACTGGGATTTTCAGGGTACAAGTTTTCTGGCTGATTTAATGCTTCTACCTCTCAATGGTTGTGATATGGTTTTAGGTGTACAGTGGATGCACACGTTAGATCCTATCACGTGGGATTTCAAGAAGTTAAAAATGAAATTCATGTGGGGAGAAAGGAGAGTGGTATTACATGGAGCGCATAATGGTTCAGTTAGAACCGTTAAGGCTGAAAAACTGAGGAAGTTAACAGAGGAGACATACAGTTATCAATGATATGTGTGACGCAATCTAAGCAGGAATATCCCATGAGCCTGTTATCTTTGGAAGCAGAAGCACATAACAGGACAGTACCTCAGCCTATTCAATCATTGTTGGTGGAATACAATGATATTTTTGAAGAACCAACAGGGTTACCACCATTTCGAGAGAACCATAACCATCGTATTACGTTGGTAGGAGGTGCTAATCCCGTGAATCAACGGCCATACCCTTATGCCATCCACCAGAAGAATGAGATAGACAAGATGGTACAGGAACTGATGTCTAATGGGACAATTCAACCGAGTAGTAGCTCATTTGCTTCTTCGGTTGTTTTAGTAAAAAAGAAGGACGGGTCATGGCGACTTTGTGTAGATTACATAGGTTTGAATGGACTCACTGTTAAAGACAGATTTCACATTCCCTTGATAGAAGATTTGATGGACGAGTTGGGGGTTCCAAAGTTTACTCCAAGATTGATTTGAGGACTGGTTATCATCAAGTACGAGTGTGTCCAGAAGATATTCACAAAACGACATTCAAAACACACAGTGGACATTACGAGTATATTGTGATGCCATTCGGTTTAACGAATGCTACTGCTACGTTCCAAGGCCTGATGAATGCAGTCTTCAAAGAGTTCCTACGGAAATTTGTGCTCATCTTTTTGATGATATACTTATATACAATGGTTCATTGGAGTTACATCAGAACATTTGCAGGCTATGTTTGAAATAATGAGAGTTCGGAAATTGTATGCTAAGATGAGTAAGTGTGCATTTGCCACTTCCCGGGTTGAGTATTTGGGACATTTTATTGAACCAGAGGGAGTATCTACAGACCCAGCTAAAGTTCAGGTTGTACAAGATTGGCCTGTACCAATCAACTTGAAGCAGCTACGTGGGGTTTTAGGCCTAGCGGGCTATTACAGAAGATTTGTGAAGAACTTTGGAGCTATAGCCCGACCTTTGACATTATTAACGAAGAAGGATTCGTTTCTATGGACAGAGGAAGCTCATAATGCTTTTGGGAAATTGAAGAAAGCATTGTGCACCGCTCCAGTACTGGCTCTTCCTCTTTTTGATAAACCTTTTACTGTAGAAACAAATGCTTGTGGTCAAGGAATTGGGGTTGTCCTTATGCAGGAAGGTCATCCTTTGGCCTATATAAGTAGGCATTTGAAGGGTAAATAACTCCATCTCTCAATCTACGAAAAGAGCTCCTGGCGGTTGTGTTTGCTGTTCAAAAATGGCGACATTACCTGTTGAATGGACACTTTGTGATTAAAACAGATCAGCAGAGCCTTAAATACCTTTTAGAGCAAAGACTGAATACCCCTATTCAGCAGCAGTGGCTACCCAAACTGTTTGAATTTGACTACGAGATACAGTATAAGGAGGGCAAAGAAAATCTTGTTACTGATGCTCTATCGCGGGTCGAAGGGTTGGAGATCCTACATATGGCTCTCTCTGTTTTAGATTGCGACTTGTTGAAGCGTATTCAGGATTGTTATGAATCGGATATGGAAATTAAGAGTATTATAGACGGATTAGTGGAGAAACCGGGGTCCAAGAAACACTTTGTCTGTTCGAGAAATATACTGAGAAGAAAGAAAAAGCTGGTAGTCCCGAATGATGCTATGCTGAGAACATCTATTTTAGAGTGGTTACACAGTTCTGGGATAGGTGGTCATTCTGGAAGAGATGCAACGCATCAACGAGTGAAGAGTATTTTCTACTGGAAAGGGATGTCAAAAGATATACAGAGGTTTATAGGGAGTTGCACAGTATGCCAGCAATGTAAATATGATACATCAGCATACCCAGGTCTTATTCAACCTCTCCCTATTCCTTTTGCAGTCTGGTCAGACATTTCTATGGATTTCATAGAGGGACTTCCCAATTCTTATGGAAAATATGTGATCTTTGTTATCGTTGATCGCTTAACAAAATCTGCTCACTTCGTTGCTTTAAGCCATCCTTATACGGCAGTAACAGTGGCTCAGGCTTTCTTGGTCAATGTCTTCAAACACCACGGCTTTCCAAGTTCAATTGTAAGTGATCGAGATGCTATTTTTTTGAGTGAATTCTGGCGTGAGTTGTTCACATTACAGGGAGTAGCATTGAACTACTCAACACCTTACCATCCACAGAGTGATGGGCAGACTGAGGTTGTGAACCGATGTCTGGAAACGTACTTAAGGTGTATGACTAGTGACAGGCCTGAGTTGTGGAGTAAATGTCTCTTGTTAGCAGAATACTGGTATAACACGAGCTTCCATTCATCAGCTCAAATGTCTCCTTATGAAGCCGTGTATGGTCAGCCACCACCACAACATTTGCCCTATCTTCCTGGTGAATCAAAAGTAGCAGTAGTTGCTCAGAATTTACAGGCCCGAGAGCAAATGTTGCTGATCTTAAAGTTCCATTTGTTAAGAGCATAGCATTGTATGGAACAAGTGGCTAATAGGAGACGATCGGAGAGAAGCTTTAACATTGGGGATTATGTGTTTGTTAAGCTCCAGCCTTACCGTCAAGGCTCTGTGGTGTTGAGAAGCAATCATAAGCTAGCTCTAGAATATTACGAACCTAACAAGGTGCTTGAGAAGTGCGGAAAAGTGGCCTATAAGTTGGCCTTACCAGCTCATCACGTATATATCCTGTCTTTCATGTTTCACAGTTGAAACTGCGAGTCGGAGACACAACTGTTGGGACGGATTTACCAGTGTTAGCTCCGGACGTGTTGCTTAAAGAACCAGACCGCATTTTGGAGCGAAAGATGGTAAATAAACAAGGCAGAGCAGCTACCAAAGTTTTAGTGAAGTGGACGAATGAAGATGAAGCAGAGGCTACTTGGGAGTTCTTGTATGATCTCTTAAAGAAGTTTCCAACCTTTCAACCATGAGAGGATACGGTTGCTTGGGGAGGGAGGATTTGATATAGTAAAGGAGAAGAGTGTACTGTTTACAGACACGTGGACGGAAGAGATCGAAGAAGGGGTCAACGGCCACGATTTAAACAGAGATGAAGCAAATAAAGAGAGAAGAAAGTTCATTTTATTCATTCATTCGAAATATTGTAAAAGTTTGTTACATCTTCTCTCAAGAACTCTCTGTAATTCGATTTCTCAGCAATACTTGAATCTCTTCTACTTTTGGATTCAAGTTAAGGTGAGTTGAGTTTCTTTGTTTCAAGAACATTGATTCTCTAGAAATCTACTAAGGTTTCGTTGTATCAGGTTTGGATTCTGTCCTACGGGACGTACAAGCCTAAGGGCCCGACCTCCTAGTCATTAAAAATGCTTTGAATCAATTGGCTTATGTGGTAATGTGCAGGGTAAACGTGTGGTTAAGGATTTCAATATCGTAGGTGAGGCAAAAGGTGCTGAAAGAGTAGTGGTTAAGAGCTTCCCTGTCATGATTACAAATGGGAAACTGGAAATAAGATTGTTCTGGGCTGGTAAAGGAACTCAAGCTATTCCTCAAAGAGGTGTATATGGTTCTCTCATATCGGCTGTATCGGTAGATCCAAGTAAACTTTGCTAAACTTGAAACTATCTATAGATTTCACCTTTAATTTGTTGTTGTCTCCTTGAATGTTATCTCCCATGATCTTGCTATAGATTTCACTCCACCAAAGGAAGCTAGCACTGGAAGCTCTATTGGCACAATAGTTGGTGCTGTAGTGGCTTCGACGGTGTTTCTTTTGTTATTAATCGGCGGTATTTTATGGTGGAGAGGCTGCTTAAGACCCAAGAGTCAGATGGAAAAAGGTAGCATCTAACAATCCAATTGATTCTTGAGTTAAGTCTTTGTTTCTTCCTACACTTAACGGTGTGTCTTCTTCACCTTCAGATTTCAAGAACTTGGATTTCCAGATTAGTTCCTTCTCGTTGAGGCAAATTAAAGTTGCTACGGACAACTTTGATCCCGTAAACAAGATTGGAGAAGGTGGCTTTGGTCCTGTACACAAGGTTGGCATCATAATGGTATTGACATTGTTATGAGAAAAAGAAAAGATGGTCAATAGTTGTTGACTAAAGGTTGGTCCATTATATGAATACAGGGAACGTTGAGTGATGGAACCGTGATCGCGGTGAAGCAGCTATCAGCGAAATCGAAACAAGGGAATCGAGAGTTCTTGAACGAGATAGCTATGATATCTGCTCTACAACATCCACATTTGGTTAAACTATATGGATGTTGTGTCGAAGGTGACCAGCTCTTGCTAGTCTACGAGTACTTGGAAAACAACAGTCTCGCTCGAGCACTTTTCGGTTAGTCCACCCTCTTTGTAAAACTAGATATCTTAAGACATTTTTAGACCGTTAAAGTATCTTCTAATTTGTTATATTGAAATTTATGTGTGATTTTTTTATAATTATAAGTATATGTATATTTTTATATATGTTTTTAAGGTATCTCTACATACTTGTAACTATAAATTTTTATTTTTTGCTGTTTTCTGTCCAGTTTCCGTATCCATTTTTTTGTATCCGTTAATGTATCGGTGCTACTTAGGCTTAAATCGTTATGTATCCAATAACGATCTGTTTTTTGTTTCTTAAAGGTCCTCAAGAGACTCAAATACGACTAGATTGGCCAACGAGGCAGAAGATTTGCGTTGGAATAGCAAGAGGATTAGCTTATCTCCACGAGGAATCAAGACTCAAGATTGTACACAGAGACATCAAAGCCCCTAATGTCTTGCTGGATAAGGAATTAAATGCAAAGATTTCAGATTTCGGTCTTGCTAAGCTTGATGAAGATGAAAACACACACATGAGTACACGAGTAGCAGGAACATAGTGAGTCTATCAATCACAGATGAAGTAGAAGTTTCAGCTCTGTTTCGATTTCTTATAACCAAAACGGACTTCTTTTTTTGCAGCGGATACATGGCTCCAGAATATGCCCTGAAAGGTCATTTGACAGATAAAGCAGACGTCTACAGTTTCGGCGTCGTGGCTCTAGAGTTAGTTCACGGGAGAAGCAACATGAGCGCACGATCCAAAGGCCATACCTTTTATCTTCTTGACTGGGTAAAGGTTCTCAGGGAGCAAAACAAACTGATAGAAGTAGTAGACCCGAGGCTTGGAACAGATTACAACAGAGAAGAAGCAATGACGATGATCAATATCGGGATCCTCTGCACCAGTAAAATTCCGTCTGACAGACCGTTGATGTCAACGGTGGTGAGCATGCTCGAAGGACATTCCACAGTGGATGTTGAGAAGCTTCTTGAAGCTTCATTCAGCAGAGGAAACGAGAAAGACGAAGAGAGCGTGATGGCGATGAATAAGCATTACGCAATGATAAACAGAGAGGAGATGACGTATACTACGGATCAAACTACCACTACCGACGGACCACTCACGTCGTCATCTACGTCCACGGCCAACGCCGGCGACCTTTACCCTGTTAAGTAATTATGACTTGTTGTTTTGCTACTTGTAAAGTTTATTTCTAAACTATAATTATTTCATTTAAGACAATTAGAAGATTTCGTTACTCGAAAAAGAATATGAGATGTGTTTTTATCCTAAGAGAATCAAAATGTAACACCCATTCCCGGCGAACCGGAAACGCGACATTTAGACTCCCGTCAAACCGGAACGGTCCGACCGGTCTGCCATCTCAATCGGTTCTAGGAGCCCGGCGTTCCCTTCGTATTAAAATCCACCAGTAACATTTCTCGACCGATCAATCCCGCATGCGGACCTACAAGAAAAAAGGGGATGGGATAGGGAAAGAGGACTGAGTAATTGTATCAAACACAATTACCAAGCGAGGGCAGATTTCTAGGAACCCGCGATCCCGGCTTACGCCACACAATTACGAACTAAAAGTCCTAGGCAAATAACACCTTGCAAACAACGCCCGAATGCTTCACCACACAATCTAACGCCCAATCGTGCATACGAGCTCCTCACACTCATGAACACCTACGGGTCACACCGCCCCACAATGCATCCAACGCACCAATTCGGAGGACTCGTCACACCCTCCCCAACGACAAGGACGTCAACCGCCCTACACGCAAGCCCTAGCACACAGCTACCACACATATCCAACACGTATATGCAATGTTTTCGGTTTAAGCGATAACTTAGCGGTTTTACGTTCCGGCAATCAATAACATAGAGTACTCTACTATCCCTACACTATCTAGGAAAGGCAGTATTAACGGAGGACTACCGTCCGGAACTGAATGAGCGAGCAAGGGTCAAGACCAATCCTCACCTTGGCCAAAGAAGGGGAAAAATTGTATTTGAGGAGTTCTGTTAGCCTAAACGGACATCAGATCTGGAAAGAGGATGGAAAATTAAGTGAATTAAGCTTTCGATTCGTTCGAATCTAACTAAGGACGGGCAAGTTATGGCTACTTGAAGATTGGCTGACTAAAAGTCAACGGTCATGTCTAAGTCAACTTGTTGACCCGGTCAACCCAGACCTAAATCCAAACCCAGAATGAACCAGACCAAATCTATAACTGGTCCAATTGCCCCTAAACGGATCCTAACCAGACTAAACCAAGAATTGGAATTGGATCACGCTAAACCAAGAATTGAATTGTGGTAAACCGGAAATTGAATTGAAACTGAACCAAACCGGTCAAACCAGATTAAACCGGTCTGACCAACTTGAATCAGCTGACCGAGTCGACTCAGTCCGCCGGTGAGTCAACCAGGCTTTGGCGGACATCGGCTTCGGCGGTGGCTCCGGCGACGGCGGCACCTCCGTTTGGCGGCGGCGCGTAACGGTTCTCCGGCGGCGCTTGGCTTCTTCCAGCGGCGTATGGCCGCGAGTGGAACTCACCCACGCGGCTCCTCTCCGGCGTGTGCGGCGGCTTCTCGGTGAATGGTCGACTCCAATTTCGTCTCGTCGAACTGATCACGGTGGTTGCTTCGGATTCTCAAGATTTGGGGTATTTTGAAAGATATAGCAAAACAAAAACGTTTTCTTTGAAAAACACACTAGATATATGGTTCTGGGAGTTACCTGGTGAAAGTGGGGGAAAGAAAACGTCGGGATAGGCTTTCTAGGGTTCCGAACGGCTCTAGAACTCGACAGGGCTTCGCCGGAAAGTGTTTAAAATGATTTCTAAAGAGGTGGGTGGCTTGTATTTATAGGAGTGAAAAAGGGGAAAAGTCCTAACTCAAATAAGGAAACTAGGCTTTCCTCATGGGCCTTTCTCCTCCTCCCAAAATTTTTAAATAGATTGGGTCAAGGCCATTACAATTCTCCCCCATAGAAAGAATTTGTCTTGAATTCTGCGGCGTCCGGCCATCCCGAACGGCCTCGTACTGGTGGAATATTATTAACTAGATGGGGTGACACGACGTAGTTAATGAATAAATATATAATATAAGGAAGTAGGGTTACATAGTTTGAATAAATAGAATAGTTGAAAACCAGCTACGCGAAAACCGCCAAAAAACACAAAACAAAAAACCTCAACAATTAAAATAATAGTTATGCCCTACTCCCAGAAATTATGATCCCCTGACTCTAGCCACTCAGTGATCCTGGGGTCTGGTATTCAAGGTCTGCATTGCCACGATACACAAATATGGGTCGCTCTGGTACTCATGTATGTCAGAATCCAGCTCTGTATCTGAAATGGTGATGATTGGTGGTCCTATTGCCTCTTCCTGCTGGCGCAACTGCTCCTGCTCGTACTCCCGTGCAGCCTATCCCTGTCTCAACCGCCCCTGCTCCTGCTCATACTCCCATGCGGTCCGCTGTTGGTTCAACCTCTCATGTATCCGCTCTCGCGTAGTCTGCTGCTCCCTCTGCCACTCATAATCCATGGCATCCTGCTGCTGTCTCAGCCTCTATACGCGGTCCCATGTGGCCTGCTGTTCTGCTATCACTCGCCGTCTATAAGACGCATCCCTCTGGTTCCTCTCCATCACCTGTTGTCTGTACGTCAAGTCTCCTTAAATCCTCTCCACTAACTCAGCATAGCGTGCAGCCATAACCACTAGGCTATACTCTCCGTACTCACTACCATATGTCATCCCTCGACGAATCTCAGGCAGAATTCCATCCATGAATGTGGTCATCAAGTGCGTCGACGACGGGAGGTAAGTGCGAGCTGCACCCCAAATGAACCGATGCAACTACTCCTTAACACTCATCCCGGCCACCTGAAACGGCATGGGTACATATGTCGAGGATATCTGCGTCTGCGGTGATGGCACGACTATTGGGGTGTCGTCCTCCTGCGGAATCGACTCTGGTTCAAACTTCGGGTAGGGTGGATCATATGGGGCTGGGGGTTTCACAGTCATAAAGCAGACATGAGCGGTCGGCTCGGGGTGGTCCTACTCCACGGATGGCTCTCTTCTGGGTCTCCTAACTGTCTCCTCTGTCTACTGCGTGGTGGAACACTCCTCCTGGTTAGGGCGCTTAGAACACTGACGAGACTGGGAGCATACTCGGACCCAGAATCAGAACTAGAGTCAGAAGGCATCCTGCATAAAATGAAAATGAGTGAGGTCACAACAGGAGATAATCAGTGATGTAGTTGGTGTTTAAAAAGTCCTTTCGCAAAGTAATCATTTAAAAAATATATATATTCGCAAACGCTTTTGAAAAGTTTGAAAACTCAATTTTAGGTAAACAACGAAAGTTGATCTCCCAGGATGGCACTGGGAACCTTAACCTAGGCTCTGATACCAAATTGTAACACACATTCCCGGTGAACCGAAAACGCGGGTTTCAGGCTTCCGTCGAACCGGAACAGTCCGACCAGTCTGCCATCTCAATCGGTCCTAGGAGCCAGAGCACTCCCTTCATATTCAAAACCACCAATAACGTCACTCGACCGATAAATCCCGCAACCGGACCTGCAAGAAAAAGGGGACGGGAAAGGGAAAGAGGACAGAGTAATTGTTTCAAACACAACTACCCATCGAGGGCGGATTTCTAGGAACTCGGGATCCTGGATTACGCCACACAATTACGAACTACAAGTCATAGGCTAATAACACCTTGCAAACAACACCTGAAGGCTTCACCACACAATCTAACGCCCAATTGTTCATACGAGCTCCAAACTCATACTCATGAACACCTACGGGCCTCACCGCCCTCACAATGCGTCCAATAAATGGTACGTCCAACGCACCAATTCAGAGAGCTCGTCACACCCTCCCCAGCGACAAGGATGTCCAACGCCCTACACACAAGCCCTAGCACACAGCTACCACACATATCCATCACGCACAAGCAACGTTTTCGGGTTAAGCGATAACCTAGCAATTCTACATTCCGACAATCAATCATATCGAGTACCCTACTATCCCTATGCTATCTAGGAAATAAGGTATTAACGGAGGACTATCGTCCGGAGCTAAATGAGCAAGCAAGGGTCAAGACCGATTATCACCTTGGCCAAAGAAGGGGAAAATCATAATTTAAGAGTTCCATTAGCCCAAACAGACATCATATCTAGAAAGAGGATGGAAAAGTAAGTGAATTAGGCTTTTTTCGTTCGAATCGGACTAAGGACGGGCAAGTTATGGCTACTTGAATATTGGCTGAATAAAAGTCAACGGTCCTGTCTAAGTCAACCAGTTGACCCGGTCAATCCGATTCCAAACCCAGGCCCAAACCTAGAATGAACCATGTCCAATCCATAACTGGCCCAATTGCCCCTAAACCGATCCTAACCAGACTAAACAAGGAATTGGAATTGGATCACGTTAAACAATGAATTAAATTGGGGTAAACCGCAAATTGAATTCAAATTGAACCAAAACCGGTCAAAGAGAACTAAACCATTCTGACCGAGTTGCCTCAGCTGACAGAGCCGACTCACTTCGCCGGAAAACAACGTCGGTGACTCCGGCGGTGGCGTACAACGTCTTTGGCGGTGACTCCGGCGATGGCGGTGGCGCGTGGCCGTGTGGATCTCACGTTGGCGGTTGGCGGTGGCGCGTGGCTGCGGCGCGTGGCCGTGTGGATCTCACGTGCGCCGCTCCGTTCCGGATGAGAATTCCCTAACCTAATAAGAGATCTACTCAGACATAGCAATCATAACAGAAGACATAGTTAAAATAGATATCATAGAAATCAAGAAGAGTAAGAACATGGGTTTGAAATCAAGTCTCTCTCGAGAACAAAACCAGCCCCAAATCTCCTAATCTCTGATAAAAGAAAGCTTCGAATAAAACTTAACCTAAACAATGGCTGAAAAACCTAGTTAAAAGCTAAAACACGATTTGGGTCACTTTGTAATTATGATAAACTTCTGGGCTAATTTGCAGATTTTTCAAAGTCTTTATTAATCGGCTAAATCCTTCTGCTCGCGAACTGTGTCGACCGACACCAAAGTGGTGTCGATTGACACCAATTTCAGACTATCATATCAACTCTTCTGCAATCGCATGAATGCTCTATAAAGCTCCAGAATGCGTCATAATGTCCAAGTAAGCTCCAAACATGATAAAACATGTAAAGTACCTGAAAGGACTCAAAAGACTCGATTATGTACATATATCATGGCTCAAAACACCTAAAAACCATGATATATCAACTCCTCCACACTTAGCTCTTGCTTGCCCCCAAGGAAGTAAAGAACCAAAGCACAAGAAAGAGGTTTGAAAACTCAGAAACTCATTTCGTCCTAGGAACTTTCGCATTCACATTCACTTAGTAAACCAGTGAAAACTTTCCTGCATATGTCAAGACCACAATATACTTCCTCCACACTTAGCAACTGTCCCAAGTAAACTCCACAATCAAGTTAGGATATTCAAGTTCACCACACTAACCTTTTGTATACAATTAAGTGCGGTCTCACAGAGGGTGTATCGAATCAAAGGACACATGGACTCAACCCATTCAGTATTTGACCACCAAACTGCCGGTTTCTGGTTTCTTTCTTTTCCCTTTCTCCCTTAGCACTGATTTTTCCCCACTGGGTATCATTTTTTTTTTCTATCAGTGCTCTTTCCATTTTATTGGGGTTTAACTTTGGATCTTTCCATGGATACACAAGAGGTAATAGGGGTCTCTACCACTCCCGTGACCACTTCAAAGCTACTAGCTTATCTTCGGTTTTTATCTCTCTCTTTTTTTTTTACTTTCAAGGGAGGAAAAAATCAGAAACCATACTTTAGACGGGATCATAGGTTGTGCCAAATACATTAGAGGAATCCGACCCAAAGCTTACCAAGCCCCTAAGTGAGAAATTAAAGTCAAGATTAGGAATGAGACTAGTGGTAAATCCTCTGAATACCTGGTTAGATATGGGTGTCCTTGGTAAGTTGATATGTGTGGTGTTTTCTAATAGTCATAGAGCTCCCGAAAATCTGTCCAATGGTCACTTAGTTCCTGTTCCAGCGAAAAATTTCCTCGAAAAATTATAGTTTCATACACATTTTGACTCAATAAAACAGTTTTGAAAAATAAGGACTGACTCTAAGAAAAGAGAAAACGATGTCAGTAACCACCTCCCCCACACTTGAATAACAATGTTCTCAGTGTTACCGAGTATAGAGGAAACGAAATATGGGTGAAAACTGTGTGGTAACCGGGAAAAACTGAGTTCTTACCTTATGTCGCTAATGGTGTCGACCGACACACAGCTTAAATCGATCGATCCGAAGCTTAGGTCGACCCATGGTTTGGCGTGTACCAGATCGATCGCCACAGTATTCGTTCTATGTCGACCAACACAAAGACTGAATCGGTCGACACGCTGCGCGTATTTCAGTACCAATGCCACAGACTTGAACATGATCCGAATTAGTTGTGTTAGTCACACAAAATCTCCAATGTCGACACTGTCAGATCACTCAGAAACAAGTCAAAAGCAACAAGATAGATATAACAAAGTTCCCCAAAGTTCAACCCAAAAGAAACATGACAAATTGACTCAAAAAAAATCAAAGCTGACTCAAGAAAAGTGAAAAGTAAAAGAAAAGCAAACTCAGGGAAATGCTAGGATCACGGAGGAACTAAGAATCAGAATCATCGTCGTGTCCTCCTGGTGGTGTAGGTGATCTCTGACGTTTGCGACCGTGAGAAGGACAAGCGCATGTGCAGCTGAAAGTGATAGAACTTCGAGCCAATTCTACGAGATTCAGAATTGCTGTCAGGTTCCAGATAGCCTAGGATCTAGGGTCTAGTTAATTGAATCAAGGATCTGATCTCATGTTTACCTGGAGATTGGCAGCGGAATAGAGTCAGATAAACAAGATCTCAGCGCCTCAGATGCTGCACCTCTACTGTAGTCCACACGCACACAAGCTGGAATCCGCCGGGATGTTAGTACCGGTGCTCGGATCTCCTGGGAACTAAGTTCTTTCGAGGTTTCTGTGTTTTCTATCAAGAAAACACTCTCTGGGCGGCGCACAATCACTTCTTACTAGTCGAATCTATAAAACATGTTTATATATTGACCTCGAGGTGAACCGAAACATCAGTTTCGGTTTCGCCATTGTGTCGACCGACACACCCATCAGTGTCGATCGACACACGTCTTGTATCGACCGACGCACCCAATGGTGTCAATCGATACACCCCTTAGAAACTCATATTCGATGTGTATCCAATACACATCGACCAGATCATATGCCAATGATCAATCCCATACGAACTATGTCCAACTTGCTTAGGTGTGTGACCCTGTAGGTTCACACGATACTGGAAATGAGTTACAACTCATTTGTCATAAGCGGTTTCTAGCAAAACATTATGACTACCCAGTATCACATGAATTGTCTGATCTCGACAATACAACTATCTCTAGAGTGAGTACAATGTGATTTCAGAACATAATCTCAACAATCTCCCACTTGTACTGGAATCACCTATTCCTATAATCCCTTCGTCTCTATATCTCGATATGGCATAAGGCAAGAGACTGTGTCATCCTTATTATAGCCAACATCATGTTCATCGAACTCCTGATCTATACTGATAAAACAAACGACTGACAATCACCTCGTTTGAGCACGGCCATGCACTTTCTCAGTATAAATCTTCGATGGGCCCTGAGATATTTATCTCCCGTTATAGGAGGGACAAATTCCATCTTGTTCCATCCCTGTTTCTACACATACTTCATGATACGCATAAGCAATGCCATTATAGCCACCAGTTACGGAACGACGTTTGACAAGGTCAAAACGCACCAATTCATATGCTAGAAAGCATGATGAACTCAGGTCTAAGGACTATACTTTATAGTCGTAATGAGAACCTCCCATGACACTGATATAACTATCATGTGGAGTTCTCATTAGCGGGTCATGTCCGATCATATGTTCACCAACATATATATATATGTGATTGACTGTGATAATCATATCGTTGACTCCATGAAACTTAGTCCAACAGTCACCTCACATGCTAGTCTCGCGCGGTTGTTAGTGTCCCATTTTTAACAACCTTGACTAGGGACAAACATAATTTTATGTCATCTTTTCTTTATAGGGTTTCATGACCAAGTCCTCAACTTGATAACCTATATGATGACCATAAAATACTTTGGGACCATTACTTAATTATCCAATAATTAAATAATACTGATGTCAGTTTTAACTTACATAAACACTGTCATAGCATGTCTATGCAAAGATTACAACATAACTAAAATAACTCCCACTAGAATCAAGATCATCTCTTCAGATATCTTATACCTACAGCAACAGAATAAATTTCGTGCTTAGGTTGTGGGAGAGACTACGGTGTCATTGCTTGAAACAATTCCAACAAACCACACCACCATTCAGATAAAAGCACTATTCTACGGTCCACTGCTTGGAGCCTTTCCAACAGATAGCACCGCTATTCAGACAAAGAGACATAACCATGTGGGAACCGGGAATCGTCTTTATCCGTCTAACTACTTTCAACTGGTTCGTCACTTTATCAGTTCACCACGAACCTATCCTTTGTGTTCTTCAAACATTTGGGATATTTCTGGTAACTATTCAGTGACTATTACCGGAACATATTGGTATTTTCTCATCATGCTCTATGCGTAATCTGCATCTAGACGAGCGCAAAATATAGCATTCATGATGGATTCTATTGCAGCAGCATTAGCAATCACACTCATTAATAATAGCTCAGCTAGTGTACAAACACTTCATCTTGCTAAGATTATTGCCATAAGACCTTTGGTATGAAGCCATTCTTGGAATCATGCATATTGGAACTGTCCCATACCTTATCGACATAAGGATTTTGACATGATCCAATTAGCCTTTCTGATCCATTCCAATGGATCCTTATTTCAAGAACTTTTACGGCCTTCTCCCATGTCTATCATTAAACTTGACTTCCGACCTAAATCTTGACAAGACTTTAGCGTCGGAATGTCGTTTATGAGATTAAGTATGTTATCTACATACAGTGTGAGAATTGCAATTACGCTCCCATTAGTCTTCTTGTAATCGCATGGTTTCATTTCTTTCTGATCAAGTCAAAACCTTTGACCACAATATTAGAATGTTGATTCCAACTCCAAGATGTTGGCTTCAATCCAGAAATGGATCGGTGAAGCTAACATGCATACCCAGCAAATTTTCGGAGTTGGGGCTCACCATCGCTTCTTTGAATTTTGCATGCTTGTCACTTTTCAATGATCAACAGATCACGACAATTGGCTACGAGAAATCACTCTCGAGTTAGTGACGGATCCTTTCGGATCTGCGAATTTCAGGCTCCACAGGTATAGATCCTACAGCACTTTGTAGATCTCACCGCTCCTCTCCCTCAACAGGTTGAGCAGCCTCCTGTGTTTATCGAATTTCTTCGATGTGTACTTTTACTCCCACTATTCCTTTGGAAAGTATGATCTTTCTTAAAAGACACAGTTCTGGACAACAAAAGTACTAAGCCTTGGTTTCCTTAGGACAACCAACGAGGTAGAACTTATCACATTTGGGTTCAAGTTTGTTTGTTGACTACTGTCTTACACAAACCTTGCAATCCCAATTAATCAGAAAAACAAATTTGGAAATCACCCAGTCCACATCCAATGTGGTGTTTTTCACTGATTCCGATAGAAACTTATTTAGCGTAAACATGGACATTTTAGAACGTATTCTTAAATGATTATGGAAGATTCATGTGACTCATCATTAATCGGAGCATAACTAATAAGATCCGATTTATTCTGTCAGATGATCACCCAATTCTTGACTCAAGCATTTTCCTCCGCGATTCAATCGAGGATCTCAATACTTCTGTCAAATCGGTTCTACACTTCATTTTTGGAACTCCTCAAAAGGATTCCTGCTCGTGTCTCATCAAATGAACACATCCATACTTATTGATGCCATCAATAAGGTAATGAAGTACAGAAGATTTCCTTTGGCACTAATGCTCGTTGGGCCGCATACATCAGTATGTGCAAGGTCCAATAAGCCTCTGGCCCGTTTCCTTCAGCTCTGCTAGAAGGGCCTTAGTCATTTGGCCCCAGTGAACAGAATTCATATCTCAAATGATTAATAATCGAATGAGTCCAAAAATATGGAACTTCTGAATCCGCTTCACTCTTTATGGTTAAACGACTATGCCAAGGAAAAGTCGAGTTCGAGTCATCAGACTTAAACCTTTAGTATTTGTGTTATATTCAAACTCACGCTGGTTTAAGATATAAAACCCATTCCAAACGGGGCGCTACCTTATGATATTTCATTAAGATCTAAAAAACAAAAAACTTGTCTTTTATCAAAATGAGAAACATCCAAATTCTTACAAGAAAATGAAAGATATCTTTGCACAAGGCAAATCCATAGTAGCAATTACTTAATTTCTAAAACCAAGTATGAAAGGTTCCTACAAGTGGAGAATCTCTACGGCTCATTCAGAAACCATTGCTTCATACCAGACACGCAGTTCCACTTGTCCTTTCATCAACGTTCTACTGTCGCTTAGGTCCTGCATATTTCAAAAAATATCAGTACCACAACTAGTATCCAATACTTACGTAGAACTTGAAGTAATAACACAATACCTGAAGAAGAAGTACCATACATCTCCTTCATCTCTTGTGAATCTTCCAAGAACTTAATGCAATCTCTCTTCCAATGCCCTGACTCATCGCAGTAGAAGCACTTTCTAACACCAATTGGGCCTGACTTGGGCTTATAAGATAACACAGGCTTATCCTGATTCCAAATCTGGACGGCCTTGCCTTTACCCTTAATGATGTCTTGCTCTGCTGTTTTGATCATACCATGCAGCTCAGTCAACGTCTTCGTCAAGTTATTCTTGATATAGCTTTTGATAAACTTATCATAACTAGACGGCAGTGACTGCAGAATGATGTCAGTGGCCAGCTCTAAGTTGACAGGACATTCCAGTTTCCCCAGGTTATCAATGTAACCCATAATTTTAATGACATGAGGACTCACTGGAGCATCCTCTGGTAGCTTGCACCCAGTGAGAGACTTCACCATCTGGAATCTCTCAACTCGTGCCAGATCCTGAAACTTCAGTTTCAGGCTGGTGATCATCTCTATTGGCGACTCCATGTTCTCGTATTGACTCTTCAAGTCCGAGTTCATGGTAGCCAACATCAGACCACGCACATCTACCACATCAATATAATGCTTATTCCAAGCATTATATACTGCATTCGAGCGATTGGTCCCAAGCCTTTCTGGAAGAGCTTTCTCAAGAACATAGTCCTTGCTCTCCAGCTTGAGAATGAATCTCAAATTCCGATACCAATCCAGGAAATTCGATCCATTTAACTTGTCCTTCTCGAGGACGGATCGCAATGAGAAAGTAGTCTCAGACATAAGCTGAAATCCAAGAAAAACAAAGATTTAGTTATGCTTTCCATGAGAAATCTTATCAAATAAGAAAACTCGCATTATATTCAAACAATATTTCCTATATGAATATAATGATCCAAGATCCATACACTAATAAAATCTGAGTGGACGACTCGTGATCACTCAGAGTTTAGTAATCTAGGTAAGCAATCCATTGCTAATTGTACCCAGTACAACTCTTGGTCGCAGATAAGACAATCCATGTCTCATCTACTCTGACATCTCTGGACCCAGAACTTCTGATGGCCCAGTCAAGTATAACTAATCTCTTTTGTCTTGTGATCACTGATAGTTGCACTGCAAATCTGTCAATGGCCACCTGCCTTACTCATGTTGCAGTGGATACCAAGGACTCCAAGATTATCCAACAAACGACACGAGTTTTGACAGTAGACAAGATTGGGCAAGACATCAAGGTTACTTGATATTTAGTTGAGGAAACTAAACTCAAAAGTTTAGCAAATCAATCTCTTAGGTCATGTAATTGTTGATGTTTAGCACTGCAAGTTCATCAACATAATTACCTGTCTTACTCATGTAATTGTGGACACCAAGCTCTTGGCTAGACCATCACATAATGAAATGAGTCTTGACAGTTGACCATATTGAAGCTAAGCTTTGATCAAGATTTAGGTCGAGTTTGGTTTCTGCAAATTCAAGGTTCAATAACCAGAATTTCGAGCACTGTATCGATCAGTGTTCTAAAATGCGGCCTAGGCGGCCGCCTAGGCGGCGCCTGGGCGCTAGGCGGTAGTCGAGCGTCCCGATTTTTCACTATGCGGTAGGTTAGGCGGTTTAAAAAAAATCGGACACCTAATAACGTCTAGGCGGCTATTACGCGGCCTAGGCGGGTGCCTAGACGGATTCTAGGCGGCCGTTTTGATTTTTTTATTTAAAAAATTGTATAATTATATTTTGTTGTGTATGTCAAGACTATTTAGTTTGAATAATATTTATTATAAGTTCTTAAACTAAGAAAATTTAATTTATTTTGGAAGTAAGTTTAAAAACTATATATCCTTATTTTTTTATAAAGATTATGGTTTTTATTATCATTGGAAATCATTTATATTTTTTAAAACTATATTTTTACTTTATTTTATCAAAGTTTATTCAATTTTTTATTTGAGTCTTTTTTATTTTTTTCTAAAACTATAATATATAAAAGATTTATTTTCTATCAAAATTATATAAATATATATATATATATATATATATATTATCCGCATAGGCCCCGCTTAGGCGTCCGCGTATACGGCTAGGCGTTCGTCCACCGCCTAGCGAGCGCCTAGCGCGTTATCGATTGACTCAGACTATGTCTGTCGATCGACACCACCAAACCAAAACCGGACTTCATAAACCGGTTAATCCAATTAACCCGATTCATCGAATCAGTCATGTCGATTGACACAGCCCGTGTGTGACGGTCGATATAGACCTAAACCGAAAAAAGTTTTGATAACCGGTCCAATCCAATTGAACCGACTTATTAGATCAAACTGATCTTAACCATTCAAACCGGTTTATACTAATTGCGATAACTGGTTCAATCCAATTGAATCAATTCATCCAATTTAAACAGTATTAATGAGTTTCAGCTAATTGCGATAACCGGTCCCATTCAATTGAACCATTTTATCCAATCAAACTGATTCAACTCTTCGGTTCATGCTAATTGAGATAATCAGTTCAATCTAATTGAACCAATTCATCCAATTTAAACCGATATGTTCGGACTTAACCTAGCATGATAACCGGTCCAATCCAATTGAACCGATTAACCATACGCTAGGTCTGTGTCGACCGACATCAACCTGTGTCGATCGACACTCGTCTGAATATGTTCTATGTCGACCGACACTCAAACTGTGTCGATCGACACTCGACCGAGTCTGCTCTGTGTCGATCGACATAGCAAGCTTTCGGATATTCTTCGCGAGAAAACCCTAGCCGCCGACTCTGTCGAATTTGCGATTTTGTGTCGACCGACACACCCAGTGTGTCGATCGACACCATGCGAAAACAGCAGTTCATCGTTTCAATTCACAGACAAAACCGAGTTTTTTCTTAATTAAAACATGAAACATCAAGCATAGATCTATTCAAATACATCAGTTTTCGAATCACATGCTTAAGATTCAACAGTTAAACCCTAAGGCTCTGATACCACTGATAGAACTTCGAGCCAATTCTACCAGATTCAGAATTGCTGTCAGGTTTCAGATAGCCTAGGATCTAGGGTCTAGTTAATTGAATCAAGGATCTGATCTAATGTTTACCTGGAGATTGGCAGCGGAATAGAGTCAGATAAACAAGATCTCAGCGCCTCAGATGCTGCACCTCTACTGTAGTCCACACGCACACAAGCTGGAATCTGCCGGGATGGTAGTACCGGTGCTCGGATCTCCTGGGAACTAAGTTCTTTCGAGGTTTCTGTGTTTTCTATCAAGAAAACACTCTCTGGGCGGCGCACAATCACTTCTTACTAGTTGAATCTATAAAACATGTTTATATATTGACCTCGAGGTGAACCGAAACATCAGTTTCGGTTTCGCCATTGTATCGACCGACACACCCATCAGTGTCGATCGACACACGTCTTGTATCGACCGACGCACCCAATGGTGTCGATCGATACACCCCTTAGAAACTCATATTCGATGTGTATCCAATACACAACGACCAGATCATATGCCAATGATCAATCCCATACGAACTATGTCCAACTTGCTTAGGTGTGTGACCCTTTAAGTTCACACGATACTGGAAATGAGTTACAACTCATTTGTCATAAGCGGTTTCTAGCAAAACATTATGACTACCCAGTATCACATGAATTGTCTGATCTCGACAATACAACTATCTCTAGAGTGAGTACAATGTGATTTCAGGACATAATCCCAACAGAAAGCTCTAGCAATACCACCCCAAAGTGATCGGACTCTGTCTACCAGGTACTTCATGTGTGGATCCGCATCGTAACCAGGAAGTGGTGGAGGAGCATCCAGTGGAAGAACCCAAAGCGGATGTGGATGTGGACCCCAGCAGGGTCATGAGAAGGCTCGTCCTCAGCAGGAGTAAGAGCAGCCTAGGAAGAAGCTCCTCTGTGGGAACGAGTAGTAGGTGGCCGCCTCTCAACTCTCGGATCAGGTCTGAAACGCAAGTCATCCTACGTGTCTATCGTTAGCGGTGCATGTCGTATGTCAACTGTGCGCTCCTCCACGCCATCTCTGTAGCACCAAACCAAATCTGGCTTCAGCCAGCCTGTGCTCAACAAATGTGACTCATCGATCTCAGCGAAAGACTGCTCGCATCTATACTCATGTAATGGTATCCTACTAGGATCTCTGTACCTAATCTTACAGCCACAGAGTATGGCATGAGATTCACACTTGAGCCAAGATCACACAACGACCTATTAAATCTGTCTTTGTATATAGAACAGTCTATCATGAAACTCCCTGGATCCTTTAGTTTCTCAGGAATCCTGCCGTGAATAACGGCATCGCACACTTCAGAGACCATCAAGACACCTTCTTCGTGAGTCATATTACTAAAAAGTATGTCTGTAAAACATCTCTTCACCAGAGGAATGGTCTTATTAGTATCAATCAATGGAACTTCGGTTAGCTTATCTCTCATTATTTTCTTGTACTTTTCCAACTGAATCTCTTGCTTAGGCCTCCTAGGGAAAGGAATCTTTGGTTTGTAGACTTTTTCCTCAACCACATTCGGCTTCTCCGGACAAACTGGCTGCTCACGTCCATGGTGTCGATCGACATGGAAGTGGTGTCGATCGAGATTGGCTCGATTCGAGTCGACCTTGATGTCAAGGTGGGTCGATTTCGGTTCATCACGAAAATTCGAAACTGGTGTCGACCGACACGGCTGTGTGTCGATCGACACAGGGTCTTTATTTCGAATTTCACTCGGGTTTTGCAGCCCCAAAGTCTTTACATCATAATTCTGCCCAGCTTCATCCTTTACCAAAACCGCTCCAACATATTCCTTCTGAGATTGGGTCATCTTTCCCTTAATACCAGGCTCTGCTTGTGTCATCCTAGCTTCCAGATTATCAACTCTACTTGTTAAAACCTCCAATTTCCCATTTAGATATTGATACATGGAATGCAACTTTCCATTCAAATCTCATGTCATCTTATTCTGTCCAAGAAGCAGCTGCTCAAGCATGGATTCAATCTTTGTCTGCTCCTTAGTGGGAGGAGCTTGGTGAGATGAATAACCATTATCTCTTGATCTTGGTGTGTAACCAGAAGTTTGTCTCTGCTGATTTCTATATGTCTGCTCATAATAATCAGTCCCAGCGATATAATTCACCTCTGCAAACTCTTCAGCTTCTTCTTCAGATCGAATTTGCCTCTTCCTAAGTAGGATGTTGTGGACAGAATCAATCTTGTTCCTCATCTCAGCCATCTTCAAGCTATCATCTTTGCACCATTCTTCTATCTCTCAAGATCAGCATTCTTGACAATATTGCTAGATATCAAGTTCTCAATGAGTTCTTTAGCTTCCTCTAGAGTTTTGGTATAGAAGTTCCAATTGCTTGCTGCATCCATAGCCATTTGATACCGCAAATCTATTCCTCTGAAGAAGATGCTCAGCAGCTGAACCTCGGAGAATCCATGATGTGGACAATCTCTCTGGTAAACTCTGAATCCATAGGATGCTCGCTAGAGAGACCATGAAACTGATGCTGCCCAACCAATGCGTAGTACTATGGTTTCAGCCTGAAATCAGCTCTGGTAACTGGAGGTGGTCTAATCGCAGACCGATTAGCGTAGAACTGATCTGGTCTGTTATAGTCAGCAAGTAACTTCTTGTGACCAGCTTCCTGTTGTGCATGTTCCGCGCCCACGGCAACATCTGGCACGATGGAGTTTCCTTCCCCATCCAGTTTTTGACCCTTTGCGTTGCATATATGACCCTTTTGGTCTCGTAAAATGTCGTCTTCACCGCGGACCAGAATCACAGGTCCCATAGAGAGAAACCTGCTAAGTGCTCAAGCTCTTGGTGTCTCTGGTCGTGACTGGTGTCGACCGATTCACTAATAGTGTTGGTCGACACAGAGCGGTTCCTGCAACACCCAAGGAACAAGAACGTGAGTAAACTATAAAAAATGCTTAGTCTAAATTCTAATACTGAATCTATCGGCGAACTCAAAGAGTCCCCGGCAACGATGCCAAAAACTTGATAGGCTCAGATTTTTAATCCTATTCTACTACAACTGCACAGTTATGCAATGTAGTGCTTAGGTATCGAATTCACAAGGACTCACGGCTCACACGATAGATTATGAGTAATCGAATTAAGCTAAGCGAAGCAGATTGTAAAGCAGTAAACAAGACAACAAGTAAACAAATGGAGTGAGGTGAATGTAAGCAATTAACGAAGGCGTCAGGTTTCAGGAAATCAGAATATTAGATAACAAACAGTCAAGATTCAATCTATTGGTGTTCTTGAACTAGAATCACAAAAGTAAACTAACTAGCTCTCGCTGCGATAATTATCTATGTCTAACAACCTAACAAGCCAACTCTCGTTGCGAATCCTAGAGTTCTAAACATGCATTAATTCCATGTTCGTTTGTTCACAACTTCTCTAGACCAAATCTCTTTGCGAATAGATAAACTGCTCACCTAAATCCTTTCTAGCTAATCAACCAACTCTCGTTGTGTAAATCAACCTAATATCAATAATCTAAATGGTCAGTTCAGATTAAGCGTTACGAACGATTTAGATGAAGAACTAGATGATGAATCCAAATTAATCAGTTAATCTAGCATTCCTTCAAATCCCTAATGAGAATTCCTTAACCTAACAAGAGATCTACTCATACATAGCAATCATAATAGAAAACATAGTCAAAATAGATATCATAGATATATCAAGAAGAGTAAGAACAGGGGTTCGAAATCAAGTCTCTCGAGAGAACAAAACCAGCCCCAAATCTCCTAATATCTGATAAAAGAAAGCTTCGAAAAACTTAGCCTAAACAATGGCTGAAAAATCTAATTAAAAGCTAAAACACGATTTGGGTCACTCGCGAACCGTGTCGACCGACACCTAAGTGGTGTCGATCGACACCAATGTCAGACGATCATATTAACTCTTCTGCAATCGCATGAATGCTTTATAAAGCTCCAGAATGCGCCATAATGTCCAAGTAAGCTCCAAACGTGATAAAACCTGTAAAGTACCTGAAAAGAATCGAAAGACTCTATAGAAGACTCGATTATGTACATATATCATGGCTCAAAACACCTAAAAACATGATATATCAGAATGCATGAAGAGGTGGAATCAACAAGATGTAACTTTCGAAATAGCTTGTTCAGAACTAGTGAAGATAGTGTCTACACCCACGGAATGGCCTGCATTCACGATACATTTGGATGAGTTTGAGAATCGAAAGAGTTTTTTCACAAGGTTCGTTATCACTCTCACTCCAAGAGCAAGCAACACAAAGACGGACAAGTTAACACATGGTGCAAGAGTCCAACCATTTTATTTTGTTTTTGTAGATTCATATACACTGTTTTGGCTAACTGAAAATCGTTAATATCTTATGTTGTTGATAAAAAAAAAAAAATAATACTACATGACATATTTTTATTGGCTAAAAAATAAAAAGTGAACAAATAGGATCGATGTATTTTTCTTATCATACATAATTTTGCCATTAACTGTATATATCTGCTAAATTATGATTTATCTTTGTCAACTATCTTTTCAATAATTTCAATACGTTTTATGAGTCATGTAATAAAAAAAAAATCTTAATTGCTAACCATAACGATTAATTTGGATAAAATAAGTAAAGACAGAATATTTTTTTTTTTTTTTTTTGGTCAACATTGGCTACATTAAGGCCCAACAGGCCGAGTCCAGCAAGTACAACATAAAGAACATACAGATTTTAAAGGAAGGGGCTTTATAGAATTAGTCGGCCCATCCGTATCCAACAAAAGGATAAGCCAGACGGGACACGTGTCAACCCGTAAACGACTGTCGGCATGCAACCGCTCCGACTTGCGAAGCTGAAGGAATCGCCGGAAACACCGTTTGACCCAAAACCTGTAACATCGAAGGATTCTTGCTGCCGATCTCAGCCATCCACCAAAGATACCTCCCGGGGAAACCGCCTAGAAAGAAAATCAGCTTCATGGACCCGCCAGAAACAATATTCCGAGGAAGCTCCGCCGCCGGCCAATCAACATACGAATTGGCCATTGAGTCCCAGCCATAAACGGGAATTAGTGGCAGAGATATTACTCCAAGAGAGTAGGGCCACCAACAAGGAAGATGAAGAAAATCGGGCGCCGAGGAAGGAGGAAGAACAAGGGACGGTGATCGGGAAAGCTCCAACGCGGTGGAGCGAAGGCGGTCCGAAAAACGAACCGTGGTCGGATAAATCCGAATTATTCAACCCAAAACAAGCCGATCAAAGATAAGAAGTGAAAGGACCAGGAAGATCGGCAAGAAACATAAGTCCGTCGGGAAAAAAGATCATGCTATCGGGAGGAAAACACGATCAGAAAAAAACCCGAGAAGAAAATTTACAATAGTCGCCGGAATGGATCGATTCACCCACTCTTCTGAAAGATCCAAAAGTGTGAAGAAGAGTGGCGATCTAACCATTCGAGAGAAAAATTCTCGCTCTAGAAAAGAGAGAGAAAGCGACCTTGCTGTATTTTTCTTTCAATGGAAGATATAAGATTGAAGGACATATA
Organism: Orychophragmus violaceus; assembly: GCA_030180135.1. Lineage (NCBI taxonomy): Eukaryota > Viridiplantae > Streptophyta > Magnoliopsida > Brassicales > Brassicaceae > Orychophragmus > Orychophragmus violaceus. The sequence continues at coordinate 84,752,732 of CM058240.1, read as the reverse complement.
TATGTAAAGACAGAATATATTGTTGTTCTTTCAACATCTGCTTCTACTGAAAAAAAATGATTGGCTTGTATTTGTTTAATATGTGATCCATCTATACTGTCTGTCGTTTAGGACATTAATCTATACAAAATTACAGCTAAGATTAATGGAATGATTAAATATCAATTTATGCGTCCACAAGTGTTTCACGGTGAAGCACCGGCAAATGTAAAACAAAACACAAAGAAACGTCTTCACAACATATTTATGGAGCGAACAAATCGATTAATTCAGGGAAAGACTATTTAAGCATGATCAAGAAATAAATTGCAGCAATAAATATTTCACTAAATTCATATTAATTAAATTTGTTGACCATGTAATTATGTTACTAAAATTTTAAAATCAAAATCTGACCAAATTTTCTTTACAAAACTGAAAACCACCCCCATTATTAGTAAATTACGTCATTAAATAATAAATATACACAAAGAAATGTTGAGATTTGACATCAAACTTGCTTAGCAACAAAAATATGGCATTATAGTTCATATATTTGACACATAAAAAACCAAGAAATTCCTTTTTAATATGAAAAATATATACAGCATATATATAGATGCGTGGGTGTATAAAAACCAAGAGACTTATTTGAATCCATCTCCTCTCTCTCCTCTGTGCTGAAATGAGTTCTAAGGATAACGCCATTTCTTATGGCTCTGCCTTAGTTTCATCGCTTCTTCTTCTTGCTCTTGTTCAAGAAGCAGAGGGATGTGATATGTTCACGGGGCGGTGGGTGAAGGACGCTTCCTACCCACTCTACGATCCCTCCACGTGTCCTTTCATTCGACGCGAGTTCGCTTGCAAGAGAAATGGACGGCCAGATCTCGATTACTCTACCTTCAGATGGCAACCTCAGGACTGCAAATTAGCAAGGTATCATCAATTCATTATATATATATATATATATATATATATATATATATATATATATATATATATATATATATATATATATATATATATATACTTTTTATAATTTAATTTTTTTTTCTAGATAAATTGAATCAAGGTATCATTATGTAACAACAGCTAACATATTTACCCTTTAATTTATTAGTCAATTTTTATTTGGTTAAATTATATTACATTAATGAAATGAAGGAAAAAGGTATAAGAGTATATAGGTTGATTAAAATTGTCGGTTTCAAAATTAATAGCTCAAACGTGTGAAGAAATCTTGATTTGATTCATATACTTTACAAGAAAATAGAAATATTTTTTTTTTTTTTAAAACGCGTGAAGGAGAGAGAAAGCTTTTTTCTCTCTGCCTTCTCTCCTCATCTCCTCCGCTAAAGGCTCGCCGTTTCTCTTTCCTCTGGCCTCTCCGGTGACCGGATAACACCGGCGCTGTGAGAGGCCCTCCTCACCTCCATCTCTTTTGTCCTCTACAAGTTTTTCATCTGCGGTAAGCAACCGACAAATCGATGGAAATCAAGCTGACAGAGAGTGTACTCGGCGGCGGTGCTTGGCGGTTTTGCGGTGGATGACTGGTTGCTCGAGGACTAGCTCCGCGGTATCCTCTTCTCTTCCTTCGGCTCGCAGCTTGGCTCGGAGTGGTGGTGGTGCTTGTTTGTTCGGTGGTTCGGGTTGTGGCTAGTTGCTTCACGGTGGTGGCTAGGCGGAGGATGGGCCTCGGATGAACCACCGGATGGCTCTGGGTTCACAGATCTGCTAGGGGACGGCAGATCGGGGAATCTCGGAGTCTTCGGGCGGATCTATTCTCCGGCAGTCCTTTTCCCCCCTTCCCGTTTGGTTCGTCACTGTGGCGGTTGCGAGCCTCGCCTTCTCTAGGTAAGCGGTTGACGGTGGTTCCTCCTTCTCCTCCTCTCTTTGTTTTGGCTCGGGTGAGTCCTAGTGTTCACCCATCGGAGATCTTCTCTCCGCGGCAACTCTTACTGCATGCGAAGCTCGAGACGGGAAACCTTTCCCGATCTCTCTCTGCCGGTAGGTCCGGCGAGTTTCTTGCGGCGACTCACTCCAAGACGGCGGCTTCTTCGTTGTGCGGCTAGGGTTTGTTGTCTCCGGTTTAGGCCGGTTCAATTGCGTTTGGGTTGTTTTGGTTTCTATTAAATTGTTGGTTTGTGTAAACCGAGCCCAATTCTGGGTCTAAGAGTAGAGCCGGTTAGACCGGATGTAAACCAAAAACCATAAAAATTTCAATATATGCACCAAATTTTAGCAAAAAAAAAAAAAAAAAAAAAAAAAAAAAAAAAGAAAATAGAAATATTTGCAGATATTTATATATACCTTTTTGCAAAGTACTTTTGAGTAATCAACCAATAGTAAAAGAGAATGCTATTGCTATTTATGTATTTGTTTTGCCATAATTGAATGCTGTGTTTTGGAATCTCTAAACTGCACGAGAAGTAAACGAAACTCTTTTCTCACAATATGCCAACTGGTGGTTCTGTCGTGACTAACACGCGCCACCAGTGAGATTACGACACCCACCAAACTCACTAGCTCATAAGCAGACATAAATCCCCCCCCCCCCACACATGTGGGGACCTTAGGTCCTTAACTCAAACGGTTGACGATTTTGCCCCTGCTGTTCTTTTAACTCTTTATTCTCTCATTCATGCCACTGCCTCAAACGCCACCGCTATTCTATTGTTTTGTTGTGTAGATTCAATGGAGTGGAGTTTTTGGAGAAAAACAGAGGGAAGAAGATAATGTTTGTTGGTGATTCACTTAGCCTAAATCAATGGCAATCTTTGACATGTATGCTTCACTCTTCTGTTCCTAATTCTCCCTATAATTTAACCACACAAGGCACTATCTCAACCTTCACATTCCAGGTAATAACCAATTCTTCAATTACACTTGTTTTGGCCAAGTAAACATGTCCCTCGCATAGAAAAACCGTGATGAGCTAAACCAACTAAACCAGAAATGGTTAATATTTTTCAGGAGTATGGAGTGGAATTGAAGCTGGATAGGAATGTGTATTTGGTAGATCTAGTGAGGGAGAAGATTGGGAGAGTATTGAACCTTGAATCGATCAATGACGGAAAGAATTGGTCAGAAATGAATACATTGATTTTCAATACTTGGCATTGGTGGAGCCGTAGAGGTCCTTCACAACCGTACGTTTTGAGTGTCCTTCAATCAACTAACTCTTCAAATTTTGCATATTCTTGGCTTAAACTATTTGATGTTCAATATTGGAGTTCTTTTGACAGATGGGATTATATTCGAATAGGAAATAACGTTACAAAGGACATGGACCGTGTGGCAGCTTTCGAAATTGCACTAGGGACTTGGGGCAAATGGGTCGATACAGTCGTTGATACTACAAAAACTAGAGTCTTTTTTCAAGGAATTTCACCATCTCATTACAAGTAAGTTGTTATACATTTTACTCAAAAGATAATTGGATTTTAAAACGTTGATATGTTTCGTTTAACAGAGGAGCTTTATGGGGTGAACCAACGGCAAAGAGTTGTACAGGACAGAAGGAACCACTTTTGGGGACAGATTATCCAGGAGGATTGCCAACAGAAGTTGGAGTTTTGAAGAGAGCACTCGGGAAAATTACCAAACCAGTGACTTTGCTACATATTACAATGCTTTCGTTGCTTCGCAAAGATGGTCACCCTTCGATTTACGGTCTAGGCGGCCAAACCGGCAGTGATTGCAGCCACTGGTGTCTCTCCGGCGTACCGGATACCTGGAATGAGATTCTTTACAATTATATGATTTAGTAAGAACATTTTAAACATAGAAACAAACAAAATTATAGCATATTTGTTATTGTAATTGATTCTACATTTGAATCTGAATAAAAGAAACGGTCCTTCTTTGACAGGCTAAATATGACTCAATATGCATACGAGTGAGATCAAAGAGAGAGGTAGTGAAGTTAAGAAAGGGGATTGTGTGTGGCCCAAGTAAGCTGGTTCTTGGTTACAATACAAGACAATTCTTTAACTTTCTTTTCTCTTCATCTGTCTAATAGGCTCTTTCCCTGAAACTACAAAAACATAAGGAACCTCCCCCAAAACAATCTTCATTGGGTTCTGATGAGTATGTGATTTGCATTTCTAGAATCGAAATTGAGTTTCAGGTCCATACTTGCTGCTCCTCATGTTGAAATGATCAAACTTTGAACTATTACTGTACTCTACAGGCTTCACCGTATCTGATGCTGCTGCTGTCTTTGGTTCTGTCTCGGTTGTTTTATCTCTGTGGCGTCGCCTTGATCGCTCTTTATGGATCTTCGGTTGGACAACCTCTCCCGAGGCATTGAACTGGGCATAGTCCTGCCGTTTTGATGACGACCGATGGTGCTTGGATGATGACAAAGTCGGATCCTTTACTGCACTACTTGATCTCAACCTAACGGTCTTATGTTCCGGGTAAGTATCACTCGGTTTAGGCAAGTGGGCATGTCGGGATTCAGAGATTGGTGCTGGTGCAGTATGCCTTTGGACAAGAGGAGGTTCTTGTTCGTCTTCAGGCATTTTGAGTTTATCTTTTAATGGCCTTAGATTGGGGTTGGTTTTGAATCGGGCTGGGACTAGGTGGCTGGTCAAAAACTCGAGAGCGAGTTTGCAGAGATCAATAAGGAGTTGCCTAAATGATGGCCAACCAGGTTCTTCCTTGGTTGTTGGTCGAGAAAATTTCTCTTTCCCTGGTTGCTCCTCCTCAAAGCTGTTTTCTGAGCTTAGCTGCTGTAATATAAAACATATACTTTTGTTGTTGTCTGTAACAAATGGCTATTGAGAAGTGAAAAGAGAAGAAACTGAAACTCACCGTCTTTGAGTAAAAAGAATGTCCAAAACCCTGTTGGAGCAAACAAGTAGCATAACCAATGACAACTGCACCAATAACCAAGAGGATATCTGCACAAAAACGAAAGAATATCGACAAATGTAAGCACTCTAATCAAAGTATTCAAAATGAGCTCTGTAGTTCAAAAATGGGTAGAGGTGTTGTTGACTGATTACCAGTTGGAGAAATTGAGCTATACTGATACTCACAGTCCTCTTCACTAAGAGAGATTTGGCGAAGAGCTGCATTTCCTCTGTCGATGACCAGCAACGAGCAGGTAGGCCGGACATATACAACATCAAAATCATTTGAGAATTTTGCATCCTCACTTGGTCCATCTCTATATCCAGCTACATTTGATTTTCCTCCAGCTATTGTAGTAACACCTGTCAAAGAAATTGTCGCAAACTCTTAGATCTCAGTTTGATTACTTATAATTTCCAAATTCAAGCAACCACCAATCTCCTTTATAATAAAGAAAACTGGCATACCTGAATCTCCAATCTTTCGGATAGCGAGATTCAAATTATCAGCGACATAAATATTCCCTTTATCGTCCATTGTTACTCCTCTTGGATGATTAAAACGAGCCTCGCTCGGTTTTCCATCCGCATGTCCTGTTTTACCTTGAAATGATCCAGCCACCAATCTTCCCCTGCTGTCTGCCCACAAGCACACACAGATTATAAACAAAGTTAAAACTTTCAAAAATCAAATAATAATTATAAAGGCGAGGGGAAGCAAATTTACACTGAGACAAGGGAGGAGTGATTTTCATGATGTTGCTATTAACTTCATCAACAGCATAAAGTTCTCCATCGTCGGAAACTTGAATCTTGTAAGGAACCACACCGATGTCGTTACCTTCCACAACGGTTTCGACCAAGTAACCATTCTCAAACTGAAGAACATTTGTGTCTGCACAAGAAGCAGGTTAAGAAATGATACATCAAAACCAGCTTTATTGAACAAGAAACAATCAAGCTAGCAAAAATCAAAACTAAATTGAGCAGTCACCTGATTGGGATATTTTAGAGGATGGTCCAGTAGTCCACTTGAGAGCCCAGGACATGTGCTTAATCAACGAACCTGGATTCCATTTACAGCAGAAAAAAATGACATTAAACCCAGAAATTCAACAGCCAATATAGTCATACCATAATTGGAAAGAGTGGATTATCTATCTAACAGAACTTAACTAAATAGGAAAGTGAGTGAGCAGATCAAAGCACCCGAAACACTGAAATACTATAAAAGCAACAAAAGAAAGGTAAAGTAAGTTAGTAATTTACTTACTAGCAGGAGCAGCTTGAGCTTGAAATGGGAAGCTGTGAAGTGTAAAGACGATCCATAAGGTAAACAAAGTCTTTAAAGACCACGAAAAGCTCCCAACGAGTAGATTCTGAGATTCCCCCATCTCTTTCCTGTAGCTTTTAAGTACAATTATGTTCGAATCGAACCCTAGAGGCGATTCACATATCCGAAGACAAAACTGAAGGAATGAAACAAATTTGCAGATGAGTGCAGTTTATTTTTCTTTTCTTTTTTGAATGTATTATTACTTTTTTTTTTGCTTCTCCTTGAGGAAATGATCTTATTCGTTAAAGTCTTTTAGATGTTCCACTACTGATCCTATTACTAGGTCTTTCATAGGGCCCATTACAGAGCCCATCAAGGTTTCTACCTTGGATGTGCCCGTTAGAGCATGTCCATCAAAAATTTTTAACAGAGTTTCTTAAAAAAAAAAATTAAAATATTGCGGGCTTCACTAAATAGTTAAGAATTCGGGTTCTTAAAATCTTTGTTTAAGAACCGGTTCTTACATTGTTCTTGACACGTGGCAGATTGTCATTCGTCTTTCTTTTTTTTTCGATTTTTGCTCTTTTTTTTTTACACTTCCCCCCCTCCCCCAAAAAAACCCCTATGAAATTCATGGATGGTGATGGTCTTAGTTAGCGGTAAATGCTTACCCACTATAAGTCTTGAAGAAACAACAAAATCATTAGAACAAGAAATAAAGCTCAACAGATCAGAAGCACTCTTCGATTTGTCTAATCACATCATGCCTTTTTACTGTCTATTTACTTCTACGTAACTAACGAAATAAACAGTAATTCATAAACATATGTGCGAATAGCCGTGAATATAAAACCATACTTTGGTATCAAAGTATACAATAAAGGTAAATCCAAAGGGAAGCCTACTTAGTTATTAGGCTCCCTCATAGCTCTCAATTCTTTCTTTGAAATTGAAATTCAATTGTCTCAGCTAAAAATAGAATAACGTTATACATGTAGTAGGCAAAAACACTCTCAGGCACGTTTTACGAGGCTCGCCGTCAAGGTTCAGATCTGCTTTTTCTGTGACTCCCCGGTGGCCGGCTTCCTTCGCTGGAGCCGGAGGGCTGGTTCGTGGCCGATACTGTTTATTTTGACCCATTTCACGACTCGCCATCTTCGACGGTTCACTCGGCTCGCCTCTGCTTCGTCTCCTCCGTGCGTCTCCGTTCCTCACCACCAGCCTCAGCTCGTCCTTGGTTCTATGCGCGTGCCTTCGTGGTGTCGTCGTCGTCGGGTCCTCTGCCAGTCGCCGCTCTCTTTCTCGCCTCTTGGTGAGTCCGTGCTTCATCTCCTGTTATTGGGTTCCTCGGGTGTGTTGGTTCAGTTCGTGTTCTGAGGTTCCTTAGGTCGGGTGGTCTGTCAGTTTAGTTTCGGTTTAGGCTTAGGTTTGGTTTTGTGCTGTTTCCGGATCTTGGTGTTGTTATGTGTTGGGTTTAAATCTGTTTTAAATTTAGCAATCGTTGTTACCTCTTCCAACATGCTTTCATGGATCCAAAATTTGGTCTTGGTTTTTGATTTTGCGTTTTTACTCATTGTGAGAGATTGTTGTGGGTGCTTTCTAATCTGTTTTTCCGGGTTTCGGAAAAGTTTAGGTTAGTTTGGCTTTGGTTAATTCAAATCTGGTGAGATTTGGATTCTTTTAGGCTTCTATCTAGGTGTTTATGGGCGTATAGAAGTGTGTCGCAACCGTATCCGAAAGAGTTCTAGTGGTCCTTGTAGGGGTTCCTTCTTGTCGGGTTGTGAAGTCTTGTTTCTTTGAGTCTGAGAGAGAGTTTTTCAGCATCTGTTCGTGTAGCTGATGTTATCGTTGGTGGGCCGTGGGCTACTTCGGTAAGTCTCGCTCAAGCATCTCCGCATGGGTCAAGATTTGCAAGATCTGTTTGTTTTCTGATTGGTTTTGGATTTTATCGTTTGTTTCTGGTTTAGTTGTAGGTTTTGTTTCCTTTTATAGGACTAGCTCCCGGGGATTTCTTGTTATTCCGCCGGTTTAGTTGCCTTTTTTGGGCTTAGTTTCCGAAGAAGGTTTTGTCTTCTGTCGGCTTTTGTTTCCCAAAAACACATCATTCCATGGTTAAATAAAATATAACTTCAGATGAAAAAAAAAACGTTATACATGTAGGATTCTATATTTCTATGGCAGAGTAACTTTGAATTTAAAACGCACCAATATTACTTGTATACGGAGCCGTGGCTAGAGATTTGAAAGCCGTAAGCAAAATAAAAATTATTGTTCAATTTATAAAAATATGATAGATATAATACATGTATGCATTTGTTTAGATATTAAAGTAAATATACTACTAAAAATTGAGCAAATAAATTTGTAAAAGATTAAAATATTGTTTTGATAAAATGATAGGTATGAAAAATCTAATATTAAAATTTCATTATATATATATATATATATTAATTAGGTATTTTAAATCTATAAAATAAATATAAATGAAAAATAAATTAGATTTTACAAACTAACAAAGAAAAAATTGGTAAAAAAAGAAAAAAATGATAAAATAATGTGATTGAAAAAAAAAGATAGTGTATAGATTTGGATAATCGATATAAAAAGTTTAGATTTTGATGGGTTTTTCATCTAATAGAAAAAAATTATCATACATAATACACAAAACTCATAAAAATAAATTAAAATAATTATAAATTTGGCTTCATGAAATTTAAATAAAATTATTGACCGTAGGCGAATGATTCAAAATTTAACAAATAGCCACGGTCTTGCTTGTATAATTAGAGTAACTTTTTGAAGATAATTTAAACTTTGAACTTTGCAATTAGCGTTCTTTGATATAAGACATACAAGAGACAACTGTACTTGTTTAGTCGTTTACGTATTTAGTGAAAGCCAATACTGTTATTTAGCTGTCTTTATACAAGTTAGACTTCTCTTTAATTTAAATATTAGTAGTATATTTGATTATAAGTTTGTGGAATGATGCGTCTATTTTATAGTCTCTTCCGTTTGAGTGTGCAAATATTTTAAGAGAATACACTCTAATCTCAAATTATAGAACTAACCTACAAATTCTACTTGACTATAAAATAATCATTAACTCAATTAACTACACATCTGTGATCGGAATTTTGGTGGTTTAGTGGTAATACCTATCGACTACACAATTAAAATGTTAGTGATTTAGTGGTAGTATAAGAATGTTGAATTTTGTGTGCTCCAAACTCAAATCACCTTTGATACAAAATATTATTTTAAATATATTTTTTTAATTGATTTAAAAACATGTAAGAGATTATGAAAATAAAACCAGGAAATTCTACGGTATTAAAAAAATTTAACTACGTATGGACTAACAACAGGTGATGAGGCAAGCGATTCAAAGGTGTGATCGTTACACACTTTAATCGCCACGTGACGCACATCGAACCCACACTCATTACCGGACACACCGGTCTTCTCGTATGTACGCAACAACAACTTTCCTAAACGTATAATTTTGCGCGTTTTGTCTGTGACTACTACTACGTTGTAGGCAATTAAAAAAACATGTCATAATAAATCTTAGATACTACCAAAAACAACCTTTTCCGTTTCGACGTTTCCGCAGCGTCAAAGCGGCAATGTCGGTCGGTTGTAAATATCTATCACATGACAGAGCTTAGAGGGTATATCCGTAAGCTTCATTCAAGTCTTTTGAACTTCCCTAGGCTCTCTCTGCCTCTCATCTCTCTCTCATTTAACTCTTTACCTCTTCCTACTAAACCCTTTCTCTCTCTAAACTTCCAAAGCTTAACAATTTTTATTACTCATCTCTCCTCTTTTCTTCTCATTCTCGAGCTCCGGGTTTGTCTTGAAACCGTGAAGGAATCTGTATCTTTTTTGTTGTTACACATATTGTCCTTGTGAGGTAAAACGCAAAGAGAATATTTCCAGGGTAGTGTGTATTTTGCTTCTATCAGGTTTGTGATTCAACATCTGATCAATTTTGTTTTTGTTTTCTTCTGAATCATTTCGTCTCCATTATTGCTATCCAGTCTCGTTTCTCTATCATTTTCAATCATTTACTAACTTGTGAAGCTTGTCAAAATCCATTAACAATAATGTCATGGTTTTGGAATTCACATTAGCTTAGCGTGCACATTTGTATGAGTTTTGTTCTTCTTTCTCTTATCTGTTCTCTGTTTCATACCCTTTTCTTCAAATCTTCCTTAAGGTAGGTAGTGATTTGAAATTCCATATGATTGATTTGATGTTGCAGGGTTTAAACAATGTTGTTGGTTTGTCGTTTCTATCCAGTTATTACTTCAGATTCACTCTACAATGAAGTGAGAACAGCAACAATAAAACATATAAACACTGGGAGAAAACCCTGACTTCATTTACAGATTTTAACACTAGTCTTCTTATTAGATCTCTGAGTTAAACAAAACAAAAAGGTTATATGTATGCTTTGTGAGTTGTCTGTGACTGACTAAATGTTTGGTAGGCTATATTAGGCTTAGAGCCTGTCCTACTTTCTTTTTTCATTTAAATGAATGGAATCAAATGACTATTCAAAAGCATCATATACAGACATGAGTGTGTTTGTATGTGGGGGCACTTTTTGATTATTGGATTCTAGTTTAAACTGATTTGGTTTGTAGCAAATTATGATTCATGAATACTCTAATCCTCTTTCTCACGTTCCATAATTGATAACTCATGAACAACTTTGAGTATATGTATTTAAACTCATCAGTTCTTTTTGTATTCTCTTTTGCACTGTTTCTTTCTCAGTGAATTATTTGCATGTGTCATGTGTTGTGCAGATAACCCATTTGGGTACACATATTGTTTGATTCTACACATTTTGACTATATAGCCTGACGACATATATAGCAAGCTAATGATCACAGAACATTAATAAGAAATGGTACTACACACGCAAGTTGTTTATTCCTTGGATTGGACATTTCTTTATTTTTAATAAAACTCATTTTCTTTTATATATGAGCCACATTGTCCCCACAACTCTGAATGAATCTTATGCTGTTTGTATCCACTTGTAATTCTAGGCATGTCTCTCTCTCCCTCTGTACATATATAACTGTAGACGCATACCTCTCTGCTTTGTGACCAAAAAAGTGTTAGTGTTAGCCATTAGTGAAACCATCTCTTCAACCTTCTTCTCTGCTCTTCATCTTCTTCTTTTTGTTAACTAAAGAAGTCTTACAAAGTGAAGCTCCATTAATGGTCCTAGATCCAAGTTTACTTTATATAGACATTCATTACAAGTCCCATTCATCATCTTCTTCGTTATCATTGTCGTCTTTAACTAAGCATTGGTGATGTATCTTGCAGATGGAGACTGTGAAACCGTTGGATGTTGCTTCAGGAAAAGGCAAACTCAGACGCGCATTTGTGAAACTTATCAACATCAAGAAGCTAACCGGTGTTGTTCCAGAAGGTGACAAGGTTGAGAGAGTGAAGTTAGATAAAGATTTAGTGAAGAATGCTGCAAATCTTTCAGAGTCCTTTGACAAGCTGGAGGAAGAGTATGAGAGAAGACTTGGCATGGAAGCTCTTCTTGCAAAGCTGTTTGCTACGGTTTCTTCAGTAAAATCAGGTTATGCTCAGTTGCAGTATGCTCAGTCTCCGTATGATCCAGCTGGGATTCAGAAAGCAGACAGCTTAGTCCTATCAGAGATGAAGACATTGTCTGAGCTGAAACAGAGTTTCTTCAAGAATCAGTTTGATACTTATCCTGATAGAACTCTTGTTCTTGCCGAGATTCAAGAACTGAGAAGCCTGTTAAAGACTTATGAGATCTTGGGGAAGAAGATGGAGTGTCAGTTGAAGCTTAAAGACTCTGAGATCATGTTTCTTAAAGAGAAGTTTGAAGAAACCATGAATCAGAACAAGTTGATGGAGAAGAGTCTTAACCAAAGCAGCCAACTTTGCAATCCACTGCATCTATCGGCACTAAGTCCAACTCATTTCGTTACTTATCTGCACCACACAGTCAAATCAATCCGAGGATTCGTCAGACTGATGACTGAGCAAATGAAATTCACGGGTTGGGACGTCGATATGGCGGCTGATTCGATACAGCCTGAAGTGTTCTATTACAAGCAAGACCACACTTGTTTCGCTTTCGAGCATTTCGTTTGCAAAGTAATGTTCGAAGCGTTTCATCTACCATACTTCTCAAGAGAATCATCATCAGCTCACAAGAAGAGTATGTTCTTCGAAAGGTTCACGGAGCTAAGATCGATGAAAGCAAAAGAGTATTTATCATCACGTCCTAAATCAAGATTCTCGAGGTTCTGCAAAGCTAAGTATTTGCAGCTCGTACATCCAAAGATGGAGCAGTCTTTCTTCGGACATTTACATCTAAGAAACCAAGTCTCTGCCGGTGAGTTTCCAGACACGAGTTTCTGCACTGCATTTCTTGAAATGGCGAAACGAGTTTGGCTTTTGCATTGCCTTGCTTTCTCCTTCGACCCTGAAGCTTCGATCTTTCAAGTATCTAAGGGATGCAGATTCTCCGATGTGTATATGAAGAGCGTGGCGGAGGAAGCGTTTTTCTCTCCGCCGGATGAGTCTGAGCCGCGAGTTGCGTTTACTGTGGTTCCTGGGTTTACAATTGGGAAAACTTTGATACAGTGTGAAGTTTACCTCTCACGTTCAAGTCAACGCCGTCCAGTCTGATGGGTCCGTCACTGGACGGTGGAAAGATTCCGGTGATGGCGTAACAGGGGAGGTGGTATTTTTGGGGTAGGAAAATAAAGGAGGAGATAATTTGCTGACCGTTGGATTAAGGGGAGATGCAGTATGGGACTCTTCAGATTACGTTTTGTCAATATTAGAGCAGAGAGTCAGAAGCATCTCTGAGCTGTTTTCCATCGATTTGTTAGCTAGCGTCACTACCTGCTATCCTATATGTAAATAATTCGTAATAATTTATATAATATATTATTGTTATGCCTATATTTTCCATTTATGAAGAATATGAAATTTATATCAATGACAATTAGTACAACATAAAAGAAGGTATATGATTAAAGTAAAGGTGTGAATAGTGTTGAGTGAGAGGAATAATAATAAAAGAGAAAAAAACTTGAGTATTTTTCTTTTGAATTTTTACTCTTTTTTGTTTTATAGAGGAACAACGGAATTATATATATATAAGAAAAGTCATAAAATAGCACAAAAACATACCTTATCGTAAATATAGCACCAAGAAAAATAATTCACATTTTTAGCATTATTTTAATTATAAAGACTTTTATAACATTATATAATTTAGGGTTTATGGTTAATTATTTAGGGTTTAGGGTTTATTATTTAGGGTTTAGGGTTTAGTATTTAAGGTTTAGGGTTTATTATTCAAAGTTAGGGTTTAGTATTTAGGGTTTAGGGTTTAGTATTTAAGATTTAGGGTTAAGGCTAATTTAGTGACAAAACATGTTTTTGTACTATTTTTATGATTTTTCTTCCTTGGTGCTATATTTTTGACAAGTCATGTTTTTGTGTTATTAATGCGATTTAGCCTATATATATTTATTTTTTGTGTGGTTTAATATAATTAAGAGGAATGTAAAGAAATAATCAGTTTAATTTTTTCTTCTAATATGTCAACCATTTGCATCCTTAATTATTTTTGTATTGAGTGGAATTGAAATTTCCTCTAAAAGGGACTGACCTACCCACCGACCAAATATATCAGATAATACTCTGATGGGTCCGTTATATTTTGATAGATCTCCTGGGCCCAAATATAGTCCTATCAAAGGATCTTATGTTTCCACAACGTTCAGGTCCCAGGCTCGGTGGGTTTTGATCCGGTTTGTTCTTTTGACCCATGTTACGATACCCGAACCAATCCGGTTAGCATCATTATATTGCTACCAAATTTAATACTCAAATCTCAAACTTGTCATTTGCCAAATGGGATACAGTTTTATAAATGACTTGGCCAAAACGAAAAAACCACTGATTCTCACAAAGCGATGAAACTTTACTTCTTTTGACTGGTAAATAAATTATATCCAGAATTTGGGAAGTAAAAAAACAAAAACAAACATTGAGCGTTAATAGGATAACAGAGTCGGTGACAGAAAAATAATCTTTGTAAAAGCATAAGAGCATGTTTAGTAGAGTATCTTAAGGGGTTCTTACCAAAAGTTTTTAACAAAAAACTAATATAATAGTACAGGACCCGCGTGAATAGTGAAAAACCAACTTCCAAAAGTTTTTAATTAAGAGTTTTTAAGGGCATATACATCAATGAACCCCCTATGGGGTAATTTTTTTTTTTTTGGGAAAAGTGTAAAAAAAAAAATCGAAAAAAAATTAGACGAATGACAAGCTGCCACGTGTCATAAACATTGTAAGAACCGGTTCTTAAATAAGAATTTTTAGAACCTGGTTCTTAACTATTCATGTGGGACCCACGTGAATAGTTAAGAACCTCCACCCTTAAGAACCTTCAATGTAGGTGGCCTAAGAGCTCGGTTCTTCACTATTCACTACACGTGGCGACCCGCGATTGGTCCGTTTTTTTCATTTTTTTTTCACAGATTCCAAAAAAAAAAAATTAATAATAAAAAATTTGGTAAAAACCCCCAAGGGAGGTTCACTACTAAACATGCTCTAATGTATGACTTATATAATAAAATGGTTCATCCCAAGAAATGAGCAACGAGACAAAGATAGCAAGATTCAAGAAATTTCAACAGTCATGGATAGAACAGCTACAACAGCACCTGAACCACCTTCGCTCCGCTCAAAACCACTCCCGGAGCTCTGATGTCGGTGACAAGGAATGGCTGAAGGAGGAGGTGGAGAGAGTGATGAAACACTGTAGAGAGTACCACAGGGCGAAGTGTGCCACGACGGGGAAGGACGTTATCGGTGTTATGGCTGCTCCTTGGTTTTCGGCTCTAGAACGGTCACTCTATTGGGTTGGTGACTGGCGACCAACAACCTTGTTTCATCTAGTTTACACCGAGTCTAGTATTTTGTTCGAGTCTCGTATCGTTGATATTCTCCGGGGTTTTCGGTCCGGCGATCTCGGTGATCTATCTCCTTTTTATATACTAAACCCTAATTAGATACTTAAGTTTACGATCGATCAAGATGTAATATATAGTGATTAAGTTGATTATAAATAGACAAAGCCGAGATTTTGGGACCTATTCAAAATAAATATACAAATATCATAATTTGTATGATATAAAATATTATAATTTGAAATAATTATACTGTAAAACTAATTTAAATAGTAATAATTAATTTTATATACTTTCACATAATTATATTTTATAACTAAGTTATAGTAATATATATAATTTACATAATATTTTATTAACAATTTTCTCTAAAAAAAACTTAATGTTTATGTTAGTAGTTTTAAAATATCAATACAAAGTATATTTATACCATTGATTTTTTTTTTTTTTGAAATGGGTTCCATAAAATAGAGGTTCTATTCAAATGTTTTAAGAAAATGCCTCCAATACCGGCTATGTGAATAGATATTCCAAAATATGTGAATTTCGTGAAGTAAAATGGCTGTATTACCAAAGCTTATTAATACTTTGTTGCAAAAATAAATGAAACATAAAGATTTATCTTAGTGTTGTTCTTTAATTTGTTTTGATGTGCAGCATACGGACTAACTAAATACATTTTGATTATTTAAAATTTAATATAGGGTTTAATTTTTCAAAGGCAGGACGTTGAGCGAGCTACAATGTGAGACGGTGAAGGAAGAGAATGCTATAACGGAAGAATTATCGGTGTGGCAAGACGACGCGAGCGAGCTCGTCATGGGGACGGTATCCAATCTCGACCAGAGGATACTGTTGGTACTGGATTTCTCTCTAAGAAATCCGGTCCATTAACAAATAAAACAAAAGCCCATAATCATGAGCCCGCTCCATAATCAAGACGGAGAGATCGATCGTTATCTTTTGTTGGGCCCATACGATCAACATCTTGACAAGGCCAAGCAACGCCGAAACAGGAGGCGATCGAGCTCGAGCTCGATAGGAGACGATGTGGAGATAGAGCAGCCTGGTCTTCGTCGGTTCAACTGATCTACGTAAATCTCGGAGATCGTTATCGCGACGAGACCGAAATATCGGAACAAGAAGATCAAAGTCGAGAGTATTTAAAGAAGAAGTGGCGATTCATTCAAGACATTCCAACCCTAATTAAGAACACTTCGATTAGATAGCTCGATTATCATACTTTGTACTCTCTATTCGATTGTGTTTGTTCTATCTCGACGATCAATCTCAATAAAGTCTTTGATTCATAGGAAATCTATACCATTTCTATATCCAAAAGTCCAAATCTACGATTACAAATTCTTGGTGTGAATCTTAGATTTCACATTTGGCGCCGACTGTGGGGACTATCTATAGATTTTCCTGTCTTAAGAATTAGATCTTAGATCCGATAGATCGAGATGAATCCCGACCAATCTGGCTCTCCCAGCGCCACACCACCAGTCGACCACCCTCAAACGGTCGACAACGTTCCTCAGAACACCACCGGGATAAGAATCATGGGTCAGACCGATGGCGTGTTGACGAGCTCTGCCTCAGTCTCCATGACTTTGGCAATAGCCGGCTCAGTCGCTCAAACGATCGCGACGAGCCAGACTCCGACAAATGTTTTGTCAGGAACTAACGATCCGAGCAGAAACTGGGTGTGGATGAGAAATGATTCAATTTCCGCCCCGTCTCAGGAGGTGGATCTGGATTAACCAGACCTAATTCGCCACTGTCTTCCGCTCCACAGCGACAAGGTCCGGATGACCTCGCTGAAATCCGTTCAATGTTAAGCCTATTGGTAAACCGAACAAGAAACAACGAGGCAAGCGCACGGGCCCAAGAAATCGCGAACCGTTCTCTAGCCGCGCAGCTCGATGAATAGGAACGGCGCATTAACGCCCGTCTTGAAGAGCTCGCCGGCCAAAACCAGGGGAGTAAATCAACACGTGATCCACGAACCCCCATGAGTCCTCCACCGTGTACACGCTTGGACTTCTCCCAAGTAGTGACTCCCCCGGGAGCGTCGGGAAATTTCGCTAATACGTCAAGTAGCGGCCTCCGCCCTATAATGACCCCTATCGCGATACCGACTCCATTCAGTTCGAGTTCAATGGTCACATATCCAACCGGATCAGGAAACCGACCATTACCTGGGCCACCACCTTTCCCGAATAACTCCAATATCCGGCCGAGGGAACTAGGAGGCTTTGCTTTCGCCTCGAGTTCGGGACACCTTAACGGATCAAATACGATACAGTTCCAAACGCCGCAGGTCGACCAGACAAGATCGATTCCAACAATCGATCTCCTCGACCCCGTTTTCCCGGAACAAACGTCAAATTAGGCACAAGCCCAATTCGCGCCTATAGTAGGCGATGAACACGATATGCTAAGACGATACATCGAGCAGGCTAGGGCCCAGTTCGTCAGTCTGAGCTCGAAAGTTCACATGGCAACGAGCGCGGCGCCCAACATCGATCGAGTGATCGAAGAAACGCGACAAACGCCGTTCACAGACCGGATCGCCTTTGCAAGAATCCGGGAAATCAAGAAAACGAAATTTCCGCAATTTTATGGAAAATCGGACCCGAAAGCCCATATCAGGGCATTCCGACTAGCAACGGCAAAGGTATACCTTACCGACGAGGAAAGAGAGCCGGATTTCCGCTGGCTCTTCGCCGAAAACCTATCGGGCTCCGCCCTAGAATGGTTTGCCGGACTGGAAGAAAGGTCTATCGACAACTTCACCCATTTCATGACGGCTTTCCTCAAACAATACTCCGTCTTTATCGAGGTAAAGACTACTGAGGCAGCTCTATTTGGCATCTCTCAGAAACCCGATGAGACACTTCGCTCGTACATCGACCGATTTAAGGAAATAAAATCCAAAATCGCAAACCCGCGAGACGAAGTAACTATAGAAGCACTGAGACGTGGACTGTGGTATTCGACCAGATTCCACGAGGAAATAACAGTCCGCGAACCTCAAAACTCGATGACGCCCTTCATCGCGCATCGGCCTTTGCTCGCCTCGAGGACGAAACCACGGCCCTCAGAGAAAAGCATCGAAAAGAAAAGAACCCGTCGGGCTCGCAGAACCCGGACTCAAAAAAGGATTTCCGTAAATCAGGAAACGTCAATGCGGTCAAGAGCCCGAAGAGCTCGAAGAAATTCGAGTTCGACAAGGAAAAATTCTGTGATTTTCACAACATAAGAGGACATTCGACTGAAGAGTGCTATACTCGAGCTAAAGCCGAGGCTCAAAAGGGAGAGTCTGAAAACAAACAAGAATCAGAAGTCGAGGAGGAAACTCCATCTGACAAAAAGGAAAGTAAGCAGACCAAAGAGTCAAACACCAAAAGCCTTCTCAGAACAAGCGAGAACGGTCAAAGGAGCCGGAATCTCCCGAAACACTCCCTCACGGGTCGCGAAAGCGAGTCGAGGTCATTCTTGGCGATCTCAGCTTGTGCGGCACCCCAGGAGGTTCAGCGTTATGTCTACCTCCAGCTCCTGTCAAGAGTTTACGCTCACAGATCAATCTCCCTCGTCTCTGCGGGGGGGGGGGGGGGGGGGGGGGGTGTACGGGCCATACCCCCTAAACGAGTCAACTTCATCTTAGGTGGCTCCAAGCTATGCGGGAGACTCGGTCAATTCAATCAAAGCTCTTCAAAGAAGAGTCGAGACCGACAAAGGGGGGGGGGGAAATCCCAATGTTAGGTCCAGACCACGAAATCATTTTCCACGAGAGCGAGAAAAGTAATCTAGACAAACCACACGACGACGCTCTCCTCGTTT
Organism: Orychophragmus violaceus; assembly: GCA_030180135.1. Classification (NCBI taxonomy): domain Eukaryota; kingdom Viridiplantae; phylum Streptophyta; class Magnoliopsida; order Brassicales; family Brassicaceae; genus Orychophragmus; species Orychophragmus violaceus. The sequence goes on along the minus strand of CM058240.1, from coordinate 84,733,770 downwards.
GTCTAGTAATGGGAGATGTCGAACTCTCGAGGATAATGATCGACACAGGAAGTTCGGTGGATGTCCTCTTTTACGATGCATTCGAAAAGATGGAGTTCAACGACTACGAGATCGTCGAGGAAAAGACACCATTGGTAGGATTCGCTGGCGAAAAAACATACTCAATGGGCTCTGTCTTCGAACCAGTAATAGCTGGAGGAGTTCGAAGAATGACAGAATTCGTCATAGTAGATCGGCCAACTCCCTACAACGCAATTCTAGGTCGACCATGGATATATGACATGAAAGCGGAACCATCGACCTACCATCAATGCGTAAAATTTCCAACTCCCAAAGGAGTAAAAACCGTTTACGGAAGTCAAAAGATTTCCCGCCATTGCTACATGAACGGATACAAGCTGATTGAGAAATCCCCCGCGTAGCAATTACTGAAAGAGGATGAGCTCGCCACCATGCAGACCAAAAGGTCGAACGACCAAAGTCAAATAGGACCCCCAAAGGACCTCACGACCCAAGTTTGCATAGACGACGCTCATCCCGAAAGACTTGTCGGCATTGGAATCGACCTATTAGAGCCAGTCAAAAACGAACTGATCTCTTTTCTCAAACAAAACGTCGACTCCTTTGCCTGGTCTTCAGCAGACATGAAAGGGATCAACATCGACGTAACCAGCCACGAGCTGAATGTCAACCCAACCTACAAACTGGTAAGACAAATGTTGGAACGTTTAGATGAATCCTGATTCAATTCCAGATTCAGATTATCCTAAACATGCGATCTAGGTTCTTCTCAGAATAGAAACAAATGATGATCTCACCTTATACCTGTTATTGCAGCGGAAATGGATGGTATGTCTGAGATCAGAGAAACACCGAGGGATGAATCCTCCAAAGGTTCACACACGCTTTCACAGGAAACAGCTGCTAGACCACAAGGGGAACTCGGCGCAGAGAGAGAGAGTTTACGGCTCAAGTCTTAGGGTTAATCAGTCTGAAACTCGAGTTTTATGACACAAAACTCGTCCTGTTCCGTTTGGGCCTTTTGGCCCAAATACCAATTAACTCGTCGGTCTTTGCGCACTGCATCGATCGTTGCACCTTATGCATCGATCGATGCACAGTGGCTAAACCTTTTATTCTCTCTAAGTACAGTAAATGCCTAGCACTTTTACTGTACTTCTGCTAAACCGTTCCTACACATTTTCCTGTTAGCTTAGGCGTGTGACCCATATGGGATCATATAATAAAGGCAATAAGTCCAAGACTTATAGATCATGAGCGGACTCTAGCAAGCCATCATGACCCCCAGTATTATATGACTTATGTCTGATCATTGACATACTCTTACTTTCTAGAGACAGTACCGAGATTACTGGACACAATTCCAACAATCTCCCACTTGTACTGGAATCTCTGTATTCATAATCCTTTTGTCTCAATATCTCGATTAGTCATAAGGCAAGATTAGTGTCATCCTTATAAAGCCTAATCTTGTTCATCGGACTCTGATTTGATACTGACAATCCAAACGACTCGGGAAAGTCCGTTTGAGCATGGCCATGCATTTTCCAGTATTCAAATCTCCGATTGGCCTAGAGATATTCACTCCATTTATATTGGAGGGACAAATCCCGTCTTGTTCCATCACTGTAAACTACTCATTTCTTAATGTACCCAAACAAGGTCCTTATAACTATCGCAGAACGATAGTGTTAGACAATGATCAAAATGCATCAGTCCATGTGCAGTCACATGCATGCGAACTCAGGTCTAAGGACTATACTCTATAGTCGTAGTAAGAATCTCTTATGACACAGATATAAATATCCTGAAGAGTTCTTATAATCGGGTCTTGTCCGGTCGTATGTTCCCAACATACACCTATGTACTGACTTTGATGCCGCGCATCTATGACACATGAAACTTGGTCATAAGTCACATACCAATCTAGTCTCACACGGTTGTTGGTGTTCCAATTTCAACAACCTTCGACTAGGGACAGGATGATATAAAACATTTATCAAATATAGGGTCTCATGATCAAGCTAAATGACTTCGATGACTCAAGATCAAGTCATTTACTTCGATGACCTATAAAATGGTTCATATCATTTTGGAACGATTATTTCATCACAGTTAAAATAATCTTGAAATAATAATTTCATTAAACATAAAATAATGTTTTACAAGAACATATCAAATAACTAGAATAAAGCCCACAAAACTCCCACTCAAATTTAGATTACATTTCAATGTTTCTAATGCCTACAGCTTCAGTCAGGAACTCGAGCTTAGGCCTTGGGAGTGGCTTTGTCAACGGATCAGCGACATTATCATCTGTCGGAACTCGGCTGATCTTGACTTCCTTTCTATTAACGATGTCACGTATCAAGTGATATCTTCTTTGAACATGCTTGGATTTCTGGTGTGATCTTGGTTCCTTTGCCTGAGCTATAGCACCATTGTTGTCACAAAATAGCGCCAGAGGCTCAGCCGCATCTGGTATCACACCTAGTTCCATAATGAACTTTCGTATCCAAACAGCTTCCTTCGCTGCTTCTGAGGCGGCGATATATTCAGCTTCTGTAGTGGAATCAGCAACGGTGTCCTGCTTGGAGCTTCTCCAACTTACTGCACCGCCATTCAGACAAAAGACATAACCGGACTGTGACCGGAAATCATCTGTGTCTGTCTGGAAACTTGCGTCCGTGAATCCACTGACTTTAAGCACATCACTTCCACCGTACACCAAGAATTTATCCTTAGTATGTCTTAGATACTTCAAGATATTCTTTACGGCAATCCAATGGTTTTCACCTGGATTTGACTGGTATCTACTCGTCATGCTCAATGCATAAGCAACATCAGGACGAGTACAGATCATGGCATACATGACAGATCCTATTGCAGATGCATAAGGAATATTCTTCATGCGCTCAAGCTCAGCGGCCGACGTAGGGCTCTGCTTCTTGCTTAGCGTTGTGCCATGTACCATTGGCGTGAAGCCCTTCTTGGAATCTTTCATGCTGAATCTTTGTAGGACTTTGTCAATGTATGAGTCTTGACACAAGCCTATCAGCCTCTTAGGTCTATCCCGATAGATCCTAATTCCAAGAACGTATGCGGCTTCACCCATGTCTTTCATGGAAAAACAACTTCCAAGCCAGTCTTTTACGGACTTTAGCATTGGAACGTCGTTTCCGAGAAGCAGTATGTCATCGACATACAGAATAAGAAATACAATCTTGCTCCCACTAGATTTCTTATACACGCATTGTTCTTCTTCGTTTCTGATGAAGTCAAATTGCTTGATCGCTTCATCAAAACGAAGATTCCAGCTCCTCGATGCTTGCTTCAATCCATAAATGGATTTATGAAGCTTGCATACTTTCCCAGCATTCTTCGGATCTATGTAACCGTCAGGTTGTGTCATATACACATCCTCTTCCAGAATACCATTCAGGAAGGCGGTTTTCACGTCCATCTGCCAAATTTCATAATCATGAAAAGCTGCAGTTGCTAGTAGAATCCGAATAGATTTCATCATAGCCACTGGTGAATAGGTTTCATCGTAGTCCACACCGTGAACTTGTCTGAAACCTTTTGCCACCAACCTGGCTTTATAAATCTGGACATTTCCATCCACGTCAATCTTCTTCTTGAAGATCCATTTGCACTCGATGGCTTTTACACCAGCGGGTAAGTCAACCAACGAAAAAACTTGGTTGACCGACATGGAGTCCATTTCGGAATCAGTGGCCTTGCGCCACTTAGAGGAATCTGGGCCCATCATGGCTTGATTGAAGTTCGATGGTTCATCACCATCAATGATCAAAAGATCATGACAGTTAGTCACGAGGAATCCTTGATATCTCTCGGGTTCGTGACGGATCCTCCCGGATCTTCGAACTTCAGGTACTACAGGTTCAGGCTCTACAATTTCTTGTAGGTCCTCCTGCTGCTCTTCCTCATTAGGTTGGGCAGTATCCTGTTCATCTTGAATTTCTTCAAGCAGTACCTTACTCCCACTGTCTTTCTTAGAGAGAAACTCCCTCTCAAGAAAGTTACAATCCCGGGCAACAAAAATCTTGTTCTCGGAACGTAGATAGAAGTAATAAGCCTTGGTTTCCCGTGGATAACCAATGAAATAGCATTTATCAGATTTTGGTGTAAGCTTGTCTGAGATTAATCTCTTGACATAAGCTTCACAACCCCAAATTCTGAGATAAGACAGCACTGGAGCTTCTCCAGTCCATAATTCATATGGTGTCTTTGCTACTGCTTTTGATGGCGCTCTATTTAGAGTGAACATTGCTGTTAGCAGAGCATATCCCCAAAGGGATATTGGAAGGTCTGTGTGACTCATCATAGATCGAACCATATCCAATAAGGTCCGATTTCTCCTCTCAGACACACCATTCCATTGAGGTGTTCCAGGAGGAGTGAGTTGGGATACAATCCCACACTCTCTCAGATGATCACTGAATTCCTGGCTTAAGTATTCTCCTCCTCGGTCAGAACGAAGAGCCTTAATGCTTTTGCCAAGTTGGTTCTGTACTTCATTTTGGAATTCTCTGAACTTTTCAAAAGATTCAGACTTATGTTTCATCAAATAAACATATCCATACCTACTGAAATCATCAGTGAAGGTAATGAAGTACTGATAGTTTCCTCTTGCATTTGTGGACATTGGGCCACACACATCAGTGTGTATCAGGCCCAATAAGTCACTGGCCCTCTCGTTAGGTTTATTAAAGGGGGCCCGTGTCATTTTGCCCATCATGCATGATTCGCATTTCTCACATGACTCAAAGTCAAATGAGCCAAGAAGTCCATTCGAATGGAGCCTCTTGATGCGTTTCTCGCTGATGTGCCCTAAACGACAATGCCATAGAAACGTTCGGTTTTCCTCATTAGGTTTAAACCGTTTTGTATTAATGTTATAAATTGGCGCAGATTGATCGAGTATGTAAAGCCCATTCGAAAGAGGGGCAGAACCATAGAACAAATTGTTGCGATTGAAGGAACATAATTTATTCTTAACTGAAAAATCATAACCTTCCAAATCCAACAAAGAAATTGAAATAATATTTCTGCTTATAGCAGGTACAAAATAACAATTATTCAGTTCTAAAATCAATCCCGAAGGTAAAGACAACAAGTATGTGCCTACAGCTAGTGCTGAAACTTTCGCTCCATTCCCAACTCGTAGCTCCACTTGTCCTTGCTTCAGCCTTCTACTGTTGCTGAGTGCCTGCATATTAGTACAAATATGAGCCCCACAACCAGTATCCATGACCCATGAGGTATTATCAGAAGTAGTTGTATTAACTTCTATAACAAAAATACCTGATGAAGAAGTCTCGAAAGTCTTCTTCTTCAATTCCTTTAGACCTTCCTGGAATTTCTTACAATCTCTTCTCCAATGCCCCAGTTCTTTGCAGAACCTGCACATGTCAGTAGGCCCAGCCTTGGACTTGGGCTTGGGCTTTGGCGTGTCCTTGTCCGTGACTTGGACAGCCTTGGCCTTTCCCTTATCCTTAGCAGAGGATTTCTTAAACCCCTTGCCCTTCTGCACCATAAGCACATTGGGGTCCTTGGCGGTTTTCCTCAAGTTGGGCTCTGCAGTCTTGAGCATTCCGTGAAGCTCAGGTAGTGTCTTACTCAAGCCATGCATGTTAAAGTTCAGAATGAACTGATCATAGCTTGCAGGTAAAGACTGCAGAATGATGTCGCAGGCAAGTTCCTGGCTGATTGGGCAGTCGAGTTTCTGAAGATGATCGAGATAACCCATCATCTTCAAGACATGAGGACTCACTGCCGCATTCGCAGCCAACTTGCAGTCCAAGAGGTTCTTAACTGTTTGAAACCTCTCAGTCCTAGCCTGCTCCTGAAAAAGCGATTTCAGGCTTGCCATTATCTCGATGGGAGACAATACACTTTCGAACTGTTTTTGCAGCTCAGGAGTCATTGTCACCAACATCAGGCAATAGACATCATTTTCATCTGACGAATGCTTTTCCCAAGCATTGTGCAGAGTCCTGGCGGCATTGGCAAGAGGCCTCTCGGGGAGGGGATCACGAAGGACATAGTCCTTCTTCTCCTGCTTGAGGACCAGCCTCAAGTTCCTTGACCACGTCAGGAAGTTCGTTCCAGTCAGCTTCTCCTTCTCGAGAACAGACCGGATCGAGAATGTGTTTTGTGTGCTTGTAGTAGTCATATCTGAAATATATAAATAAAAAGGTTATTAGTTAAATGTTCAAAATGATTAATCTCGTATTAAAATATAATATGATTAATCATGCATTATATTCAATAACATCAGTTACCCTCAATAGAATATAATGATTCCAAGATCCACATATAACTAAGATTAAAGTGGGCCACTGGCCGTCACCCAACCTTAGCTTATATCGGTAAGCCCTATATCGGCTAATTATATCCGTGACATAACTCTTGGTTGTGAATCTGGACCCGAGGCCCAATTCACTCTGATGTCTCAAGGCCCGGGACTCCCGATGGCCTAGTCAAGAAAACCAGACTATACAGTCATGTAATCATTAATGTCTGGGACTCCCAATGACATTTATGAATCACAAACCGCCTTACCCACGCAAAAGCAGACACCCTCACACTGTAAGGCCATGTATACAATTGAATGGGCTTTGACAGCTGACATAGCCTGGACAAGACATCCAACGCTTGATATTATTTGAGGTTCGTAGGTTTATTAAAATTTCATTCCCAAAATAGAAGATTACTATTTCGGGAAACTTTCTATTTTGGAAACCTACTATTTTCGGAAACTTTCTAAAATTGGAAACTTTCTAACTTTAGAAATTTCTTAAAATCCAAAACCCGCAAATTCAGAAACTTCTATTTTAAGAAACTTTCTAATTTCAAAAATTTCGGAAACTTTAATTTAAAATCGACTTTATAATTTTATAAAATAAATTTTAAATTGATCTGAAGAAAGACTCAAATAATTGGCCCAATTGTTTTAACTTCTTGGCCCGAGGCCCAAGAATTTGTCTATGTCCAAGACATGACCCAATTGTCCAATTATTTGACATAACCGGTCTGGTTCATTAAAACTGGTCTAACCAAGTTTTAATTACTACGATGACCACAATTGTCAACCGGTTATTTACTAAACCGGATTTTCTCAATTTATTTGGTCCAACCAAATCAAATTAGAAATTCCTGGTTTAGGCACTAAATCCAATAATTCTTTCGACATTGGATTTCTTATCCCGGTTTAACCAGACATGATAAAATTATCAAATCTGTTTATTAAACCGAGACGTTTAATTTTAATTAAATTAAACCGAGCCAAAACCCTAACCGCATCGATCGATGCTCACAGCATCGATCCTGCAACGATCGTTCATCGATCCTGCATCGATCGATGCTCTCACGCGTGCACGAACGGTTATCAGGTTTGGCCGAGAGATTCTCGCGAGATCCATGCGATCGTTTGAACGATCCATGCGATCGCGGTCAATCTCTCGCGACTGCAACGATCGATCCTTGCATTGCATCGATCGATGCAATGCGATCTCAGTCGATGCAAAATCAGTTTAGATCACATACCAAATCAATATAGTTTGGTCATGCGATTTTTAAACAGTTTGTTTAGGATTCAATTCTTGTTTTTTTTTAAGTGTTTTTCTTATCAGTAATGGATTCAAAACACTTCTAAACAGAATAAACAACCTAAACATGAATCTAAAACAAGAAAAACCAGAACCTACAGCTCTGATACCACTGTTGGAACGTTTAGATGAATCCTGATTCAATTCCAGATTCAGATTATCCTAAACATGCGATCTAGGTTCTTCTCAGAATAGAAACAAATGATGATCTCACCTTATACCTGTTATTGCAGCGGAAATGGATGGTATGTCTGAGATCAGAGAAACACCGAGGGATGAATCCTCCAAAGGTTCACACACGCTTTCACAGGAAACAGCTGCTAGACCACAAGGGGAACTCGGCGCAGAGAGAGAGAGTTTACGGCTCAAGTCTTAGGGTTAATCAGTCTGAAACTCGAGTTTTATGACACAAAACTCGTCCTGTTCCGTTTGGGCCTTTTGGCCCAAATACCAATTAACTCGTCGGTCTTTGCGCACTGCATCGATCGTTGCACCTTATGCATCGATCGATGCACAGTGGCTAAACCTTTTATTCTCTCTAAGTACAGTAAATGCCTAGCACTTTTACTGTACTTCTGCTAAACCGTTCCTACACATTTTCCTGTTAGCTTAGGCGTGTGACCCATATGGGATCATATAATAAAGGCAATAAGTCCAAGACTTATAGATCATGAGCGGACTCTAGCAAGCCATCATGACCCCCAGTATTATATGACTTATGTCTGATCATTGACATACTCTTACTTTCTAGAGACAGTACCGAGATTACTGGACATAATTCCAACAACAAAAGCGTCGAAAACTAGGCCTGGAACGAGCTCAAGCCGTCAACGACGAGGTCGATCGGTTACTAAAAATCGGATCGATCAGAGAGGTCAAGTACCCCGACTGGCTTGCGAATCCCGTAGTGGTCAAGAAAAAGAACGGAAAGTGGAGAGTCTGTGTAGATTTCACAGATCTCAACAAAGCATGTCCGAAGGACAGCTTCCCACTCCCGCACATCGACTGACTGGGCGAAGTTACCGCTGGACACCAACTACTATCCTTCATGGATGCTTTCTCGGGGTACAATCAAATACTAATGAACCCCGAGGACCAAGAAAAGACTTCGTTCATCACTGATCGAGGCACGTACTGCTACAAAGTCATGCCCTTTGGAATAAAAAATGCAGGAGCGACTTACCAACGCCTTGTCAACAAAATGTTTTCATGACTCCTGGGTAAAACCATGGAAGTCTACATCGACGATATGTTGGTCAAATCTTCCAAGTACGAAGACCATATCCCCCAGCTAAAAGAATGCTTTATCATTCTCAACAAATATGGGATGAAACTCAATCCAGCGAAGTGCACCTTTGGGGTCCCCTCAGGAGAATTCCTTGGTTATCTAGTGACCGAAAGAGGGATCGAAGCGAACCCTAAACAGATCGCAACATTTATAGAGATGAAGTCTCCCAAAACAACGCGAAAATTCCAGCGTCTAACTGGCAAAATAGCTGCTTTGAACTGCTTCATCTCAAGGTCGACTGACAATGTCTACCCTTCTATCACTTGCTTAAAGCAAACAAGAAGTTACTCTGGGACGAAAAGTGTGAAGAAGCATTCGCCCAACTAAAATCTTACCTAAGCGAACCACCTATACTAGCGAAACCAGTAGAAGGGGAACCCCTCTACCTCTACCTAGCTGTCTCAACGGCATCGGTAAGTGGAGTCCTGGTTTGCGAAGAACAAAACGAACAACGGCCGGTGTACTACATCAGTAAGACCCTAATCGACGCCGAAACCAGATACCCCGCCATGGAAAAACTAGCTTTAGCGCTGGTCACATCGGCTCGGAAACTCCGACCATACTTCCAATCGCACTCAATCATAGTAATGACCTCTCAACCGCTGAGAACCATCCTTCACAGTCCAAGCCAGTCAGGTCGACTGGTCAAATGGGCTATCGAACTTAGCGAGTATGACGTAGAGTACAAGGCTCGGACGTACCTAAAAGCGCAAGTGCTGGCCGATTTCATAATTGAACTCCCTCCGACCATCGAACTCAACCCAACCTCCGCCAAGAGATGGAAACTCTACGTCGATGGAGCTTCCTCGAGGCAAGGATCCGGAGTCGGAGTAAAACTGGTCTCCCCCACGGGCGAAGTATTAGAATAATTATTCAGACTGGGCTTCGCCGCATCAAATAACGAAGCAGAATACGAAGCGTTAATAGCCGGGCTCAGACTAGCAATAACAATAGGAGCCCGGGAAGTAAACGCTTTCAGTGATTCTCAATTGGTCACGAGCCAATATCATGGCGACTACGAGGCCAAAGATGAATGCATGGAAGCATACCTGCAGGTAGTCCACACCTTCGCCGACCAGATCGAATTCTTTGATCTAACACGGATCCCGCGAGGGGAAAACACCGCAGCCGACGCCTTAGCCGCGTTGGCATCGACATCATATCCTAACCTCAAAAGGACCATACCAGTCGAGGGGATCGAAAAACCAAGTATCAAAAACAAGGAACATCCCAAGGACACCAGTCGCGACATCATCGAGATCGACGATGATCTTGACCCAAGAAATGCCGTGTACGTCGCGAACGTTCCTGATGGACCAATCCAAGCTGCATCCACTAGTCAAGTACCTGAGCCTAACGATGACGAAGATTGGAGAACTCAGATAATTTGATACATAACAAATGGCGAAGTCCCCGATGACAAATGGGAAGCACGGAAACTCAACACGCAAAGCGCAAGGTACTGTGTCACGCAAGGGGAGCTCTTCAAAAGAAGCCTCTCCGGACCTTACCTCAAATGCCTCGATAAAAAGCAAGCCCTAGCCGTGATCACGCAGGCCCATGACGGATCCTGCGGAAGCTATTCTGGAGGACGAGCCCTGGCCGTACGAATGATATATCATGGTTTTTACCGGTTTTATGCCATGATATAGTTGTGTTTTTAGTGTCTTTTGTGTTATTTTAGAGTCTTTTACAGGTTTAATCAGGTTTGAAGCTAATGTGGAGATTTTGGAGTATTTTGGGAGTTTTGGAGCATTTTGGCCGAGAGTTTAACTCACTGCCTGATTTGATGATCATGCATCGATCGACACACCTTTGGTGTCGATCGACACACTAGCGAGATGGGCCGTACGCGGCGGTTTAACAAAGTTATGAAGATTTGCAGAGAAGCCCAGAATAGTTCCAGTAATTACACAAAAGCCCCAGCCGAGATTATGCCTATATATTTAGAGTTTTGGCTTTTATTTTAGATACGCTTTCATACTTAGAGCTAAGAAATTTTTAGAGCTTTTGGGGCTGATCTAATCCTGTACTTCATCTATTTTGGAGAAGATTTCGAACCCCTTTATCTATTTATTTTCTTATATGCAATCTATTAATTCTATGATTTCTGTTTCATTAATCATGTCTGAGTAGATTCATAGTTAAGTTTAGGGTTTCTCATTAAGGATTTTATGACTTGCTAGACTTGTTTAATTCAGTTAAGGATTCACATGATTAGAATGTTCTTGAAACTAAATTGTGCTTAATGCTAGTTCTAACCTGATCAATTATAATCTAGATCTTAGGTTGCTAAATACGGTACGAGAGTGTGATTTAGAATCTGAACTATTTAGGTTGAGCAATTAAATTATTCGCAAAGAGATTTGGCTTAGTTTAATTGTGAACATATCGAACTTGAAATTAATGCTGGTTTAATCTGTTAGTAATTGCAAAGAGATTTGGATTACTGCACTTAGACTTAGAGGATTTTCGCAAAGAGATTTGGTTAATTCTATATCCGTGATTTGAGTTCTAGAACTGTGTTTAATTAGATCATGACTGATTAACTTGTCTGCTTGTCTGATTTCCTGAGAATTCCCTAGACTTAGCGCTTTTAGTTTATTGCTTTAACAACAAATTCCTGCTACTGATTTACTTTCTCGCCTTGCTATTTACTTTACAACAATTTGCTTTCTTCCTAGTATTAATCTCTTTCGTTCTATTGAAAACCGGAGTCCATGTGGATTCGATAACCCTATATACTATAATGACATTACTGTGCACTTGCAGTTTAGAATAGGGATTAAAACTTAGAGCCTATCAAGTTTTTGGCGCCGTTGCCAGGGACTCTTAGAGTCTTCGATGGGACCGAACTTAGGATTTTTACTAGGAATTTTTCTTTTTTTGTTTTTATTTTTCGTTTTTATTTTATTTTACTGATTTCTTCTCTGTTTTCTCTCTATCGCAGGTACCGATTTCGCCTTGCGTTGATCGTTGCACCTCTTGTGTCGATCGTCACTAAGCGATTTGAGATTGAATCGATCGTTGCACTGTTAGCATCAATCGTTGCTTGACGATTACAGACAGTTTATGCAGAAGCGTGAAACTCGAAGTAATCCGAACTTAAGTCTAATCAATCTCGATCTTGAAGAACTTGGACGTCTAGAGAGGACTAACAGAAGAGAAAGAAGAGAAAGAATGGTAGTACAGAGGCTGATTCTATTACGCGATGCTCAAGGTACTCTGAGGGACCAAGATAACAACCCATACAACGCTGCTTGGCAAAGGGTTGATGCTGAAGGGAATGCCATCCCTGATCCTCCTGAGCCACCGCAACAGGAGCAGAACCAGGGTCAAAGACAGGCCCAAGGTAGAGAGGTGGTTATCCATGAGAGAACCTTAGCTGACTACAATAGACCGGATGAGTTTCATGCAAACCGGTCAGCTTTGGTGATGCCTAGCTTTGAGAGGAATGATTTTGAGATCAAGACTATCTACTACTCACTGATGAGACAGAATGCATTCCATGGTCACCCAATAGAGCAGCCTATGGATCACATTGATTCGTTTGAGGACATAGTCACTGGCATGAAGTATGATGGAGTTTGCCAGGATTATTTGTTCCTTAAGATCTTTCCGCACAGTCTCGCTGGAGACGCTGGTGCATGGCTGAAGCAACTGCCACCTGGGCAGTTTGATACTTGGGCAGCCCTGAAGAGTGAGTTCCTGCGTCATTTCTATGATGATGCGCGTTCACATCAGTCCAGACAGGACATTCTCACGTTTTCCCAAGGAGCTGTGGAGCCTTTAAAAGCTGCCTGGATGAGATTTAAGAAGTACCAGCGTGATTGCCCACACCATGGATTCACTGAAGTCCAATTGCTTGGTATCTTCTTCAGAGGCATAGATCTGCCATATCAGTCTGCGCTGGATAACTCCAGTAATGCAAACTTCAACACCAGGACTCCTGTACAAGCTAAGCAGTTGATTGAGAACCTAGTGAGCAGCAACAGTTGCAAGACTATGGATGAGAGGAGGAAGAAATCTGGTGGAAGTGTAGAGAATTCAGAGATGGCTGAATTGAAATCTAGGATATACACAATCTGCAATCTCCTGGCTAATAAGAAGGCTGTCCATTTTGCTCAAGATGTTGAGGTAATTCAGACTGAGGAGGACACTCAGGAAGAAGATGTGAATTACATTGTAGGATCTGGTTTCCAAGGTAACAGGTTTGGTAATCAGCAGGGAAACAAATTTTTCAATGGAGGACAAAAGAATGCCTTCACAGGCAATCAAAACTCTTTTGGACAGACTAGTGGTTTTCAGAAGCCTTTTGGACAAAGTGCTCAGAGAACCTATGGATCTTCATCTTATCAGACTCCTCCTGCACCTACAGCTCATGAGAGTAGAATGGAAGCAATGAAGGAACAGCTAATGGAGAGTCAGACCAAGAGCACTGTGGACTGCAATAAGAAGTTGGATGCTGTCTACGAAGACCTCAATGGGAAGTTTGAGTCTCTGAACACTCACATGAAGCAGTTGGATACTCAGGTGAACCAGATTTCCAGCTCTATGAAGGGAAAAGGAGTAGCAGACACTCATATTAAGGCTTGGTCTGTGTACATCAATGATGGATCTCACCTAGGTGAAAAATTTGAGCCAAGTACAGCTGAATTGGTGAAGGAAAGTGAAATCTCGGATTTTGGAGAAAATCTCTCGGGTGAAAAATACAGCGTTGCATCGATCGACACACATCTAGTGTCGATCGATGCAGGTCGTGAACAGACATACTTGCCGGATGATAATAATGCTGATGATGATTTAGAGCTTGCTCGCTTGTTCCCTGGAGAGTCTGAGATTACTTAGGAGGAGATTTATGGACAATTAATTAGACAATATCCCTCAGTATCTGAAGTGATTAAGCAGGAAATTGAAGAGCTTAAGAAGCTAGAGGAGATTGGTGAGGAGTTGGAAGAAATTCCATCATCTGATGATCCACAATATCACCCATGTGTGCAGAGGTATTTGAACAAGATGTTACCTTTAGATGAAGAGCTGAGAGACTGGGTGATTATAGTTCCTCAACATATTAGTGATGTTCTGCTGACCAAGATCCCGAAGAAGCTGCCAGACCCTGGAGTTTTTGTGCTTAACTGTTCTATCTTCGAGGATAGTTTTAGGCGCTGTCTTTGTGATCTGGGAGCTGCTGGAAGTCTTATGCCTTACTCAGTGGCAGAGAAGCTGGGAATGTTGGATTTTAAGCCTACTAGGACCTCTCTTGTCCTAGCTGATCAGTCTATACGAGTTCCAGAAGGACTCCTTGAGGACGTCCCGGTGAGAGTTGGAAACTATTTGTTCCAACAGACTTCCTAGTGCTGAAATATGACTGTGATCCGGATGAAGCGTTGCTACTTGGAAGACCATTTTTGGCTACAGCGGGAGCAGTGATAGATGTTAGACACAGTCTGATAGACCTCCATATGGGAGATGAGCCGCTGCGTTATGAGATGGATAAGCTGCGAAGACCACTGATAGATGGGCAGACATTCACCATCATGGAAGCAGATGATAAGCAGCCGGATGACACTGTGATTATAGATCCAGTAGCGTATTTTACTCCTTTTTTTCTTGGACATGAGCATTCTGCAACAGCCTACTCGCCACCCTGGATGAAGAGACTTGAACAGAGACAGAAAAAGTCTCTGTCGAGATCTCTTGGTGCCTGAAAGATCTTGTTCGTCCGGTCAAGCTAATGACCTTAAACAAGCGCTGAGTGGGAGGCAACCCACTGTTAGGTTTAGTTGTTTTTCCTTTTCATTTTTGGTGTTTTTCTTAGGATTTCACGTTTTTATTTGTTTTTAAGTTTCAGATACAGAACTCGAGTCTGGAGATGTAACGATCGATGCACCTGTGCACTGGTCGTTTCAAGGAGATTTGACGATGAGGGGTGATCGCATTGTGACGATCGTTGCTCACAGCAACGGTCGTTGCAGTTGGTTCAATTGCAAAATTAAGGTAAGCGCTAAACCGGAAATCAATTTCGATTTGACCAGCATCGGTCGTTGCCCTTAAGCAACGATCGTTGCACCCACGACCGAGGTAAATTTCCTTAAACCCTTCTCTTCTCTTTTCCTCCTCACTTCGCCGTCCGTACACCGGAAACCTCCACCCCCAAAATCGCAATTTCTCATCAATTCTCTTCGATTCAATCACTAATTCTTCCTATTTCACACTCTAAATCCGTTTCTTTAGCTCATATCTTAAGAATCCAAGGTAATGTACCTAATTTTTTCAAATTTTCGGATTCAATTTTAGGGTTTTAGGGTTTAAGGATTTTGAACTGGAATTTGATGTTGGCATGCATATTTAGACCGAATTTAGGTTGTGGATTGTGATTTTAGACTGAGTTGAGATAATGTGGCATGAATTTGAGCTGATTTTGATTGTTTGCGGCGAAATCGCCTTGCAACGGTCGTTGCATTTATGTAACGGTCGTTGCTTTGCGATTTTGGGAAATGTTCGATAAATGAAATCGCATTGCAGCGATCGTTGCGGTCCTGAGCAACGATCGACCCACAACGAAAAATCGCACAGCAACGGTCGATGCACTTAGTGCAACGATCGATAACTGATTGCGACATAGGTAAAACCCGAGAGAACTTAACCAATCCGTAAACAAATTTTTATTTTTCTTTTTGCCAATCCTTCGCTTGACACTACTGGGGACAATGTGTCTTAAGTGTGGGGGAGGTTCTACTTACTTCTTTCTTTTGTTTTCTTAGAGTCATTTAAAAATTTTCAAAATTTTTGTTTTATTGAGTCAAAATTTGTTTAAGTAAGAAACAATGATTTTTTGAGAAGATTAGTAGCACTTGCAGGAACTTAAGTAACCATTGGGATGAAGCTGCAGATTATCTCTGACTATTAGAAAACCTAGACATAGATCAACCTACTAAGGACACCCACATCGCTTCAGGTATCAGATGATCCTTTTACTGACTTCACCCTAATACTGACTTAGATTTTCTCACCTAAGGGCTTGGTATACTTTGTGTCGGATTCCCTTGTTAGTTCTGACACAGCCTGTAAACCTGTCCTATCTAGTTCCCTTCTCCCCTTTCAAAAAAAAAAAAAGATAATAAACTGAGGATGAGTTAGTAACTCCGAATTGGTCATGGGAATGATAGCTAAAACTCTCATATCCTGTGCATCCATGGAATGTGTCCAAGGTACACCCCTTAACGGGAAGAACACTGATAAAAAAAAAATGATACCCAAAAGGGAAAAATCAGAATGCTAAGGAAGGGAAAAGAGAAGAAAGGGACTAGAGAAAGATAGTATGGTGGTCTAGAGCTGATAAGGTAAGAGTCCATGTGCCTTTGATCGATACTCCTTAGGTGAGATCACACTTAAATACTTGCAGAAGTCAGTAGGGAGAATTTGAATGCGTGAATGTGATTGTGGAGTTTACTTAGGACAGTTGCTAAGTGTGGGAGAAGTATATGTTGGTCTTGATATCTTGTGATTGATTCTTTCAGTGGATTACTAAGGGGAATCTGAGTGTTGTTGCTTCTAGGATGAAAATAGTTTATGAAGAGTTTTCAAACCTCTTCACCATGTTTTAGTTCTCTGTTTTGCTTGAGGGCAAGCAAAGGCTAAGTGTGGGGGAGTTGATATATCATGTTTTTTACCGGTTTTATGCCATGATATAAGTATGTTTTAGTGTCTTTTGGTGTTCCTTTAGAGTCTTTTGCAGGTTTAATCAGGTTTGGAGCTAATGTGGATATTTTGTAGTATTTTGAGAGTTTTGGAGCATTTTGGCCGAGAGTTTAACTCACTGCCCGATTTGATGATCATGCATCGATCGACACACCTTTGTTGTCGATCGACACACTAGCGAGATGGGCCGTACGCGGCGGTTTAACAAAGTTATGAAGATTTGCAGAGAAGCCCAGAATAGTTCCAGTAATTACACAGAAGCCCCAGCCGAGATTATGCTTATATATTTAGAGTTTTTGCTTTTATTTTATTTTAGATACGCTTTCATACTTAGAGCTAAGATATTTTTAGAGCTTTTGGGGCTGATCTAATCATGTACTTCATTTATTTTGGAGAAGATTTCGAACCCCTTTATCTATTTATTTTCTTATACGCAATCTATTAATTCTATGATTTCTGTTTCATTAATCATGTCTGAGTAGATTCATAGTTAAGTTTAGAGTTTCTCATTAAGGATTTGATGACTTGCTAGACTTGTTTAATTCAGTTAAGGATTCACATGATTAGAATGTTCTTCAAACTAAATTGTGTTTAATGCTAGTTCTAACCTGATCAATTAGAATCTAGATCTTAGGTTGCTAAATACGACACGAGAGTGTGATTTAGAATATGAACTATTTAGGTTGAGCAATTAAATTATTCGCAAAGAGATTTGGCTTAGTTTAATTGTGAACATATCGAACTTAAAATTAATGCTGGTTTAATCTGTTAGTAATTGCAAAGAGATTTGGATTACTGCACTTAGACTTAGAGGATTTTCGCAAAGAGATTTGGTTAATTTTATATCCGTGATTTGAGTTTTAGAACTGTGTTTAATTAGATCCAGACTGATTAACTTGTATGCTTGTCTGATTTCCTGAGAATTCCCTAGACTTAGCGCTTTTAGTTTATTGCTTTCACAACAAATTCCTTTTACTGATTTACTTTCTCGCCTTGTTATTTACTTTACAACAATTTGCTTTCTTCCTAGTATTAATCTCTTTCGTTCTATTGAAAACCAGAGTCCCTGTGGATTCGATAACCCTATATACTACATTGACATTACTGTGCACTTGCAGTTTAGAATAGGGATTAAAACTTAGAGCCTATCAACGAATCAAAAGGCAAGGCTATTTCTGGCCAACAATGGCCACCGAATGCGAATCTTTTTCCAGCAAATGCGACAAATGCCAAAAGCATGCCCCGATTATCCACCAAGCATCGGAGAAACTCTCCTCTATCTCATCGCCATACCCATTCATGAAATGGGGAATGGATATCGTGGGACCTTTAGTCGCATCCGGCAAAAAGAAAGCTACACACCTATTAGTGATGACAGACTACTTCACTAAGTGGATTGAAGCGGAATCATACCAAAAGGTAAAAGACGTTCACGTTAAGAAGTTCGTCTGGCGAAACATCGTTTGCCGACACAGATTACCCCACGAGATCGTCACCGATAACGGACCTCAGTTCATATCAAACGCGTTCAAAGAGTCCTGTAGAACCTTGAACATAAAGCTGACTTACTCAATGCCCCGCTATCCCCAATGGAACAGACTGGCAGAATCAGCTAACAAGGCAATCATGAATAGCCTCAAGAAAAGACTCAATGAGTGCAAAACAAGCTGGAGCGACGAGCTCCCAGCCGTAGTATGGGCTTACCGGACTACCCCCCGCAAATCCACCGGCGAGACTCCCTTTTCGCTGGCTTATGGAATCGAGGCGGTAATACCAGCCTAAATCCTCGTGTCAAGCATCCACAAAGAAGAATGCCCACGTCATGGGGAACTTAACAACAAGATGATAACGGACGAGTTCGATCTCATCGACGAAAGGAGGAATCTCGCACTAGCTTGAATCCAGAACTACCAACAAGCCGCAGCTTGCTACTATGATTCCAGAATTAAAACTCGAAGGTTTCAAGTAGGCGAGCTCGTTTTACGGAAAGTGTTCGACCATAAAAAGGAAGAACACGCTGGAAAGTTAGGAGCAAAGTGGGAAGGTCCTTACCAGGTCACCGATGGTTTGATCCCCTTAAAAGGGTATGTAGGCAGCTCGACCTCGAGCGCAGCCGCCCCCCCCCCCCCCCAACACAAAGCTCTTACCGAGCTCGAAAACTTCAAAACGAAGTCATACTAGCTTATCTTTGTGAAATCAAAATAAGTCTCCCGATCAATGTCTTTTTCCATTGTAAAATTTAGAGTCATCGCGAAGTACTTCGCCATTTCATTTTACCAAGTGATATGAAATTATCTCTCCAAAAATAAATAAATAAAGTGGTATGAAATTATCTCTTCAAAAACAAACGATATTAAGTTATCCCTTCCAAGCGACCTGAAACGGTCCCTCCAAATCGAACGAACTGAAATGGTCGTCCCAAAATAAGCGACCTGAAACGGTCCCTCTACATTAATCGAACAAAAATGGTCGTCCCAAAATAAGCGACCTCAAACGGTCCCTCTATATTGAACGAACTGAAAAGGTCGTCCCAAAATAAGTGACCTGAAACGGTCCCTCTATATTGAACGAACTGAAATGGTCGTCCCAAAATAAGCGACCTGAAACGGTCCCTCAAACTGAACGAACTGAAATGATCGTCCCAAAGAAAGTGATTTGAAACGATCCCTCAAAAACCAAAAATTCTTCCAGCCTTATACAGATTGGAAGAATTGGGGGGCTACCCCCTCCCTTTAAGCAAAAACAACGAGGTCGAGTCTACATCAAGACTGATAAAACGAGACAGCTGCTCACACAAAACGGCCTCCACACACATTCAAAGTAAATCTATGTAAGTCTACTTTGGTTTATCATATACTAAGAAATTTTCGTTGAACGCCAAGCTCGAACTCCACTCATTAAAAGAGTTGAACCTCGAACAAATTCGAGGAGGAACTCGAGCTCAAGTTTGTTCGAGCTAAAAGTTCATTGAGAATTCCTAAAGGAAATTCAATTCAAGCTACTCATTCGACCCCTCTAAAGAGGTTCAAGTCGCCATAACGGCCAATCCTATGCTAAGGCATCAAAACAGTCGAATCTATGCTAAGGCATGCAAGATTTAAAGACGATTCATAAATAAAACGAGGACTTAACGTTCTCAATATCGCAAAAGCCCGCTACGGGCAACGTCAAAAGAAAATAAAAAAAGCCCCCTTGGGCAACGAAAGTCTGGAAAAGGAATTAAAAGCCCTTTCGGGCAACAAAAACAAAAGAATTAAAATTGCTTTGACGGGGACGAAGCCTCGTCCCCATCTTCCCCCTGGCCATCTGCAGCTGCTCCGTCCTTGAGACGACCTTCGGCTTCATCACTAACCCTCGAACCAACTCCGATCGGGAGATTCGATCCATATTGATCAAGGGCAGGAGCGGCTTGGGTCAGAGGACGAGCCAGAATCACCGAATCTTCTGACATCGCTGGTAGATTCAGATTGCTAATACTAAAGTCAAAAATAGTCGCGGCGTTCATCTCTTCCGTCGCCAGCCTTTTCTTCTCCGCAAGCTCAAGCACCTCCTTGGTCAAGTTAAGCTCGCCGGAAGCTAGTTCAGCAATGAGCGCAATATTGGCCAAAGCCTCTTGAAGCCTGATCTCGGCGCTCGTAGCAACCTTCCGCTGAGCCTCCTTCGCCTTAATCCCCTCGAGAATTTCGAGGTACTAGCCATTGAGCTCTTTCCTTGCCTCGTGAGCAGCTACCTTCATATCAAACTCCAAATCGGCAAAGGATTTCTCCGGGTCAACCCGACACTGCGCAGCCCGTATGTCTGCAGCTCGACGGGCCTCCACTGCTGCCTGGCTCGCCTCCTCTGCGGCCAAAGTCCGGTTCACAGCCACGTTCAGCTTCTGAGCAAGGTCCTCCTCCTGGTTCTCCAGGACCATAACACGGGCCTCCACCCCATCAAACTTAACGAGCTGCTTTTTCAGCTCCTCCTCCCGAGTCAGGGCCCCTTGCAACTGCGCTTTCAGGTCGCTCACAGTTTTCTTAACAGTCTCGAGCTCACTTGCTTGCGGTATTTCACACAGCTCGCGCTCGGACCTAGCCGCGAACCTGTTCGCAGCCTCCAAAGCCTACACAAAAAATAAGAACGATAAACGAATGCTAAAACAAGCAAAAGAAGCGAAGGGAAGAAACCATTACCTTCCCGGCAGCCGCCATCATCTCGGTGTAAGAGTCACCGAGAGCCATATCCCCAATAGCTGGGAGCTGAACGCCTGCGGGCTTGAAATGGCTCAGCAAATAAGCCACACCCTTCGGATCATTCGCAATCGGATATTCCTTCTGGTGCCGAAAGCTCCAGTTGAAAGAGCTGGATGACCCAGAAGAGGCGGGCCTCGCCTCCACCCCTTGGCTCGGCTTTTTCGAGCTCAACTCCGCGTCGGTCCTTTGACGCTTCGCTGCAGGAGGAGAAGGGCCACCCCAACTCCGACCGTTCGATCCCATCGAGCCGTTCGACCTAGAGTCGCGTAAAGCATGCTCCCCGAACGGGACATGGGCTAGTCCCTGCCCGGTCGAAGAGGGAGGTAAATCCTCCGCCTCCGTGTTCGCCTCCCTGGATCCTGTAGCCGGAGGAGGAGAGATTTGGACAGGGTTCGGAGGAGGATCAAGGGTGGGGGAGGAAGAGTTTTGCCCATTGCGAAGAGGAGGGCGTTACTCAAGTCCCCGGCCTTCATTTTCCTCGCCAGATCAACGAGATCCTTCCCGTTCCTACGGCTGCTCGACCTTCGCGATATCTTTTCGAAAGAAGGAGTAGAGGCGGTAGAGCTGTCGTCCGAAACAAGTCGATCTAAAGACAAAACTGACTCAAGTCAGTTCTTTTCTTAAAAAAAAAAAAGGAAAAGAAGAGATATACAATACTAGAAACCTACGTGCGAACCAACCATGATACTTACTCTCTCCAGTCCGCTCGATGATCTGAAGTGAAGCCTGAACAACTCGGGTTGAAGCGGGCTGGTGAAGGGAGCGCGACTCGACTTGCGAAAGCCGGGGTTGGTACGAAAGAGGCCGACGGGCTACAGGACCTAGAGCAACTCGAATTCGTTGGTCTGAAAAACTAGACCAATGGATATCTCCTCTCCAGAGACGAGCAATTAAGCTTGATGTGATCGGGTTCAGAGGTAATGATTCAGGAGCCTCTACAAAGAAAAACAAAAGATATGCGTCAGCAAACATTAAGAATGTTGAAGCAGTCAGGAGCACTGATAAACCCTAAGAGCTAACCAATGCTAGCTGCCCATCTTGTCGGGATAACCGAGTAATCGAAATCCTCGACCGAATGATGGTTGATCTTGAAGAAGAAGTACTTATTCCTCCACGCATCCCTCGTCGGGATCTCCTCGAGGATCTTCCCATGACGAGGAGAGAAGTAGTAAGTAACCGAAAAACGAGTATTATGCCTTATCGAACCAACCCTCATCAATTCCTCTGCCCCAAAGTCAATGCCCTCTTCGACGGCTCTAACCCCGAGTCCGATAACATAACGGACAAAATTCAGGGTCATCTGATGAAAAGCCAGCTGAAGCTGGGCCAGAACCCACGAGACAATGCGAGGGATTGGGAAAAACAATCCGCATTTGTCGAAGTAGGTGTAAGAGGCGCAACAATAGCCCTCTACGGTGGTTTCCGGCGACATCGCCGGAGACGGGACGATTATTTCTACCCCCGGAGGGATTTGGCACTTCGACCGCAACCGCTGTATATGGTCCATAGTCAAGTTGGACGGCGGATGCGGACCAAATGATCCCGCCGCCGCACTTGTACTCGCCCTGGTCGTATCCTTCCGAGCCATAGTGATCGATGTATCGAAATATCGATTACTCAAAGAAAAAGAGAACCGGAATAGAAGATCTAAAGAGAGAGAAGTTTCAGAATAACAGTAAAAGAAACAAGAGCGAGAGACGAAAATGCTAAAGTAAGAAAGAAGAAGTTACCTTGTCGATTTGTAGTGCGAGCAGTAATGGGAATCGTGCTAGGTAACTTCTCCTTTTAAGCCAATTCGTGTGCCTCCTCCCTCGAGATCCGCGGGATCTTTCGTATCCTACCATCTCAACCGCTCGATTCAAAGTTTGAAAATTATTACAAAAGATCGAGACAGTTAGGATCCTTCAAATCTCTTTGATCTTGACCGTTGATATGTGATCTACGGTCAAAAGTAAGCGTCTGATGATTAACTCACATCCGCGTAGATCGAGACCGATAAGATTTATCGGACTCGAGAGATCTCAACCGTTGACGATTGACCAGATCGACGGCAGATAAAGTTATCCTCTTGGTAACATGAATTGAGATAACACACGCGTAACAAATAGATCGATCTGATCCACGCGCTCGGTTTCAACCGTCTGATCATAACATGATCCAAATATGAAACCAAGATGGTTATTAGGGTTTCTGATACCCGAGGAACACACGCGTCTTCTCAAGAATGTCCACCGCCCACAAACCTCGACTCATCGAAATTAATGGGCTGGGGGGCTATTGTTGGTACTGGATTTCCCTCTAAGAAATCCGGCCCATTAACAAATAAAACAAAGGCCCATAATCATGAGCCCGCTCCATAATCAAGACGGAGAGATCGACCGTTATCCTTTGTTGGGCCCATACGATCAACATCTTGACAAGGCCCAAGAAACGCCGAAGCAAGAGGCGATCGAGCTCGAGCTTGATAGGAGACGATGTGGAGATAGAGCAGCCTGGTCTTCTTCGGTTCAACTGATCTACGTAAATCTCGGAGATCGTTATCGCGACGAGGCCAAAATATCGGAACAAGAAGATCAAAGTCGAGAGTATTTAAAGAAGAAGTGGTGATTCATTCAAAACATTCCAACCCTAATTAAGAACACTTCGACTAGATAGCTCGATTATCATACTTTGTACTCTCTATTCGATTGTGTTTGTTCTATCTCGACGATCGATCTCAATAAAGTCTTTGATTCATAGGAAATCTATACTATTTCTATATCCAAAAGTCCAAATCCACGATTACAAATTTTTGGTGTGAATCTCAGATCTCACAAATACGACGGCTAGCAGAGATCGTTCATCGAGCCGATAATCTACGGCTGAAAACGATCATAGGTGTGGTGGAGCTCCTTAGCCCTCTCCAACAAGCCAAGTTTCTTATCGCTGCGGCTGAGCTTCGTACCGGCGTTTCTGGTTGGGGGACTAGCCATGACCGTCGTCGAAGTTCCGACGTCTAGGGCTTATTAAAACCGTTTTTAATAATAATTATGTGTTTGCCATGTTTTTATTATCCGAATTTTGTTTGTTTTTTGCATGATTGTGATATTTGAAGAAGACTATTATGCTGTGCTCGTTAGGTTTGCAATAATAGTGGTCAGATCTTTTTGATATATTCTATCAATTGATCTGGTCGATTCCATTAAAAATATATTAGTGTGTTACAAACTTACAATCCACACTTATTTCTAAAAGGTTACTATATTTCATATCTTGAGTTTAGAATGTTTTGTAAATAATACTAGGAATAACAAAATCGTCTATTATGAACTATCATATAAATTGTTAAATAAAAATTTAGACTTGAATTTCTAGACAAATATGTTTTTTGTTTAGAAGGAAATCCAATCTGAGAGACAATGAGGTGACATATTCTCAAATATCTCTTTTGCTGTTCGACAACGCCTGCATGGCATAAAAGGTCGAATTTATGTATGGCATTAGATTGCACTAATTGAAGCTTTTGTTACTTTGTTAAGGAATAATAATAAAGACACGAGGGATAAAAACTTCTCTCTCTAGCAAACGTTCCTACTTCTCTCTAGAACTCAGAATCAGGTGAACTCGTTCCCGCCGCCGGTGTGGTTTACTGTTCCGGCGGGCATGGTTATTTTTGGTTTCGGCTGCGGCTTTGCCGCTAATAAACTCAGACATATGGTTGGCTTTTGTTTTGTTTTCTTCAGTCTGCGGCGCTTCCTTTTTGGTTGTAAGATACTTGCGAAGTTCGCCGCCTTTGCTTCCGGTTGACCGGAATCTTCTGTCGAGTTTTCTGCTCGACCTTTTCGATCCTTTCCGTCGTCTTCTTCCATCGTCGTCCTGTTATCCCTTTAACCCCTCTTCCGTGTCTGTCGAACACTTTGAGGTGTTGGATCGATGGCCCGCTCGAGTTGAATGGGCTCCCTGGTTTTTCTTGTTCTTCCGATCTCCTTGGTGTATCTAATTTCCTTGGTGAATCGGTCATGAAGTGCATAGAAATCGATAACCGAAGTTGCGAGTTAAAGTTTTGCATTGCTATGCAGGCTCAGGGATGGTTGGTCGGAGTTGGATCGGCCGAAATCGTCAAGTGCCGCGAACCGCCCTCTTCGATCGGAAAACGGTAGCTCGGCAAAATGGTCGCCGGCGACATGCATGTTCGTTCAACTATGATGAAGACGCGTGGCACCAAGTTTGGACACGTCCTGAATGACCTGTCTTTTACCGACTAAGTTTTTCCGAATTGTATAATTGGGCTGAGTCCATTACTAAATCTGCACTTGTACATTTTTGGTTTTTGTAAATGGGCCTATAAAATCTGTTGGCCGACTAAAAAAAAAAAGACACGAGAATCGGGGGTCATTGTTGGTTTCTTTAGACCAAGTGGACAAACAAACACAAGGTTACACAAAGACATGAAGTGAACGTGGCATGGCCATGTCTCTTAGACATGCAGAAGGACACTTGGTATGGTACGCGTCCACGGCGTCTATTCCTAGCATTTTGTTTGGTTGGGTAATTTAAACGCCGAGAGAATCTTTTTGTTTGTTCGTTGAATAGGAGATTCTTCTTTCTTTTTTTTTTTTTTCTTTTTTTTAAGGAGATTCTTCTTCATAAGTATTTTATTTTAAACGAAGTAAGGATGACGACATGACATTTTATTCTGATAATAGTCTGCTTTAAAAGCATCCTCATTGGTTAGATACTATCTAAACAATTTAATATATATAATAATATGTTTAGAGTTTCTTAACACAATTTTTTTTTTTTAATTTTTTAGCTCTAATGGTTAGATATCTTTTGGGTATCTAATGTTTTATTATATATTTTAACTTGGAAAACTTTATTTATAATTATGTCTAAGAATATAGAATCATTAGACATATCAAAATTCATCTTAAATATATTTATTTTTAAATAACTAAATCTATTTATATAACATTTTATTGTAGTCTTAGAAATATTAATAATGTAAAAAAAAAGAGATACATCCGTTTAAATAATACAATGAAAATTAAACATTTTTTAAAAACAAACTTAAAGATAAAATTACATTGCATAAACTTACAAAAATAAAACTTAAAATGCAAAAAACATACTTAACATATAAAACCATCAAAGATGTAACGTAACTTTATTTTTCACTTGATGATGGACCAAAATTTTGCCATATATTCTCAACTAAATCAGCTTTTAATTGTTAGTGTATATCTTTATCACGAAGATGAGTTCGGTTGGCGAGAATGACGCTCAAATTAGGAAGTATATTTACAGAGTGTGTGGAATCCACTTGTGTACCCCCATTTCCTTCTAATAGCTGGAACTCAGATACATCGTATTGAGTGTATTTATCTCGGTCATCTTTTACTATCATATTGTTTAATATGATGCACACCCTCATTATGTTTCCTATTTTTCTCTTATCTCACAAAAGAGCTGGATTTTTAATGATGGAAAATCGAGCTTGCAAGATTCCAAAGGCACACTCAACATCCTTTCGCACAACTTCTTGACGTTGAGTAAACAATGTTGCTTTAGGATCTTGAGGAAACCGAATTGATTGGATAAATGTAGCCCAATTCGAATATATACCATCTGTAAGATAGTAACCTATATTATATTAGTTTCCATTGACAAAACAAGTCACGTTTGGAGCTTGACCTCGTATAATATCATCAAAAACGGGAGAGCGATCGAGAACATTGATATCATTTAGTGTATCAGGAGGTCCAAAAAATGCATGTTATATCCAAAGATCATGTGAAGCAACAACCTCTAAAACAATTGTTGGTTTTTCTGCTCCACGCGAAAACTGCCCTTTCCATGCGGTGGGACAATTCTTCCACTCCCAGTGCATACAATCAATGCTTCCCATCATGCCTGGAAATCCACGCATCTCTCCAATGTCGAGTAATCGTTGGAGATCTTCTGATGTAGGCCTTCTAAGATAGACATCTTGAAACACAGATATAATTCCTTCTACAAAATTTTCCAAGCACGAGCTCGCAGTGCTTTCACCAATCCGAAGATATTCATCGATTGCATCACTTGCACAACCATACACCATCATTCGTATGGCTGTAGTGCACTTTTGTAGTGCGGTAAGACCTAATCTTCCGGTAGCATCTCGTCTTTGTTGAAAGTATTCTACTTCATTTGAGAGTCGATCAACAATATGTATGAACAACGGCTTGTTCATCCTAAAACGGCGCCGAAATTGAGCATTCTGGTAGATCGTTCCTTCACTAAAATAATCATTCCACAAGCGTTTGTGTCCTTCCTCGCGACTTCTTTCGATATACCTTCCACGACTTATTTGCCTTGAATTGGTTGCCTCTTGAATTTGTTCATAATCACCCAACCACTCATCAAATACATTCTCAAATTCTTCATCAAATGCTTTATCAAATCCTTCATCTAGTGAAGAATTGAATGTATTATGAATAGGAGACGACATTGTTAAATGAACAATATAAGGAAGAGACGAAATAGAGAGATGATGGAAGAAAACAGAGAAAAAGAGAAGAATAGAATGAAGAGATGAAACAAAATGATGAAAGAAGAGAACAAAGAGAGAGAGAGAGGTGAGGAGAATATAAGGAAGAGATGAACGAATGAAGAGCGATAATAAAGAGGGAAATGAAGAGAGAGGTGAGGAGAATAGAGGATTTGAGATTTGCAAAGAATATATTCCTCTGTAAAGCAATAGATGAAGAAAACGTGTAGCCACAATCATCTCCTTTATTTTGATTAGGGCACTCTGGAGAGGATTTGAGGTGGGCAGAGAATATATTCCTCTGCACTTTTCAGAAAATATGCCCAAGCCACAACCTTCTCTTTGTTTCTTTTCTTTATCCTCTGTTTCATTTTGGGTTACATATTTTCGGTCACTTTTAGTCAAACATTTTGTCATTTTCTCAAAAGCCAAAGAAAAATTAGACAATAGAAACACAAAAGAATATAATCATTGAGCACATTACTTTGTCATGTTTTTGTTTCTTTGGATTCTCTTAAATAACACAGACAACAAATTGATTTGAGCTTTGATTCTCTCCAATAATACAGATTTTCAATTCATGTGATCCTCCAAGTATTTTTGCTTCTTTTACAAGTGTCTTTAATTCTTCTATAAGTGTCTTTAATTTTTCTACAAGTATACCAATTGGATCATTTTTTGTTAATTAAAAACACTTATTCTGCTCGTGTGATCCTCTATACCCTTATTTTTTTGTTAATTAAAAACACAGATAATACAGATTTTCTAGACCATTACAACTCAAAGGCCACGCACTAGTGATTGAAAAAACAAACAAACTACAAAATACAAAGGACTTAGCCAAAAGAAAATAAACATTATACAAACAAAAGCAGAGGATTGCAGAAACACGTCTTTCAATTGTGAGAGACAGAGGATTGCAGAACGTGCATTTTGATTTGCAGTAAAACTTGTAAAAGAGTTACTTATGCAAAAACCAAATATCACACAATAAATGATTGTAAAATAAAAGAACTTAAACCCCAAATCATATAACTGTATTACCTCACAATTACAACATCTCATCAATGAGTTTGTTCTTCAAAGTTTCTTCTTTTCCGAAAGTTGATCCATTTTTGAAAGAAGACGTATAAGCACTTCCATTCTAGATAGTTTATTTCGCTCAGCTGTGTCTTTCTCTTTTAGAGACCAAAAGTGTTCGAGCTTCTCCCTAGAAATAGCCTTTCGTTCTTCAAACGTTGTTTTTGTAGTTACCTTTTTCCCTTTACGCTTTGATGACTTAACACCAAGCGGACGAGCCATAGTTTGCTCCTCTTCATTTAGATTTATTGGAGACTCTGGATTAGAGCTTGAAGAATATGTACCACCTTCATTCAATTTTGTTCTTTTTGACCTTCCACCACCCTTAGAGATTTTAGGGTATGAACTACACCATTTTTGATCATGTCGGAGCTCCCTTCATGCATGCTCAAGTGTGAAGTGGCTCTTGTAGTCGTTGTAGTAGAATTGGTAGGCAACTTGGAGAACATCTTCGGATTGGCCACTAGTTCTTTGACATGAAGCATGATCATAGCATCCAACAAACTTGCATACACTATCATTAAGCTTTTGCCATCTTTGCTTGCAATGACTTGCTTCTCTCTTTGGTAGATTTGAAACCACCGGACTTGATGAATAATAACTTGCAATTCTTTTCCAAAATGCAGCTGCCTTTTGATTATTACCCACAATCGGATCTTTACTTGTATTTAGCCACCCACTAATGAGAAAGATATCTTCCGGTGGACCCATTTGCTTCTTTTTATTGTACGATCATTTGTATTTTCAAATTCGTTTACATCATCACTCTCCTCACCCACATTACTATATTGGCTACTATATTAAGGAATTTCAAAATGAGTCATTTGGATTGAGGTTGGTACATTAGGAAGATGATTTATAGTGTTTACTTCTTCTTGATTATTAAGAAGATCTGTAAAAAAGTTTGATGAGAAATGAAAAAAATGGTTTGGATCCATAATAAGAGAAAGGAGAAAAGAAGTGTGATAAGATGAAAGTATGAAGACATGTAGTGTATATATAAAGGAAGAAATGCTTTGCAGTAGACCTAGTTCTCATTTAAAATTTCTCAAATGATAAAAAGTAATTGTTAATCTTATTATGAGATATGAAAATTTCATGCAAGATATATATTTTTTGTTTGTCCTTATTGTTAACAATTCTTGAAACAAATCTTTATTGTTAAGATTTTTTAAACAAAATTACAAAATATAGAACAATCTCAGTTTGTTTTTTTAAACTGTTAACATATTCTAAATCTCAGAATATATTAGTGTTTAATCTCAATATGTTTTCTTTAGTTATTAGAAAAATCATTAAAAAGTTTTAGTAAAATAAATTATAAGGTAAAAGAAAATTAGTATTTTTTTATTAATACAAGAAACATAATGAATTTAAATTTTATAAACTAATAATACTATTTTGTAATTACTTTAACTAATATGATAATATTAATTAAAATATTATTAGTATAACTTAAATATATGAAAAATGGAACTCAAAAGATAGATAATTTTATTTTAGGATTTATATAAAAAGTTAAAATCTAAATTACCAATATATAAACAATTAAATAGATTTTACAATAAATGAATTATTTGATTTCTCATTATAAATTAAACCTATAGTAAGTTGACAAGTGTCTAGAGAGAGGGTTTCTTAACTAGAGATCAAGAGTTCTTAAAGAAGAACCGGTTCTAAGCTTTTTTTATACACAATTCAAATATATATCAGAATAGTAAAATTTAAGATCCATCCTAACAATTAAATATATTAAATTATTTTTAAAATATATATTTATATAATATTTATATAAATATGTATAAATTATTTTGATAATGTTTTATACTATATTAAATTTTATTTTCAATTTTTTATTATAAAATATCACTATTACAATTAAATTTTTAGATTTTAATATTTATTTTATATTTTAAATTATTTTTATTATTTTGTGAATTTAAATTCGAATATCCGCAAATATCTTAATTTCTATGGATATATGAAATTTAAATATCTGAAAAGCACGGATCCCATGGATTTAGATAAAAATTCATATATTTAAAATTTCGGATATTTAAATCCGCCCTAGAACTAAATTTTAGGATAACTTTCTTCGCAAAAAAAAAAACGTATTTTCATGTAATTTTAGTGTTTTTTTTTTCTTTTCTAGCATCTGTAATGTTGCTTATTTATGAACATACTTCCAAATTTAATTGATGTATTCGTGTTTCATGTGTGATGCCTATGTTAAAAATCAAACGATTATAGTCATTTTTATAATAGCGATATTTTCATGTGTGGCCAGAACTCGCGCCTAAGCTTCGAAAAGCAGATCTTTCCCGGGCACAGACTTCGAAGTCACTGAAGTAGCTCAGATCTGTCGTCCTGCTGCCTCTCTGGTTGACCGGCGCCCATCGCCGGTGCCGGGGAGTGGCCTCCTATGTCTGTTCTCTTTGCGACGTCCCGTCTCCGCCTTTCTCTTCCCTTGTCTCGGGCTCAGTACTCCTCCAGGGTTGGTTGTGATTTGGCTGCCGTCGTCTACTTGCTTGGCTCAGCGTTGGTGGAGAGTCGCAAGTGAGGGTGGTTTTTGTCAGATTTAACTCCTATGCTGTTTGGATCCAAGGTTTTGGGGTTTGGTTTGGTGGTTAGATTGGTTAGGAATAGTTTGTTTTGTTGAACGTTTATGGTGTTGGCTCCTTGACTGCTTTTAGTTGTTGTAGAAACTCTTTGAGATCTTGTTCTCCTGCTTCGGCGTCTTGGTCTGTGTTCCTTGTATTTCCGGCTTCCTCGAAGGGTTTTACGGCCCGAATGGTCCGGCTACTTTGGTCTCGGTTTTTTTTGGTTCTTTTGTAGTTGGCTGAGTTTCTCCTTGGTTGTGGTTTGAGTCCTAAGCTCCGGTGGATAGAGTTTTTTTGGTTCAGTTTGCTTCGGGTAGTGTTGAACCTGTGATTTGAGGGAGCGCTTATCCTAAATTTTGGTTGCTTCAGTTTAGTTCATGCGGATTGTCTATGGTATCTTCTGCCTCTTTGCAAGGGTTCGCCGGCTCTAACTTTAGGATTTGGAGCTACGGCTCTTCTCGCATCTGGTCGTCGATTGTCGAATGGTAAAATCTCTTCCTTCATCTGCTTCAAGTGGTCTGCTTTCGGTCTCTCGTGACTTCTAAAATTGGAGCACTCTCTTGTGAGTCTGTGTTTTGATCCAAATAAAGTTCGGCTTTGGATGTCACTCTTATATCTCCTCTCGCTTCATGTGGTTGATGCTTCTCGGGTGTATCGCGGTTTGATCTTCTTCGTTTTTGCGATTTCTAATTCTATCTAAGGGATTTCTTATTGTTTCCAGTTTAAATAGTTTTCGGGGATTTCCTTTAAATCCGTCGACTCTTGTTTCTGTGGATTTCCTTTTAGTCCGCCAGCTTTAGTCTCTGGGAGCTAGTTTTCGTAGTTCACCGGCTTCTGTTTCAAGCTATGTATTGTACTCGGTTTAATCTTATGAATGAAATGCATGTTTCAGCGTTAAAAAAAAAAAACCTCTTTAAACTAAAAAAATATTTTTGAACCCTCCCAACTCAGTCCAAAAAAGTCGGTGATGTGGGCTTTTATATCTCGAAAAGGCCCAATAAATAAAAAGGAGCCATCGTCTCGACATTTGACCCGAAAACCAACTGAATTGAGTTTTGTTCAAGACAAATTTATATATTTTACATATAATATCCTTACATTGCGATATTATTTAGTCTTCTACTTTTGATGTCGGCACTCATCTACTTTTAAAATGGCGGGAAAGTGAACTGAGCCCTAATTACATTTATTCTCTCGAAATTCCCCCAATGGCCATATGGTTTTAAGGCTCCTTCGTCTCTCACCATTCTCACTCTTTCCCTCCTTTGATTATCCATCGGTACGATCTCTTTTTCCGAGAACGAGGACCGTATCTCTGCCACG
Source organism: Orychophragmus violaceus (assembly GCA_030180135.1). Taxonomy (NCBI): domain Eukaryota; kingdom Viridiplantae; phylum Streptophyta; class Magnoliopsida; order Brassicales; family Brassicaceae; genus Orychophragmus; species Orychophragmus violaceus. The sequence goes on along the minus strand of CM058240.1, from coordinate 84,701,383 downwards.
GTAGAAGATTTCACCGGAGAAAATGTCGATCGTAGCTGAGTATGCGAAGTCGAACCGATCGTCGTGCAAGGCTTGTTCCAAGGCGATTGCCTCGAAAACCCTGAGGGTAGGGTTGATTAGAAGGGGACCTGGCGGGGTCGACATGGCCAGATGGCACCATTTGGATTGTTTTCCTACCAATTCAGAGTCGATTGCTTCCGTCGATGATATCAAAGGATTATCCGCTTTAGAGGTTAGAGTTTCTCAGCATCTGGCTTTACATTTGGACTCCCTAAAATATCAATTGATCAATTTTCAAAGTAGACTACTATGTTATTTGTGTTCATGCATGTGTTCATGGTGGCAGAAAGTTGATCAGGATGCTTTGGCGAAATTGGTGGAACAGTGTGGTGAGCCTGCTAAACAAGTAAGATCTAGTAGCAACATTCTTCTTCTTGTTCTTTTTTTTTGTGCGAGGAAAAATGATAGCTGTATAGGCTTACTTCATTTTCGATGTTCATCTAGATTTGGAATGTAAACTAAATTACCTTTCTTAACTGGGTTGTATTTGTTAAACAAAGCAGATAGATGAGAAGAAGGAAGAGACTAAACATCCCGGATCAGATGAAATAAGTGGTCAGAAGATTAAGGAGACGAAAGGTTCTTCTGCTTCTTCAAATGTTATTGCTGAGTATGCGAAATCAAGCAGATCATCTTGCAAGAAATGCTCTCAGACGATTGCTGCAAAAGAACTGAGATTGGGGTTGGTGACCAGAGACTCTCGGGGGTTTGATATGACAAAATGGCATCACTTGGGCTGTTTCCCCGTCGAATCAGATACAATTGATTCTGTAGAGGACATTGGTGGATTTTCATCACTGCAGGTTAGCCTCTATCACATATTTGGAATTTCTAGTTCAGGGGATAGAACCTCTGGATGGTTGTATATGTCCTCTTGTAGCTCATTAAATGAAACCGATAACGATATTTCGAGTATGGATGTAGGCTTTTGTTAAAAGTATTGTCACGTCCATCTTTGTCAATGGCATCATGTTTTTTTGTCAGTGACCCGTTGAATAAATTGCCAAACATATAACTTATAAGTTATAACTATTCTTATTTGTACTGACATTTCTTGTATATATGATTCATTTGTTGTGCTAAACAGAACGATGACCAGGATGCACTAAAGGAATTGGTTCTGCAATGCGGGAAGAAGACTTTGGTAGATGTACTAGCTAAAACATCGTTTATGAAAAATGTTTAATTTCTTTGACGAAAATTGTGCTTTGAATGTTTTCTTGTACTAACTTCTTATATCATTTCATGGTGGGATTGCAGAACATGGAAGAAGATAAGGATGAATCTGTAGCTGATAAAGGGATAACGGAGGAGACGAACAAAATAAAACATTCCCAGGTTATTAGATAGCAATAGTCACGATTTTAATATAGTTTTGTCAAATAAAGAAAATATTATCAGGTTATTAGATAGCAATATAAAGGGATTATTTCAGTCTCGTTTGCTCTTATGGATTTAGAATTTTAGACTAAATTACATTTCTTAACTGCTTGTATCGGTCAATTAAAGCAGGTTGATGAGGAGGTTGAGATTAGAAGGCCTGGATCAGATGAAATAAGTGGGCAGGAGATTAATGAGACGAAAGTTTCTTCTGCTTCTTCAAAAGTTATTGCTGAATTCGCTAAATCAAGCAGATCATCATGCAAGAAGTGCTCTCAGTCGATTGCTGCAAAGGAACTGAGATTGGGGCTGGTGACCAGAAACTTCCAGGGATATGACATGACAAAGTGGCACCACTTGGGTTGTTTCCCCGTCGAATCAGATCCAATTGATTCTGTAGAGGACATTGGTGGATTTTCATCACTGCAGGTTAGTCTGTATTTACATATTAAGAGTTTCCAGATAAGTTGATGGAACTTCTTGATGATTGCATATGTCCTCTGGCTCTGGTTACTAGGATCATAAAATGAAACAGATAATGATATTTTGAATATAGATGTAGTATTAATTAATACTACTGTCACGGTGATTCTCAAATATACCAATAGCAGGACATTGTTATCAGTGTCAAGCCATTTGATATAATACCCAAACATACACCTATCCTTATTTGTGCTGACACATCTTTGGTTTCATTTGTGAAAATAAACAGAAAGGTGACCAGGATGCATTAACGGAATTGGTCGAACAATGCAAGAAGCAGACTGTGGTAGATTTACTAGCAAAACCCTTTTCAATAATATTTGGTTTCTTTTACAAAATTCAATATTCTAGACCTCTTCAAACTAACTTCTTACTTCATTTACTTTTGTGATTGCAGATGAATGAAGAGAATGATGAATCTGGAACTGGTAACCGTCTAACGGAGACAAATAAAAGAAAACATTCTCAGGTTATTAGATAGCAATATAAATGGATTACTCCAGTCTCGTTTGCTCATCTGAGTTTAGAATGTAGACTAAATTATTTCTCTTAACTGCATGTATCGGTCAATAAAGCAGATTGATGAGGAGGATGAGATCAAAAGGCCCGGATCAGATGAAGTTAGTGGGAAGAAGATTAAGGAGACAAAAGGTTCTTCTGCTTCTACAAAAGTTATTGCTGAATACGCTAAATCAAGCAGATCATCATGCAAGAAGTGCTCTCAATCGATTGCTGCAAAGGAACTGAGATTGGGGCTGGTGACCAGAGACTTCCGGGGATATGATGTGACAAAGTGGCACCACTTGGGTTGTTTTCCCATGGATTCAGATCCAATTGATTCTGTAGAGGACATTGGTGGATTTTCATCCCTGCAGGTTAGTCTGTATTTACAGATTAAGAATTTCTAGTTAAGGGGTTGGAACTTCTGGATGATTGCATATGTCCTCTGGCTCTGGTTACTAGGATCATTAAATGAAACAGCTAATGCTATTTTAAAAATATAGATGTATTACTTATAAATACTATTGTCAAGTTGATTCTCAAATATACCAATGGTAGGACATCATTATCAGTATCATGCCATTTGTTACAATGTCCAAACATACAACTGTCCTTATTTGTGCTGACAGATATTTGGTTTCATTTGTTACAATAAACAGAAAGGTGATCAGGATGCATTAAGGGATTTGGTCCAACAATGCGAGAAGAAGACTTTGGTAGCTTTACTAGCAAACCCCTTTTTAGTAATATATGTTTTCTTTTACAAAACTTCAATATTTTTGGCCTTTGCAAACTAACTTCTTACTTCATTTCCTGGCGAGATTGCAGATGAATGAAGATAATGATGAATCTGGAACTGATAACAGTTTAACGGAGGAGACAAACAAAATAAAACATTCTCAGGTTAGTAGGTAGCAATAATCAAAACTTCAATATAATTTTGTAGAAGTCCTCCTAACTGATTTTTAAATATTGTGTTATACAGAGTAACATCAATGACTCAACTTCTCAGGTCGTAGCTGAAGCAGAAATCTCTCTTTCAGCTTCTGATGTGAAGGACAAGTACAGGGTACGCACTCTTAGTGTCTATTAGGCGAACGTCGTGTATTCCCGTGTTAACTTTATTTCTTTGCGAGTCTGCAGCTTTGGCTTATGTATTCATTTTCCAGTCACGATGTCTCTGGCTTCTAATTACTTTGATTTTCAGGATGCCAGTTTATTACCAAAATGGAAAGCATTCGAGACTGTAATATTCCTTGAGCGGGTCAGAAATCATCTTCAGATATGATGTTGCTTTTCGAATATATGGTTATGTATTATGTCATAACAAGAAATTACTTTGTTGCATCTTAACAGGATGATGGCCTAAAAGATTCAGAGAAAATAGCTGCATTTGATTTTGATGGATGCCTTGCAAAAACATCTGTGAAAATGTAAGAAGCGGCTTGGCCACTCTGAATTTTGCTGTTCTTCAGTGGTTACGTTTTTCCAGAAAGGCAATCACACAATGCTTTTGTACTTGTGACAGTGCACATCTTTAGTAAAATTGGGCGGCTAATTTGTTGTTATCTTCTCTTAATAGAATCGTGTTAATCGTGTCTTAATGGATCAAATTGTTTTCGTTTTCCGTTTTCTCAGGGTAGGTGCAGATGCATGGTCCCTCATGTATCCTTCTATACCTGAGAAACTGCAAAGTCTTTATAGTCAAGGCTATAAGCTGGTACCTTATTTTCATTTTGAATTCCATCTATGCCATGTAACTCAACGGCGTCAATATGTTTGCATAAAAATGCTGTTGTTATGTTCATCAGGTCATTTTCACAAATGAGTCAAACATTGATTTGTGGAAGAACAAAAGACAAGCTGCTGTGGATTCGAAAATCGGACGCCTCAACAGTTTCATCAAGCGCGTGGAGGTCCCCATCCAGGTAAAGTGCAGTTTAGTTTCTCCTAATTATCATTTTGTGTAATTAAAAGAAACTAAGATGCAAACAAAAACCCTATGTTGAAGTTAAGTTAATTCATTGTGGGTTCTTGATTTGTTCTGTCTTGCAAGTTCGTATTAGCTAACATTTGAGAAACTAAGATGCAAACAAAAGCCCTACGTTGAAGTTAATTCATTTGGGTTCATGATTTGTTCTGTCTTGCAAGTTCGTATCAGCTAACATTTGGAGTTTTCAGATCTTGAAAAGTGCCCCTGACAAGCTAATACCTGAAGATTATTTAAATGGTTTCGCTCTGGAAACAGGTGTTTATAGCCTGTGGAGTCGCAAGTTCTGGTGACCTTTACCGCAAACCCAAGGCTGGAATGTGGCAACTAATGAAGAAGCATTTTAACTCTGGAATTGGAATTGATATGGATAAGTTAGTTTTCTCCCAAATTGCTATTAAATAACCTTGTAGCAAAGCTGGAGGATTACACACATTTGTCCATCTGTTTGCATTTGTTCCTAACACTTTAGTTTGGTGTATTTTAACGTCTGTGCCATCAGATCATTCTATGTTGGGGATGCAGCTGGAAGAAAAGGCGATCACAGCGACGCAGACATAAAATTTGCTCAGGTATTTGTTACAAACATCAGGTTTCTCAGCAATACTCAAGATAATTTGCGAGACTTTCCTGATAGACAGGTACTTTCTTTGGTTTCAGGCGAGTGGATTGAAGTTTTATACCCCGGAAGAGTACTTCATCTCTTGAAGTCACTAGGGAGCTAAGCTGAACCAGTCTTGTGCTTTTTGGATGTTCAAAAAATAAAAGGTCTTGTGTTTTATGTGTGCAACTTGTTTTGTCGACACGAATGCTTTTTGTGAGCAAACTATCATCAGTATGTATTTAACTCAACACTCTTCTGTATATGAACGCCATTTAACAGTTGCATAAGCAACATAACAAAATACTGACAACAAACATTCTTTGGTGGTTAGGATTCCTTCCGACCATTCTCGCCTTCAAGAATGGCGTGTCTTGTCAGAACAATCTCTTTCAAAAGGTTTCTATAAACAAAGGGTCTAACAGCAGCACGGAGAAATAGGTCAGGTGGGATCCTACTCTTCTTTATCTTCTTCATCCACCTTCCAATACCTCTCATCCTCTTCCTGGTCCAACTCGTCTATTCACCTTCCAAACCATCTTCTTCCTCGTTTCCTTCTACATCCACTACCATGTTATCATCATCATCTTCTTCTTCCTCCATCTCCCTACATCATCATTGTCACCTTCATCTTCAACCCATTCAGAGAATTCAGCCTTCTCTGACTTTCCACTAATGTTCATTTCATCCATATATTCATCTGGAGCATCACACCCTAGCTCCATCTCCTCCAACTTTGCTTTCCACTCTTTTGTATACGGATGCAACAGCTCGATCGGGTGGTTTCCGAGCAAGAACTTCAAAACTTTTGACTTCTTTTCATCGCTAGACTTCTCGTAAGCGTTAACCACATCATCCACAAAAGCCGTTTGTCTCACCTTCAACATCTTACACATCCCTCCGTAGTAAGTACTCAAATCCACTCTACCTTCATCATCCTCCACTTCAAACACGAATCCAGATTCCGTTACCGGGTTTAGATAAGGGATGATCGAGTTAAAGAAATCTTCTTGAGGCTCAAACCTACATTGAAACACAGGCTTCTTCACATACACAATATCAGGTCAAGTCTCTATGCTCAACCGATACCTATCTTAAACATGTCTTAATCTTATCATTTTAACAGCTTTCTTCATTTTTTTGCGCAAACCCTTTTTGTGAATAGCCGAATCTCTAATTATTATAAGAGCAAATTATGGTTTCTAATCAAGATGTAGTCAGTGTTTACGCCTTTTTGTTTTCATTTATCTTTTGATAATTGTATTTGATTGATTGTAACAAACTTGATACTGTATATTGCTTACATTTGTGGCCTAGTGATAGTTCAACAAGTTAGTTCTTTTTGTGTAATGGATTCAAACTTGTTTTGGTATGGACTGTTTCTATTTAAATCAAAATTTTCAAAGACCGACTCCAGACATGTAGGAGCTTATGGACTTAAAGTTCGGAAATTTCACAGTAATTAGTAAAAAGAATCTAACTAGATTTTTCTATTGCCTTACTTCAAAGTTCAAAAATCTCCAACAAGTAGTTATTGGTTATGTGCTACGTTTTGTGATTGGTTTCGTAGAAAGTAACCTCTAAACCGTGCAACCAATCAAATAGAGTAATAATATATTTATGTCGATACCAATTAAAAATTAGTTGCAATATTTTTTTTTGTCGGCAAGTTGCTATAATTTAGGAAGAAGTGGACATTCCAAAACTAGCTTAAATTTACAATGAACATTTCTATTTATTGAAATGGATACAAAAATTAATGGGTAAAAATTACTAAATGTAATGTTTGTCGATGCATCATTAAAGTATTGTAGATTATGTTAGTCAGTGATGAGAACAACGACACGTTTTCTCTCAACGTGTCCTATGGGCGATCTACCGGAAAACTCAATCCTTATCTTCACCGCTTGCTTTCCCGGTGATATAATCATTTTCCAGTCACTGTTGGATCATCTCCTTTAATTCTTACATCCTTCTGACTTCTCAATGGAAAAAGAGTTGTGGTTTACTCTCCAAAATCTCAATTTAGGGTTCGATCGAGCACCGCTTCGGCTCTCAGTTGAAGCTCAGAGGAAAAGAGATGAGTCTCATCGTCTCAGTTTGGTGGTGCAAGGTCTGAATCCTCCTCACCAGAACCCAGCGGGTATTCGTACTGTTCTGCCGAGGGCTTGGCATTTAGAAGGTCGAGTTACAAGCCGAATTAATGACGATGACACTGTTCAGTTCTTCTTCCGCCAAGAACACCATCTGCTGACTGTGTTAGATAACGGCCCATGGAATTATCGCGATTGGATGCTGGTGGTGGATCGCTGGACTCGGCGCAACTATCCTGGGTATCTTCACTTCTTCCTTTTCTGGGTACGCATCCTTAATCTTCCTGACGAATTGCGTGAGGAAGTTGGTGGAGTCGTAGGTCATGTAGAGGAGGTTTTCATTCAACAGCCTACTCGTGCACGGGATGGTGAAGTCTGGGTTCGGGTCTCTGTCAATGCGTATTCCCGACTTATCTTTGCTCGTTACTTTGACTTTGCAGACTATCCAGAACCCACCCTTATACGCTTCCTCTTTGATAAATTGCGTCGATTCTGCGTTTCTTGTGGCAGTATGACTCATGATGCGGCTGACTGTACTTATCAGCCCTCTCCGCCTGAACCGGATTTCTTTCCCTTACCCATTAGTCAACCGCCTTCTCCAATTCCAAATCCATCCTTGTCTAGAGTCTTCCGGTTCTCTCGCCGTGCCAGTCATGGAAGTTGCTCCACCTGCTCCCCCAACCTCGCCACTTCCTCGAGTTGACATTTCAGACACCCTCCCTGAGTTTGACCCAGTTGATGCTCCTATGGAGTTGCCTCCTTCTCCTCCCATGTTTCCTCTTCTACACCCGGATGCTGTCCAAGAGATTGGCTCCTCCTCGGCAGCAGTTCCGTCTCGTGGGGTGAAACGCAAGCATGATTCCCCTTTGAAGGCTGATGAATCTTTTTCGAATAGGCAGCGTACAACGGGCTCTTTGGATGCTAATGATACAGGTTTGGTGGCACCTCTCAAGCCACCTGATCATCAATGAGGCTCCTCCATTGGAATTTTCAAGGTTTGAGGAGCCCCTTGACAATTCCCTACTTGAAAGACATCAATAGTAAATATAGGATTGATGTCTTGTTCCTTGTAGAAACGAAAAATAAAGATAGTGTTGTAGAAAAGCTTGGTAAGGATCTTCACTTTTCCCATCAAATTTTGGTGTCTCCGAATGGGCTAGGTGGAGGTATGGCTATTTTTTGGAACTATGCAGTGACATGTTCTATAGTCTCTGCTCCATCACTGCATGCTACTGATCTTTTTGTCACAGAAGGAGCAACAACTTTCTCTCTAACTTAAGTTTATGGTAATCCGGTTCGTAGTCCAAGATTACAATTATGGAAAAGAATGACAAAGTTGGCTCAACTTGGTACGTATTACTCTCAGCCCCGCTTAATGATATATCATGGTTTTTACCGGTTTTATGCCATGATATAGTTGTGTTTTTAGTGTCTTTTGTGTTCTTTTAGAGTCTTTTACAGGTTTAATCAGGTTTGGAGCGGAATTGAAGATATTGGAGCATTTTGGGACTTTTGGAGTGTTTTGGCCGAGAGTTCAGACTCACTGTCCGATTTGATGATCATGCATCGATCGACACACCTTTGGTGTCGATCGTTGCACTAGCGAGATGGGCCGGACGCGGCGGTTTAATGAAGTTATCAAGACTTTGCACTTTGGCCCAGAAGTTTCTAGTATTTACGAAGAAGCCCCAGCCGAGATTATGCCTATATATTTAGAGTTTTGGCTTTTATTTTAGATACGCTTTGATACTTAGAGCTAAGGGATTTTTAGAGTTTTTGGGGCTGATTTAATCCTGTACTTCATCTATTTTGGAGAAGATTCCGAACCCCTTTATCTATTTAATTTCTTATATGCAATCTATTATTTCTATGATTTTTGTTTCATTAATCATGTCTGAGTAGATTCATAGTTAAGTTTAGGGTTTCTCATTAAGGATTTGATGACTTGCTAGACTTGTTTAAATCAGTTAAGGATTCACATGATTAGAATGTTCTTCAAACTAAATTGTGCTTAATGCTAGTTCTAACCTGATCAATTAGAATCTAGATCTTAGGTTGCTAAATACAACATGAGAGTGTGGTTTAGAATCTGAACTATTTAGGTTGAGCAATTAAATTATTCGCAAAGAGATTTGGTTTAGTTTAATTGTGAACATATCGAACTTGAAATTAATGCTGGTTTAATCTGTTAGTAATTGCAAAGAGATTTGGATTAATGCACTTAGACTTAGAGGATTTTCGCAAAGAGATTTGGTTAATTCTAATTCCGTGATTTGAGTTCTAGAACTGAGTTTAATTTGATCCTGACTGATTAACTTGTCTGCTTGTCTGATTTCCTGAGAATTCCCTAGACTTAGCGCTTTTAGTTTATTGTTTTCACAACAAATTCCTGCTACTGATTTACTTTATTGCCTTGCTTTTATTTCATTCACCACCCGCTTTATTTTTAGTATTAATCTCTACGGTTTTGATCTATCGAGACCAGAGTCTCTGTGGATTCGATGCCCTATATACTACATTGACATTACTGTGCACTTGCAGTTAGTATAGGGATTAAAACTCGACATATCAAGTTTTTGGCGCCGTTGCCGGGGACTCTTAGAGTCTTCGATAGGACCGAACTTAGGGTTTTTACTAGGAATTTTTCTTTTTTCTTTTTGTTTTTGTTTTTTATTTTATTTTACTGATTTCTTCTCTGTTTTCTCTCTGTCGCAGGTACCGATTTCGCCTTGCGTCGATCGTTGCACCTCTTGTGTCGATCGATCCTAAGCGATTTGAGATTGAATCGATCGTTGCACTGTTAGCATCGATCGTTGCTTGACGATTACAGACAGTTTATGCAGAAGCGTGAAACTCGAAGTAATCCGAACTTAAGCCTAATCAATCTCGATCTTGAAGAACTTGGACGTCTAGAGAGGACTAACAGAAGAGAAAGAAGAGAAAGAATGGTAGTACAAAGAACAATTCTGGAACGCGATGCTCAAGGTACTCTGAGGGACCAAGATAACAACCCATACAATGCTGCTTGGCAAAGGGTTGATGCTGAAGGGAATGTCATCCCTGATCCTCCTGAGCAACAGCAACAGGAGCAGAACCAGGGTCGAGGACAGGCCCGAGGTAGAGAGATGGTTGTACATGAGAGAACCTTAGCTGACTACAACAGACCGGATGAGTTTCATGCAAACCGGTCAGCTTTGGTGATTCCTGGCTTTGAGAGGAATGATTTTGAGATCAAGACTATCTACTACTCGCTGATGAGACAGAATGCATTCCATGGTCACCCAACAGAGCAGCCTATGGATCACATTGATTCGTTTGAGGACATAGTCACTGGCATGAAGTATGATGGAGTTTGCCAGGATTATTTGTTCCTTAAGCTCTTTCCGCACAGTCTCGCTGGAGACGCTGGTGCATGGCTGAAGCAACTGCCACCTGGGCAGTTTGATACTTGGGCAGCCCTGAAGAGTGAGTTCCTGCGTCATTTCTATGATGATGCGCGTTCAGATCAGTCCAGACAGGACATTCTCACATTTTCCCAAGGAGCTGTGGAGCCTTTAAAAGCTGCCTGGATGAGATTCAAGAAGTACCAGCGTGACTGTCCACACCATGGATTCACTGAAGTTCAGTTGCTTGGTATCTTCTTCAGAGGCATAGATCTGCCATATCAGTCTGCGCTGGATAACTCCAGTAATGCAAACTTCAACACCAGGACTCCTGCACAAGCTAAGCAGTTGATTGAGAACTTAGTAAGCAGCAACAGTTGCAAGACTATGGATGAGAGGAGGAAGAAATCTGGTGGAAGTGTAGAGAATTCAGAGATGGCTGAATTGAAGTCTAGGATAAACACAATCTGCAATCTCCTGGCTAATAAGAAGGCTGTCCACTTTGCTCAAGATGTTGAGGTAATTCAGACTGAGGAGGACACTCAGGAAGAAGATGTGAATTACATTGGAGGATCTGGTTTCCAAGGTAACAGATTTGGTAATCAGCAGGGTAACAGGTTCTTCAATGGAGGACAAAAGAGTGCCTTCACAGGCAATCAGAACTCTTTTGGACAGACCAGTGGTTTTCAGAAGCCTTTTGGACAAAGTACTCAGAGAACCTATGGATCTTCATTTTATCAGACTCCTCCTGCACCTACAGCTCATGAGAGTAGGATGGAAGCATTGATGGAACAGATAATGGAGAGTCAGACCAAGAGTACTGTTGACAGCAATAAGAAGTTGGATGCTGTCTATGAAGACCTCAATGGGAAGTTTGAGTCCCTGAACACTCACATGAAGCAGTTGGATACTCAGGTGAATCAGATTTCCAGCTTTATGAAGGGAAAAGGAGTAGCAGACACTCATATAAAGGCCTGGTCTGTGTATATCAATGATGGATCTCACCTAGGTGAAAAATTTGAGCTAAGTACAACTGAATTGGTGAAGGAGAGTGAAATCTCAGATTTTGGAGAAAATCTCTCGGATGAAAAATACAGTGTTGCATCGATCGACACACAGCTAGTGTCGGTCGATGCATGTCGTGAACAGACAGACTTGCCAGATTATAATAATGCTAATGATGACTTAGAGCTTGCTCGCTTGTTCCCTGATGTATCTGATATTACTCAGGAGGAGATTTATGGACAATTAATTAGACAATATCCCTCAGTATCTGAAGTTATTAAGCAGGAAATTGAAGAGCTTAAGAAGCTAGAGGAGATTGGTGAAGAGTTGGAAGAAATTCCATCATCGATGATCCACCATATCACCCATGTGTGCAGAGGTATTTGAACAAAATGTTGTCTTTAGATGAAGAGCTGAAAGATTGGGTGATTATAGTCCCTCAACAGATAAGTGATGTTCTGTTAACCAAGGTTCCAAAGAAGCTGCCTGACCCTGGAGTCTTTGTGCTTAACTGCTCTATCTTCGAGGATAGTTTTAGGCGCTCTCTTTGTGATCTGGGAGCTGCTGGAAGTCTTATGCCATATTTTGTGGCAGAGAAGCTGGGTATGCTGGATTTTTCCCCTACCAGGACCTCTCTTGTCCTAGCAGATCAGTCTATACGAGTTCCAGAAGGATTCCTTGAGGACGTCCCAGTGAGAGTTGGAAACTATTTAGTTCCAACAGACTTCCTAGTGCTGAAATATGACAGTGATCCTGATGATGCATTGATACTTGGAAGACCATTCTTGGCTACAGCGGGAGCGGTAATAGATGTTAGACATAGTCTGATAGACCTCCACCTGGGAGATGAGCCGCTGCATTTTGAGATGGATAAGCTGCGAAGACCACTGATAGATGGGCAGACATTCACCATCATGGAAGCAGATGATAAGCAGCCGGATGACACTGTGATTATAGATCCTGGAGCACATTATACTCCTACTTTTCTTGGACATGAGCATTCTGCGACAGCCTACTCGCCACCCTGGATGAGGAGACTTGAACAGAGACAGAAAAAGTCTCTGTCAAGATCTCGTGGTGCCTGAAAGATCTTGTTCGTCCGGTCAAGCTAATGACCTTAAACAATCGCTGAGTGGGAGGCAACCCACTGTTAGGTTTAGTTATTTTTCTTTCTTATTTTTGGTGTTTTTCTTAGGATTTCACGTTTTCGTTTTTGTTTTTGCTAAGTTTCAGATACAGAACTCGAGTCTGGAGATGTGTAACGATCGATGCACTTGTGCACCGGTCGTTGCAAGGAGATTTGACGAAGAGGGGTAATCGCATTTTGACGATCGTTGCTCATAAGCAACGGTCGTTGCAATTGGTTCAATTGCAAAATTAAGGTATGCGCTAAACCAGAAATCGATTTCGATTTGACCAGCATCGGTCGTTGCCCTTAAGAAACGATCGTTGCACCCACGACCAAGGTAAGTTGCCTTAAACCCTTCTCTTCTCTTTTCTTCCTCATTTCCGTCGTCAGTACACCGAGAACTCCACAACCAAAAATCGCAATTCTTCATCATTTTCTTCGATTCAATCGCTAATACTTTCGATTTTACACTCTAAATCCGTTTCTATAGCTCATATCTCAAGAATCCAAGGTAATGTACCTCTATTTTTCAATTTTCGGATTCAACATTAGGGTTTTAGAGTTGAGGTTTTTGGAACGAAATTGATGATTGCATTCGTAAATGGACTAGATTTAGGATGGTTGGTGATAATTCTAGGCTGATTTGTGATAATGTGGAACGAATTTAGATTGATTTCGCTGATTTTGTTTGCGGCTGAAATCGTCTTGCAACGGTCGTTGCATCTGTGCAACGTTCGTTGCTTTGCGATTTTGGGGAAATGTTCGATAAAATGAAATCGCCTTGCAACGATCGGTGCCTTAGATGCAACGGTCGTTGCTTCGCGATTTCACAGAGAGTTGCCGAGACTTATATTGTTTGAATTTTGTTTCTTTTGCAGATGGCATCTCGCAGACAGCCCCGCAAGAAGCAAGCAACAACATCAACAGCCACGAGACAGTACATTCCACCACCAGAGTGGTTTCACAGACACTCTCAGCCACCTGAGCCATATGTTAGAGTGGGTCCAGCTGTAGCACTGCCTTGGCCCCGAGCAGATATGACGGAGATCCCTACAGCCAGACAGTGGCCAGATAACATTCGCATGTTCCTCAAGACTGCAGACTTCACAAAGCGACCACTGCTTAACCAGTGGGATGAGTATGATTCGCTTCTCTACAGTGGTTGGTGTGGTATGACCATCAAGCCAACCAAGTTCGCTGACTACTCTACCTGCAAGAGTCTGGGGATCGATGAGCAGGTACTTGCTGTATGCAGAGGCATTGGTCTAGGGACAATGCCAATGCGCCCTTACGATCTCTATCCTGAGCTGGTCAGGCAGTTGCTAGCCACATGCAGAGTGGTTTATACAGATCCCGATAGCAGGAGCGCTACTGGAGGTATCTTTACCTTCATGAGTTCGGGAGTCAGGTATCGGATCCCTCTCTTAGATATCTGCAGGATCTATGGGTTCAGTACTGAGCCGAGGCGCATTGCCATGCCGCTTGAGTGGAATCCAGATGAGGCTCGAGCATTCTGGGAGTGTATTGGCAGTGGTCGATACAACTCCAGGACCACGCCGGTGAAGATGATGAGGCATCCTGTGCTGAGATATGTCTCGCGTATCTTGTGTTGGAGCTTGCTATGCAAGTATGAGTCCAACAAGATGCGCAAGTATGAGATGGAGATGCTGTTTATGGGGCTGAGAGACCAGTTTGCTGAGTCTGGTGTGAGAGATCCCACTAAGGATCTCAACTTGGGAGCTGTCTTCGCTTTGCATTTGTGTGATCTGCAGACGAAGCCTTTTGACGGAGTCAGTACTGAGACGGTAGGGAGCTTGCTTACTCCCATTTTTATGCATTGCGGGATTCCTCTACAGGGCACAGAGCGTGATACAGCCAGGGAATTCCTAGACTTCAGTCATTTGCAGAGCGCTACCTGGCTCAAGGAGGGGCGCATTTGGGTTTATCGGGACCCGACCACTGGGATGTGTGGTATAGAGCTTCCTGCTGCTAGGTGGAAACGGATTGATACATTGGAGACTCTGAGATTTCAGCCTCCAGAGACTAAGCAGCGTGGGATTCCTACTATGGCTCATCCGCTGGGAGAGCCTTCCACACGAGCTTCGACTTCTGCTGCCCCTACACCTGCGCCTGCCCCCGTCGACGATGTGGGTGACTTTCCCGAGCCTACGATGCCTTATGGTGCGTATTCTGAGGCTGAGTGGAGAGAGAGATCAGATGGGATTCTACGAGCTGTTTGGAACTTCATGCGCACTTGCAGCTGCAGGAGGCAGCCACAGATTCATCAGCCCGTACCTGACAGACGTCGTCGAGAGCGATCTCCCGAGGATGCCAGTGATGCTGAGAGATATGGTGACATAGATGATGATAGTGAGTGAGCGTAGCTGTCATATCTTCACTATCGGTTCTGTATTCTGATTTTCTTTTTATCTTTTCTTGCACTTTTTCTTTTATTTTCCTACTATGTTTGGATGGTTCTGCTTGATCAGATACATTTGTTGCTTCGGTTTTACTCTGTTTCTAGTGTTTTCAGCTTGCAGGTCTCAACATTGACATAACCCGACGGACTAACCTGCTAACTTGCTGACTGGTCCGAAATACGCAGTGCGTCGATCGACACACCATTGTGTCGGTCTTCACAACGAAAAAATCGCACATCAACGGTCGATGCACTTAGTGCAACGATCGATGCCTGATTGCGACAGAGGTAAAACCCGAGAGAACTTAACCATTCCTTACACAAATTTTTATTTTCTTTCTCGCCAATCCTTCGCTTGACACTACTGGGGACAGTGTGTCTTAAGTCTGGGGGAGGTTCTACTAACTTCTTTCTTTTGTTTTCTTAGAGTCAGTTAAATTTTTCAAAAATTTTGTTTTATTAAGTCAAAATTTGTTTAAGTAAGAAACAATGATTTTTTAAGAAGATTAGCAGCACTTGCAGGAACTTAAGTAACCATTGGGATGAAGCTGCAGATCAATCTTTGACTATTAGAAAATCCAGACACGGATCAACCTACTGAGGACACCCACATCACTTCAGGTATCAGAGGATCTTTTACTGACTTCACCCTAATACTGACTTAGATTTTCTCACCTAAGGGCTTGGTATACTTTGTGTCGGATTCCCTTGTTAGTTCTGACATAGCCTGTAAACCTGTCCTATCTAGTTCCCTTCTCTCCTTCCATAAAGTAAAAAAAAAAAAGATAATAAACTGAGGATGAGTTAGTAACTCCGAAGTGGTCATGGGAATAGTAGCTAAAACTCTCATATCCTGTGCATCCATGGAATGTGTCCAAAGTACACCCCTTAACGGGAAGAGCACTGATAAAAAAAAAAAATGATACCCAATGGGGAAAAATCAGAATGCTAAGGAAGGGAAAAGAGAAGAAAGGGACTAGAGAAAGATAGTATGGTGGTGTAGAGCTGATAAGGTAAGAATCCATGTGCCTTTGATCTATATTCCTTAGGTGAGACCGCACTTAAATACTTGCAGAAGTCAGTAGGGAGAATTTGAATGCTTGAATGTGATTGTGGAGTTTACTTAGGACAGTTGCAAAGTGTGGGGGAAGTATATGTTGGTCTTGATGTCTGCAGGTTGATTCTTTCATGTGGGTTACTAAGGGGAATCTGAGTGTTGCTGCTTCTAGGATGAAAAGAGTTTCTGAAGAGTTTTCAAACCTCTTCACTGCATTTTAGTTCTCTGTTTTGCTTGAGGGCAAGCAAAGGCTAAGTGTGGGGGAGTTGATATATCATGGTTTTTACCGGTTTTATGCCATGATATAGTTGTGTTTTTAGTGTCTTTTGTGTTCTTTTAGAGTCTTTTACAGGTTTAATCAGGTTTGGAGCGGAATTGAAGATATTGGAGCATTTTGGGACTTTTGGAGTGTTTTGGCCGAGAGTTCAGACTCACTGTCCGATTTGATGATCATGCATCGATCGACACACCTTTGGTGTCGATCGTTGCACTAGCGAGATGGGCTGGACGCGGCGGTTTAATGAAGTTATCAAGACTTTGCACTTTGACTTAGAAGTTTCTAGTATTTACGAAGAAGCCCCAGCCGAGATTATGCCTATATATTTAGAGTTTTGGCTTTTATTTTAGATACGCTTTGATACTTAGAGCTAAGGGATTTTTAGAGTTTTTGGGGCTGATCTAATCCTATACTTCATCTATTTTGGAGAAGATTTCGAACCCCTTTATCTATTTAATTTCTTATATGCAATCTATTATTTCTATGATTTTTGTTTCATTAATCATGTCTGAGTAGATTCATAGTTAAGTTTAGGGTTTCTCATTAAGGATTTGATGACTTGCTAGACTTGTTTAAATCAGTTAAGGATTCACATGATTAGAATGTTCTTCAAACTAAATTGTGCTTAATGCTAGTTCTAACCTGATCAATTAGAATCAAGATCTTAGGTTGCTAAATACAACACGAGAGTGTGGTTTAGAATCTGAACTATTTAGGTTGAGCAATTAAATTATTCGCAAAGAGATTTGGTTTAGTTTAATTGTGAACATATCGAACTTGAAATTAATGCTGGTTTAATCTGTTAGTAATTGCAAAGAGATTTGGATTACTGCACTTAGACTTAGAGGATTTTCGCAAAGAGATTTGGTTAATTCTAATTCCGTGATTTGAGTTCTAGAACTGAGTTTAATTTGATCCTGACTGATTAACTTGTCTGCTTGTCTGATTTCCTGAGAATTCCCTAGACTTAGCGCTTTTAGTTTATTGTTTTCACAACAAATTCCTGCTACTGATTTACTTTATTGCCTTGCTTTTATTTCATTCACCACCCGCTTTATTCTTAGTATTAATCTCTACGGTTCTGATCTATCGAGACCAGAGTCTCTGTGGATTCGATACCCTATATACTACATTGACATTACTGTGCACTTGCAGTTAGTATAGGGATTAAAACTCGACCTATCACTTAATAATGGGTGACTTCAACGAGTTGGTAGACAATACGGATCAGCTTGGAGGTTCTATTAAGCCTGAATGGTACTTTACTCACTTCCGACGTATGCTAAATGTGTCTGGTCTGAGTGAGTTGAAAACATATGGTGGCAAATTTACTTGGATGGGAAATAGGTGAAATGGGACTGTGCACTCCAAATTGGACCGTTCCTTTGCAAATGCAGACTGGAAAGACTTGTTCCCGGATGCTTACGCTCAGCTGCTTAACTGGATCGGATCTGATCATCGTCCACTGCTTATCTTCACTGATCCTCGTCCTCAGAAAGGTCTCAAACAGTTTCGCTATGACAACTGCTGGCGGCACATTGAAGAGGTCCATCGTCTCATCTCTGATACGTGGCATGAGAAATGCAACAACCTCCCTCCACATCAGTTTGCAGCAGCCCTGGCTCATTGTCGTAACAGACTTGCTCGTTGGAAGCGCGTCCATGCCACTAATGCCAGAATGGTGATCTCTAATCTTCAGACATCACTCCAGCAGGCCTACGATTCTCATCAGCTTGACATGGCCCTTATCTCTGATCTCCAACTCCGGTTGAATACTGAATATCGTCTAGAGGAGGAATTCTGGAGACTTAAAAGTCGAATTCAGTGGCTCCAATCTGGGGATAAAAAAACTCGCTATTTTCATGCTGTAACGAAGTCTCGCCGTTGCTACAACAGAATCACAACTTTAAAGGATGATGCTGGCGGTCTACATACATAACCACAAGCAATTCATGGTGTGTTATCTTCATACTTCTCCACTCTTTATTCCCCCTCACGGACCTCCTGCCCCAATGAAGTGGTGCAACACATTCAACCTCGTGTTACTACATTAATGAATGAGTCACTTCTGGAGCCTCTCTTGGATAGTGAAATCACTCATGCCCTTTCTCAAATGAGTGCGGATAAAGCCCCTGGTCATGATGGTTTTACGCCTGGATTTTATAAGTATCATTGGCCAGTTATCCAATCCAGTGTATTTCAGATGGTCCACTACTTCTTCGCTACAGGGAATATTGCACCAGACTTAAACCACACTCAGCATTTCTTAATTCCGAAGCTTGCTACTCCCCTTCAGGCTAAATACTTCCGTCCTATCAGCTTGTGTACCGTGGCCTACAAACTCATCTCCAAAGTCCTTGCCAACAGATTGAAGCCGTGGATGAATGCTCTTATCTCTGAGTATCAGTCTGCTTTCATCCCTGGCCGGTTGATTACGAACAATGTAATTGTAGGGCATGAACTTCTTCACTCACTGCGCACCAAGAATATTGTCAAACTCTTTATGGCGCTTAAGCTACGAAAGCCTTTGATAAGGTAGACTGGAACTATATTGAGCAGGTTCTTTACAAGATGGGATTTGCAGACAAGTGGTGTAAATGGATCATGAGATGCCTCACCTCGGTTACTTACTCGGTTCTGCTCAATGGCTCGCCAGGTGAGAAGATTAGTCCAGGAAATGGCATCCGCCAAGGTGACCCATTATCACTGTTTATCTATCTTCTCTGTACTGAAGGTCTTTCTAGTATGCTCTCCCACGCTGTACAAGTTCAGTCCCTACATGGGTTCAAGGCTAGTTGTAATGGACCGCCTATCTCGCATATTCTCTATGCTGATGACTCATTATTGTTTTGCCGTGCTTCAGTTCAGGAGTGTCAACAGCTACTGCAAACCCTCTCTACATATTCTGAAGCTTCTGGTCAGCGGATAAATTTTCAAAAGTCAGCTATTATGTTTGGTAAGAATGTCTCTCTTGCACTTCAACAAACCATTATGAACCTTACTGGTATACATAGAGTGGGAGGCTTTGGTCTTTATCTTGGTCTGCCTGAATCCATTGGGAAAAACAAGTTTGACGTCTTCTCTTTTCTCGCACAACGCATACAAAATAAGATTGAGAGTTGGTCCTCTAAATTTCTCTCCCCAGCCGGCAAAGAGACACTTCTCAAAGCAGTTGTTACAGCCTTGCCATCTTACTGTATGTCGTGCTTTTTGTTACCTAAGCGCTTGGTGTCTCTTATTACAGGACTTATGAGACGCTTTTGGTGGTCTTCTTCTTCTGAATATCGCAAGATTTCTTGGATCTCATGGGATAGGCTGACACAGCTCAAACAATACGGAGGTATGGGTTTTCGGGATATTCACAAATTTAATCTGGCATTACTCGCAAAGCAAGGCTGGCGTATTCTCAGTACTCCCTCGTCTCTTCTAGCACGTGTTTTAAACGTGAAATACTTCAAGGCATCCTCGTTTCTTGACTCTGACGTAGGCTCACACCCGAGCCATGATTGGCGTTGCATTCATGCAGGAGCACAAATACTGAGACAAGGTGTACGTTGGAAGATTGGGGATGGTAGAAGTATATGCATCTGGCAGGACCCGTGGATAGACTCACCACCCCGACCGGTGCGCAGCTTACTTCCCCCGGGCTCAAGTTCTCCTCTCGCTTCTTATCTCCTGATTCCACATACGCGCCAATGGAAACAGAGCTTACTCCGAGACTTATGCGTACCAGACGATGTAGGGCGCATCCTTCGTCTCAGACCTCCTCAGTATGTCATTCCAGACCAACCATTTTGGATTCACACTGGAGATGGACAGTACACGGTCAAGTCTGGATACCATCAGCAGATAAAGCCCCATACCCCATTGGATTCTCACTCTCTGGAACAGATACAAATAGCCAACAAGCTGTGGAAAATGAATGTACCTCCCAAGATCCAACACTTCTGGTGGAAACTGTTAAACAAGGCCTTACCGGTGGCTGACCTGTTATCAAAGCGGAGAGTCCATATACCACCTCTCTATCAGATTTGTGGCGAAGCAAATGAAACCTCAGCACACCTTATGTTCCACTGTCGGGTTGCACATGAAATCTGGGAGCTATCCCCGATACCATTATCACCAGGTCAGCTCAATCCAGGTCAATCAGTCCTATCTTGCTTACAAACTTTATTTGCGACAGAACATCCCTCTGAAAAACAGGTTTACCTCTTCCCTTTCATTGGCTGGAGGTTATGGAAATCAAGAAATGACCTGTTATTTTCCAACAAGCGATGGCATATTCTTCATATACTTCACCAAGCCATTGCAGATTACCGAGTGTGGCATGATTCCTTAGACTCTCATGCCCATTCTGATACTCACCCGACTGTGGTTCCCCCAACCATGAAGACGCTCCCTGATGTTTTATCTATCTCTTCTTCATTTTGTTGTTGTACAGATGCTTCATGGGTCAATTCACAGAGTAATGCAGGCATAGGATAGACTCTACACTAGTCTTCAGGCCAATACATTTTACGGGGTTCATCCTCCATCGCTCCTGTTGATTCAGCTCTTATTGCAGAGGCACTAGCCGTGCGTGAAGCAGTGTTGCAGCTTAAGAGTCTTAACTACCGTGATGTAACATTCTGTGGGGATGCAAGTCAACTCTTTACTCCACTCCAGCTCCCGCAGCGCATGGCACCTCACCAGGATCTCTTTGGCATCCTCTCAGATATTAAGGAAATGGCCTTGCCGTCGTATAACTTTAAGCTCATTGCACGTGAGGCAAATATTCTGGCAGACCATCTCGCATCTAGTGCTCGTCTCTGTTGTTCTCCTTTAACTCTCTCTTGGAATACATGACTTGTACTATATTATACTATTTTGCTCTAATATATAATGATCAAGTTGACAAAAAAAAATGTTAGTCAGTGATTAGTCTATTTAAAATCCCCAAGAAAAAAAAATCTTCTTGGAAGCATCTCAAGTAAGTTTTACTTTATATAATCACTAGTATTCTGGCCCGTGCGTTGCACGGGCATTGGATCCAATCAATTTATTTCAAATAATATTTTAAAGTATGTTGTTATACATAGTTGAATATTCGATTTTAGAGTTTAATTTATTTTTGTGTAACATAATCATATTGTTTGCCTTAAAATAAATGAAACACATAAACATATAAAGTTCATCTAAAAGAATGAAGCTCATATTCATAGTGTAGTATGACTAACCGAGAAAACAATATCATGGAATATTTGATTTTAGAGTTTACATTAATAATGTGTTACCATTAATAATGTGTTACCGATTCATATTTTGGCATTAAAATAATGAAACTCATAAACAAAAAAAGATGAGCGTAAAGAATTAAACTCACATTCGATGGACAAAAAAAAGTAAATGTCGTTAAAAAAACACTTTCATTCATCATCATCTTAAGCTTGAAAATGTAAGAATGGTAAGATTGATAATAAAAGAATAATATACCCATTAAAAACATTTTATTCATCATCATCTTATGGACATTGGATTAACGCACGGGCATTCGATTTCTATCTATTTATTTCAAATAATATTTAATTGTAAATCTGAACCAATACAATCATATCCCGGAGTTTAAAATACGATATAATTTATTTTCTAATGTTCTGCTGAACTTGGTTTTACCCAATGGTTTTATGTCATCTAGACAATTATATGAAAAATGTTCAACCATCTAGACATAAAAAAAACACGGGAAGGGATAAAAATAATAAATTTTAAGATTTCACATATACTTACCGAATGGCACCAAAAAATAATATTTTTAATAAAGTAAAGAGTGAGTGACGATTGAGTAAAAAAAAAACAACGAAGTCATAAATTTAGTTTTGTGATGAATATCGTAACAGATATCTTTGGTTGGGTTTGTTGTTATTTTAAAAATAAGATTTTCTGTAGATCGGTTAATATTATCTATATCAGTTGTAAACAAATTTGCCTCCTTTTGAGTGAAACCAAAATCAGACGTTCTATCTAAACTGAAAGTGTTAGGGTTTAAAGGTGAAAGTTTTTTTCGGATTATGCTAGATTCTAACAGTCGTCATTACTTCCTTCCAAGGATCGATCACATGTCCCTCGATTACTACTCTAAAGTTCTGTGTTTTTGATAGCGTTACCTCTGATAATTTATACCTACAAATTAGAATGTCACTTTCCAATGGAACTCTCGTCCGTCTACAACACATGGTAAATTAAACAGAAGCAAAGACAAAGATTAGTAGCTGATAAAAGCAATGGAGTCACAAAGAAAAAACCAGCTAACTTGAGGTGATTTTAGCCTTCCAAGTATCAGCTTTAGTTTTTGTTACTCCCTTTTGAACCAAGTTCACTCAATACGCAGGGGATTGGGACTTGGGACGCTACGGTTCTTTCCACTACGAATTGGTACACTGGAGAAAAAATACAAATCTTAAATGTTCCTCGGATGATTGAGTAAGTTTTGTTGTTTCCACATTAGCCTGAAGTTCATGAATAGCCGACAGGCTCCTTCCTCAATAAGCCTTTGATGTTTCCACATTAATCCCTTACCAAGCGTAGCTTGAATCCTTGTTCCCTGATGAAAGAGAGAAGTTATTAATAAATATACAATGATAATTGTTTGTATGACTTCTTAAAAAGATTCATACCTTGTCAAGACCAGTTAATTCTCCTGGTCTATCGTGTTTCTCAAATCCCCAAACACGTACAATACGAACTTTGATCTTGGCCAGTTTATAGGTAGGAAAAAGCTCTGAGATTGGTGTATTGGGTAGAGTCATCTGTAAAGAAAGAATGAATGAGCATCAAAATGGATCCGGACACATAAGACATAATCTCAGATATCGTATTACCTTTAAGAGCGAAGTAGAAAGATGATCTTTTCTGTTTTGGGTCTCTTATAAATGAAGGAAGTAGCTCAGGCTATTAGTTATGGAGAAACTGGAAAAAAAAAAGTAGTGAGGAATGTGTGAGAAGGAAAAAAATAATGGAGCAGTTTAAAAAAGGAGATCACGTAGATAATCAGTTACTAAAAAATCTTACATATTAATTGTGGATAAATATGATAGATAAATATATATAACAGGAAAAACTAAACAAATTTAAAATCTAGTTTTCGAAAACCTTTTTATATTTTAAATAAGTATTTCAAATCGAAATATATAACCTTATTAATTGAAACTTTAATATCCTCATGTTATTATATTGAATAAACAAAATAGCAACCAAAAAAGGACACAGATATGTAACGTACCAAGACTCCGTTACATCATGGCTTGATTAATTAGCTCTTGACCAATCACATATTGACACAAAAACTGTTTTGTTTAGAAGAGGACTTAACGTTTCTTCTGTTGAAATGATTGACAGCTTAATCTGCACATTCTTCTTCATCGACAAAAACATCAAAGGGTGAAGCGGAGTCACAATGGGTTTCTGTGGAACCTGGAGGATATAAATGAAGTAAGTGATCAATTTACAGAGCTAAGTTAGTTTCGTCTGGAGGTTAGAACAGAGGCAAACCTTGAATATTGACCATTTTCCAGGTAAAGAATTGTTTTCTTTGTTCCTCCCAGCTCTGCCTCCAAGCATGAGCCAGGAACCAAACTCTGGTTTTGACTTGTCCGACTCTGTTTGATTCCCGATGTAGTGTCCGTGTAGATAGGAAAAGGTGCCTTAGATGAGCTGCACAAATCATTATGAGTTGTACAATAAGTTTGAGTTTATATATGCTTAAAAAGGTATAAGTTGAGTTTTAAACAAAAGTGAGAAATACATAATCAATCAAACTGCTTACTGATTCGGCTTTGGTTTTTTGGCTTGTTGTCCTAACGCCTGCCTTCCTGTATCTAGAGAA
Source organism: Orychophragmus violaceus (assembly GCA_030180135.1). Lineage (NCBI taxonomy): Eukaryota > Viridiplantae > Streptophyta > Magnoliopsida > Brassicales > Brassicaceae > Orychophragmus > Orychophragmus violaceus. The sequence continues at coordinate 84,677,144 of CM058240.1, read as the reverse complement.
AACATTGTAATGTAAAATAGCGTATCAAAACCTTTCATTGATTTCCAAAGTAAAGTTAATATGACTCACTATTATCCCTAGAAAATATAGTGCCAAAGCTTCTTGACGGTAAGTAATCCTCCTTTGGTTCCTGCTGGTTGGTGGAAACATTGAGTATCATGTGGAAAAACCTTTGAGTATCATGATGCTTACGGAAATATACAGCTTAGAAACATAAGAAACATTCTTACTTCATCAGTTGTTTTGGGCCTTCTCATCGTTCACACCATGAATTTCTTATAAGCATCATTCAACTTTTCCATAGGCTTTGCATTTCTGCACAAAGTTTCACACTTTTTCAATCAGACCATGTGACAAAAGCTTTATATGAAACTATGAGGACTCATTTGCAGTTTTCACCTTAGACTTAAACTCCATGTGCAAAGCATAAGCTATGTAGTACAAAGCATGTGTCTTTCCAATTTAATTCACCTCCAAAAACTTGTAAATCACTTCTTACGAAACCAAAATAATCCTAGATTGAAGGCAGTTCACTCCTCATATTTTTGTCCAGCTTAGATGTATCTCTTACGAAACCATCTTAGACTCTGTTTATTCTCCTCGGTTTACAGAAACTACAAAAAGTTTGTTATCAACTACATCGTTTCAATTATCATTCACTGTAATCAAGCTCCACCGGTTTCAAAGCTGCAATAAACCAAAAGAGGGGTTAAGGATTTGAAAAATTACGAAGATAATAAAGAGATAATTGATAACAAACCTGAATCGGATGGTAAGTTGGTTCATTAGGCCTCAGGTTTTGTGAGAATCGAAGCTCAGTCGACTAATTTTGATTCGAATTTTACAGATTTGAAACGACATGCAAAAGAGATAAACAAAATTAACACAATCGGGATGATGAGAATAGCAAATCGGAAAGGACATGTATGATTTCGTACCTTTTATCGGAGAGAGATTCAAAGATCGACGATGGATTTCGTAGACATCACACGGCTACAGATGGAGATCTAAGATGGTGGTGGCCAGACGGTTTCGAGAAAAAAGGGAGAGAGACAGCGTGAGAGATGGGAAATTTTTTTTGGAATAGTCGTTCAAATTGATTTCAGAATAGTCATTAAAATTTTTGACACATCAGCAAAATAAGATGTTTTGATTGGTTTAGGTATGATTTTTTCTCACACATGACTTCTCATCTATATTAATTAGATTGGGATAGCTTCTTTGACATCATCATCAGTTGGATCACCTAAAAAGATGAGTCGTACGATCATGGCGGCGTCCTCTCTTCCTCCACTCATCTTCTTCTTCACCGTCATCTTCGCTCTCCACTCTCTTTCCGTCGTCGCCGATCACCATGAGAAGACCAGATCCCGTTTCAAACCTCCTCATTTCTCTCCTCTTTTCTTCTCTTCCCCGACACAAAACGTCACATCACCTACTCGCTACTTCGAGGTCAAAAAGCCTCCCGTTCCCGATTTCCCGACAATTCAACGACCGTGCTCACATCAGATCCTCCACCATGAATTCGGCTACACCTATGGTAAACCACCAGTTCTCGCCAATTACACACTCCCCTCTCACTGCCCATCTCGAGAATTCTCCAAAATCGTCCTCGAATTCAAATCCACCTGCAAAGGAAGACAATTCGATCGGATATTCGGTGTTTGGCTTGACGGCGTCGAGATTCTCCGGAGCTGCACTGCTGAGCCTAGGGCGAACGGAATTGTTTGGTCGGTTGAGAAAGATGTGACCAGGTATCACTCTATGCTCGTCAAGAACGAGACACAGATTCTCGCTGTTTATCTCGGTAATCTCATAGATAAAACATATACTGGCGTTTACCATGTTGATGTGATCTTCCATTACTATCCCGTCGAGAGAAATCTGCGAGATTCTTCTTCTGGTTACACCTCTCTTCAAGCCGATATGATCCTGCCAATTTCGAGAAACCTTCCGTTAAACGATGGATTGTGGTTTGAAATTGTGAATTCGAATGATTCTAAGTACAAGGAAATCGAAATCCCTAGGAATGTGTATAGAGCTGTTCTTGAGGTTTATGTTTCTTTCCATGAGAAAGATGAGTTTTGGTATGGGAATCTCCCCAATGATTTCGTTACTGCAAACAATCTCAGTGTTGCTGGTAATGGACCTTTCAGAGAAGTTGTGGTTAGTCTTGACGGCAAAGTTGCCGGTGCGGTTTGGCCTTTCCCTGTTGTTTTCACCGGAGGGATCAATCCTTTACTCTGGAGACCCATCACAGCTATTGGCTCTTTTGATTTGCCAAGTTATGACATCGAGATCACACCTTTCTTGGGAAGTTTGTTAGATGGAGAGACTCATAAGCTGGGGTTTAGTGTGACCAATGCGTTGAATGTTTGGTACATCGATGCGAATTTGCATCTTTGGTTGGATCAAGACAAGGAGATAGTGGAAGGGAAGGTGTTGGAGATCAGTAGAAGCTCTCTCGAGCTTAGCTCTGTCTCCGACTTTAAGGGTTTGAATGGAAACTTCACGACGAGAGCAAAGAGGTCGGTGAATTCGATAGGGTTGGTTAAGTCCTCTCATGGTGATATCATAACCAGTGCCACTCAAGAATTTTGCTATAAAAACACTATGGTTTTGGGTAAAGATGGGAACTTGCAGATCATAGATCAGTTGATCAAAGCCGATGACCGTGTTCATGCCAAGAGAGAGTCGAGAGAAATCTACAGAGCAAAGTCGATCAAGAGCTTTCCTTTTTACCTCTACTCTGACTCTTTGGAGCAACAGAATCGGACATCTCAGGAGGTTTCGAATGTAACGATGGGATTCAACGAGGAGAGATCACAGAGTGACAATGGATTGATGAGAACGTTCAAGAACAAGCTGGAGAACAAGCAAGAAGCACAAGGGGTTATGGTGGTGAAGAATAACTTAGTGGTTAATGGATATGGAAGCACACAACAAGTGTATAACTATGTTGGAAGTGACCAATGTTACTTCAGGAACATCAGTAGCTTCAACTATACCATTCTTTATGACAAGGTTGAAACTGTTTGCAAGAAGAAAACACTGAAGCTACCCCCACGGCTCGAGCATCTAATCAGACAACCCTTGTTGGCTTGATCCACGACAGAGACCTTACTCTTGCTGTGAATGACATTCGAGAAAGAAACATCACAAATAAGTAAAAAAAGGTTCCCTTATGTTTCTTCTGTTATTTCCAGCTTTCAGACGATATCTCAGTCAGATTTGCTGTATAAACTGTCTTCCTCCTCAACTTGCAAATAAACAGTGTAGCAATTGAACCGGTTTATGAGGGGTTAATCTGAATTCTTCTGTCCAAAACACTGGTTGTTGTGATACTAAACCAATCATTTTGAATAGATATTAGATGCAATCGGTGTTGGATACCGATAATAACCAATTTCGGTAAAGGTTATCTACCGAACCAGTGAATTGTACCGGATGTTTTACCCAAAAAGAGCAAAGAAATCCGAAAGGTGGGTCCTAGTATTATCCAGATATATCATACGTGGGTATAGTAGAGCCGTCGAAGTGATTGACTTAGAAGGTCAAACCTTGAATCGCATCTTTCTCGTCTTCCCTCGGGCGATAAGGAAACACCAAACCAGACCGGCACAAGGCGCGGGGAAAATCAGAGAGCATTTGATCTTCGAACATAAGGTCTTCTGTGATTGAGAATGAGCTTATCATCGCCAACCAGGTCCGATGAAGTTCCAATTTTTCCGATTTCAGTTGTGCTAGTTTACTACTTTTTTTTCTTATTTTTGCTAATCGGAGACTTGTGCATTTTCTGGCGATTGTATACAGTGCCTGCAGTTCGTCGAGATGCTACTCCTCGGGTTTGTCGTTTCCGGTAGGGTTTCGATCAAGTCCCATCAATGTGGGATTGGTTTGTTACCCAAGAAGACACAATAACGTTGCTCGGAAGTTCGTCGTCGCTTGCTCCTCCTCCTCTTCCGGTACGTATCTCCTCCAGCTTCTCGAAGATTTATGCTTTTTGAAATGAATTTGGTCGATTCGGGTATCTAGCTGCTAATTGGACCAGGATAAATGAATCAGATTCTAATAGAATCTTTCTCACATTTTGTTCATAATGTTAAATCAGAACCACTGTTGGTTAAGGCTGCAAAAGGGCAAGCTGTGAGCCGTCCTCCAGCTTGGATGATGAGGCAAGCAGGAAGATATATGGCTGTTTACAAAAAGCTCGCCCAGAAACACCCCTCCTTCAGAGAGAGATCAGAGAACACTGATCTTATCGTGGAAATCTCTTTGCAGCCTTGGCAAGCATTCAGACCAGACGGTGTCATCATCTTCTCCGACATCCTCACTCCTTTACCCGCCTTCGGTGTCCCATTTGACATCGAAGAAGTAAAAGGCCCCGTGATCCAGTCACCTATCCGAACTGAACAAGATTTGAAGAGACTACATCCTATTGATCTCGAGAAACTTCATTTCGTTGGAGACTCTCTCAAGATTCTGAGACAAGAGGTTGGGGAACATGCTGCGGTATTAGGTTTCGTTGGAGCGCCCTGGACAATTGCTACATATATCGTTGAAGGAGGAACAACTCGGACGTATACAGTGATAAAGAGCATGTGCCACACTGCACCAAATGTACTGAGAGCTCTCTTATCTCATTTAACCAAAGCCATCACGGAGTACGTTGTTTATCAAGTTGAGCACGGAGCTCACTGCATACAAATATTCGATTCATGGGGTGGACAACTGACGCCTGAAATGTGGGAGCGTTGGTCCAAACCTTACATCGAAGAGGTATAGATTAAGTGCTTATCGTCTTGAGGACTTGAAAGATTCTCTTTAGGCGTTTTAATGTTTTCTTTTTGTCATCTGGGGCTTGCCAGATCATTCATGCTGTAAAGAGAAGATGTCCAGACACGCCGATCGTTTTCTACATCAATGGAAACGGTGGCCTACTTGAGCGGATGAAAGGAACTGGAGCTGATGTTATTGGACTTGACTGGACTGTAGATATGGCTGATGGAAGGAGGCGATTGGGGAGCGATGTTAGCGTGCAAGGAAATGTTGATCCAGCTTACTTATTCTCTCCGCTTCCTGCTTTAACCGAAGAAATTCAAAGGTATGTAGTTTACTTTGTTCAGCTGAAGATAGTAATGCTTTATATTCAATTCAAGAAACCGAAAGAAGATGTCTGTTTGGTGTCAGAGTGGTGAAGAGTGCTGGACCAAAAGGGCATATACTCAACCTAGGACACGGTGTATTGGTAGGGACACCAGAGGAAGCCGTGGCTCATTTCTTTGAAACCGCTAGGAGCTTGGATTACCAAACATTCTTCCAAAATCATGTCCCTGCAGAAAAAGCTGAATCAGAATTGGTTGCTTGAGGAATGTTAAACAGACAGGTGAGACGAGTCCCTACGCCTATTGTTTTGGTTTTGTGAACATATGTTTGCATAACTCTTAAATTTGGTGCAGGAATCAGAGAGAAACTCGAATTTCTGACTCATAATCTATCAGAGTTGGTAACTTGCAATGAGAGACATTCGAAAGCTGTCATGGTTTTAACTCTTAACAGTGTCTTGAGTTGCTCAATGAATTTTCCCCTGTTTCGGTTTTCTTGATCTCTATATCTGATGTATTTTCCCTCTTCTCCCACTTCGATGTGAGACCAAGCTTGTTTTGTATCATGAACTGAATTTTTTTTTTAAAATGCAGAAGAATTCAATTAATCAACAAATAATGAATGAATACAATTAAATTAAATCACAAAACTAATTACAATGATAGTTCCAAAAGAAAAGAAGTTTAGAGCCCAAAATTACAATGATAGTTCCATTGGAGAATTATTCTTTAGTTATTCTCAAAATTTTGTAACAAAAACATAATATTCAGACAACAAATATTGTATATCAAAAGTATTAGTTACAAGATAGAAATAATTTAAAGAGAAATTGCATCACATATACAAAAAAATTATATGTATTTAACGGATTGGACAAAACACTGTGTACTCTATTTTTAATATTAAGTTTACCCCTCTCTCTAATGATTTGACTAGATTTGTATGATATTAAATTAATATTTAATTAGATTAACATTTTCTCTCTCTCATAGTTTTCTTCTCCCCAAGTTTTTGTCTTTTTCTTCGTTAGTAACTTTAATGGCCGAAACCATACAATCCTCTGTCGGTGATATCGACGGTTGGACGCCAATCCGGTGGTGAATTTTTTTTGTGCATCCGAACGATGTGTTCTAGTTCTGGGTTTCCGATTATGGATGTGTTATCTTTGCGTGGTGACAATGGCGGTGGTTGGCAGTTGCCTTGAGATGCGACGATGGTTTTTCCGGTCGATTGCTCTGCGTGAGGACGACACTAGCTTCGAATTAGACTAATGTTTTAAAAATCTTTGCAAACAAAAAAATTAACAGATAACAATTTTGTTAACGCATTAATCAAATAATTATCGGTAAACTTATATATTTTTATGACAAATAATAACTTGGATATACACCATAAAATTTTACTAGGTAGTAATCAAGTTAACACAAACTGTAATTGTGTTAACACATTAAATGGTGATCTAATATATTTCATATATAATATAATAACTTAAATATACACTCTAGTTAACTAGTTAATAATTATGTTAACATGTATCATAATTCTGTTAACATATATTTAATTCATTAAATTGATGAATTTATATATTTTATATGTAATATAATAATTTAAACATATTTTAAATTAACTAGTTAATAATTAAGTTAACATGGTTATAATCTACCGGGTTCATTCAATGATAGGTAAATTTGTTCGAAATATTTCTGAATTTTTCATCAAATCGTTGGTCATCTTGGTTATCTGGCTAAATGATTTATTAGTATATCATGTGCTTTACTGTGGAAAGAGAGAGAAGAAAAAGACAAAAAAAGAGTGCAACTTGCGTGAAAGGGCCAAGGATACGATTGTCATTTTGGCAACTCTATGATAACCTTATATCACATCCAAGTTGGTCATCAAGTTTTGCTTCTTTTTTAGATTATCTAGCCAATTGTCTCTAATTTAAACGTCAAATGTAAAATATGTGTCAGACTATCTACAACTATATTTCATTTTTTCACTCCAAACTCCATTTTGGAGCAAATCTTCTTATTCTTAAATGAAATTGCATTTTCAACTTTAAAATAGAATAAATATGAGATTATTCTAAATATAAATATAGAATAAGGGCATCTCCAATGTAAAACTATATTTTTTATTTCAAAATTGGTAACTGTAAAATGCAGTTGTGTTTTGCTCTAACTCTACTCTATTTTGGAATAAAAAAATGTAGTAATGAATAAAAAATAGATCATTTTTTACTTCAAATATGAAGTAATTTTACTTTCTACTCCATTTTGCAGTTGAAAATAAAGTGGAATTGGAGCAAACATTACTGTAAAATGGAGTTTGAAGTAAAAATGGAATAGAGTTGGAGATGGTCTAATACTCCATTTCTTAGATCATTACTCCATTTTTTCTCTAAATATTGAATAATCTTATTTTCTACTCCATTTTGTAGTTGAAAATGAATAAGATTGGAGTAAATATTACTGCAAAATGGAGTTTGAAATAAAAATTGAGTAGAGTTAGAGGTGGTCTAATACTCCATTTCTTAAATCATTACTCCATTTTTACTCTAAAAAATAGAGTATGAGGTATGGTTAGAATAGAACTCAACTCTATTTTAGAGTATTTTTAAAATAAAAAATGGAGTAATACGTTGGAGATGTAATCGCTGTTGTTGTGTCACCTTCAGAATTCGTATTAGTTATAAATATTATTGGGAAAGAATTATGAAAATTTGGAAAATAAGGATTGTAAGATAATTTCTATGTGTAAAGTCAAATGAAATAGCAACATACCAAGTATAATGATACTGTATAAGTGTATAATATAATATTTTCTCACTGCCATGGCCTCACCACTTTTTTTTTTTTGCTAAACATTTGAATATCATTATAAATGCAGGTGTTTAGGAATTACAAAGTAAGCCTATTATATTGAATCTCTGCGCAAAAAGAATAAAAACAGAGGAACAATAGTTGGTGAAATCTGGTTGTTGAGATGATCACATTAAGCAATCCATAGACTGAAAAGGTTCATGAACCTTTTCCTCCTTCTTCTGGCAAAGATAGTTGTGCAGATGTCTCTGTCAATGAATTTGAAGATAGCCCCTGGCGGGAGTGATTGACTGTTGTGCAGGGCGTTGTTGCGTTGCTTCCAGATGTGATAAATTGTGGATTGAGCAGCAACCTTTCTCAAGGTTGAGGGTGCTCTCGCTGAAGAAGATCGGATCCAGGACAACAGCTCTGACCAAGACGTGAGGAGGTTTGACGAGTCCGATAGCCTGCTGAAAATCAAACGCCAGACTTCCGAGCTAAACTCACAACACAACAAGATATGGTCTCGGTTCTCATCAAACCTGGAGCAAAGGCAGTATGCCTTTGTGTTGCTCACACCCCAAGCGTGAAGCCTGCTTCTGGTTGGAAGACGGTTAATATTTGATACCCACATGTGGAAAGCTTGTCTTGGTATTGCACCTTTGAACCACACACAGTTGTGCCATCTCTTTCTGGATGATCTTGGTCTAACTGATTCCCAAGTTCTAGCAGAGGAGAAACCTGAGCAATTATGATTATCGACTGTCCATGACTATGTATCCGGCGCATCACTGTCTAGGAGCGGATCAATCGTAGTCAAATAGGTGTGCAGGAGAAGAGCTTCATCTGATCTCGGGTTAGGGAGGTTCCATCCATTTACCGAGACTGCATCTGAGACTGATGACGATAGAGGCAGTCTCAGATCCCGAGGACCCGTGCTTCCAAGAGCCTTTATGAGTGGTCCAAGTGGCGTCCAAACATCAAACCAGAAACTAAGCCGTTGGCCATTTCCGAGTTCACCTCTGATAAACAGTTCAGCCAAAGGACGCAGGGATAGAATGCATTTTCAAGACCATGACATACCTTGAGAGATCTCAATCACCCATAAATTTACATGTCTGAGATTGTGGAACCTGTGCCATTGCACCCATAGTGAGTTACCTTCATCGAAGAGAAGCCATACTAGCCTTAGACACAATGTTCTGTTCCAGTTCTCGATTTTCCTTAGACCCAACCCCCTTCTTCCCGTGGGAGACAGCAAACGTCCCAAGAGACCTTCGCAACATAGCCTTTATCGATGCCTCCAGACCACAAGAATCTGGAACATAGCCCTTCGATCTTCTTGATGCAGGTTTTAGGGAGAATAAATGTCGATGTCCAGAAGTTTAATGTCCCATAAATGACATATTTTATCAATTGAACACGCCCCGCGAAGGAGAGTGATTTAACCGACCATCCTCTGAACTTTCCCGTGATTTTATGGATGATCAGGTCATATTCAGAGACTTTGAGCTTCCGAGACATCAAAGGTAATCCGAGATACCTGACCGGTAGTGAACCGATAGAGAAACCGTAGTTAGCAATCTCTGCAGATTCTATATGGTTCAGACCGGCATGGTAGAGTTCGATTTTCTGTTTGTTCATTGATAAGCCCGACCAGCTAGTGAAGTCGTCTAGAGCTTCATTTATACCGTGCAGAGATGAACAACCTCCATCAAAAAATATCATCACATTGTCGGCGAACATCAAGTGCGAGATTACAAGATCTGAAGTCTTTGGGTGATCAGAAATAAATCCTGCTTCAATAATCCGGAGAAAGCTTCCATGGCTAGGACAAAAAGGTAGGGAGATAGCGGATATCCCTGCCTCAACCCTTTAGTGCTTCGGAAATGGCCATCAGAAATGCCGTTTATGGTCAAAGAGAACGAGGCCGTAGAGATGCATTGCCAAATCCAATTAGCGAATTTAGCCGACACACCTATCACTTTCAAAATCGCCACAACAAAGTCCCAGCGCAAGGAGTCAAAAGCTTTCCTTAGATCAACCTTGAGCATCGCACTCCTCTCAACATTTCTACGGTTGTATCCATGGACGATTTCGGTGGCCAATAGGATATTTTATGTGAGTAACCGGCCCGGAATGAAGGCGGATTGAGAACTGGAGATTACAGAAGCGAGAAGGACTTTTAGCCTGTTTGCCAACAACTTCGCAATCACTTTATAAACTGTGTTGAGACATGAAATTTGGCGAAAGTCCTTGGTCCTGTCTGCGTTAGAGGTTTTATGGATTAACACCAGATTTGAAGCATTCCACTGCCGGAGTAAGGAGCCGAAATTGAAGAATTCCGAGACAGCGGTTGTGACCTCCGGGCCCACTACACTCCAACACCCTGTGTAGAATTCTGCAGAGAAACCGTCAGGGCCGCTCGTTTTATTTTTAGGAAGCGAGAAGAAAGCTTCCTTAATCTCTTCTACCGAGAAACCCTTCTCTAAGGCCAACTGCTGATCCGTAGAGCATCTGAAAGTTGCAAGATTTGCCATATCCTCTAGAACAAACATTTGCGGTTGTTCTTCCGAGCCAATAAGATCCTTGAAGTAGGCGAGGCAGTGATCATGAATTCTTTTCTGAGTCTCAATCCTCTGATCATGGGGATCAAGTAAGTAGTGTATGTGGTTCAGCGAGCTTCTAACCTTCGTAATTTTGTGGAAATAAGCCGTGCCACAGTCCCCATCGGTTGACCATTGAACTCTTGACCTTTGGAGAAAAAAAGACTCTTCTGCAATCGATAGCTCTAACCACTTTTTCTCGGCCACAGGGAGAGAAGCAGCTATTCGTTCCGAAGGCCTTGACAGGTTAACCCGCTGTAGGTTAATCATTGAATCATGCGCTTCCTTAACTCTTTTTTCAAGGTCAGAGTAGTTGTCCCTACTGAATTCTCGAATCCATTTTTTCAAGAGCTTGAGCTTTAAGGATACTCTATACATCGCTGATCCCCTAACCTCATAAGAGAACCATTCCATCGCAACTCCATTGACAAAGTTCTCATTCTTGAGCAAAAGGTTGTAGAATTTGAATTGGCACTTTTGCCGCCTGGACAAAGGGTTGAGGATGACGCCACCATACGCATGGTCTGAGAAATCATTTTCGCCAAAGAAAGCATAAGAATCAGGGAACCTATCAACCCAATCAGCATTAGAGAGGACACGGTCCAGTTTTTTAGCTATCAGCCCATCAGTTCTTTTGTTCCACCACGTGAAAGAACTCCCCTTGAAAGTTAGATCCGACAAATCTGAGCCTCTGAGACAGTCTCTAAACTCCCGTGTTTTAGCATCTATGTTGACAGACCTAGGCTGCGAGTGCTCTGAAGGTGATAGTGTCTGGTTAAAATCACCTAGAACTATCCAAGCCTTGTCTTTAACCCTGCTGCTGAGAGAGATATCAGTCAATTCTGTCCACAGGACTTTTCGTACCTCAGATTCGTTTGAAGCATAGATAACCGAGATGATCACAGATTCAGATTCATTCGGGAGAAGTACCTCGCAAGTGATCATCTGTAATGATTTGAAGAAAAACACTCGGGTGCCAAACCAACCAGATTTTTTCCAAGTCTGAGAATGCATAATTCTCGTCAAAAGACCAGCCGCATAGTAGATCATTGATGAACTTTACATTCTTCGGCTTCCTAACATGGGTTTCTATAATACTACCAAAGATAGGTTTATTTAACTTATACCATTTCCTAAATCCGCTCCGGTGTGAAAAGATGTTAAAACCGCGGACGTTCCAGCAAAAAAGGTCTATACACATTGATTAATGGTTTTTGGGGCTCTTGCCCCTGCTCGACTTGAGCTTGTTCTTCTTCTTATTCTTAAACTTTGGTTTTTCCACAAAGGAATCCTTCAGCCCTGGCTGGTCTTTATACTCCTCGTCAAAATCTGAGGAAGCAATGTCTGAGGAATCACCCTCCGGTTCAGAGCTGCCTGATGAAGCTGATTGTTTTGCTGAGGTAATGTGAACCTTATTAGCAGACGTTTGAATTGGAGGGTCAGTCGCAGGAGGTCTGATTACTTCTTTAGGTGCGCTTGATTCTCCCACGGCGATGTCTTTTGCTGAGCCTAGCTTTGAATCGGCAAAGGGAATAATCACTGCGGATGAAGATGGCTTAGCAGTTTTGCCCGGAGCAGGTGAAGTTGGGACCCATTTTTCCGAGACCACCTTCTTACGCGGGCAATTATTTGTCTGATGCCCTGATGAATTGCAGGCAGAACAAGTTGTTGGGGCCAGTTTGCACCTCTTAATAGAGTGCCCAATCTCTTTGCAATGACCACAAACCGGTGGCATCCACGGGCTGGAGACCCGTACTCTGCAAATCTCGCCCGTTTCAAACTGCGCATTCACCGCTTCCGGCAGTGGTTTGCGAGGATCGATAAGCGTAAAAAATTTCGCCACTTCCAAATTTGTTTTATTAGCTGTCGATTGGTGGAGGAATTGTGGTTCTCCCACCAAACCTGCCATTCTCTCAAGAGTTTCTTCATGGAAGAATTGGTACGGGACATCCCATAGCTCCAGCCAAATAGGAGCTGAAGTTAACTCTGGTTTTGAAGGCGTGATTCCCGGTTCCCATTTCCCGACGAACATGGTCTGGCCCTCTATTTGCCATAGCTTTTGGTTGATAACTCTCTCACGTGTGTGCACGTTTGGGATACGGAAGAGGAAAGAGTTACCTTCCATTTTTGTCACCACAATGTCACGATAGTATTTGCTCCAAATACCGTTGACAATGTTATGTAGAGTCTCTTGCGATGGAGGCTCTGAATAGAACTGACCCAACACAAACATCTCCCAAGAAAGGCGATTCTTAGCAATCACAGAATTTGGTATTTTCACACAGACCTCACCTGAGGGGAGTGTAAACGGTGTGCCTTTCTTTTCCAGTTTTCGGTTGGAGCCCCTTGTGACGTCTAGCCACGAGCCTGAAAAGGAAGTGGCTGGTATTGTCTTTGGGAGGTCCTTCGTATCGCTAAAACTTGCGATTTTCTTTGCTGGGTCGACCAGTGAGGAGGTCGGCGCAGATACAATCATAGCAGTATTCGGATTAACGACTGCCGGTGCTACTCCAATTGAAACATTCGGTACAGTAATGGAAGATTCATCGACCACTGTAGCGATAATTTGACCTAGATCCACTTCTGACACAGATTTGCTCGATTCTTTTCGGGTTTGAATGGCCAAGGCATTTATGGTGGCTTGGGCATTCTGAGCTTGTTCTGCGGCAGATGAAGGAATAGAGTCTTTCGGGTCCAGCTCAGCTGTCACCGAAATCGGGTTACAGACGGAACCTAACTCTCCGGTCACATGACTTACAGAAGCACGGGCTTCTATTGCCTTGATCCGTTCGAGAAAGGGAAGCATCATCGAATCACCAGAAGGAGGGCTTACAGAGGTGACGACCTCTATTGCCGCGGTTCTCGTGATAGGGATTGCTAAGTCGTCTAGAGGAGCCGTGGGCTCTACAGAGTCCAAATCCAGAACGGATGAAGGAGGATCTGGAGAGGAGACTGGCGGTGAGACCGTCGACGAAAAAATCTCGAGGCGAGATTTTTGACCAGGAACAGCAAGAGGCGAGGGTGACTTTTTGGGCGGCTTCTTCTTTGTCATGGCGGAAGGAACCCCACAATTGCTTCGAGGCGGAGGATCCCGGCGGGCGAGCCGGCGTCAGAGAGCAGCGAAAGAACTCACAACTACGGTGGGGGAGAAATCGCCAGGAAAGTCGCTCCTAGGGAAGCGCGCCTGCCTTTTCCTCGTTTTCAAAATCCCCTTTTCCTTTTTTTCTCTCTCATGGCCTCACCACTTTGCTTTCGTGAATCATCATCTCACTTGCTAACTTTTAAAATTTAATGCAAACCGATTATACTATTGTCTTGCCCTCCCCGAATGTTGTATGATAAATAATGTTAGCTATCAGGTAATACGTCAACCGAATTATCACCGACACTGACCCCACAACCACTACGCACAGTTTTATTATCCAATGATTAGACATTGTTATTTCTTTAATCTATAAAGTGATCTATCTATAAACTATAGAGTTTTTTGTTATAATTAATTCTGCATTATTGCTAAAATTCAAACTAAGAGCACGCCATGATTCATCAAACCCATAAAGAAATACCAAAGGGTCAATGATAATCGTTCGAACGAATCAGTCTACCCAAGAGCCATTTTTCTATTATCGTTTATAATTTTTTATAAACTTATTCACTATATATTCCAGAACATTTTACGAGATAAACTCTCATATGTATTTTTGAAACGGCTTGTTTTAGTCCTTTAGATTTAAAACGCATGGGATGTGTTTAGGTGTGATACCGCAAAGAAAATGTATTAAAATCTGATCTGATTGTTCTAACAGATAGACATGAACCAACATAGCGATACAGATCACACAATTTTTGTTTTTACAAATCACAAACTTGGTTGACTTGAGGACATATTATGATGACGTATTCAATGATTCAAAATTTTGAATATTCCATTAATAGGTATAAGATTTTTTTTAAATGTATTAATCGTTTATATCATACTAGGTGTGGTGTCCGCACCCTGTGCGGACATAGAATTTTTTGGTTAGTAAAATTAAATTCATAAACTTATTTTTCGATCTTTTATTGAATATTTGTGTTTTAAAACGCATTAATTTCATTAGAGTAACAATATTAGAAACTAAGTTTATCATGAACCATATTTTCTTAATATTTTGTTAGCGATTGGAATACTAGTTTCTATTTTTTTTTTTTTTTTTGGTTTTTGCGCAGGACATGGATAAGCCATCGAAGATCTTTGCAGAGATGCTAACATAGGTTTTTGCTTCTAGTAAGACCGGTCCACTTAGTATTTTCGCTTGATGCATTGAAGAAGCTGTTAAATGTTTTAATGTCATATCGGTATTTTGTTAAACAGAACTAAATGGCTTAAGCAATTTTTGAAATTTCTGAAATGCGAGAAATGAAGTATATAGTATCTTAATTTTTGTTGCATTGGTTTCCTTTTCTATTTCCCATTGGGTCAGTCATCCACCTTCAGACTTTCTCGATAATCAAGTCATAGGATTGAATTGCTTCTCCTCTAGCCCTAAACGACAGCCAATTCCATTGGCCCGTTCAGTCACCTTTACATGCACCCAATAATCAAGTGATAGGCCTGTATTGCTTCTCCTCCATCCATTTTCCCACTACCACGCATCTTTCTTATGACCAATCAACCAACTTCATCATTTTCAACAAACTACTCACGTGGGTGATCTCCACTAAATCAAAACGCCTATAAATACAAACCATGTAAACATATCTCTTCATCACTATAAAGTTCCATATCTTTCTCTACCTTGTGTTTATATCACTCGATTTTCTTATACACAGTTTTTTTTCCTTTTGGTCAATCTCTTTAAATCTTCCATCTTCTCGAAATCCGTCTTGCACTTTCGAATTTCTGCGGATTACCGGGCGTGAATGTTGGGAAACTCGTGGTTACAAAGATACATACCTAATGAGGTTTGCCCTTAACATTCACGCACGGTAACTCCGCAGAATTGTGCCTGCTATATTGACCTTTACAACGTGTATAATATTGATGATTCATGCTTCATAAGTTGATGTCAAACAATATTAAGAAAGTTGTAATGCTTATGGAAGTTTGGGTTCTAACAATATATTTTTTTTTATAATTTTATATGTTGTATATACAATAAGAAAGTTCTAAGAAAGTTTTCTTCCATATAAGAACAATATGAGGGTTATCACTCAATTTTACTTTTTTGGTGAAATATAAGTTAGATAAATCCTAATTTTTATATATAGAATATTATATTATTGATTGAATTTGTTATCCTACCGATTGAAGTGTAGTGTTTATCATCATTCGGAGATGACACAATAAGCGATGTAATAATTGAAGTGTTGTGTTTATCATCATTCGATTTGTTATCATTGAATGAATTTGTGTGTTTTAAAACGCAAATATTTCATGAGAACAACGAAACATGGGAGATATACTAATGAGAGCGAGAACAAATGTGCCTCCTTGTACTTGATCAACTCTCGTTCTTGGTCGCTGTGAAACCGCTGGAGAATGAGATCCTTGGCTCTGCATATGCACCGTACTGATGATGTTGATTCATGTTTGAACACTCCATTTTTTTATCTTCTCTCTCTTGACTATTTATTTTGTATTCTAGTGTATTTGTTGTAGTCTCAAGAATATTTTCTTATTGTTTAGTTAGCGATTTGAATATTGATCTCGGGTATTTTGTACACGATCTCTGGTATTTTCTTATTTGTACATTGCGAATATATGGTCCACTTAGCATCTTCGTTTTAAGTATTGAAGAAACAACTACACGTTTTGATCCTACTTTGATATTTGTCTATGAATCTATGTTATCCGTTTGCGCTTGCTAGGCATTTGAGGTCAACCATTGCTATGAAATGCTTTCGTTTTGTTTAAACGTAGATTGTAAAGAAGTTAAAACCAATTAGAGTGATTTATATGGTATGGACTGTACTACTAAGACTCGTCCACTTAGTATCCTAGTTTTATCACTTATTTTGATCTATGTTCATAAACCTATGTTAGCTTTATGCGTTTACTCTGAATTTGACGTCGTCCTCTGCCTTGACTTGTTTTCGTTATGTATAAATCTATATGGTAAAAGAGAGAGAAACTAATTATTCAAAACAAATAAATAGATCATAAGAAACTATACATGCCCATGATATTAAAACAAAACTATTTATATTAGATAATAGGAATCATATAATTAATTTTTATTTAGGTAATAGATAGTTTTTTTTTTTAAAAACCAATGATGTTAAAACTAATTCAATGAGCCTAAATAAATTAAAATAAGGAAATTGGCAAATTCTAGAATTCCATAGCTACTTATTTTTTTGGTTTCTTCTTCTTCTTCTTCTTCTTCTTCTTCTTCTTCTTCTTCTTCTTCTTCTTCTTCTTCTTCTTCTTCTTCTTCTTCTTCTTCTTCTTCTTCTTCTTCTTCTTCTTCTTCGTCCTGGTCCCTAATCTTGTAGTCTGGGTCGTCAGGATCCTCTGTATCAGAATCATCAGTCGTATTATCGCAATTATAATTCTCATCATCCTCTTGATCATTATCTTCGATATCATTCGTTTCATCGTCAGAATACCTGTAAAATCAGTTAACTTTGCATTAATACTTGAGTTATATATATGGTCACACAATTATGGATAGGATTTAAGAGCGACATACCAATATGTATATCCACTTGGTCCTTTTGTTCGATGCAATTTCTTTCCCCCAGGTGTAATCTCAATCTCAATATCACTATCCGATGTGTCATCGCTGTCGCTATTTTTACTACTATCATCGTCTGTACCACCATTCATGTAGGTTTCGTATTCTAATTCATCAAAGATGACACTGTTGGAATTGTGTCCAGTAATCTCGGTACTGTCTCTAGAAAGTAAGAGTATGTCAATGATCAGACATAAGTCATATAATATTGGGGGTCATGATGGCTTGCTAGAGTCCGCTCATGATCTATAAGTCTTGGACTTATTGCCTTTATTATATGATCCCATATGGGTCACACGCCTAAGCTAACAGGAAAATGTGTAGGAACGGTTTAGCAGAAGTACGGTAAAAGTGCTAGGCATTTACTGTACTTAGAGAGAATAAAACGGTTTAGGCACTGTGTGTCGATCGACACACAAGGTGTGTCGGTCGACACAGTGCGCGAATACCGTAGAGTTGATTGGTGTTTGGGCCAAATGGCCCAAACGGAATCGGACAAGTTTTATAAGGTAAAACTCGAGTTTCAGAACAATTAACCCTAGCCCCAGCCGAAAACTCTCTCTCTTTTTTGCGCCGAGCTCCTTGTGGTCTAGCAGCTGTTTCCTGTGATCGCGTGTGTGAACCTTTGGAGGATTCATCCCTCGGTGTTTCTCTGATCTCAGACATACCATCTATTTCCGCTGCAAACAGGTATAAGGTGAGATCATCATATGTTTCTATTCTGAGAAGAACCTAGATCCGCATGTTTAGGTTGATATGAATCTAAGAATTGAATCAGGATCAACTAAACAATCCTTCAGTGGTATCAGAGACAATGGTTCTGGTTTTTCTTGTTTAGATTCAATGTTTAGGATTGTTTTCTTGTTTAAAAGTGTTTTGAATCAACTACTGATAAGAGAAACTACTTAAGTAACAAGAATTGAAACCTAAACACACATAAAATTGCAGAAACCAAGCTATATGATTTGGTAGAATGCGATTTCAAGAGGTCTGTATCGACTGCGATCGCATGGATCGATCGATACGATCGCATGGATCGGTCGATACAGCCTATCGGCTAACCCTGTTAACGCGTGAAAGCATCGATCGATGCAGGATCGATGCAGGTTCGATATTGGTGCATCGACCGATGCGGTTGGTGCACATCGATCGACACGGTTAGGGTTTCGGCTCGGTTCAGTGCATGCGTGAGAGCATCGATCGATACAGGATCGATGCACGATCGATGCAGGATCGATACTGAGAGCATCGACCGATGTGGTTGATGGATCGATCGACACGGTTGGTTCATCGATCGACATGGTTGGTTTAAGGCTCGGTTTAATTTTGATTAAAATTAATTCGTCCTGGTTTAATAAACAGATTTAATAATTTTATTAAGTCTGGTTAAACCGGGACAAGAAATCCAATGTCAAAAGAATTATTGGATTTAGTGCCTAAACCAGGATTTTCTAATTTGATTTGGTTGGACCAAATAAATTGAGAAAGTCCGGTTTAGTAAATAACCGGTTGACAATTGTGGTCATCGTAGTAATTAAAATTTGGTTAGACCAATTTTAATGAACCAGACCGGTTATGTCATTTAATTGGACAATTGGGTCATGTCTTGGACATGGACCAATTCTTGGGCCTCGGGCCAAGAAGTTAAAACAATTGGGCCAATTATTTGAGTCTTTCTTCAGATTAATTTAAAATTTATTTTATAAAGAATATAAATCGATTTTAAATTAAAGTTTCCGATATTTTGAAATTAGAAAGTTTCTTATTTTATAGAAGTTTCTAGATTTGCATGATTCGGATTTTAAGAAATTTCTAAAGTTAGAAAGTTTCCGTTTTTAGAAAGTTTCCAATTTTAGAAAGTTTCCAAAAATAGTAGGTTTCCAAAAATGGAAAGTTTCCCGAAATAGTAATCTTCTATTTTGGGAATGAATTTTTAAATAAACCTACGAACCTCAAATAATATCAAGCGTTGGATGTCTTGTCCATTCTATGTCAGCTGTCGAAGCCCATTCAATTGTATTCATGGCCTTACAGTGTGAGGGTGTCTGCTTTTGCGTGGATAAGACGGTTTGTGATTCATAAATGTCATTGGGAGTCACAGACATTAATGATTACATGACTGTATAGTCTGGTTTTCTTGACTGGGCCATCGGGAGTCCCGGGCCTTGAGGCATCAGAGTGGATTGGGCCTCGCGCCCAGATTCACAACCAAGAGTTATATCACGGATATAATTAGCCGACAAGGGCTTACCGATATAAGCTAAGGTTTGGTGACGGCCAGTGGCCCACTTTAATCTTAGTTATATGTGGATCTTGGAATCATTATATTCTATTGAGGGTAACTTATGTTATTGAATATAATGCGTGATTAATCATATTAAATTTAATACGAGATTAATCATATTGAACATTTTAACTAATAACCCTTTTATCTATATATTTCAGCTATGACTACTACAAGCACACAAAACACATTCTCGATCCGATCTGTTCTCGAAAAGGAGAAGCTGACTGGAACGAACTTCCTGACGTGGTCAAGGAACTTGAGGCTGGTCCTCAAGCAGGAGAAGAAGGATTATGTCCTTCGTGATCCTCTCCCCGAGAGGCCTCCTGCCAATGCCGCCAGGACTCTGCATAATGCTTGGGAAAAGCATTCGTCAGATGAAAATGATGCCTATTGCCTGATGTTGGTGACAATGACTCCTGAGCTGCAAAAACAGTTCGAGAGTGTATTGTCACCCATCGAGATAATGGCAAGCCTGAAATCGCTTTTTCAGGAGCAGGCTAGGACTGAGAGGTTTCAAACAGTTAAGAACCTCTTGGACTGCAAGTTGGCTGCGAATGCGGCAGTGAGTCCTCATGTCTTGAAGATGATGGGTTATCTCGATCATCTTCAGAAACTCGACTGCCCAATCAGCCAGGAACTTGCCTGCGACATCATTCTGCAGTCATTACCTGCAAGCTATGATCAGTTCATTCTGAACTTTAACATGCATGGCTTGAGTAAGACATTGCCTGAGCTTCACGGAATGCTCAAGACTGCGGAGCCCAATTTGAGGAAAACCGCCAAGGACCCCAATGTGCTTATGGTGCAGAAGGGCAAGGGGTTTAAGAAATCCTCTGCTAAGGATAAGGGAAAGGCCAAGGCTGTCCAAGTCGCGGACAAGGACACGCCAAAGCCCAAGCCCAAGTCCAAGGCTGGGCCAACTGACATATGCAGGTTCTGTAAAGAACCAGGGCATTGGAGGAGAGAATGTAAGAAATTCCAGGAAGGTCTAAAGGAATTGAAGAAGAAGACTTATGAGACTTCTTCAACAGGTATTTTTGTTATAGAAGTTAATACAACTACTTCTGATAATACCTCATGGGTTATGGATACTGGTTGTGGGGCTCATATTTGTACTAATATGCAGGCACTCAGCAACAGTAGAAGGCTGAAGCAAGGACAAGTGGAGCTACGAGTTGGGAATGGAGCGAAAGTTCCAGCACTAGCTGTAGGCACTTACTTGTTGTCTTTACCTTCGGGATTGATTTTAGAACTCAATAATTGTTATTTTGTACCTGCTATAAGCAGAAATATTATTTCAATTTCTTTGTTGGATTTGGAAGGTTATGATTTTTCAGTTAAGAATAAATTATGTTCCTTCAATCGCAACAATTTGTTCTATGGTTCTGCCCCTCTTATGAATGGGCTTTACATACTCGATCAATCCGCGCCAATTTATAACATTAATACCAAACGGTTCAAACCTAATGAGGAGAACCGAACGTTTCTATGGCATTGTCGTTTAGGGCACATCAGCGAGAAACGCATCAAGAGGCTCCATTCGAATGGACTTCTTGGCTCATTTGACTTTGAGTCATGTGAGAAATGCGAATCCTGCATGATGGGCAAAATGACACGGGCCCCCTTTAATAAACCTAACGAGAGGGCCAGTGACTTATTGGGCCTGATACACACTGATGTGTGTGGCCCAATGTCCACAAATGCAAGAGGAAACTATCAGTACTTCATTACCTTTACTGATGATTTCAGTAGGTATGGATATGTTTATTTGATGAAACATAAGTCTGAATCTTTTGAGAAGTTCAGAGAATTCCAAAATGAAGTACAGAACCAACTTAGCAAAAGCATTAAGGCTCTTCGGTCCGACCGAGGAGGAGAATAATTAAGCCAAGAATTCAGTGATCATCTGAGAGAGTGTGGGATCGTATCCCAACTCACTCCTCCTGGAACACCTCAATGGAATGGTGTGTCTGAGAGGAGAAATCGAACCTTATTGGATATGGTTCGATCTATGATGAGTCACACAGACCTTCCAATATCCCTTTGGGGATATGCTCTGCTAACAGCAGTGTTCACTCTAAATAGAGCGCCATCGAAAGCAGTAGCAAAGACACCATATGAATTATGGACTGGAGAAGCTCCAATGCTGTCTTATCTCAGAATTTGGGGTTGTGAAGCTTATGTCAAGAGATTGATCTCAGACAAGCTTACACCAAAATCTGACAAATGCTACTTCATTGGTTATCCACGGGAAACCAAGGCTTATTACTTCTATCTACGTTCCGAGAACAAGATCTTTGTTGCCCGGGATTGTAACTTTCTTGAGAGGGAGTTTCTCTCTAAGAAAGACAGTGGGAGTAAGGTACTGCTTGAAGAAATTCAAGATGAACAGGATACTGCTCAACCTAATGAGGAAGAGCAGCAGGAGGACCTACAAGAAATTGTAGAGCCTGAACCTGTAGTACCTGAAGTTCGAAGATCCGGGAGGATCCGTCACGAACCCGAGAGATATCAAGGATTCCTCGTGACTGACTGTCATGATCTTTTGATCATTGATGGTGATGAACCATTGAACTTCAATCAAGCCATGATGGGCCCAGATTCCTCCAAGTGGCGCAAGGCCACTGATTCCGAAATGGACTCCATGTCGGTCAACCAAGTGTTTTCGTTGGTTGACTTACCCGCTGGTGTAAAAGCCATCGAGTGCAAATGGATCTTCAAGAAGAAGATTGACGTGGATGGAAATGTCCAGATTTATAAAGCCAGGTTGGTGGCAAAAGGTTTCAGACAAGTTCACGGTGTGGATTACGATGAAACCTATTCACCAGTGGCTATGATGAAATCTATTCGGATTCTACTAGCAACTGCAGTTTTTCATGATTATGAAATTTGGCAGATGGATGTGAAAACCGCCTTCCTGAATGGTATTCTGGAAGAGGATGTGTATATGACGCAACCTGACGGTTACATAGATCCAAAGAATGCTGGGAAAGTATGCAAGCTTCATAAATCCATTTATGGATTGAAGCAAGCATCGAGGAGCTGGAATCTTCGTTTTGATGAAGCGATCAAGCAATTTGACTTCATCAGAAACGAAGAAGAACAATGCGTGTATAAGAAATCTAGTGGGAGCAAGATTGTATTTCTTATTCTGTATGTCGATGACATACTGCTTCTCGGAAACGACGTTCCAATGCTGAAGTCCGTAAAGGACTGGCTTGGAAGTTGTTTTTCCATGAAAGACATGGGTGAAGCCGCATACGTTCTTGGAATCAGGATCTACCGGGATAGATCTAGAAGGCTGATAGGCTTGTGTCAAGATTCATACATTGACAAAGTCCTGCAAAGATTCAGCATGAAGGATTCCAAGAAGGGCTTCACGCCAATGGTACATGGCACAACGCTAAGCAAGAAGCAGAGCCCTACGACGGCTGCTGAGCTTGAGCGCATGAAGAATATTCCTTATGTATCTGCAATAGGATCTGTCACGTATGCCATGATCTGTACTCGTCCTGATGTTGCTTATGCATTGAGCATGACGAGTAGATACCAGTCAAATCCAGGTGAAAACCATTGGATTGCCGTAAAGAATATCTTGAAGTATCTAAGACATACTAAGGATAAGTTCTTAGTGTACGGTGGAAGTGATGTGCTTAAAGTCAGTGGATTCACGGACGCAAGTTTCCAGACAGACCAAGATGATTTCCGGTCACAGTCCGGTTATATCTTTTGTCTGAATGGCGGTGCAATCAGTTGGAGAAGCTCCAAGCAAGACACCGTTGCTGATTCCACTACAGAAGCTGAATATATCGCCGCCTCAGAAGCTGCGAAGGAAGCTTTTTGGATACGAAAGTTCATTATTGAACTAGGTGTGATACCAGATGCGGCTGAGCCTCTGGCACTGTTTTGTGACAACAATGGTGCTATAGCTCAGGCAAAGGAACCAAGATCACACCAGAAATCCAAGCATGTTCTAAGAAGATTTCACTTGATACGTGACATCATTAATAGAAAGGAAGTCAAGATCAGCCGAGTTCAGACTGATGATAACGTTGCTGATCCGTTGACAAAGCCACTCCCAAGGCCTAAGCTCGAGTTTCTGACTGAAGCTGTAGGCATTAGAGACATAGAAATGTAATCTAAATTTGAGTGGGAGTTTGAGGGCTTTTATTTAGTTATTTGATATGTTCTTGGAAAACATTCTTATGTTTAATGAAATTATTATTTCAAGATTATTTTAACTGTGATGAAATAATCGTTCCAAAATGATATGAACCATTTTATAGGTCATCGAAGTAAATGATTTGATCTTGAGTCATCGAAGTCATTTAGCTTGATCATGAGACCCTATATTTGATAGATGTTTTATATCATCCCGTCCCTAGTCGAAGGTTGTTGAAATTGGAACACCAACAACCGTGTGAGACTGGATTGGTACGTGACTTATGACAAAGTCTCAGTGTGTCATAGATGCGCGGCATCAAAGTCAGTACATAGGTGTATGTTTGGGAACATACGACCGGACAAGACCCGCTTATAAGAACTCTTCAGGATATTTATATCTGTGTCATAAGAGATTCTTACTACGACTATAGAGTATAGTCCTTAGACCTGAGTTCGCATGCATGTGACTGCACATGGACTGATGCACTTTGATCATTGTCTAACGCTATCGTTCTGCGATAGTTATAAGGACCTTGTTTGGGTACATTATGAAATGAGTAGTTTACAGTGATGGAACAAGACGGAATTTGTCCCTCCAATATAAATGGAGTGAATATCTCTAGGCCAATCGGAGATTTGAATACTGGAAAATGCATGGCCATGCTCAAACGGACTGTCCCGAGTCGTTTGAATTGTCAGTATCGAATCAGAGTCCGATGAACAAGATTAGGCTTTATAAGGATGACACCAATCTTGCCTTATGACTAATCGAGATATTGTGACAAAAGGATTATGAATACAGAGATTCCAGTACAAGTGGGAGATTGTTGGAATTGTGTCCAGTAATCTCGGTACTGTCTCTAGAAAGTAAGAGTATGTCAATGATCAGACATAAGTCATATAATACTGGGGGTCATGATGGCTTGCTAGAGTCCGCTCATGATCTATAAGTCTTGGACTTATTGCCTTTATTATATGATCCCATATGGGTCACACGCCTAAGCTAACAGGAAAATGTGTAGGAACGGTTTAGCAGAAGTACGGTAAAAGTGCTAGGCATTTACTGTACTTAGAGAGAATAAAACGGTTTAGGCACTGTGTGTCGATCGACACACAAGGTGTGTCGGTCGACACAGTGCGCGAATACCGTAGAGTTGATTGGTGTTTGGGCCAAATGGCCCAAACGGAATCGGACAAGTTTTATAAGGTAAAACTCGAGTTTCAGAACAATTAACCCTAGCCCCAGCCGAAAACTCTCTCTCTTTTTTGCGCCGAGCTCCTTGTGGTCTAGCAGCTGTTTCCTGTGATCGCGTGTGTGAACCTTTGGAGGATTCATCCCTCGGTGTTTCTCTGATCTCAGACATACCATCTATTTCCGCTGCAAACAGGTATAAGGTGAGATCATCATATGTTTCTATTCTGAGAAGAACCTAGATCCGCATGTTTAGGTTGATATGAATCTAAGAATTGAATCATGATCAACTAAACAATCCTTCAGACACAACCTGTAAAAGAGTTTAAGAAGAAGATTCATTCTTATATGTCTTTCACAAACGAACTATATGGATTTGTATCTTGACACGTCCATGCATGGGAGTGAGCTCTTTAAGAGGAACAAAGGCAACCGATTTTTTCACCATAATGAAACGCTAAAGAAAGTTTGTTTCTTATGGTTTGATCGTTTATCTAAGATATGAGATCGGTGAGACTTAGTTATGAGGTTATTATCGAAGGTGATTATATAGGAAATTCATCCGAAATTTAACTTTTTCCGTGGAAGATAAGTTAGATAAATCTGACATATTTAATTTTAAGATAAATCCAACTTTTTTCGGAAGATACATATAGAATATTTGTTAAGTTTGATTATTATGTTAAGTATATTGAAAGATAACTACTATTTGTCAAGCATTTGTGGAAAATAATTAGCATAAATCTTACATATTTACTTCTTTCGAAGATATATATCAAATATTTGTTAAGAATATTGGAAGATAATTACTAATTCTGAAGTTTGATTATGTTAAGATTCATACGTAGTTTACTTTTCCTAGATAGGATTTAACTACGTAGTTTATTTTTCGTACATATAAACTAAGTAGTTTACTTTTCCTACATATAAAACTCCTAGGAATATTGTTAAGTTTGTTTTATTTCCTGGACAATAAGTTTCATGAATCCTAAGTATTTACTTTTAAGATAAATCCTATTTTTTCATACATATAGAATATTTACTTTCAAATATTAGTAAGTATATTAAATGTAGCTATTATCGTAATTAGAAAATTTTCTATATCGAAAATAGATAACTACTATATATTTGATAAGTATTTAAAATTTCAATAATGATAATATTGGGAAGTTTACCTTTAAATATAATGGAGATAATTACTTTATATTTCATAAATAATATGGAAATAAATTTCATATATCGAAATTAGATAACTATTATATATTTGATAAGTATTTTAAATCTGAATAATGCTCATATTGGGAAGTTTACCTTTAAATATAATAGAGATAATTACATTATATTTCATAAACAATTTGGGAATTAACCATTATCATATAATGGATACATTACTTTAAATTTGATAAGCAATTTTAAAATCAATATAGACTTGACCATATCGATCTTGGTCACACCAGAATAGTCAAGAGATTATGTCCCTAATACGACATTATGTCTCTCTCTCTCTCTCTCTCTCTCTCTCTCTCTCTCTCTCTCTCTCTCT
Organism: Orychophragmus violaceus; assembly: GCA_030180135.1. Lineage (NCBI taxonomy): Eukaryota > Viridiplantae > Streptophyta > Magnoliopsida > Brassicales > Brassicaceae > Orychophragmus > Orychophragmus violaceus. Next base: position 84,650,726 of record CM058240.1, on the reverse strand, counting down.
CTCTCTCTCTCTCTCTCTCTCTCTCTCTCTCTCTCTCTCTCTCTCTCTCTCTCTCTCTCTCTCTCTCTCTCTCTCTCTCTCTCTCTCTCTCTCTCTCTCTCTCTCTCTCTCTCTCTCTCTCTCTCTCTCTCTCGGTCCCTCTCTCTCGGTCCCTCTCTCTCTCGGTCTCTCTCTCTATGTTCTTCTTCTATATTCATTCTCTTCTTATCTGACCCTATATATATTAGTTAATTATTTCTCCAACTACCGATGTGGGACTTTTCATTAAAATTTTCATTAAGGGTATCTTTGTCATTAACCTCGTGAGAGTGAATCTGGTGCGTTTTTACTTCTCAATTATATAAGTAGATTCCTTGTTCTCTTTTTTCTAATGACTTCCGTAGATCCGTATGTTTTTCTAAGACCATATACAAACTATGTTAAATTCACTGTTTTGTTTTTTAGAGAAAATATTTTTCCCAACGAAAATTAAATTTATATTGGCAAAAAGCTCTCTGATATATTTTACCAACCAAACCAAGTCTTCTTGGTATTTTTTTGAAGGGTGTAACATGTCTTTTTTTTTTTTTGAACATCTAGCACAAGGCATCTTGACTTACTGATAAATCATTCCAGTTACTGCGGATTCAAACAGAGCATATCATCATTCTTTCAACTCAGTCTAATAGAATCCTCATAGGAAAACTCCCAAGGGTAAGTTTCCTGTGAAAACAGAGTGAGTGTCTATTCTCTTTTCCACATGACTTGACTAGTTCAACAAAGGGCATTTGGTCTAGTGGTATGATTCTCGCTTTGGGTGCGAGAGGTCCCGAATTCGATTCTCGGAATGCCCCCATTGACTTTTTTTTTGGAAGCCAATATCAAAAGCCAGCTGATAAACTATCTTAAGAAAAAACCGATCCGAACAAGTATTTCACACAAAAAACCCTAATCCCCTCTCTCTCACAAACCAACCGCCACCAACTCTTTCCCTTGGATCTGCGTGTGTGACCGGCGTCCGGCGGCTCTTACAGTGCCGGCTCCGGTCCTGACTTGCTTCTCCTCTCCTTTCCTTTCTCTTTTCTTGGGTTTGTTTGGTTTTGGATCCGGGAATCTAGAGCTACAGTGGTCCTGGCGATTTGAGATCTGGTACCAGTGACGGTTCGTGTTTGTCTCAGTCTCCGGCCACTCCTGAATGTTTCTGCGGTGGTTCTGGTCATGGGCGTGGCGGATCTGTTCTCTGGCAAAACCCAGATCCCGGCTCTTTCCCGTTTGTATCCCTATCATCGACGGACTCCTTGCCGGATTGCTCTGGTATAGGTAGATCCGATAAGGTTTTCTCTCATCATCTCTGTTAGAAGCCTCTTTCTCTTCGGTATTGATTGGCTATGGTGTTGGTAGTTGGATCCGGTTTCAATTGTAGGTGAGGTGTGATTGGGTAACTTTTTAGTTCCTGATTACAACAGACGAGCTTTGATCCATGGTTGGGCTCTTTTGCCAGAATGATTATAATAGTCTGTGTCTTCTCGATACCTCGTCTAGCTGACTGGGTTGGCTTGGCCTTCCCGTAGAGTCTATTAACGGTTCTGTTTTACCGTCCATTTGGTCTTGATCTTTCATCCGGTGGTTTGTGGCTTTGGTGTTTGATTTTATCCCTGTTTTAAAGCTTTTTATCGATCTTTTTTGGATCAAACCACTGAAAATTCCGGATCTCTTTGATCTTCGGTATGGCTTAGCCACAATATTTTTGGGTTTTGATAGTCCAATTGTCGATATAAGTTGGTGTTCGTTGTGTGTGGTTTTTGCTTTTGGATTTATGTTTCTTGTTTTAATGGAAAGTACCGACTATATTTCCATTCTATCTGGGTGGTATCTACGTTTCAAACTTTCTCAATGGAAGCTTCAGAGAAGCTGTATTTGGAGAAAGTTGAATAAGACGATTATCAAGAAGATTTATCTTATCTATGAGAAGTATCACATCTGGTAAAAGATCTTGGAAGTCCGCCTGCTAGTGTAGGATCGGGAACATCAACCTTTTATCTTGTTTCGGGAAACTTTTGTGTGTAATTGCGCTATTGAAAGTGTAAGGCTATGTGTTTTTCAAAGTAAAGACTATTTAACTCAATCAATCTCTCTGAAAAACTTGTGTTTATTAGATTGACCTTTGTGACTTACAAGAACACCTATTCAATCTAATCTCTCAATGATCTATACGTGATCACTAGATCTCTCACAAATTCTTTTCTCACAAAACGCTTTCCCTATACACGGCGCAAGCTCTCCTATTTATACAAGATAACGCCCTTAAGAGATAAACCTTATCTCCTAAGATATCTTTGTAGAATCCTAACAACCTTAACTACTTTAAGATCTAGGAAACTCTTCCAATCTTCGTTAAATATTTGTCTCAAATATTCTCCAAGATGTATGTCCAGCTCGTCATATATCTCGGATAGTCCACCTCTGCTCCAACACTTGGTTAAGTCAATTCACCAAGTCCTCAATCGCTCTTCACACGTTGCCCGTCTGTATCACTCCTTGAGCTACTCCTTGACTGATACATGAAGTGACTCAGCTACACCTTCAATCTCCCCCTTTTTAGGATTGTGTGTCTCTCAAGTAACTGCACAGCTATAAACACACTAGACAAGAGAACAAATCGCATTGTGAACACTTGTATTTTTGATTAGATTGCTCACATCACAAATACATGTTTCATGAACACAAGCGTGAGTTTTAACAAAAGAGTTTTGCACATCAAAACATAACCGAGATGCTATCATCAGATTATTACAAACCAAAAAAGAAACACTCCCCCAAAATCCTAGATTTGTTCCCAAGTGAAACAATTATAACAAAAAGAAAAGCTAACTAAATCGGCTTCACTCCCTAACTAAATCGGCTTCACTCCCCCATAATCTTGTGCTCATAACTTAGCCACTATCCTCATCTCCCCCTGCTTGAGAGCACACAATGTTAAAAACATATGGTTAGTCACTAAAAAGCTTATTTTGGAGAGAGATTCTTACCTAGCATGGCTCTGAGAAGGCGCTGAATCAGCTCTGAGAAGGTCTGAAGCGCTTTGGCAGTATCTTCAACTGTTTCTTTATCTGCACGAGGGCTACAATTTCCAACTGGTACTCGAACTGATCCAAGATTCACTATCTTCTGCATTGTTTGAGTCGAGGATCGTGGAGCTGATGCACTGGAGCTGGCTCGAAGTGGTGCATACTACTTTGGACTAGCCCTGACAACCTCTTTCTTCTTGCAGGTGTAGCCTCCTCAGTTTTGATGAACGCTTTCCCGGATCGTGAGTCCTTCTTGTAGAACACTGGAACAATCACCTTTTCTCCTCTGAGCAAGGTAGTCGCATGTTGAATCTTCATCAGACCAGTGATTATCCTTGGAAATACCAGCCAACGAGACTCGGACTCTTTCACTACTCCTAGAGACAAGATTTGCTTATAAATCATCTTTCCAACATCAGTTTTGATTCCTCGAGCTATCTTGTAGATTAGCCTTGCTCTTTGTTCAGACAGATGATGCTTATGAGTGGTTGGAATCCAGTTATAGGCCGTAAGAACACTCAATGCTGCGTAGCACGGTGGAAGACCTGTGGCAGTGAGTTCTTCCCATCCTTTCTTTCCATCACTGAGAAACATGGCTATTGTTTCCATGCTCTCAGATTCGGCCTCAGTGTCAGCCTGAACCTCTTCATCAGTCAGCTCTTGAAGACCCAGGGATTCGTTAATTGCAGCCGGAGAAAGCTCATACACGAATCCCCTGAACCAAACTTCCACCTTTTCAACCGAGTCTTCAATTTTTACACTTGGCAAACCAGCGTAGAACTCACTAATGTGCTCTTTGACGTAACCAACTAGTCCAGTCATAGTTGTCACCAGATTTCCATCCTTAATCAGTTCAAGATATCCCCATTCATCCTCTTCTTCCATATCTACCAATCTCTCAGGCAGTATACCTCGAGTGTGAAAAAGTTTGTACCTTTCTTTATCCAAGGACCGAGATATCTTTGGCTTCTTAGCTAGCATTGGTCTCCCAAAAGATGTCTTCACTTTGGCACCTTTCTTCTATGGTTCTTGCTTCCTCTTTCTTGACTGCAGTCGTGTTGCTCTCTCAGACTGTTCATGAACCGAGATTCTAGTGGCAGAATCGTATCCATCAGATTCTGTTTCTTCCTCAGAGATTTCAATGGGCTTCTCCTTCTTCTTGTTCTTTGATTCTTTCACTGCTGTCAGATTGCTCTTTTCCGACTTCTTCTTGCTTTTCGATTTTGTAGATCTAGAAGGATTGGTCCTCTTCTCTTTCTTTGAACCAATCTCATGAGTCTTCCGAGCATAGTCCGCTATCGAATCAAGTTCTTCAATAGTTGCTCCGGTTTCGATTCTCGTGGCTCCAACTTCCGTTTATATCCTTTCTTGCTCAGTTGCTTCATGGATTTCAATCGTAGCTTTGCTTTCGTTGAAGAGGTTCCATTCCTTGTACACGACAATCGCAAGCGGATTGAGCTTCTCTTGAGTTGCAAATTGAGTTGATTGAGCTTCATTCTTGGTTGCATGTTCCATCTGAGACTCGATTTGAGCTGGATTGTTCTTTTCGGAACTCATGGAAGCTAGGATAAAATATCGCTCTTAGTTTCTCTTAGGGTTTTTTTCGGAGATGAGCAAGAAGCAAGTAGCGTCTTTTGCTGCGAACATATGACTCTTTAATCTCTTATCTTTTGTCTTCTAGCGCTCCTCCGGTTTAGTTTTGGACCGTCTCGATTTGGTTGAAACTGATTTCCTGTACCCACTGGTTTATTGCAACAGACCATATTATTCTTTCACAAGACACAAAGTAGTCTAACACATACCAAATCAACTGCATCCACTGCTTGTTCCAGAGTTAAAGTGGGAATTTTTCACAGAGTATGATGATCACTATTTTCACAAGAATCAACTGGTTTTTTTTAAAGAAACAGTGTTGACAAACCTTTTTGAATTATTTTGTACCTTTTTGACACAGTGCTTGTACTAGAATGTACTCTAGCTTTTCTTGATTCATGCATTTGGCCATCTACATTTCCATGGCTAGCTTTCACACTCCTATTCCTTTATCTTGCCTTGCCAGTTTTCAACCTTTATCCTGTAGGAGAGAGCAGATCCCTTTTTTTTTTGGATTACTTGTTGAGCTAGTTTTAAGACTTGACTAGCTCAGTCTGATTCTTCCTGATCTTTTTGCTCTCTCTTTCTACGAAACATGTACTGGATTTTGACAAGACAGAATAGTAGGTAGCTCTTTTCCACTTCACGTATGACTCCAAACTAAATCTGAGCTAGATGTACATCCTGAGTCACAGCCTGTACTAGTTCTGCACACTTTCACAAACCGTCATATTTCACAAATACCAAGTGCATTTCTTAAGGTGATAAATCGAGTAAAATCAAGTGGTTTTGTGAAGAAATCAGCCAGTTGAGACTCAGTGACAATGTGTTCGATCATTACCTGTTTTTCCTCCACTAACTCCCGAATGAAGTGGTGCCTTATGTCAATGTGCTTGGTTCTAGAGTGTTGTATTGGATTCTTTGAAATACTTATGGCACTTTTGTTGTCACAATAAACCAGTAGTACTCCTGACTCCATTCCAAAATCTGCAGACATTTGTTTCATCCATAAGAGTTGTGCACAACAGCTTCCCATTGAGATATACTCTGCTTCAGCTGTAGATAGGGATATTGAGTTCTGCTTCTTGCTCATCCATGCAATAATATTATTCCCCAAGAAGAAACAACCACCACTTGTGCTCTTTCTATCGTCAACACTCCCAGCCCAGTCAGCATCACAATATCCAACTAGACTTTTGTTTGATCCTTTAGAATACCAAATTCCCAATCCCACCGATCCTTTAACATATCTGATGATCCGCTTGACAGCTTCAAGATGTGACTGCTTGGGCTTGGCTTGAAACCGTGCACATACTCCAACACTAAACGTTAGATCCGGCCTGCTTGCAGTGAGATAAAGTAGACTTCCTATCATTCCTCTGTAGGTCCTGACATCCACATCTTTTCCTTCATCATCTTTTGTCATCTTGACCGTAGTACTCATAGGTGTTTTGGCCTCCTTGCAGTATTCCATCTTGAACTTAGTGAGAAGATTCTTTGCATAGGTTGTGATAGGTTCTAAGTTTTCCCTATACTAAACTGCAAGTGAACAGCAATGTCAAAGTAGTATATAGGGTTATCGAATCCACAGGGACACTTGGTCTCAAGAGAATCAAACTATAGGAATAAATACTAGAAATAAGCAAATAGTGAATGAAATAAATTGCGGTGCGAGAAAGTAAATCAGTAGCAGAGATTAACGGTTGTGAAGCAATAAACTAAAAGCGTCAAGCCTAGGGTATTCTCAGGAAATCAGACAAGCAGACAGTTCATTCAGCAAGGATCTAATTAAGCACAGTTCTAGAACTCAAAACACAGATATAGAATTAACCAAATTCCTTTGCGATAATTCTCTAAGTCTAAGTGCAGCAAACCAAACTTTCGTTTGCGAGAACTAACAGATTAAACTAGCAATAAGTCCAAGTTTGATATGTTCACAATTATCCTAAACCAAACTTCCGTTTGCGCAAAGTTTAATTGCCCAATTTAATTAGTTCAGATTCCTAAACCCCACTTCCGTGACGTATTTAGCAACCTAAGATCTAGATTCTAATTGATCAGGTTAGAACTAGCTTTAAGCACAATTAAATTGAAGAACAGATATAGTTATGAATCCTTAACTGAATTTGAACAAGTCTAGCAAGTCATGAAATCCTATGTGAGAAACCCTAAACATAACTAGGAATCTACTCAGACATAGATAATGAAAACATAATCATAGAATGAATAAATTGCATAAAAGAATCAGAGTAAAAGGGGTTCGAAATCTTCTCCAAATACAGATGATGTAACAGGTTCAGATCAGCCCCAAAAAGCTCTAAAATCCTCTGCTCTTAATTATCAAAGTGTATTGTAAAAAGTATAAAGCGTCTCTAATAAAAACACTAAAAACTCTATTATATAGGCATAATCTCGGCCAAGGGCTTCTTTCTAAATATCAGGAACTTCTGGATCAAAGTGCAATAACTTGATTCTTCTAAACCGCCGAGTTTCGGCCCATCTCGCTGGTGCATTAATCGTTGCTAGAGTGCAACGATCGACACCCCTCTCTGTTTCGGACAGTGAACTCTACCTCTCGGCCAAACACTCCAAAAATCTCCAAAATGCTCCATTATCTCCAATTGAGCTCCCAACCTGATTATACTTGTAAAAGACTCTAAAAGAACACAAAAGACACTAAAAACACACTTATATCATGGTCTAAAACTAGTAAAAACCATGATATATCAACTCCCCCACACTTAGCCTTTGCTTGCCCTCAAGCAAAACAGAGAACTAAAACATGGTGAAGAGGTTTGAAAACTCTTCAGAAACTCATTTCATCTTAGAAGCTACAATACTCAGATTCCCCTTAGTAAACCACTGCAAGAATCAATCACAGGATATCAAGACCACAATGTACTTCCCCCACACTTAGCAACTGTCCTAGGTAAACTCCACAATCACATTCAAGCATTCAAATTCTCCCTACTGACTTCTGCAAGTATTTAAGTGCGGTCTCACCTAAGGAGTATCGATCTAAAGGCACATGGATTCTTACCTTATCAGCTCTAGACCACCATACTATCTTTCTCTAGTCCCTTTCTTCTCTTTCCCTTCTTTAACAACTGATTTTTCCCCACTGGGTATCATTTTATTTTTTTTATCAGTGTTCTTCCCGTTATGGGGTATACTTTGGACACATTCCATGGATCACATGAGAGAAAATAGTGTTTGCTACCATTCTCATGACCACTTCGGAGTTACTAACTCATCCTCAGTTTATTATTTTTTTTTTACTTTATAGAAGGGGAGAAGGGGACTAAATAGGACAGGTTTACAGGCTGTGTCAGAACTAACAAGGGAATCCGACATAAAGCATACCAAGCCCTTAGGTGAGAAATCTAAGTCAGTATTAAGGTTGAAGTCAGTAAAAGGATCCTCTGATACCTGAAGTGATGTGGGTGTTCCCAGTAGGTTGATCTGTGATGGGGTTTTCTAATAGTCAGAGATAGATCCTGCAACTTCATCCCAATGGTTACTTAAGTTCCTGCAAGTCTTGTAAATCTTCTCAGAAAATCATAGTTTCTTACTTAAACAATTTTGACTCAATAAAACAAAAATTTTTGAAAAACGGACTGACTCTTAAGAAAACAGAAAGATATAAGTCAGTAGCACCTCCCCCACACTTAAGACACACTGTCCCCAGTAGTGTCCAGCGAAGGATTGGTAAAAAGAAAATAAAAATTGAAAGGGTGAAATTATGTCTGTCGGGTTACCTCTGTCGCTGAGCATCGATCGTTGCACTAAGTGCATCGACCGTTACTTGGCGATTTTCGTGTATAGTCGATCGTTGCTCAGGACCGCAACGATCGCTGCAATGCGATTCCTTTCGTGTTGTGACGATCGATGCAGAAGTGCATTGATCGCTGCACTGCGTTTTAACCGAGACCTGCAAACATAAACTCACCAGAAACAAAAACAAACGTAAAATCCTAACAAAAACACCAAAAATGAAAAAGAAAAACACTAGTACCTAATGGTGGGTTGCCTCCCACCCATCGCTTGTTTAAGGTCAATAGCTTGACCGGACGGATGAGAATTTTCAAGTGCCAGGAGGTCCTGACAGAGACTTTTTCTGTCTCTGTTCAAGTCTTCTCATCCAAGGTGGTGAGTAAGCTGTTGCAGAATGCTCATGGCCAAGAAAAGATGGAGTGAAATGTGCTCCAGGATCTATAACCATGGTATGATCAGGCTGCTCAAAATCTGCGTCCCTTATGGTGAACGTCTGCCCATCTATCAGTGGCTTTCGCAGCTTATCCATCTCATAGTGCAGCGGTTCATCTCCCAGATGGAGGTCTATTAGACTCTGTCTAACATCAATCACAGCTCCTGCTGTAGCCAAGAATGGTCTCCCAAGCAATAAAGCTTCATCCGGATCACAATCATATTTCAGCACAAGGAAGTCCGTTGGAACTAAGTAGTTCCCAACTCTCACCGGAATGTCCATAAGAAGTCCTTCAGGAACTCGTATGGACTGATCAGCTAGGATAAGAGAAGTCCTAGTAGGAGTAAAATCTAACATTCCCAGCTCCTCTGCCACAGAGTAAGGCATTATGCTTCCAGCAGCTCCTAAATCACACAGAGAACGCCTAAAGCTATCCTCAAAGATAGACCAATCTAGCACAAAGACTCCAGGATCAGATAGCTTCTTCGGGACCTTGGTTAGCAGAACATCACTAATATGCTGAGGAACTATTATCACCCATTCTCTCAGCTCCTCATCTAAAGGCAACATCTTGTTCAAATATCTCTGAACACATGGATGATAAGGTGGATCATCAGAAGGTGGAATTTCTTCCAAGTCTTCACCACTCTCTTCTAGCTTTTTCAGCTCTTCAATCTCTTGTTTAATCACTTCAGACACCTCGGGATATTGCCTAATGGCTTGTGCATAAACATCCTCGTGAGTGATCTCAGATACATCAGGGAATAGGCGGGCTAGTTCTGCATCAATCTCACTTTCATCCCACGGATCTTCTGCTCGTTCACGACCTGCATCGATCGATGCCAGCTGTGTGTCGATCGTTGCATCACTGCAGTTTCTACCCGAGAGTTTTTCACAAAAATCCGAAAATTCTGCCTCAGTCACCAACTCAGTTGTACTTAGCTCAAATTTCTCCCCTAGATAAGATCCATCATTAATGAGTACAGACCAGGCCTTAATATGAGTCTCTGCAACTCCTTTTCCCTTCATTGAGCTGGACATCTGGTTCACCTGAGTGTCCAACTGCTTCATGTGAGTGCTTAGTGACTCAAATTTCCCATTGAGGTCTTGATAGACAGCGTCCAGCTTCTTATTGTTGTCCACAGAAAGCTTGGTTTGACTCTCCATCAGTTGTTCCATCATAGCCTCCATTTTGCTCTCATGGGCTGTAGGTGCAGGAGGAGTCTGATAGGATGTAGACCCATAGGTTCTCTGATTACCTTGTCCATAGGTCTTCTGAAAACCACCAGTCTGTCCACCATTGGAGAATCTGTTCCCCTGTTGATTACCAAATCTATTACCTTGGAAACCATAACCTCCTATGAAATTCACATCTTCTTCCTGAGTTTCCTCCTCAGCCTGAATCACCTCTACATCTTGGGCAAAGTGGACAGATTTCTTACTTGTTAGGAGATTGTAGACTGTGTCCAATCTGGATCTTATATTAGCTATATCAGAATTCTCTACAGTTCCACCAGATTTCTTCCTCCTTTCATCCATTGTCTTGCAACTGTTGCTGCCAATCAGGTTCTCAATCAACTGCTTAGCTTGTGTAGGAGTCCTGGTGTTAAAATTAGCATTACTGGAATTATCCAGCGCAATCTGATAAGGGAGATCTATGCCTCTGAAGAAGATACCAATCAGCTGTACTTCCGTGAATCCATGGTGTGGACAGTCACGCTGATACTGCTTAAATCTCATCCAGGCAGTCTTCAAGGGCTCCACAGCTCCTTGGGAAAAGGTGAGTATGTCCTGTCTGGACTGATCCGAGCGTGCATCATCATAAAAGTGACGAAGGAACTCACTCTTTAAGGCTGTCCAAGTAGTATACTGACCAGGTGCCAGTTGTCTCAGCCATGCACTAGCGTCTCCAGCAAGACTGTGCGGAAATAGCTTAAGGAACAGATAGTCTGGGCATACTCCTTCATACTTCATGCCAGTGACTATGTCCTCAAACTTGTCAATGTGATCCATAGGCTGCTCTGTTTGAAGACCATGAAAAGCAATCTGTCTCATCAGCTGGTAGTAGATGGTTTTTACCTCAAAATCATTCCTTTCAAAAGTAGGAAGCACTAGAGCTGCTCGGTTTGCATGAAACTCATCAGGTCTGTTGTAATCAGCTAGTGTCCTCTCATGAACCACCATCTCTCTACCTTGGGCCTGTCCTTGACCCTGGTTTCAGTTCAGCTCATGTTGCTGTTGCTCAGGAGGATCAGGGATGACATTCCCTTCAGCATCAACCCGATGCCCAGCAGCATTGTACGGGTTGTCATCTTGGTCCCTCAGGGTACCTTCAGCATCTGGTATCAAGATCAAACGTTCTCGTACCATTCTCTCTCTCTTTTCTCTTCTGTTAGCTCTTTCTAAACGTCCAAGTTCCTCTAGTCCGAGATTAAGCAAGCTCGAGTTCGGATTACTTCGAGTTTTCTGCGTTGGCATAAACTGTCTGTAATCGTCCAGCAACGATCGATGCTATCAGTGCAGCGATCGATTCAATTCTCAGAATCGCCTAGTGACGATCGATGCAAGGGATGCAACGATCGACGCAAGGCGAAATTCGTACCTGCGACAGAAAGAAACAGAGAAAAAAAATTAGCAAAATCAAAAATAAAAGCGAAAAAGCAAAAACAAAAAAAAAAGAAAAATTTATAGTAAAACCCTAAGTTCGGTCCTATCGAAGACTCAAAGAGTCCCCGGCAACGGCGCCAAAAACTTGATAGGTTCTAAGTTTTCCCTATACTAAACTGCAAGTGAACAGCAATGTCAAAGTAGTATATAGGGTTATCGAATCCACAGGGACACTTGGTCTCAAGAGAATCAAACTATAGGAATAAATACTAGAAATAAGCAAATAGTGAATGAAATAAATTGCGGTGCGAGAAAGTAAATCAGTAGCAGAGATTAACGGTTGTGAAGCAATAAACTAAAAGCGTCAAGCCTAGGGTATTCTCAGGAAATCAGACAAGCAGACGGTTCATTCAGCAAGGATCTAATTAAGCACAGTTCTAGAACTCAAAACACAGATATAGAATTAACCAAATTCCTTTGCGATAATTCTCTAAGTCTAAGTGCAGCAAACCAAACTTTCGTTTGCGAGAACTAACAGATTAAACTAGCAATAAGTCCAAGTTTGATATGTTCACAATTATCCTAAACCAAACTTCCGTTTGCGCAAAGTTTAATTGCCCAATTTAATTAGTTCAGATTCCTAAACCCCACTTCCGTGACGTATTTAGCAACCTAAGATCTAGATTCTAATTGATCAGGTTAGAACTAGCTTTAAGCACAATTAAATTGAAGAACAGATATAGTTATGAATCCTTAACTGAATTTGAACAAGTCTAGCAAGTCATGAAATCCTATGTGAGAAACCCTAAACCTAACTAGGAATCTATTCAGACATAGATAATGAAAACATAATCATAGAATGAATAAATTGCATAAAAGAATCAGAGTAAAAGGGGTTCGAAATCTTCTCCAAATACAGATGATGTAACAGGTTCAGATCAGCCCCAAAAAGCTCTAAAATCCTCTGCTCTTAATTATCAAAGTGTATTGTAAAAAGTATAAAGCGTCTCTAATAAAAACACTAAAAACTCTATTATATAGGCATAATCTCGGCCAAGGGCTTCTTTGTAAATATCAGGAACTTCTGGATCAAAGTGCAATAACTTGATTCTTCTAAACCGCCGAGTTTCGGCCCATCTCGCTGGTGCAACGATCGTTGCTAGAGTGCAACGATCGACACCCCTCTCTGTTTCGGACAGTGAACTCTATCTCTCGGCCAAACACTCCAAAAATATCCAAAATGCTCCATTATCTCCAATTCAGCTCCCAACCTGATTATACCTGTAAAAGACTCTAAAAGAACACAAAAGACACTAAAAACACACTTATATCATGGTCTAAAACTAGTAAAAACCATGATATATCAGGTTGTCTGTGATATAAATATTCCATCACTGGATTGCGTGATCTGTAGCCCAAGGAAATACTTCAACTCACCAACCATGCTCATCTCGAACTCCTTTGTCATGCTTGAAACAAACTCATCGACCAGTTTTTGTGATCTGCCACCAAAGATGATATCATCTACATATATTTGCACCATCAGAATGTCCTTGCTTTGTTCAAGAATAAACAGAGTCTTGTCCACACTTCCCCTATTGTAGCCTTGATCCAACAAAAAGCTCGTCAGCCTTTCATACCATGCTCTAGGTGCTTGTTTGAGACCATAGAGAGCTTTGTTTAGCTTGTATACATGCTTAGGATTTAGTGCATCTTCAAATCCTTTTGGCTGCTCAACATATACTTCTTCTTGAAGGAATCCGTTTAGGAAGGCAATTTTCACATCAATTTGATAGACTGTAAAGTTCATGATGCATGCCATTCCCAAAAACAATCTGATTGACTCAAGTCTTGCGACAGGAGCAAACGTTTCTTCAAAGTCCACACCTTCGATTTGAGAGTATCCCTGAGCAACTAATCTAGCTTTGTTCCTGACCACAACTCCTTCTTCATCAATCTTGTTTTTGAAGATCCACTTGGTTCCAACGATGTTCCCTTGCTCTGGTCTTGGAACTAGCTCCCAAACATCATTACGGACAAATTGTTCCAGTTCTTGTTGCATAGCCACGATCCAGAATTCATCGTTGATTGCCTGCACATGAGTTTTAGGTTCAATAGTGGAAACAAAACAAGCAAACCTTACCATTTCTTTAAAGTCAAGTTTGACTCCTCTGGTTTTTCTTTCTTCTTCTGCTTTTCCGATTATGTCTTCGACAGAATGGTTGCGAGGAACATGCAGCTCTTTGCTCATTTTTATCGGTTCTGGGGATTGCTCTTTGACTTTCTTAGGTGTCTTTAACTTGTTCTTGAGTTTCAACAGACCTCCTCGAGTCTTCCTTTCCTCTCCTGCTTCTCCAATGATGTCTTTGGCAGAATGATTTCGCGGAACTTGTAACTCCTTCTTGGGTTGAGTCACGTTCTGCTTCAGATCAGTTTGAGTCACATGTCTCACCTCTCTAGACATTTCATTCCTTCCTTCGTTATCAGAGTCTCCTTCATGGTTCCCTTCTTCACACTGTGTGAGTGAGTAGTCATCAAATACCACATTCACTTACTCCATTATAAGACATGTTCTGTTGTTATACACCCTGAATGCTGTACTATTTCCTGAGTAACCCAGAAATATCCCTTCATCGCTTCTTGAGTCAAACTTTTCAAGGTGATCTTTATCATTTAGGATGTAGCATTTACACCCAAACACATGGAAGTAACTCAGGTTTGGAGTTTTTCCTTTCCACAATTAATATGGTGTCTTTGTGGATCCTTTCCGAACATACACTCTATTGATGACGTAACACGCAGTGTTGATTGCTTCAGCCCAGAATTTGGTTGGTACATCATTCCCATGCAAATAGCTCTAGCCATCTCTTGGAGTGTCCTGTTCTTTCTTTCTACCACACCATTTTGTTGTGGTGTTCTTGGTGCTGAGAACTGATGGCTTATCCCATGGTTCTCACAGAACATCCTCATTGTATCATTTTGGAATTCTCCTCCATGATCACTCCTAATTCGTTTCACACCTCCTCTCTCATTGATCAACTGAAGTGCCCAGATCCTGAAGCAACTTGTTGTATCTGACTTTTCTCTGATGAACATTACCCATGTAAACCTTGTGTAGTCATCCACCAATACAAACACATATCTTTTTCCTGCTACACTCTCAGTTTGCATTGGTCCCATTAGATCCATGTGCACCAAGTCAAGAGCTGCCTTAGATTGAATGTCAGGAACCTTCTTGTGTTGCACCTTAACCTGCTTCCCTTGATTGCATGGACCACAAACCATCTTGTCACATCCTTTTATATGAGGAACCCCACGTACAATTTCCTTGTTAACAAGTGTGGTCAAATTTCGGACATTCATATGTCCTAGTCTTTGATGCCACATATTCAGCTCATCTCTTGCATTAAAACACTTCATTGTATTTCTCCACATGTAGCAATTGTTGCCGGTTCTGACTCCTTGAATGACAGTCTCTTGATGTTCATTGATCCCCTTGCATTCAGTGCGTGTGAACATCACCATCAATCCTTCATCACATAACTGGCTAACACTTATGAGATTTGCTTTGAGTCCCTGCACCAAGTAAACATTCATCAGTTGTGGTACCTCAATTTCACTGGTTTGCCCTTTACCTGGGATGTTTCCGTGACCTCCATATCCAAAGGTAACCTTCCCTCCTTTAATTGACTTGACTTTTTGAAGATTCTTTGATCTCCAGTCATGTGTCTGGAGCATCCACTGTCAAAATACCACGGAATTGTTTCTTCTTGTTCATCTGAGACAAAGGCCATGTTGCATCTGAATCTGAGACCAGATTTTGTAGATACATTCCTTGCCGTCTGATGTAGATCGGTTCTCTTGATCCAGATTTGATTCTTGTAGCCATTCCAGTAGTACATTCCTTGTCTTCTCAGCCAATTCACTTTTTGTCTAAATCTTCTGCAATATGCCTTGATGTTTCCTTGGTTTCCACAGAACCAACATCCATCTGTTCTGTTGTAAGATTCTTTGAAATCTTGATTCACGTAACCTCCTGACACGAAGTTGATATTCTCGGCTTCCTTCATTCTCCTACCTGTGTATCTGAATCCTCTATACCCTCTTTCAGTTCTTCATGCACTTAAGATCTTGTCTAGTTGCTTACTTCCCGTAAGCATATGAATCTTCTTGTGATACTGAGTTAGTTCCGCTTGCAGACGAGCTGATGTTTCTTTTTCCTCCTTCAACTCTTGTTCAAGTTTGTCGGCCTTCACAGCAAGATTCAGTTTTTCCTTCATTAGTACCACACTCTCATCACTCAATCTTTTTATGGTCATGAGCTCAAGATTTAGCGACTCAATGATGGCTTCAAGACGTGACTTCTCCTTGATCAGTTCCGTATTCTCCTTTCCTATCTTGATTAAGGTGTCTCTTACCTCTTCCAGATACCAGATCTATGTCATGTTCTGATTCAGACCCTGACTCATCTTCTTCTACGTCAAACTCAGTGATACCAACAAAAGCTACAAAGTTGTTCAAATCATCTTCACTTTCAGTGATGTCTTCGTCAGTGTCTTCCTCGGCCAGTAGAGATTTCTCTTTCCTTTTCTTTTGATCATTTACACACTCTAGTTGAGTATGTCCGAGACCTTGACAACCAAAGCACTTGATCTCTCTTCTCTTGACAGTTGGACATTCAGTTCGATAGTGTCCAAAGCCCTTGCATTCATGGCACTGGATATCAGCACGTTTAGCAGCCTTATCTCCTTCGGTTTGTTTCCTGAAGTTGTTTGATTTCTTTTGCGATGCTCCTTGTCCTTGTTCTATTCTTTTTAGGGCACGATCAAACCTCCTAACCAACAAGCTTAGTGGATCATCTTCATTGGTGACATTCTTACTTGTTTCACTAACTGCGAGGGCTAAGCTTCGTGGTTTCTTAATGCCTTCCAATTCTAGTTCATGAGCTTGTAGCATCCCCACAACTTCTCTGAAGGTGAGATCATCTGTGTTCTGTGAAACACTCAAGGCAGACTTGTACGGCATGTATTTGGCTGGTAAGCACCTTAGAAATTTCTTCACAAGCTTCTTTTCTTTGTACTTTTTCCCAAGGGTTGCTGCTTCCTGAGAAAGTGAGCTAAGCTTGGCACTAAAATCAGCAATGGACTAATGTTCATCCATCTTCAGATTCTCAAAACGAGAGGCTAGAAGATCTTTCCTAGAATTCTGCACCTTTTGAGTTCCTTCAAAGTGTGTTTGGAGTATATCCCATGCATCTTTTGCTGTTTCACAGCCTTGAATCAGCTCAAAGGTTTTCTTAGAAACGCTGCAATGAATTGCACTTAGAGCCTTGGAATTGTACTTTGATTTCTTTATCTCCTATTCTGTCCAAGTCTCTTCGGGTTTAGGCGTCTCCACACCTTTTTCATCCTTGATCGTAGGTTCTTTCCATGCTTCCATGACTGCTTTCCAAGCAAGTGGATTGATTCCTCTGATCTGTGATCTCATCCTTGACTTCTAGAAGCCGTAGTTTCCTGCATCAAGAATGATTCTTGTGCTGTTCAAGAGTTCTTGATAGCCTTCCATCTTTCTCCTCAGGATCTCACCCGAATTGATAGCTACGAGTGGTAGCTCTGATACCAAATGAAAGTGTAAGGCTATGTGTTTTTCAAAGTAAAGACTATTTAACTCAATCAATCTCTCTGAAAAACTTGTGTTTATTAGATTGACCTTTGTGACTTACAAGAACACATATTCAATCTAATCTCTCAATGATCTATACGTGATCACTAGATCTCTCACAAATTCTTTTCTCACAAAACGCTTGCCCTATACACGGCGCAAGCTCTCCTATTTATACAAGATAGGATCGCTAACCTAGTTAGCTAACGCCCTTAAGAGATAAACCTTATCTCCTAAGATATCTTTGTAGAATCCTAACAACCTTAACTACTTTAAGATCTAGGAAACTCTTCCAATCTTCATTAAATATTTGTCTCAAATATTCTCCAAGATGTATGTCCAGCTCGTCATATATCTCGGATAGTCCACCTCAGCTCCAACACTTGGTTAAGTCAATTCACCAAGTCCCCAATCGCTCTTCACACGTTGCCCGTCTGTATCACTCCTTGAGCTACTCCTTGACTGATACATGAAGTGACTCAGCTACACCTTCAGCTATTGCGTCTTAGATGAATGTCTCATAAGTGAGGATAGACCAATAGCTTTGATGTTGTTTCATATATCGTATTTCTTCTCGGATGTAATTTGTAATCAACCAGATATCAATAAAATCAGTGTTAAAAAAACTATGTTACAACAAAATATTCTTTAGTGCGTGAGTTGTCACATGCATTTTTTTTTTTTGGGAATCGCACTTTTTTTTATGAGAGCATAAACCACAAACTTAAAGTTTAAAAGAAAACACAAAAGTT
The DNA here is from genome assembly GCA_030180135.1 of Orychophragmus violaceus. NCBI lineage: Eukaryota > Viridiplantae > Streptophyta > Magnoliopsida > Brassicales > Brassicaceae > Orychophragmus > Orychophragmus violaceus. The sequence continues at coordinate 84,632,859 of CM058240.1, read as the reverse complement.
TAAATGGCTAGAGTTAAAAAGATACTACTCGAGTCTTCCGCCTCAACTACGATAAGAAGAAGATAGAGTTAATCATATTAGCCACGACCACCTCTATTACCTCGACCACGGTTTCCACGACCAGACGCAGGTGGATGCCACTGCATCTCTTTGACCTTTGTAGATGGTTTTACCGGTCTTTCCCGAAGAATTCTCTTACCCGCTGGGGTTAAAAAATCCTCTTGTTCCGGTTCAACATCAACATCCACATTATCTTCCTCGTCCTCAGAATCCAAAGACGAAAACCTGTTGTTTCCCAAAGTTGCACTAGAAGACCTACGAAGAGGACGCTCTACTTGAGTAGCTAGAGGAGATACCTCCTTAGTGATGATGGTCTCATTCGATATAGCCAAGTCATTGTTGTTGATTAAAGTAGGAGGAGCGATCTTATTTGAAGATAATTTTAGCAAAGAATTAGCTGAAGTACCTTCTGCCATTGGTGTGGCAACTGTTGTCGGCGGAGTTGAGATCAAAGCATTAGTTTCTTGTGCACAAACCGGAGAGGTTATGGTTGGAACACTAATACTTATCTGATCGGAACTTTCCACTTCTACAATAGGAAGCAACGCAACAATAGGGACCTTACTATTATGACTTCTGAAATGTGAAGAATCCTTAGAGTTAACAACACTTGTTGGAGCAGAAGTTGTTTTTGTATTTAGAAGAAGACAACGTGATGCTTTATGCCCTCCACTAATATCTTTGCTTTTTTCATTAGAGTTGGGTCTAGCCATGGATTCTCAGTCAACAAAGATTTACCAATACCCGAAGCAATCCACTTGATACCCAAAATCGAATAGAGTTGGTCCGGGATATTAAGAAGAGTCCACTTGTAACATGTCGAATCAAGAAGAGGTTATGGTTGGAACACTAATACTTGTAAGAAGAGGTTATGGTTGGAACACTAATACTTCTCTGATCGGAACTTTCCACTTCTACAATAGGAAGCAACGCAACAATAGGGACCTTACTATTATGACTTCTGAAATGTGAAGAATCCTTAGAGTTAACAACACTTGTTGGAGCAGAAGTTGTTTTTGTATTTAGAAGAAGACAACGTGATGCTTTATGCCCTCCACTAATATCTTTGCTTTTTTCATTAGAGTTGGGTCTAACCATGGATTCTCAGTCAACAAAGATTTACCAATACCCGAAGCAATCCACTTGATACCCAAAATCGAATAGAGTTGGTCCGGGATATTAAGAAGAGTCCACTTGTAACATGTCGAATCAACAATGCCAGCAAAAACTATTAGTCTTGCCGTGGTTTTTTTTTTTTTTTGTTCTTGTCGTGGTTTTCACGTCTGTGTCCGTATTGTACCGAGAAAATAACTCTACTGAAAATATTTAATAAATAGCAAATCGAGTAAATTCTAAAAAAGAAAACAAAAACATTTTAAGTCAACTTGAGTCTGTGAAAGTTAGAGCATGGCCATTGAGGTATCTTAAGGTCCGGGTTCTTAACTATTCATGTGGGACCCACGTGAATAGTTAAGGACCCGGGTTCTAAAAATCCTTATTTAAGAACCGGTTCTTACACTGTTCATGACACGTGGCAGTCTGTCATTCGTCTATTTTTTTTTTTCAATTTTTTTTTTTTTACACTTTTCCCAAGAAAAAAAAAAAAAAATTTTTTTTTTAAGAACCCCACGAGAGGTTCTTCAATGGTCATGCTCTTAGAATCAGAGATTTGTTGCATCTTCGTGCCTAGACAACTTGCATGCACGAGCTCACACGATCCTGTTTTCTTTATTTTTTTTTATTTTTTTTTTGTTAATCCAGAGATAGATCCCAGATCAAACAGTCTAGACTAATCCCTTGGGTCTAGTCAGGCCGCATGCCAGCTTCATCTGGGAGGGTTTTCCCTGGGCCTTTGGCCCAGTGCCCGCGTTAAGTGTCCAGAAGAGGCATGTTAGTTTTCGCATGGAGGAGGAATCGAACCGGATGGTGTTAGCCACCACAGACCCGTCCTTCCACTTGGACTACCTCGTTCGGACTGTAATGCAAATGTTCATTACTTTATATAAACTAAACATCAATTAAGAATTTGATTAAAAGTTCATTAATTCTAAACTACAAGGTTTGAAGTATAAAATGCAATTTCTTTATATTTATGCAAATTAATGGAGATAATTTTATATGATTTTTGTTACTGTAATGCAAATGTAGTTGTTATATATTATGAATAATCATTATATGAGGATTTTAATAAAACGATAAAACTATATATATTGATAAAGTAAAATATTAATTATATTTTGTTTTGGGATCCCATTTTGTTTTACCGAAATTAAGAATAAACCCAAAAACAAAGAGATACAAAACCCCCCCTACTAAATGTAATTTCACAACTCTGGTTATATTTATTTCACAGCTCAAAAATCAATATCTGAAACAGAGAAGTCCAACAGAAAAAAATAACTTAAGAAATCAAAATCTATTACTATAGGACTGATCAGTTAAACTTAAATTCAATATATATATATATATATATATATATATATATATAGTTGAACCTTTTCAAAATATATACGAACGAATGTTTTATATTTCGAATCAAGATAATCAGTCAAATTACTATCACTAATATTTTGATTTTCTTGCTTAATATATATATATATATTTTGTCAATATGCTTATAAATCTAAGCGAGAGTAGATCGGACATTTTGGTTTTTTAACGAGATTCAAAAATCCGGTAGGTTATAGCTTACAAGCGAAAAAAATTATGTCTTTTGTTCTAGCTTTTTTAGTAAGGATGTCAGCAAATACATTATCCATACGGCTAATATGTAATAGACGGAAAAAAAAATCTTTTTTAAAAAAGCAACGATATCTGGAGTAAAAACCGACTAATCTATCGGATCTTCAAACATCATAGAAGATTTACGCACTCGGTTTCAAATATGACGTTAAGAAAGCTCCTATCAATTAGGTAAAAAAACTTTAGTCTACCATATGAGTGGAATGGAATTAATACCAAGATTCAGAATATCTGACTGTAATAATACTTAAAAAGATGCAGAATATCCGTGAGTATTATTCCTTTCAACTATAAAAATAAGATGGATTTGAGGAATAATGTTTTCACTAGATAGTGTCTTGAAACAAATTAAGTAATACTCCAATAAAAAATAGAGAATGATATGATAATAATAGAAAGAAACATATTTAAACTAATATAGAAAATAATGAAAAGTTGAATCTGACTTGCAAGCGCGCATCTCATCTCAACCCCTGCACTCATTGCCTAGCACTTCGTCTATATATAGTATACTTGAGTCTAATCCCAACATCAAAACCTTTCTCTCTAATCTTGTGTGGCTTCTGACCAATTTGATTTCCTCCCACACTATTCGCAGATTTCTTCTTAAAGGTTTGTTGATTGAAAATTCTGTTTTTAAAGTTTCGTTTTTAAGATTTTTTTTTCCGTGATTTTTGGTCAGTCTATCGAATTCCCTGCTCCATCGGCGAGATTTGTTTCGGTGATCAACAGACTTTTTCATTTTATTGTTTGTTTGTTGATTTAATAAAAACAAAAATCCTTCCTTTGATTTGATGATTACAGAAGAACTCAAAAAGCTTGTGGGCTAGTGTAGATCGATTGATCGGCGATAATGGCGGGTCGGAACGTAGAGAAAATGGCATCGATTGATGCGCAGCTTCGGCAACTGGTTCCCTCTAAAGTGAGCGAAGACGATAAGCTTATTGAGTATGATGCTCTTCTCCTCGATCGCTTTCTCGACATTCTCCAGGATCTACACGGAGAAGATCTCCGCGAAACGGTAACAGTCCCTTCTCATATAATCTGATTCACCTTTCGATTACCCATTTGCTTAGATCGCAAAATGTCAAACCCTTAGTTTCATATTCAATCAAACTTGTTAGTTGTGTATATGAGTTGTTGTTGGTTAAAAATGGAACCTTTTGTTTCGTTGTGTTTAGGTTCAAGAGCTGTACGAGCTTTCTGCTGAGTATGAAGGCAACCGTGAGCCTAAGAAGCTTGAGGAACTAGGGAAAGTCCTAACGAGTTTGGATCCTGGTGACTCAATTGTTATCTCCAAAGCTTTCTCCCACATGCTTAACTTAGCCAACTTGGCTGAGGAGGTGCAGATTGCTTACCGCCGCAGGATCAAGAAGCTTAAGAAAGGTGATTTCGTTGATGAGAGCTCTGCAACTACTGAGTCCGATATCGAAGAGACTTTCAAGAGGCTCGTTTCGGATCTTGGTAAGTCTCCTGAAGAGATATTTGATGCCCTGAAGAATCAGACTGTGGATCTGGTTTTGACTGCTCATCCTACTCAGTCTGTTCGTAGATCGTTGCTTCAGAAGCATGGGAGGTTAGTTTTTGGCTTCCTATAATAAAGAGCGAGACAGCCCTTCTTGTTGTATATTGACCTTAAAATGTTTCTCAGGATAAGAGACTGTCTTGCTCAACTGTATGCAAAGGACATTACTCCTGATGACAAGCAGGAGCTCGATGAGTCTCTGCAAAGAGAGGTAAAGAACTCAACCTCACTGGATTATAACATGTTGATTTTATACCCAAAAGAATTCCCTTCTAAACTCTCCCTTTATGTTCAGATTCAAGCTGCCTTCCGCACAGATGAGATTAGAAGAACACCTCCAACCCCTCAAGATGAAATGAGGGCTGGAATGAGCTATTTCCATGAGACAATCTGGAACGGTGTCCCTAAGTTCCTTCGCCGTGTGGACACAGCTCTGAAAAACATTGGAATTGATGAACGTGTTCCTTACAATGCCCCATTGATTCAATTCTCTTCATGGATGGGCGGTGACCGTGATGGTATGGGCGTTCTTGTCTCTTTCTTGTTTCCTTTTGTTCACCCTCTAACCAATTGAATTGCAGGTAATCCGAGGGTCACACCTGAGGTCACTAGAGATGTGTGCTTGTTGGCTAGAATGATGGCTGCCAATCTCTACTATAACCAAATTGAGAATCTGATGTTTGAGGTTCTTTATCTCTTTTCAAACATCCTCTTTTTTTTTCCGGGTTTCCTTCAATAAGATCCTCTTGAGTCTTGATTCATTCATTTTGTTCTTCTTGGCAGTTGTCTATGTGGCGTTGCACTGATGAGTTCCGTATCAAGGCTGATGAAATCCATAGGAACTCAAGGAAAGATGCTGCAAAACATTACATAGGTTAGAAGCAGAAAACCAATCTTCGGAGATTTCTTAAGTATACAATGGTATTGATTCTGCATTCTTAAGTCATTTTTAACTCAATGCAGAATTCTGGAAGACAATTCCTCCAACTGAGCCATACCGTGTGATTCTTGGTGATGTGAGGGATAAGTTGTACCACACACGTGAGCGCTCTCGTCAATTGCTGAGTAACGGAATCTCGGACATCCCTGAAGAAGCTACTTTCACCAATGTGGAACAGGTAAGAAACCTCTATTCTCTGCAAAATGGTTGTCTGATTATAACAACCTGTTAGTTCTTGCCATTAGATTTTCTTATAGTTGTTCTCCTCGCAATATTCACGGAATTAAATTTGTGTGTTACTGTTAATTGCTCTATTTGCGCAGTTCTTGGAGCCTCTTGAGCTCTGTTACCGATCACTATGTTCATGTGGTGACCGCCCAATAGCTGATGGAAGCCTTCTTGATTTCTTGAGGCAAGTCTCTACCTTTGGACTTTCCCTTGTGAGGCTTGACATTAGGCAAGAGTCTGAACGCCACACCGATGTCTTGGATGCTATCACCAAGCACTTGGACATTGGTTCCTCCTATAGAGACTGGTCTGAAGAACGCCGACAAGAATGGCTTCTAGCTGAACTAAGTGGCAAGCGTCCACTTTTCGGACCTGATCTTCCCAAGACCGAAGAAATTGCTGATGTCCTGGACACATTCAAAGTCATATCTGAGCTGCCTTCAGATTGCTTTGGAGCTTATATTATCTCTATGGCAACTTCACCTAGTGATGTACTTGCTGTTGAACTTTTACAACGTGAATGCCATGTGAAAAAGCCACTTAGAGTTGTTCCACTCTTTGAGAAGCTAGCTGATCTCGAGGCAGCTCCTGCTGCTGTCTCGAGACTCTTTTCTCTAGACTGGTACAAAAACCGTATTAACGGTAAACAAGAGGTAATGATTGGTTACTCTGATTCAGGGAAAGACGCTGGGCGTCTCTCAGCTGCTTGGGAGCTATACAAAGCTCAAGAAGAGCTTGTAAAGGTTGCTAAAAAGTATGGAGTGAAGCTAACTATGTTCCATGGCCGTGGTGGCACAGTCGGAAGAGGAGGTGGTCCCACCCATCTTGCTATATTGTCTCAGCCACCAGATACAGTTAATGGCTCATTCCGAGTTACGGTTCAAGGGGAAGTCATTGAGCAATCATTTGGAGAAGAACACTTGTGCTTTAGAACACTTCAACGTTTCACAGCTGCCACTCTTGAGCACGGAATGAATCCTCCGGTTTCACCGAAACCCGAATGGCGTGCTTTGCTAGATGAAATGGCTGTTGTTGCAACTGAGGAATATCGATCTGTCGTTTTCCAAGAACCTCGATTTGTCGAGTACTTCCGCCTTGTAAGTATTCATTCATTCATCCACATTAATCCTGAATCTAACCGTTGGTTTGGTATGTAGGCTACACCTGAGCTGGAGTATGGACGTATGAATATCGGAAGCAGACCTTCAAAGAGAAAACCGAGCGGTGGGATTGAATCTCTCCGTGCAATCCCATGGATCTTTGCTTGGACGCAAACAAGATTCCATCTTCCTGTATGGTTAGGATTCGGAGCAGCATTCAGGTATGCAATCAAGAAGGATGTGAGGAACCTCCACATGCTGCAAGATATGTACAAACACTGGCCATTTTTCCGAGTCACCATTGATCTTATTGAAATGGTGTTCGCCAAGGGAGACCCCGGGATCGCTGCTTTGTACGACAAACTTCTCGTCTCAGAAGATTTATGGGCCTTTGGAGAGAAACTCAGGACGAACTTTGAAGAAACTAAGAGCCTCGTCCTCCAGGTATAAAAAAAAACAGAGTCCTCTGCTTCGTATTCGTTATGACTTTTACTTGCAGTACCACTAAAATCCATTTGTTGCAGACTGCTGGACACAGAGACCTTCTAGAAGGAGACCCTTACTTGAAACAAAGACTTAGGCTGCGTGACTCTTACATAACAACCCTCAACGTTTGCCAAGCCTACACATTGAAGAGAATCCGTGATCCAAACTACAATGTGACTGTGCGACCACACATTTCCAAAGAGATCATGCAATCAAGTAAATCAGCACAAGAGCTCGTCAAGCTTAACCCAACGAGTGAATACGCGCCTGGACTTGAGGATACTCTCATCTTAACCATGAAGGGTATTGCCGCAGGATTGCAAAACACCGGTTAAGTGAGTTGAGTCACTGAGACAAAACAAAACTTTTAGTCTCTCTTTTCTATCTGTCTTTTTTTTAAAGAATAATCTGTTTCTTAGAATCGAAATAAGAAGTTATTACGGCTGGATTACAGTTTACTTTATGTATCCACAGTTAAAGAAGGTTTTAATCTTCCCATTGTATGAAAGTAAACAGTGCTCTGTTTCTGGAAGTGGAAACAAAAACAGAGACAGTGATGAATCTACAATTTTATCCTTTTGTCTTTTTGTTTATGCTCTCTGTCTCGCAATACCAGAATCACTAAACAGTTGTTGGTATGTTTCCACGACAAGTGTAGTTTGCACGTCGTCTAAAGTCTGAGTTGTGGTCCCTGAACATGTTTAATCGAACTAGGCCGTTATAGAGGGAGGTGCGTCTAGGAAACGACACGGTTTCTAATTCTGTTTAAAACACACGGCACGTATTTCGTCTACATCTATGGCACATACAGTTCCCACATTCTACTCTGCTGAAGATGTAAGCCAGGAGCGAGTGTTAATCACGCGTCCTTAACCGAAGCAAACCATTCTGTTGTGAGAAAAACCATAGATAAGAATTTTTATTCATTGCAAAAATATTTTGACAACATGAATGAATGGTCTCTCTCACTCTCACTGTTTATTTTCTATGGTTTCATCACCTAAGTAATCAAAAATTTCTCTATGTACAAATGACTAATCTCTCTTTCAATTCCTAAACCGAGCAATGAATGAATCAAATCACAAGTAATTCTCTATACCTACGAGAGGATTATTGACAAGTTTTCCTCTTATGAACAGAGTAACGTGTTTGAGAATTTGCTAAAAGCTATAGTGCCTCACTGAAATCTCCAGTGCTTCCTTGCTAGGGCACACAATCTCCTTCATCCGAATCCCAAGTTTGTAAATCTTGAATGTTGGCACAACTCTCACTTTCTCTGCATCACCCACTGCAGGACATTTCTCAATCTCCACCTATTGAAACATCACAAATATGTGTTACATTTATTCACACACACATGTTTAAAGTTCTGTTTTTTACCTTGAGGAAATGCAGAGATGGGTAACGAATACATAGTGCGTTCATGAAAACAGACATCTCTTGGCATTGTTGATCGGAGACTTTCATAAATAGTACAACGGAAACTCCTGCCACCATTGAAATATACAAACACCAAGTTAATAAGAAAAGTTTTCTGATTGTAAAGACCAGACAAGTTTGACATATATCACTTACCGGGACGGGTCAATGCAGCTTTTAACTCTACAAGGCTAGAAATCTCCTCAACTTCACCTCCAAACTCCATGTTTAGAACTACTTCTCCTCGAGATTTCTTCAATGCAACTTGAGCATGAAACAAAGATTCAGCAATTTCTTTGTCATAAGATAGTTCCTGTCTTAAGGTTTCATAATCGCTCACTGCTTCAGCCCATCTCTCCAGCTATAGTTTCAATATGAAGAGGCTTTAGAACAAGTAAAACGCCAAAAACTAAGTCATACCATATCTATATAGGTGTTACCTTGCTGTATGATGCAGCCCTTAGACGACGAGGCTTAGTGTAACTCGGTAGAATGAACAATGCATGGTTACAGTCCTCGATTGATCTCTCCCACATCCCAGCTTTGAAAAAACAATCTGCTCTATGACTGAATAGAGTAGCATTGTATGGATCAAACTTGAGGCCTTCTGTATAAGCTGCGCTTGCTTCAGTGTATCTTTCTGATTCATAAAGATCGTTACCGTGGTCACGCGCCCGAACGATCAATCTAACATTTTTACACAACGTTTTGATTTCACTGTTTCGTGGATCGATCTCTGAAGCTTTCTCTGCAAATGTAACTGCGTTTTCAAACCTGCAAGAATTTTGTTGTGTACTCTTTTAACCATAAACATAACAAGAAACCAAGATTCAATCAACATGTTTATAAATATATTACCTTCCTAGAGCCAACTCAATCTGAGATTTGACAAAATATGTGTAAGCTTCAGAGATCATATCGAAAAACCGAATCTGTGACAAAGATGTTGGCAATAGATCCATGATGGGGACCAATGCTAGTGTTGTTTGAGCCTCATCAAGCTGTAGGAGCTTCAGTAGTGCTTCAACTTTACACATAGCTAGCTGCACATTCGATTCTGATTCTGATTCTTGATAAGATAACACAAAATTATTACAAGAATATTTGTTCTTTTACCTGAGGAGACAGATCAGCTCCAGATTCCATTGCAGCACTTACTTCTGTCAGAACAACATTCCATTGACCTCGTCTTCTTGCATCTGTGCATTTGATCAAGTGTCTACCAACTTGTTCAAGCACCTTCACCACCATGGGATCTGATGGTGCCTCTACAGAAAAGAAGTGCTTCCCGGCAGTATCAACTTGACCTAATCTGCAACGAAAACAAGACTCGAAATGATTAGATATCATTTCTTGATCAAGAATCTGTAAGATATTCTGTTTACCTAAGTAGCAAGGTGGCTAAACGATGATGAGCCTTTGCAAAATTAGGATCCAATTGAATAGCTTGTTCACACTCAACCACAGCTTCCCCAATCCGACCAAGACCCGACAATGCAGCTGCTCGATTGCTATGGTAAGTCGCATTAAGCGGCAAGAGTTCTAATGCTCGATCGTAAAACTTCAAAGCATCAGTGAAGCAACCTTTCTTGAACAGTTCGTTTCCAGTTCTCTTTACTTCTTCTGGATTCGGATTATTCATCACTCTCTTCCACGGTGTATCTTCCTCGGAGCCACCGCTAGAGCTACGGGCGAGTGCAAGTGAACGTGAGGAAGAAACCGACGTCGTTGGCTTCGCTGCCGGAGGATAGCTGTTTCCTCGCATTAGGCTACCGTATCCGTATGATTTAGAACCGGGTCCAAGTACCGTGCTTTTTGGAACTCCTTGAGTCAACCCTGTAATATGGACCTTCCCGGATGGGAAAAGATTCCCGGCGGGAAGAATTTTGACCGGATGAGGCGGCTTAGTAGAGCTTTTACCCAATTGTTTTGCTGTACCCAAACCCGAGTCCGACGCTACGGAAACCCGACCTGCTCTCGGATTCCCACTCGCGGTCTTTAGGCTGATACTTTTGGACCTAGCTTTAGCGCCGGCGGGATTTCTTGACCCAGATTGAGCGGCAGAGGCACTGCTCGACCTCTGATGTGCGGCGGGGGGAATGCTGAGCTTAGAAGATTGAGTGGCGGAGAGAGCGGTGTGCTTAGAAAATTTCGCGGCGGATGTACTGCTCAATTGAGCGCCGGCGGGATACTTAGTCGCAGATTGAGCGGCGGAGAGAGTGATAGACTTAGATTGAGCGGCGGAGGGAGTGATAGACTTATATTGAGCGGTGGTGGGATTTGACCGACGAGAACCGGGTTTTGTTGTAACCGGAGTATTTCCAGCACGAGCCGTTACCGATCCAGATGAGTTAGAACTGTAACTACTACTAGTAGTAGTAGTGGTAGCTGCGGAGGTGAGTCCACTCGGACGAGTCTCAAGTGGAGTAACTGGTGATCCAAGATCGACGACGTGAACAGTGTCTGGTTTATTATTTTCCATGTTCAGGGATTCGCAAAGCTTATCGGCGACAGTTCCAGGTTCCGGTACATGCTTAATGCGCTTCAACATAATGCGTCTCTGCGAGATGAGATTACGAAAAGAAGATAGCCGGAAATGATCGCCTAAAGCCCCCGACTTTCCCTATGGATTCTGTAAAGGAGAGAAATCAAGAGCAATAATCAACAATGGATAAACAAGATAGAAACGACAGAGAAGAGAAGATGGGACGATCACATACTTCGATCAATGCATGGACGGGAGAGGAGAGAGAATGGAAAGATCGGGATGTAAAAAGAATGAATGTTTTCTTGGAGAGAGAAAGTTTCAGAGAAAGAATAGAAGAGAGGAAGGAGACGAAGAGCGAGTGAGACAATAAATTAAATTACATTATATACATCGCAACTGTTCTCTTTTCATCCGGTTCTCTTTTTTTTTTTTTTTTTTTTTTTTAGTAGGCAAACATTTCATTTTTTGGACTCAAAATAGGCTTCAGAACATAGTGAAAAAGAGTTAATTACAACGATTCAAGATGATTAAAATTAGACGGAAGAAGCGGCCCATTAGTGGTCCAGTCAACTCGAAAGCAGCCACGACAACCACGTGCAGATGACTCACTGACACGCGTCGCCCACCGGAGAGTTCTGTCATGCAGAGGCGGCGCCGGAATGTCGTGGAAATTCGGCAACACCAACAATCTTGAAATCGGCGAAATAACTCTGCCGATCTAAATCCCGAGCAAAGGAATCGGAAAAGCACCAGATCGGGAAACCCTTAGAACTCCAAATCGCTGAATGATTCGGGAAACAGTGAAACCTCCGTGATCCAATTTATTGACCGATAAGTGTTCAGAGTAGAAATCCGTCTCCTACAAACCACACCGCGAACCATGGAGAGGAGAAACCGGCGTCCAAACGGATCCCGCAGACGAAAGCTTTGATGAAGAAAGTGGTCGGTTTTCCGAGAATATAAAACAGCGGGAAGATAGATCGTAACTCCGATGAAACCGCAAGATATACATGCAAAAACAGTTAAAATCGGAAAGAAAGTTTGGGAAAGCCCAGAAGCAAAAGTCTGAGACGAGCTCGGAAGCCGATTCCGGCATAAAACCGGTTTTATTGGCGGCCTAAGACTGCAGTGAGGAAAACAAAAATATTCACAGCCGGACCACCGGCAAAACACCGGTGGCCGGAGAGGAACGAAAATCTCTTTAGAGAAGTCTGCTAGAGAGAAGGTAGTGAAGAGAGAGTAATAACTGGTGGAAGGTTCTTCCGATTCAAAAAATTAATATGTAAAATAAAGATAAAAATACTAAACCGTACGAAGATATTTAAATTCGATTTTGGTGAGTTGTTTTTTTATCATTGATTTTCACCAGATTTTGCCTAGTCAAACTGAAAACTAATGTCAGTATGATCTACACTGACGATTTTAGAGTATCGAATTTAAGATTTTGTTTTAGCTAATTTTAATAAGGGATCCAAAGTTTTGACTGAATCCTCCTCGTGGTTTGCGATCAACTACGTCCACACAATACTCTCTATAACTTGTACATAATTATTACATTATTTCTGATGATGTGAACCTTTCATCTCACAAATCATAGTTATAGGCTCAGGCTATATAATATTTTAAACAAATTATTCAATATGTAATTACTCCATATTTATACTCCTCCCTTCTTCTCCTGGCTCTGACTGCCTCACTTTCACGAGACAGACTTTATATATTTTTATAATCTTTTGTTTATCAGTTTCGAGGGAATGTTTTATCAATAAAAAAATTTGAAGTAAACAATAAATTATAAAACAATCTGCTGACGTGGCTCTCTTTCGATACTATTTCGTTTTTTTCTTACAGTATCTAAAAGCCAACTGCGTACGGTGAGATGAGACACGTCCACGCTCCTAAAGAAAAGCAATTGCAGTTCTTAAGCACATCATTAACCATTGTCGTTAACTAGTTAATTAATCACCCCCAGTTCGCAAGGCCACAGACTCACAAGTGTTGGGCTTTGGTGATGAAAATCATTAGTTATGACTTAGCCCTCGACAGGGTATGTCATTTAGGAACGGGCTTGTTTGTATTGGGCTAAGGTTTAGTTTAACCTACTTATCCTTGTAATAGACTTAGTATATAAAGCTAAGCATGTGTGGGATTAGGGTAAGCCGTAATTAGAGAGATTGAGAGAAACTCTTAAGCTTGTAATCTGTGGTGATAGTGGATTACTGGAAAGCTCCAGGCCGAGACGTAGGATCACACATCGTGATCTGAACTCGTTAAATCTCTGTGTTTTTTACTTTATTGCTCTAACAAACAAACAGAAGTGAGATCCAAATCTCTACAAAGTGGTATCAGAGCGAGGTTTGAAGCTTCGGGAGCAAGAGCAGAGTTAATTCGGTAAGGTTTTCTTCTCTGAATCGCGACTAAGGAACAATAGTCGACGAGGTTTAGATTCGGTTTCAGATTGTTGTGGGTGACGGCTAGGGTTCAAAGGTTGTTCACGGTTTCTGGGTTTCGTGTCGATCGACACAGGTTTTGCATCGATCGACACACGGTTTGAGCATCGATCGACACTCGGTTTGAATCGATCGACACTCTGCGACAGTGACTGGTTTATTTTTCGGCTATCATGGATAAGTCAGCAAAGGTGAAGATTGCTACGTTTGATGGTCAGGGAGATTTCTCTATGTGGAAGAAGAGGATGTTAGCTCACTTGTCGATCCTTGGTTTAAAGGATGCTTTGTCAGAAACACCAACACCGTCAAAGCTGACGATTAAGAAGGATGAGTCTAAAGATGTCTTTGAAGAAAGGGTTCAGCTAGAAGAGGCTAAGAAAGAGGAGCGAGCTGAGAAAGCGATGAACGTGTTGATCCTCAATCTGGGAGATCATGTCCTTCGGAAATTGGAGGAGTGCAAGACTGCAGCTGCGATTTGGATAGCTCTGGAGAGGCTATACAATACGAAGACTCTGCCGAGTCGGATTCATCTGCAACAACAGTTCTATACATTCATGATGGTGGAGTCAAAGTCGATAGATCAGAATGTCGACGATTTCTTGAAGCTTGTATCAGATCTGTGTTGTGTGAAGGTGTCTGTTACAGATGAAGTACAAGCCATACTTCTTCTGAGTTCTTTGCCATCGCATTATGATTCTCTGAAGGAGACATTGAAGTATGGTAGAGACACTCTCTCTATGGATGATGTGATAAATGCAGCAAAGTCGAAGGAAATTGAGCTTAAGGAGAAGGGTATAACAAATTCTTAGAAGCTTGAAGATGCGTATTTGGCTCGTGGAAGATCAGAGTCCAGGAAGTCTGGACAGAGATCAGATAAGAGCAGATCAAGGTCAAAGTCGGGATCAAGATTGACCTGTTGATACTGCAAGAAGGAAGGACATAAGAAGGCTGATTGTTATGCTAGGAAAAAGAGCATGGGCGATGATGAAAGCGCTGATGCAGCAGTGGTAATTGATGAATCAGCTGGTGTCGATGCATTAACAGTCTCTGAAAACTGGCATCAAGAGAGGTGGGTGATTGATTCAGGATGTTCTTATCACATGACCTCAAGGAGAGACTGGTTCGATACATTTGAGGTCCTTACATCAGGACAAGTGCTACTGGGGAACGACTATTCTGTTGGGGTTAAGGGAATAGGGTCTATCAACATCAGAGCACACGGTGGCACGGTGAAGACATTGATGAATGTCAGATACATTCCCGAGCTGAAAAGGAATCTGATATCTACAAGTACGTTAGATAAGCTGGGATTTGATCATGCTGGAGGGAAAGGGAAGACAAGGTTCTACAAGAACGGGAAGTTAGCTCTTCAAGGTTCCCTGACTGGTTCTCTGTATCTGCTAGATGGTGAGACTGTAGTAGGACAGTCAAACAGTGTTGTAACGCCCCTTTCCCATTCTCCGCTGACCGTCGAGCTGACCGGTCAACAATCAAACAAGAACATGACCGATCGAACCCGAGCAAGTCGAATGGGAAAAGTTCGCCACAGGACGAAGCCAAAGTTAGTTCGGTTTGAGGCAAAGGCTCGCACCAATATATCCTCGACTCCGCTATCCTCATATCCATAGTACAAGCGGTACCACTTGCACTACTTCGATGAGTTGTGTCGGTTCGGACTTAAACCTCATATCAGGGAAACAATTTCATTTCTGAGTAATCAACATTGAGTACAACGTTTAATAGAATTTTCACAAACAATCGTCAAGTCAAATATACAAAGAAATCAACACACGAAATAACAATAACGCCGAACCGAGAAAACACTCAAAAATCACGAATCAAATCCCGTCACAAGCCATCCCGAGACTACACCGAGAACCTCCCGCGTCCGTCACCGCTAAACCTGAAAAACACAAAAAGTATAATGAGCGATCTAAGATCACCCAGTGAATCGGCTCCCCACTACCGGCTTCTAATCTATCTAGTTTCTACAAATTCCCGCCCCAAAACCCAAAATAACAATCAACAGAAATATATAGTCGATCACGCACTACCACGTCGTGTCAACCCACACACAATCAAGCTATAGCCAAAACAAGAGAATTAAGGAAATCGAAGGCATTGCGGCACATGTCCTCGATTGAACTCGATCTATCTATTGCGCAACGAAAGAAAGATAACAAAACAAATACTGGGCCCTACGAACTTGGTGACTTCCACGGGTTTCCACTGTCACCGATATGGCAACTAACCCACATGACTCCTAGCCGTCCACACAACGACTAGGACACCGTTCTCTGTCCATTGATACGCGGCGACTCCGGTTACCCCCGGCAACCCGAGCTTCCATGCAGTCCGGCCCTAGGACGCGACCCCGTATTCTCCGGACTACACCCTACAGACGTCACTCCATAGGTTCGCACCCGCCAGGCTAAGCTGACCAGGTTCTCAATTCCCGAGGATCCAATCGGGATGGAAGTACCAGCACGTAAACAAAACCTAGGCTTGCGGAATCTAACGCACCCTAGAGTCCTAGTGCAGAAATATAAACACGCAGACTCGCTGGGACTCTAGCACAGATCACGCAATCAATATCAATAATAAATCCCCAACCATTCCGCAAGTCTCTACACTACCACCGCTCTGACTAGGTAAGATACCTAGTCAGCACCACTAACTCACCCGGTCCCGTGACCGGAGTAAGTGTCCGCAATAACTGCTCGGCCCAACACCGAGCAGTCTAACAAGCCTGCACACAAAGCTCACAACAACAACAATACAATCACGCAATCACAATCAATCACACAATCACACACAAGCAGGCTTATTAGGGTTTCTAAGTCTTTTAATCCATTTCACGCCCGCTACCTTGGGTTAACCGCTTGTTAACCCGTAGACGGTTCACCAATCACCCCACTTCTTATTTCTTAACCAAACCTAATCATCATTCATTAACTCCCCGATCCGTCGGTTTAGAGTTAGTAAACTTACTAACTCCCCGACGTCTCATTATTAACTTAATTTGATTCATTACCCAATCCCGCTATTAAACCTAAGCCCCGATCCCGTTATCATATTCTATACGTTCGTTTAGGTTTAACCATATTTTAATGTCGTCTTAATTCCCGTATATAGATTCATTAATTATTGTTCTTATACCATATATATGCATATACAGTCCTAAACAACGGTCTATATGAATGCATCACCCAATCATTACTAACAACCTAGCGGCACACAACCAATTAACCTTTTAATTCTTTAAACCCTAACATGCTTATCCAATCCTAACCGGTTTAACATTAAACGCCCAATTAATTATTAAGTACCAATTAGGTTAAGTAACGGGTATGCAATCCTAGCATTATGGTTTATCAATTTATGGTCTATATGAATCTACGAGTTTGTGAGCCGACTCACAGTGAGATAGGTGCGGTAATGGCGGCTCTGACACGTCATGAATCCTGAGACCCCCGAACTGGAACCCGAACCTCCCGAATGCACGAACTCGAACCCCGAAGCTTCCCGAACGTCCTGACCGTTGACCGAATGATTCTAACCAAGAGTCCGGACCATGTTCTCTCTCCTTCACGCCTCCTTCTCTCTCT
Source organism: Orychophragmus violaceus (assembly GCA_030180135.1). Classification (NCBI taxonomy): domain Eukaryota; kingdom Viridiplantae; phylum Streptophyta; class Magnoliopsida; order Brassicales; family Brassicaceae; genus Orychophragmus; species Orychophragmus violaceus. The sequence continues at coordinate 84,615,813 of CM058240.1, read as the reverse complement.
ATTCTCTCTCCTCTTCTTCACGCTTCTTCTCTCTCTCTCTCTCTCTTCCTCTCTCTCATCTTCTTCACGCTCTTCTTCTGTCTTTCTCTTCCTCTCTCTTCTTCCTCTTCTCTCTCTCTCCTCTTCACGCTTCTTCTTCTTCCTCTTCTCCTCTCTCCTCTTCTCCTTCTCACGCTCTTCTTCTTCTTCTCTCCCTTCTCTCCTCACGCTTCACTCTTCTCTCTCTCCTCCTTTCTTCTCCCTCACGCTTCACTCTTCTCTCACTCCTTCTTCTTCTTCTTCTTCTTCTTCTTCACGCTCTCCTTCTTCTATCTCTCTCTCCTTCTTCCCTCCGGTCTTCTTCTTCTTCTTCTTCTTCTTCTTCGCCGGCTTCCTCTTCCTTCTTCTCTTCTCCTCCTTCTTCTTACGCTTCTCCTCCTCCTCTTCTCCTCTCCTTATCTCTTTTTCTTTACTTCTTTGTTTGTGTTGGTGTGAGTAAAAGAAACAAACCCAAGCTCCTTTATATACACAAAACAATTGAACCAGATCTTGACAGCTGCCCTTCTTACTCATCTCAACTAGCCACGCCATCACCTTGTTGTCATCTCTTCTCTCTTGCCACAACACCATTCATGAATCCATAAAAGATTCATTTAACCATGTGATCAAAATCACATGCATTGTATTTCTTTTAAAACAATGCCACAACACCTCCTCAACATGCCACGTCTACCTCTCCATTTTTTCAGCATAAATTACTCTACCTTGTTGCCCAAAAATCACCTCTAAACCGCCCTTAACCAGCCACTACTCCCCATTAACTCCAATGCTCGGTTTGATGGTTTTCGGTTTTAATATTTTAGAATATCTCTGGTTGATCCCATAAATCCTCAAACCTCTATAATCAGTTTCTCCATGCTATTTTATGAATTTAGCATTTTGAATCGCCTCAAACGGACACCCGTAGCTCCGGTTATGAATTTTTGAAGTTTTATCGGTTTTGTCGGTTTCCATTCCCGACTCTCCGAAAAACATGCTTCTGCTCCGATTTCTCCAACTCTGGTCTTGTGAACATTCTTTATATTAAAATATAATAATATTCGGCCCGTCTCGGCTTCCGTCTCGACTTTTGGTAAAATTACCATTTTACCCCAGACATTGGTAAAATGACAATTCTACCCCTGGTTGACTTTCTGCTACCCGTTGACCGTATTTTGGATACGGGTTATCACATTCTTCCCCACTTACAGGAATTCGTCCCCGAATTCGCCGTCACTGTCAGACTTCAAATTGGTTCCGAACCCTGTAAGTCGCTTCATCACTCTACTCTGACGCTCCTTCCTCGAACACTGTTGCGTACCACTATCCTCAACACTGATCCGATCTGACATATCAATCTTGTACTCTGGTCCGCTCCACTCTCAACTGCCTTTATCGGTCTCAATCTTCGAACTCACTCCCGGTTAACTTCTCTACACTGCTTCTTACTTCCGTCTTCCCCACTTTGCCTCGACCTCCACATTCTTCGGTTTGTGACTTTCTGTCTTTCTTTCTGGGACACTCTTCAAGAATCTGACTACCTGCTTCCGGCTGACTGATTCCAACAACCCCACTGACTCTTCTTCCCAACTATCGTTTCTAACTTCATACTTCTCGGCTTTTTTCTGTCGGCTGCTCGATAAACTGATACACTTTCCACCGACGACACCCATCACTGCTTCACGGTCCGGTCCACTTATCTCACGATGTCTTGACACTTCATCACGCTTTCGGGTTCGGGTTCGGTCTCGGATTCATATCGCGTCGCCATTCCGTCCTACATTCAATACAACAACTCACTGAAACAGTTAGTTTCATCCCGTTCTATCCCCGATATCACCTTCCCATAGAAATATGGTTACTTAATCACGTACCCGACGGTCACTCGTGATTAAATAACAATACACTATAAGTCTGTTCCCTCGTGAATCGACGGTTGAACACAACCGTTCCCAGTCGGCTCAAAACTTGAAATTAAAATAAAATCAACACCTTACCTTTTTAATGAAACCGAACAAAAACGATCAATTGCTAAGCAAATTTCCGAACACAAAAAGCAAACCAACGGTCTCTAAGACCCAAAACTATCACTCCACCAAACCACGCATGCTAACACTACGCAAACTACCGCACAAACAAATTAATCAAACAATCAATCAATCAATCAACAGGAAAAGAAAAACAAGCAATCACCACACAATCACGCAATCTAATGATCGGTCGGATGCGTCGTCGGTTTGGGTTCAGGTCATGAGGAACGGTCGTCAGTTCCGCTCATCATTTGATTTCACACAGTAATCTATTTGCTTTCAGAACCATCTCATTCATGCAAATAGTTACTGTGCTACTCAAAACGATCAACTGACCACTCTGTATCCACCACATACATAAACGATATATCGTACACAATAAAGTTTTCTGTACATGGTTATGATCAGAGTCTACTCATAAGACCATCATCATATCCATAAACCCATACGACGCCGCTGTACATCTGAAAAGTTAAAGGCGACACGCAAAGTCGCCTATCCGCCAATCAATCTACAAGACAAGAATAGAGTTAGTGCCCCCAACTTACCTGGCCTAACTACAACTATCCTATCCTAACGCCTCCAGCAAGACCGAAATGCCCAACACCCCTGGCAAAACGGCTCGCTGAAGTATCCGCTGGCAGGTGCGCCGGGAGGGTGTGGTGAGTGTGTGTCTCGAGATGGTGCTTCAACATGCTGTGGCTCAGCTATCGGACAGAGATAAGCATCGTGACCTGCGCGGCCACACATCTGACAAACTGGAACGGACGCTGGGCGTACTCCACGGTAACATACGGACGCATGATGATCATAATCTCCACACAACTGATAAGTCATCACTGGCTCGGGTCTGGACAACGAAACAACCGGTACTGCACAACGGGCGGCTGACTGGGCTCGGGATCTCGGCGACTGGGTCCCGCTCAATAATCTTCTGGTACTAGTGCTCGGTACGACTCTCCATCGGGTACACAATCCTGTTCTGGTGGTCGGGCAAGTCATCGCTCCATGGTCCTCCTGACCATATAACGGACGGTGATCGGATCCCGATAATGGATGGTACGGTTCTCGAAGACGCGGGTCTACTGCTTGGGGACACCAATGTAAATGAACCCATACACTCCACATCCGTCGTACGTCCTGTACTCCGGTATTGCTGGCGGCGAGACTGCCTGGTCCCTGCTGACTCATAACACTCAACTGTAACTGCTCCGCGCACACACACACACATCTCCACTCCACCCAGGACACACTGCTGCACGACTGCAATCAAAACTCAAAGAAAAGTTAGGACAAAGAATACAAAAATGCTACTCCCCATCCCAACCCCGGGTTTAACGGACGCGGTTCGGTTTCCTAATGGATGCTTGTGTGACACATTTGACTCGATAAAACACGGAAAACACTCAAAAATGAAATGTTTCGAAACCCATGCAGAACCATGCTCTGATACCACCTATCTGTAACGCCCCTTTCCCATTCTCCGCTGACCGTCGAGCTGACCGGACAACAATCAAACAAGAATATGACCGATCGAACCCGAGCAAGTCGAATGGGAAAAGTTCGCCACAGGACGAAGCCAAAGTTAGTTCGGTTTGAGACAAAGGCTCGCACCAATCTATCCCCGACTCCGCTATCCTCATATCCATAGTACAAGTGGTACCACTTGCACTACTTCGATGAGTTGTGTCGGTTCGGACTTAAACCTCATATCAGGGAAACAATTTCATTTCTGAGTAATCAACATTGAGTACAACGTTTAATAGAATTTTCACAAACAATCGTCAAGTCAAATATACAAAGAAATCAACACACGAAATAACAATAACGCCGAACCGAGAAAACACTCAAAAATCACGAATCAAATCCCGTCACAAGCCATCCCGAGACTACACCGAGAACCTCCCGCGTCCGTCGCTGCTAAACCTGAAAAACACAAAAAAGTATAATGAGCGATCTAAGATCACCCAGTGAATCGGCTCCCCACTACCGGCTTCTAATCTATCTAGTTTCTACAAATTCCCGCCCCAAAACCCAAAATAACAATCAACAGAAATATATAGTCGATCACGCACTACCACGTCGTGTCAACCCACACACAATCAAGCTATAGCCAAAACAAGAGAATTAAGGAAATCGAAGGCATTGCGGCACATGTCCTCGATTGAACTCGATCTATCTATTGCGCAACGAAAGAAAGATAACAAAACAAATACTGGGCCCTACGAACTTGGTGACTTCCACGGGTTTCCACTGTCACCGATATGGCAACTAACCCACATGACTCCTAGCCGTCCACAAAACGACTAGGACACCGTTCTCTGTCCATTGATACGCGGCGACTCCGGTTACCCCCGGCAACCCGAGCTTCCATGCAGTCTGGCCCTAGGACGCGACCCCGTATTCTCCGGACTACACCCTACAGACGTCACTCCATAGGTTCGCACCCGCCAGGCTAAGCTGACCAGGTTCTCAATTCCCGAGGATCCAATCGGGATGGAAGTACCAGCACGTAAACAAAACCTAGGCTTGCGGAATCTAACGCACCCTAGAGTCCTAGTGCAGAAATATAAACACGCAGACTCGCTGGGACTCTAGCACAGATCACGCAATCAATATCAATAATAAATCCCCAACCATTCCGCAAGCCTCTACACTACCACCGCTCTGACTAGGTAAGATACCTAGTCAGCACCACTAACTCACCCGGTCCCGTGACCGGAGTAAGTGTCCGCAATAACTGCTCGGCCCAACACCGAGCAGTCTAACAAGCCTGCACACAAAGCTCACAACAACAACAATACAATCACGCAATCACAATCAATCACACAATCACACACAAGCAGGCTTATTAGGGTTTCTAAGTCTTTTAATCCATTTCACGCCCGCTACCTTGGGTTAACCGCTTGTTAACCCGTAGACGGTTCACCAATCACCCCACTTCTTATTTCTTAACCAAACCTAATCATCATTCATTAACTCCCGATCCGTCGGTTTAGAGTTAGTAAACTTACTAACTCCCCGACGTCTCATTATTAACTTAATTTGATTCATTACCCAATCCCGCTATTAAACCTAAGCCCCGATCCCGTTATCATATTCTATACGTTCGTTTAGGTTTAACCATATTTTAATGTCGTCTTAATTCCCGTATATAGATTCATTAATTATTGTTCTTATACCATATATATGCATATACAGTCCTAAACAACGGTCTATATGAATGCATCACCCAATCATTACTATCAACCTAGCGGCACACAACCAATTAACCTTTTAATTCTTTAAACCCTAACATGCTTATCCGATCCTAACCGGTTTAACATTAAACGCCCAATTAATTATTAAGTAGCAATTAGGTTAAGTAACAGGTATGCAATCCTAGCATTACGGTTTATCAATTTATGGTCTATATGAATCTACGAGTTTGTGAGCCGACTCACAGTGAGATAGGTGCGGTAATGGCGGCTCTGACACGTCATGAATCCTGAGACCCCCGAACTGGAACCCGAACCTCCCGAATGCACGAACTCGAACCCCGAAGCTTCCCGAACGTCCTGACCGTTGACCGAATGATTCTAACCAAGAGTCCGGACCATGTTCTCTCTCCTTCACGCCTCCTTCTCTCTCTATTCTCTCTCCTCTTCTTCACGCTTCTTCTCTCTCTCTCTCTCTTCCTCTCTCTCATCTTCTTCACGCTCTTCTTCTGTCTTTCTCTTCCTCTCTCTTCTTCCTCTTCTCTCTCTCTCCTCTTCACGCTTCTTCTTCTTCCTCTTCTCCTCTCTCCTCTTCTCCTTCTCACGCTCTTCTTCTTCTTCTCTCCCTTCTCTCCTCACGCTTCACTCTTCTCTCTCTCCTCCTTTCTTCTCCCTCACGCTTCACTCTTCTCTCACTCCTTCTTCTTCTTCTTCTTCACGGTCTCCTTCTTCTATCTCTCTCTCCTTCTTCTTCTTCTTCTTCTTCTTCTTCTTCGCCGGCTTCCTCTTCCTTCTTCTCTTCTCCTCCTTCTTCTTACGCTTCTCCTCCTCCTCTTCTCCTCTCCTTCTCTCTTTTTCTTTACTTCTTTGTTTGTGTTGGTGTGAGTAAAAGAAACAAACCCAAGCTCCTTCATATACACAAAACAATTAAACCAGATCTTGACAGCTGTCCTTCTTACTCATCTCAACTAGCCACGCCACCACCTTGTTGTCATCTCTTCTCTCTTGCCACAACACCATTCATGAATCCATAAAAGATTCATTTAACCATGTGATCAAAATCACATGCATTGTATTTCTTTTAAAACAATGCCACAACACCTCCTCAACATGCCACGTCTACCTCTCCATTTTTTCAGCATAAATTACTCTACCTTGTTGCCCAAAAATCACCTCTAAACCGCCCTTAACCAGCCACTACTCCCCATTAACTCCAATGCTCGGTTTGATGGTTTTCGGTTTTAATATTTTAGAATATCTCTGGTTGATCCCATAAATCCTCAAACCTCTATAATCAGATTCTCCATGCTATTTTATGAATTTAGCATTTTGAATCGCCTCAAACGGACACCCGTAGCTCCGGTTATGAATTTTTGAAGTTTTATCGGTTTTGTCGGTTTCCATTCCCGACTCTCCGAAAAACATGCTTCTGCTCCGATTTCTCCAACTCTGGTCTTGTGAACATTCTTTATATTAAAATATAATAATATTCGGCCCGTCTCGGCTTCCGTCTCGACTTTTGGTAAAATTACCATTTTACCCCCGACATTGGTAAAATGACAATTCTACCTCTGGTTGACTTTCTGCTACCCGTTGACCGTATTTTGGATACGGGTTATCACAAGTGTTGTCTCCAAGAAGGTTTCCAACGATGAAACTGTGTTGTGGCATAGAAGATTGGGACACATGAGTATGAAGAACTTGATGATCCTGGTCAAAAGGGGCATCATTGACAAAAGAAGGATTGGAGCCATGGATTTCTGTGAAAGTTGTGTGATGGGGAAGCATAAGAAGCTGAGTTTTCACATTGGAAAGCACAATTGAGGAGAGGCATTGAAGTATGCACATGCAAATATTTGGGGGTCTCCATCAGTGACTCCAAGCTTGTCAGGTAAATAGTATTTTTTGTCTATCATTGATGATTACACTAGGAAAGTGTGAGTGTTCTTCTTAGCAGCGAAGAGTGAAGCTTTCACCAAGTTTTGTGAGTGGAAGAAGCTAGTTGAGAATCAGATCAGCAAGAAGGTGAAGTGTCTGAGAACTGATAATGGGTTGGAATTCTGTAACAAGGAGTTTGATGGGTTCTGCAGACAACATAGTATTGAGAGGCACATGACGTGTGCCTATACTCCACAGCAAAATGGGGTAGCTGAACGCATGAATAGGACTATCATGGAGAAAGTGCGTTGTATCTTGGATGAGAGTGGCTTGGGTGAAGAGTTCTGGGCTGAGGCAGTTAGCACAGCTGTATATCAGATCAACAGGAGTCCCTCATCAGCTTTAGATGGCAACATTCCTGAAGAACTATGGTTGGGAAGAAAGCCTGGTTACAAGCATCTTAGAAGATTTGGTTCATTGGTCTATGTACATGTAGATCAAGGTAAGTTGAAACCAAGAGCAATGAAAGGAGTTTTTATTAGCTATCCTGAAGGAGTTAAAGGGTACAAGGTTTGGCTCCTGGATGATGAAAGATGTGTGATTAGCAGGAATGTGGTGTTTGTGGAAGAAAAAGTCTACAAGGATCTGAAAAAGAGTGTTTCTGCGTCAGAAACAAAGCTGCAGAATTCGACTGCAGGTGGAGCATCGATCGACACACTGGTGGATGTCGATCGACACGAGATCGATGAGTGCATCGATCGACACATACCCCATGTCGATCGACACAATGCGACTGTCGATCAACAGACAGAGTCTGAGACTGCAATTCCGGATTTTGGAGACCAAGGTGAATCTTCAGGTGGAGTTGTGGGAGGTCCAGATTCAGATGATATACCTCAGGATGATTACAGATTGACTCGGGATCGGATGAGAAGAGAGTCAAAGATTCCTGCGCATCTAAAAGACTATGATTTGGCGAGTTTTACCTTGATAGCTGCTGTTGAGATGAGTTCTGAAGAACCAAGAGATTATCAGGAAGCAATTGAAAGTAGGGATAAAACTTTCTGGAATGGAGGTATGGATGAAGAAATGAGTTCTCTGGAGAAGAACAAGACCTGGAGGTTAATCAAAAGGCCTCAAGGAAGAAAAGTAATTGGTTGCAAGTGGGTATACAAGTTGAAGCCAGGTATACCAGGGATGGAAGAACCGAGATACAAGGCTAGGTTGGTAGCCAAAGGATACTCTCAGAGAGAGGGTATTGATTATCAGGATGTGTTCTCACCTGTAGTGAAGCATGTCTCAATCAGGTTTCTTCTGTCAATTACAACAAGTTTAGATCTGGAATTGGAGCAGCTTGATGTTAAGACTGCATTTCTTCATGGTTTGATTGAAGAGAAGATCTATATGGAGCAGCCAGAGGGTTTTGTGGTTAAGGGAAAAGAAGACTATGTATGCTTGTTGGAGAAAGCACTGTATGGACTTAAGCAAGCTCCAAGACAGTGGAACAAGTGCTTTGATCAATTTGTGGTGAGTCATGGATTCAAGAGAAGTGAATATGATCACTGTGTCTACATAAAGGAGAGTAAAGGTAAGAGTTTCATATACCTACTCTTGTATCTTGATGATATGCTAGTTGCATCAAAGGATATGAAGGAGATACAAGTTGTGAAAGACTTGTTGAGTAGTAGGTTCGAGATGAAGGATATGGGTGCAGCAAGAAGAATTCTTGGGATGGATATTGAGAGAGATCGTGAAGGTGGAGTTCTAACCTTGTCTCAATCTGGTTACGTCAAGAAGATTCTTCAGGTATTCAATATGGATGAATCAAGGTCAGTTTCGACACCTATTGGATCACAGTTCAAGTTGTCTGCAATCAAAGATGATGAAGCAGAGACGGTTATGGAGAACATTCCATACTCCAATGCTATTGGAAGCATTATGTATGCGATGTTGGGAACGAGATGTGATCTGGCTTATGCAGTTGGTTTAGTCAGCAGGTTTATGAGTAAGCCGGGCATGGTACACTGGGATGCAGTGAAGTGGGTACTAAGGTATTTGAAGGGTACTCAGGATTTGAAGATTGTGTTCAGGAAGAACAAGGAGTTCAAAGTTGAAGTCTTTTGTGATTCAGACTTTGCATCAGATCTGGACAGAAGCAGATCGATTACTGGTTATGTTTTCACGGCTGGTGGAAGCGTCATTAGTTGGAAGTCGATTCTTCAGCATGTTGTTGCGTTGTCTACAACTGAAGCAGAGTATATGGCATTGGTAGAAGCTGTGAAAGAGGCGATTTGGCTAAGGGGTTTGGCTGAGGAGTTCGGTTTCAAACAAGACTCGGTGGAGATCTGGTGTGATTCTCAGAGTGCCTTGAGTTTAGCCAAGAACAATGTTCATCATGAGCGAACAAAGCACATCAAAAGGAGATTGCATTTCATCAGGGATATAGTTGCTTCAGGTGAAGTGAAGCTGTCGAAGATCCCGACTGAAAGGAATCCGGCTGATATGTTGACGAAGGTTCTTCCTGTGGAGAAGTTTGAGAAGGCTTTAAGCTTTCTCGGTCTAGAAGAGCACTAAGGTGCTGGAAGTGTCTGGAGCTACACATGTTTGCAAAGATAAAGGAGTCATACTTGGAAGTGATTGTCATCAAGGTGGAGATTTGTTGGGCTTTGGTGATGAAAATCATTAGTTATGACTTAGCCCGCGACATGGTATGTCATTTAGGAACGGGCTTGTTTCTATTGGGCTAAGGTTTAGTTTAAACTACTTATCCTTGTAATAGACTTAGTATATAAAGCTAAGCATGTGTGGGATTAGGGTAAGCCGTAATTAGAGAGATTGAGAGAAACTCTTAAGCTTGTAATCTGTGGTGATAGTGGATTAGTGGAAAGCTCCAGGCCGAGACGTAGGATCACACATCGTGATATGAACTCGTTAAATCTCTGTGTTTTTTACTTTATTGCTCAAACAAACAAACAGAAGTGAGATCCAAATCTCTACAACAAGTCACAACCAATATTAGAACATGCATTTTTTTTTTGATAAAAGAAGATGCATTTTTGATAAATGAAGATGCAATATTAGAACATGCATTTTGCTATCAACAAATGAAATGAAAAAAAAACTTGATTTGTTAATGGTAAAAAAAAATTAATTTACTACGTATTTACTATCTCCAATATATTGATCTATTTTTTCTTCTAAAATATAATTTTTAAAAATAGATGTGGTTTATTATTTTGTTTTTATTCTAAAAATAATATTTTCTCCAATATTCTATTATTTTATCTCTACTACCATTTCTTTATGAAAATTGTAAACTAAACCATTTATTTTGTTCTTAGCAATTTTTAATAAAATTAAAATATCATTTAAATTAATTATTTATCATATTTAAATTGATCCAAACATTACAGTTGACTGGATATTTAGTATCAAAATCAATTATTATATCAATAGTAAAAATCATCTGATTTTTTTAAAATTGTTTTTAAGTTATATTTATAAAACTTAAAATTAAATGATCATTTTCTAAATAAAACAGTATAATTTTAAAATAAAGAAAATATAATATTTTATTTGTTTTAATTATAGTATAACTTTTAAAATCTTAAAGACTATTGTGCAAAAAAAGAGGGTATGATTCTAGTTTAGAAGAAAAAATAGAGTTCAAATAGTAGTAAGTTCTATTTTAAAGTTTAAAAATAAATGTGTTATAAAAAAATTTCATATGTTGATAAACAGTTTTTAAAAAATAGTATTGAGAGTCAAATATAGAGGTAGATTGAAAATTGATTAACGTAATAACTTCTTTACCATCTCAATCACAAGTAAACTTTTCTTCGTTTTGCATCAAATTTGTTTATTTGATTTACCACATTATTTTTCTCAACTAATTTCACACATTTGTGTTGTGTGGAACTCTACATGTATATTTATGTTATATACATATACAAAGTGTAAATGTTTTGACTAAAATATTTAAAACTGACTAATTATTCATTCACGACGCTCGTCTTGGACAACCGTCGAACACAATGATTGGTTTTGGTCTAGTAAATTTTAGTAATTCGTTCGTGAAGACATATATGTATGTGGTGTGTGTTTCCAAGAAACAGAATCCAATATATATATTTGCGGCTGTGAGATGCGTAAAGATAAATGCAAAATACACTATTGATAAGTAAGACAATGAATACTAACTTGGTTGGTAGGTTCATGCATGGGCCTACTTTTGATTAGACAATGTTGTGGTGGTTGTAAATCTAATAAATATGTCAAGATTTTGTAGTAAAGTAGGTAAGTACGCATTTATTTATTTTGCCAAAAACCCCACTTAATTGGCTAAGATAAGATCCAGACTATACGATGCGATGCTCTATTATGCATACTTTTCACGGCGCTGATGTTCACCGACAACCAAAAAAGGCAGATTCGCGGAGATTAAAGATGGCTAAAGTATGAAATTGTTTAGAAAAAGGCAAAACAAAAAACGTTTATGTTACATAACTAATTATTTTGAACCAATAAAATAAAATAATGTATGATCATATTCAGCATCCTATGGATGGCGGAGTATTACTTCAGTTAGACCTCTGGTTAAGAAAGGACTTATCAAGAGGGTGAGAACAGGGAAATCTATTTCAATATGGAATGATCCGTGGATACCATCCTATCGCCCGAGACCAGCAACTCAAAAAACGGATTCTTATCATACATTGGCGACTGTGGATCAACTGATTGATAACCAGAACAAGATGTGGAATATTCGATTAATGGAGTCAGTTATAGCACCAGAGGATGTGGCTTTGATCCTGAGTATCCCCTTTAGTCGAGTTCAGAGATCTGATTCATTGGGATGGTTTCCTACGAAATCAGGAAGATACACGGTGAAATCAGGGTATCATTTGGAGAGAGATTCCACTAACAATGGTGAAGCTACCCTTATAATGGAACCAAGTATAAAGAAGCTTCAAGCTTTCTCATGGAAGGTAAAATGCCCGCCTAAGATAAGGCATTTTATATGGCAAGCATTATCAGGTTGTTTAGCTGTGGCAAAAAATTTGAAGGGGAGAGGGATAAAATGTGACACTCGATGTACCAGATGTGGGGCGGAAGAAGAATCCATAAACCACGTCTTATTTGAATGCCCACCAGCAATACAAACTTGGGCACTGTCTCAAATACCGACAAACCCGGAGATTTTTCCAACAATGTCTATATATACGAATATGGATTATCTGTTTTGGAGATTACCCCCGGCTAAGGAGATGATTATCTATCCCTGGTTAATATGGTATATTTGGAAGAGTAGGAATGATATGGTCTACAGTCATATAGACCGGAACCCTCAGGAGACCTTGAGATTGGCAGAAACGGAATTTGTTACATGGGGAGATGCACAGTTAACTGAGGTAAAAGAACCAATACTAGGACCAACGAGTGGAGTAAATTCTGAAATAGATGTGATATTCAATGGTCAATGGTGCTTTGTGGATGGATCTTGGAAAGAGGGTGATCAGTTTTCAGGTCAAGGATGGTATAGTGGTTATGAGAGAGATGCGAATGTTTTGATGGGGGCAATGAATATCAGAGCCAGTTTATCTCCACTACATGCAGAATTTGAAGCCCTAGTATGGGCAATGGAATGCATGAAGTATCATGAACATCATCACATCACATTTGCAACAGACTGTTCAGAATTGGTGAAGATAGTGTCGGAACCAGAAGAATGACCAGCTTTCTTGATTCACTTAGAGGAGTTCCAAACAAGAAAGGAGTACTTTACAACGTTTGAACTTATCCATGTACCGCGCACAAGAAACATGATGGCAGATAGATTAGCACGAAGTGCCCGTCTAAGACCGTCATATTCAATCCACGTTTGACCGGAGCCACCAAGATGGATTAGTGAAAATTAGGTTCTTTTGATTATCTTGTTGACAAAAAAAAAAAAAATAATAATAATGTTATAAACATCATTCGAAATGAAAAAGAAACAGACGAATAACATAAAAAAGCATGTGATGAATGTGTGTGTCTATATATATAGTGATTTAATTTGTATAATAACATATATTGATTATGTACTTTGATAAATTGAAATTAAAATTTTATATATTGCAATTTATTTTTATGTTAATTTCTAGAGAAAAAATTAAATAGAGATGGATAAACAAACAATTACTCGAAACTAAAGATAAGGTTACTTATTGGATCAAACGAATTTAATTGTTTTTATTCGAACGCCGACTCCGTAATCACGCATAACTAATTTCCTAAGTTCAAAATTACCTTAGTGCAATTTAATTGGTCTTCGTAAAATATCATGACGTTGGAATCCTAACTATGACGCCAGGTTAATCATCACTGTCTCCGGCTGACATAGATAAGAGGGCGTGGCAGAAAGCAAAGTACGTGTACGTATTAAATGACTAAAATGTTTTGTTTTTAGCAGAAATGTTTTTTATTGTTAAGAAAAGGCTGTCAAGCAGAAATGTTTTTCTTTCATTTTTTAACAAAATCAGTATATTTTAAATATAAAATTTTACTAGCTTTTAGAAAAGATGTTCCAAAAGAACAACCATAATTTTATTTTGACAGCAGAACGACTAGTTAGTGATGTTTTTTACTTCTAAATGCATAATTTAATGATGTTTATTTCTTTTAATATATAATCTAGGCAGCAGATAAACTAAATATACAAAATAGCGAATGGGTGAAGGATGGGATCACTATTATTGTTTTGTGTTATTATGGATTCTGATAGCTTTGAAAATGTTTACGAAAATGATAAGATTAAAGGTGTCAATCCGGTCCGACCCAGATTTTTAAAAATATTGAATTTAAATTTTAACTGGATTTTGATCGGCGCCACATGAACGCGGATTTATGTTTCTTTTTTATATTTAAATTGTTATACATTGATATTAATCTGTATTAATAGTATAGATTATATAATATGATAAAATGGTATTAACTACTTTATCTAAAATTATAATATTTTATATTTTGTCTTCATATTGTTTCGGTGTGGTGGCTATTTAATATAGTTTATCTATTGACTTTAATAGTATAGATTGTTATATAAAGTAATTAAGTGCTTGGGTTTGTTCTGTATAAATTTTAAATATATGGATATTAGCGGAGAGCAGCAAAAAAATGACACAATACCTTTGTTTCAAAATTATCGTACAATCTAAATTCAGGAAATAAAAGATTCGGAACATTAAATATACCAAAAGAAAATGTGAACAATAATAACTACAACATTTTTAAAATATCGGATTATTAATTCTAATAGTTCATTTCATTAAATTAGCTAACATTAACCGAAAATAGCATAAGCATATGTTCCAAAAAAGTGACCTTAATACATAACCGATAATGTTATAAAGGAAACTCCTGTAAAATATTACATGCAGATAGAACTACGTTCATTATATTAAAAACATGATAGGATAGGGATACCAATACTTGAGTTGTCTTCACCAGGTTTTAATTCATTCACCAAGTTCAAATCCTACAAAAAACAATAATAATGATTATTATTATTTGTTATGTTAAAAGATTGTTTATTTGATAGCTAACTATAATTCATTTACCACTTTTTGATGGAAGTGGTTTCTTCAATTTCTGGATCGAAGATGACATCAGAGATTTCACCAAAATCTTCAAATATTGGTACTTCTAAAAATATAGAAATTGTTTTGGATTATTGCCTATAATTATTTAAATTTTTATTACTAAAACGCGAATGAAAACAAAATAAAATATACTATGATGAAAATTTCTTTTTTGTAGAATTATTAACCCTCCAAAACCTCAGACAGACAACTGTTTTCTGATTTTCACTTGAGTTCCAAAGATTATTGAATTTCATGGCGACCATACCCTTTGCAACACATTTTATGAATGTGTTGCTTCATATAATTGAATGAAATTAGTGAAGCTAATGCATAAATATAAATACCTTATAAAAATTATTTAATGTTTGTCAACTAAATGCTTACTCTCTTTCTTTAATCCGAAAATGGATTGTGTAGTCTTGGTTCGAGATGAGAGTTCCAACACACATTATTGCACCTATCACATCTAAATAACATAAAAACTTAATTATATCTCACGATTATTATAATAGTATTTAGTAATTATTACTTATTTGGATTTTTTTTAAACTAAACCAAACATACCAATGGTGTAGAGATATTGCACACAGCCTTGAAAAATATTCTTGAAAATCACAAATTCACAGAACATATCATCAAATCCATTAGGGTGTTTGTCGACTTGGGTGTCTTCCTCAAGGTAAATCTTCTTTTCAGCATAAGTATTTCTGAAGTTTCCATTGATATGGAACACTTCGAAATGCTTTAGAGTTGTCCAAGATCCCTCTTCAAACATGTCATTGAACTTGTCTAGAAACATATGTGGTATGATAACTTCGATCTTGTAACCCTTTAACAATAGATTTATCAAAGAAAGAAGAACCAATTAACAATATGTATAGTGTATAAATCAAAACAGTTAAGTACTATATAGATTTTAGCAATAATAAACTTACGAATTTATCAGACACAATTGCATGAATCTGTAGACCATTGATGTGGTCACTGGTGAACCACTTCCTTATGATCTTAACTTGAATCTGTAAACACTTCTCCGAACCATCAAGCTCATACAAATCAACGTAATCACTCATATTTTGTTGTGTGTTTGAAGATTACAACAATATAAGAGAAGATTTTGTGAATTTTTTTATGGCTAATGGTATAGAAACTTAACTATGAAAATATATAGAGTCCCAACTATAATCTCGGTTAGGTTTAAAAGTTGCGTGTAGAGTAAATGTTTACATTGATTGTGTTAACTGAACATGGAGATTTCTTTAAGAATCGGCAGAATATTAATTACAAACATATATTCCATACCAAAAACCACACTTATACTAAGATTTTCTGAGAAAACGTTAAAATTCAATGTGTTGCATTAAATAGGTTAAATGAATATTCACATGCCATAATAATATTTGCAGAAATATCGATTATCCGAGAACAACTATGAGGTAAGTATTAGATATAACAATCCGAGTGTTAATGCCATGATTCTTGGATATTTGTTTCCAAAAAGGTTAAAACCTAAATTTTCGGTTCTATATTATAATCTCCCGTTATTAATACATTATATTTTAAAATATTCTACCACTATAATATTCAAATATTCATTCTTAATATGTTTCATCTTGATCATATATGTATAAGAAATGCAATATCCGAATATAAAACATTAGGTTGAAGCATAACATATTATAAACATAATATATCTTCTTTGGAGATGTTTTCCATTTTGTATATATTGGAAATCGACTAAAAATTAGTTGACATTTGTTAATATGTATGCAAAGTAATGATTCATGTAGGTAGTTGTCAAATCAAAATTTAAAACACGAAATTTAATACATATTTATTATAATTATATTTTTTCACAATAAATCATAACTTATGAAGTTAGACATTAATAAATAGTATGAGAGTTGGCTGGATTAGTTTTCACTTTTCAAAATTTAACATCTTATATACTTCAATTAGTCAATTTTAAATGAATATCGGATTATAAGTATTTATAGTTTAAACGAATATTCAAAAATTAATTTGTATAAAATTATATCCTTTAGAATTAACATGGATTATTTTTGTTATACATCCGATATTATTGCGATACTATTAATAAGAAAAATTATTTGGTTAGTATATGTAAAATAATGTAATCAACAAACACTTTAATTTATAATGGTGAAAGGTTAAGCTGCATGCAAATCACTGATGAATGTATGTATATGTCAACTCATATGTAACTTGCGTAAGTAGAGTCTAAAAACATGTAACTTGAGTAAGTAGAGTTAAAAAAAAAAACAGTATCCAAAACACAATATAATGTAGTAGGTTTATAAAAAAAATACAAACTAATAAATTAATAAATCACACAAATTCTCAGAGATTTTGAAAAATCTCTTTGAACACAACGTTCATTGTTTCTTTTTCTAGCTTTCCCTCATTGTCAACTATCAATATTTTCAACCCCTTTTTAGATGTTACCCTCGAAATTGCCACGTAAAACTGACCATGTGAAAAACAGGGCGTGACAAGAACAATCCAACTTCAGAAAGCGATTGCCCTTGACTTTTATTAATAGTCATGGCAAACGCAACTGCGATGGGAAGTTGGCGCCTCCGCATCTTGAAAGGTAAATTTGCATCAGAAGGTGTTATCGACAGTATCGGAAGATGAACAATTTGACCAACCTTTTCACCAGTAATAATCCTTTCCCCAATCATGAAATCATAAAAATTTGTGATCCGAAGCCTAGTTCCATTCATTAATCCTCACGTAGGATCAATGTTTCTTAACAACATCACATGACAACCAACCTTCAGTCTAAGACAATGGTTTGGTAGACCGGAAGTCTTTATACTGTTTAAAAAATCTGGAGTTAGAGCCTGGTCATTGGTGGCTCCTGTATCGGATGGATCAATGGTATTAGAACTTAAATAGATTCTTTCCTCACCTGTTTTTAAAATCACCAAAAAGACAATAAGTTATTTGATCAAGATGTTAAAAATAAGCTATAAATGACCACGATGAATAAGTTTTACTAATCGTCCAGCTTATCCAGCATGTGCTCGTTGATCATGTTAACGTCTTCATTTGTAGGACAAAGAATTGCTGTTTCTTGAAAAAACTTTGGTTCATTGCTTTCTTTTAAAGCCGAATCATCTCCATAAACTCTACTGCATATACATTCTATTGGATCATCTGCATCCTTAATCAGAAACTCATCTGGAATAGTGATCAAAGATTCTCCATCATTTGCTCCACCAGCTTTACCATCTCCAACATCTAATATCCATTTGGAAAAATCATCGATATCTATAGACTCTTCTGGCGTGATATTATTCGATAAAAGCCTCATATTCTTCGTTAGCTTTAGTACCTTGCAATGTTCCCATATGTAGGACGAATTCAGAGCCGCCATCACTATTTCAGCCCTTCCAGCACCATGGATCACTGGTAATACTTGTCTAAAGTCGCCCTCAAAGACAACAACCTTACCACCAAATGGCTTGTTATTTCTGTTCCCAATAATGTCTGTCAAGCTTCTATCTAAAGATTCAAAACAGTGTCTACTCATCATGGGTGCTTCGTCCCATATTATAAGAGATGCTTCTTTCACCAAATTTGCTTTATCCGATCTAGGTTGAATATTGCAAACTGAAAACTCATCTGGATTGATGGGTATGCCAAAACTGGAATGAGCAGTCCTTCCTCCTGGCAAAAAAAGCGAAGCGATACCACTCGAAGCCACATTTAGCACAATATCGCCTTTACTTCTGATAGCAGCTGATAGTAATTTCCATAGAAACGTTTTGCTTGTAACACCAAAATCATAGACAAATAACACTCCTCCATTTTCTTCTGAGAAAGCCCTTCTAATCTCATCATAAACATCCTTTTGCTCATCCGTTAGCTTCATAATATCACGATCATGTATTTCTTTCAAATCATCTCGATTATAGCTTCGCTCGTCCATTATCAGAACATTTGAACTGTCGCTAAGATCTACACGTAGCTTTGGCATATCATCAAATCTTTCTAGAGAAGTTCTGTTGCTTTTCAATATTTTCTCAATCTCCTGTAAAGCAGCATAATCCTGTTTATTCACCTCACTCAAGCAAAGCACCACAAAATTTAAAATAATGGTAGTTAAAAAATATGTCAATTTTTCTTTCACCATAAGTAAGCAAAAAAAAAACTTAAAGAAAAGAGAAACCTGGTCTGTTTAAATGTTTTCTCATATTATACTCAATATCGTCGAAAAGAAACTCCCATGTGTTCTCCCAAACAACCTCAGGCTTTCCCAAAATATCTGACATTAGCATAATAGCAAATATATGACGGAGATGGGATGCAGAGCTTGTGAAGCTTGCCCTCACAATATCCGCGATGTACTCTTGATCATCTTCTAATAACCCCGAGCAAAACATGACTCTTTGTATTTTGGATACACATGGGTAAAAGGTGAGTACAAGGCTGGGCCAATGCCTTAATGCTTTTGCCAAGTTGGTTCTGTACTTCATTTTGGAATTCTCTGAACTTCTCAAAAGATTCAGACTTATGTTTCATTAAATAAACATATCCATACCTACTGAAATCATCAGTAAAGGTAATGAAGTACTGATAGTTTCCTCTTGCATTAGTGGACATTGGGCCACACACATCAGTGTGTATCAGGCCCAATAAGTCACTGGCCCTCTCGTTAGGTTTATTAAAGGGGGCCCGTGTCATTTTGCCCATCATGCAGGATTCGCATTTCTCACATGACTCAAAGTCAAATGAGCCAAGAAGTCCATTCGAATGGAGCCTCTTGATGCGTTTCTCGCTGATGTGCCCTAAACGACAATGCCATAGAAACGTTCGGTTTTCCTCATTAGGTTTAAACCGTTTTGTATTGATGTTATAAATTGGCGCGGATTGATCGAGTATGTAAAGCCCATTCGTAAGAGGGGCCGAACCATAGAACAAATTGTTGCGATTGAAGGAACATAATTTATTCTTAACTGAAAAATCATAACCTTCCAAATCCAACAAAGAAATTGAAATAATATTTCTGCTTATAGCAGGTACAAAATAACAATTATTAAGTTCTAAAATCAATCCCGAAGGTAAAGACAACAAGTAAGTTCCTACAGCTAGTGCTGAAACTTTCGCTCCATTCCCAACTCGTAGTTCCACTTGTCCTTGCTTCAGCCTTCTACTGTTGCTGAGTGCCTGCATATTAGTACAAATATGAGCCCCACAACCAGTATCCATGACCCATGAGGTATTATCAGAAGTAGTTGTATTAACTTCTATAACAAAAATACCTGATGAAGAAGTCTCGAAAGTCTTCTTCTTTAATTCCTTTAGACCTTCCTGGAATTTCTTGCAATCTCTTCTCCAATGCCCCAGTTCTTTGCAGAACCTGCACATGTCATTCATTAAACCAACTCCCAAGCTAGTCCTTTACCGACTACAGCATTGGGACGTTATATCCGAGAATCAGTATGTCATCGACATACACTTTGAGAAATGCAATATTGCTTCCACTAATCTATTAGTAAACACACAGTTCCGCTTCGTTTCTGTTCAAGTCAAAACTTTGACTACTTCAACAGAACGAAGATTCCAACTCCGATATGTTTGCTTCCATCCATGAATGGATCGGTGAAGCCAACTTACACAAAATGTAATTCTTCGGAGTCTGGGCTCACTTTCGCTTCCTAGGATTTCGCAGATTTGTCGTTTCCTATGATCATCAGATCATGCGAACATTCAATGATCATCAGGCTAAACTAATGACGAGAAATCACTCTCGGATTAGTGACTGATTCTTTCATATCTGCGAACTTCAGGCTCCACAGGTGTAGATTCTACAGAAATCTGTAAATCCTTCCGCTGCTCTCCCTCAATAGGTTAAGTAGCCTCCTGTATTTCTCGAATTTCTTCGAGTTGTACTTTTACTCCCACTGTTCTTCTTGGAAAGTAATTTCCTTCTTAGAAAACAGAATGGTCGTAAAAGTACCGAGCCTTGGTTTCCTTGAGAAAACTTCGAGTTATGCTTTTACTCCCACTGTTCTTCTTGAAAAATAACTTCCTTTCTTAGAAAACAGATTGGACGTAAAAGTAACAAGCCTTAGTTTCTCTAGGACAACCAGCGAAGTAGCACAACTACAAATACTCAGTAAAGACAAATTTGGATCGATTCCAATCCACATTAACGTGGTGTCTTTCAACTGATATTTGTGGAACTATTTTAGCGTAAACTTAGATATTTCTAGAGCGTTATTCTTAAAATATCATGGAAGATTCGTGTGATTCATCTTTAATCATTTCTTATAAGATTTGATTCTTTCTCACAGAAACACCTTCAGGTTTTCAGGAGAAATGAGCTGTGAAACGATTTCACACTCATTCAGATGATCACATAATCAATGACTTAAGTATTCTCACTCGTGATTTAATCCAGAGTCTTAATACTTTTGTCATTCAGATCCTATACTTCATTCTGGAACTCTTTCGACCATGTCAAAGAATTCCGACTTGTGTTTCATCAAATGAACACAGTCTTACTCACTGAATTAATCAGTCGAGACAATGAAGTACAAGAAAATTTTCTCTGGCATTGTTGCTCATCGGACCACATACATGAGTATGTTCAATCTCCAATAAGCCTTTGAGTCTTTCTCTAGCTCGGCTATGATGGGCCCATTGTCTTTTGGTCCAGTAAACAGAATTCAAGTCTCATAAGATATCGTATCAAATGAGCCCAACAGTCCATAACTATGGGATTTCTGAATCCGTCTTACTCTATGTGACCAAGACTTTGTACCAAGAAAATTCAGGTTTAATTCATCAGATTTAAACCAATTCGGTATTTATGTTATATTTAGGCACTCTTTGGTTTAAGATACAAAACCCATTCCTTGAATAGGGTGCTACAATAAATATTTCATTAAGATCAAAAGAACAAAACTTGTCTTTTATCAAAATGAAAACATTCAAATTCTTACAAGAAAATGAAAAACAACTCTGCTTAAAGCAGGTACATTGTAGCAATTACTTAATACAAAACCAAGCCTCGAAGGCATCTACAAGTGAAAACCCTATGACTGAGGCAGCTTCCATAGCTCCTTCCAGACATGCAGTTCCACTTGCCCTTCCTTCAACGTTCTACTGTTGCTCAGGCTCTGCATATTACAATAAATATCAGTGCCACAACCAGTATCCAATACCTGCAAGGTAGAACTTGAAGTAATAACATGAATACCTGAGGAAGTAGTCTCATACATTAACTTTAACTCCTCATCGTCTTCCATGAATTTTATGCAATCTCTCTTCCAATGCCCTATCTCTTTACAGTAGCAGCACTTACCAACGTAAGAGGTATCTGACTTGAGCTCAGAAGACATACGCTTGCCATGATTCAAAATCTGGACAACTTTGTCTTCACCCTTGTCAGTACTAGGTTTCATAAACCTACCCTTCACGTTTGGCTCAACCATCTTGAGCATATCATGCAGTTCAGTCAGCGTCTTCGTTAAGCCTTTCTTGATATAGTTCCTTCTGAACTTATCATAGCTTGACGGCAGTGACTGCAGAATGATTTCAGTTGCCAATTCTTGGCCAACTGGATAATCCAGTTTCCTCAGGTTATCTATATAACCTATCATTTTACTGATATGAGGACTTACTGGATGATCATCTGGTAGCTTGCAGCTAGTGAGAGACTTAACCAACTGGTATCTCTCCACTCGTATCTGCTCCTGAAATTTCAATTTCAGGCTGCTGATCATCTCTATTGGCGACTCCATGTTCTCATATTGCTCCCGCAAGTCTGAGTCCATGGTAGCCAATATCAGACCACGCACATCTACCGCATCATTATAATGCTTATTCCAAACATCATATACTGCATGTGAAGCTTTGGACCCGATCCTCACGGGGAGAGCTCTCTCAAGGACATAGTCCTTTCTCTCCTGTCTGAGGACTAGCCTCAGGTTCCGCGACCAAGTCAAGAAATTTGATCCGTTCAGCTTGTCCATCTTAAGGACATACCGGATCGAGAAAGTGTTTTGATTGTTTGTGCTAGTCATAACTGAAATATAAGATAAAAGGATTTTAGTTAATATGTTCAAAACGGTTAATCTCGTATTAAAGTTTAATATGATTAATCATGCATTATATTCAATAACCTAAGTTACCCTCAATAGAATATAATGATTCCAAGATCCACATATAACTAAGATCAAAGTGGGCCACTGGCCGTCACCCAACCTTAGCTTATATCGGTAAGCCCTATATCGGCTAATTATATCCGTGATATAACTCTTGGTTGTGAATCTGGGCCCGAGGCCCAATCCACTCTGATGTCTCAAGGCCCGGGACTCCCGATGGCCTAGTCAAGAAAACCGGACTATACAGTCATGTAATCATTAATGTCTGGGACTCCCAATGACATTTATGAATCACAAACCGTCTTACCCACGCAAAAGCAGACATCCTCACACTGTAAGGCCATGAATGCAATTGAATGGGCTTTGACAGCTGACATAGCCTGGACAAGACATCCAACGCTTGATATTGTTTGAGGTCCGTAGGTTTATTAAAATCATTCCCAAAATAGAAGATTACTATTTCGGGAAACTTTCTATTTATGGAAACCTACTATTTTTGGAAACTTTCTAAAATTGGAAACTTTCTAAAACCGGAAACTTTCTAACTTTAGAAACTTCTTTAAAAAAATCCAAAACCCGCAAATTCAGAAACTTCTAATTTTGGAAACTTTCTAATTTCGAAATTTCGGAACTTTATAAAATTTAAAATCGAATTTCATAATTTTATTTTATAAAATAAGTTTTAAATTTAAATCTGAAGAATGACTCAATTAATGGCCCAATTGTTTTAACTTCTTGGCCCGAGGCCCAAGAATTGGTCCATGTCCAAGACATGACCCAATTGTCCAATTAATTGACATAACCGGTCTGGTTCATTAAAACTGGTCTAACCAAGTTTCAATTACTACGATGACCACAATTGTCAACCGGTTATTTACTAAACCGGAATTTCTCAATTTATTTGGTCCAACCAAATCAAATTAGAAATTCCTGGTTTAGGCACTAAATCCAATATTTCTTTCGACATTGGATTTCTTATTCCGGTTTAACCAGATTTAATAAAATTATTAAATCTGTTTATTAAACCAGAACGAATCAATTTTAATTAAATCTTAAACCGAACCGAACCGATTTGATCACGTGAACCGATCACGACCTAGTCGTGATCTTCACGCAATCAAACCCTAGCCGCCAACCCTAGCCAACTCGATCCGAGATCGTGATGGCCGCGTACGGGACAGGACACGGACGGCTCACCAGCGGGACGGGACGCGACGCTCGGCGATCGGGACATGCCGCGATCGAGGTGCAGTCCATCCGACGATCGGGACGAGATCGCGCAACGCGATCGTACGTCGATCCGTTCGTGCGTCCGTTCCGATCGTCGCGATCCGACCGTCTCAATCCCGACCGTCCGCCTGCGCCCGACCGTTCGACTCTCGGCCGTGATCTCTAACCGGCCAAGCCGGTTGATCACCTTTGGCCAATCAACAAAACCCGAGTCATATAGCTCGGTTTTGTGATTCAAGTGTTTGTTCAGGATTTTAATTCAGTTTCTTATGTGTTTTTCTTATCAGTAATGGATTCAAAACACATCTAAACAGATTAAACAACCTAAACAATGAATCTAAAACAAGAAACCTAAGAACCAATGGCTCTGATACCACTGTTGGAAGTTTCGGTTGATCCTGATTCAATTCTCATATTGATATCAACCTAAACATGCATTAGATCTAGGTGTTCTTATTTAGAATCATATGATCTCACCTTTTACCTGTTTGTTTGGCAGCGGAATTGAGAACATGTCAATGATCAGGGAGATACACCGAGAGATGGATCCTCCAAAGGCTCACACACGCACACCGGGAATTTGGCTGCTAGACCAGCAAGGAGAGGAGGCGCAAAAGAGAGGCTGGGAGGCGCAAAAGCTGAGAAGAATTAGAGAGCTAGGTCTGATTTTATTCATTAAAATCTCTCCTAGCTCTCATGGGCTTTTGGGCCCAATTCTCAGTTCTGATTAAATCCCATGGATTTAATCAGGCCCTTTAGTCTCTTTAAATACAGTAAATGCCTAGCACTTTTACTGTACTTCTGCTAAACCGTTCCTTCGTATTTTCCCGTTAGCTTAGGCGTGTGACCCATATGGGATCATATAACAAAGGCAATAAATCCGAGATTTATAGATCATGAGCGGACTCTAGCAAGCCATCATGACCCCCAGCATTATATGACTTATGTCTGATCATTGACATACTCTTACTTTCTAGAGACAGTACCGAGATTACTGGACATAATTCCAACACTTATGTCTTCGAAACATGTTGGACCTCTAATAATGTTGAGCAAGACCCGCATATAGTAGACTTCCTCGATTTTGCGCGGAGCATAGTTAATCCTTCCAATGCTGAATCCTCTCTTTCTAGGATATAATTTTTTCTCCTTATAATTCCAAGTAAACTTTGTTGGAATTTGCGCATACGTGAGCTTCCTCGAAACAACACTTATTTTGACGTATGTACCGGGAAATAACTTTTGATTTATTCAACTCAAACCACCCAAGAAGCATGATTTTTCCAATAAGTACACGACTGGTGATTGTTTCGTAAGTATCATCGTCCTTAAACAAAACAACATGTTTCCCAGGCAGATGGAATTGCATTCTCTCCACTGGTACATATCGATAGTGTATTGGGAACTTAAAAATCCTCCATGCAGCTTCACATGAAGAAACATATATGCAGTAATCATTATTTTCCAAGAAAAAGGTACACGATCAGTTATGTTTCATAAACAACACGGGTTTGATATAAATAAAAAAACAGTCTACATAAAAACTAACATTCCATTGAAAAAATCTTTGATTTCGTCTTTCTGTTGTTCCTTGTGACTTGGCTTGTTTCCGGGTGTTTGCTCGTGTACCCCTGTGCTCGGTGGCTCTACCACAACAGTAATTCAATCTTGTCCTTTGTTTATATACTTGAATAAATATTTGATTGATCCAGTTTGATTGCACCACTCCACGTTAATATGACCCCTATAAGGTAAAGATATATCTTTGTCAAGCTTAATGCCGTTTTTTTCAGCATAACGATCAGATATGTCACGTGTCCTATAAATTGGAAATTCTTCTTTGTTGACTGTAGTAGTTGCAGCATGTTGCTTTGGATATAACTTCGTACATGTACCATTCTCCATACATGGTGAATTCATGTTGATAGATCCACAAGGTCCATGAATCATCATATCTTTCACAACCTCATAAAGATCAGGATCCTTTCTTTTTTCAGGAATCTCTGCGGAGATGATCTTGTCAATGCCATCTGTAGTAGGAAATTAGGATTTGGAGTGCATAAACAACAAAATGTGAGCATGAGGTAGACCACGTTTTTGAAACTCGATTGTGTACATTGCTGCATAAAAAAATAACAAACAAACATGAATGTTAAAGAGATAAACATTTAAATGGATAAAAAAACTATCTCAAATAGGGATCACTTACACGCCACCGTCTTTCCCAATAGCTTTTTTTTGGTTAAGTCACGCGTTAGAGATTCCAGTTTCATCTTGAACACCCTGCAAATGAAGTCTGGCCTATCATCCTGCTTTAGATTGCATTTACTTAACACCCTGGTGATTTCTGGCCACTTAGGATTACATGTAAATGTAATGAAAAGATATGAAAATCAAAAATATTTGCAAATCGCCATTGCATCCAGGTAATTGTTCTTCATGTATCTTGGTCCACCAACAAAAGTTGCTGGCAGATACCAACGATTTCCTTGTTCGCTCATATCATCGCTTCCAGTATTCTTTGATTGCTTTATGGAGTCATATGTGTCCGACCTCAATTTGGTCTGATTCACCCTTAGGTAACGTAACCTATTAGACTCAATAGTGGTAAAAGAATCAACCAAAGATTGTTGAAACAGTCTTTTAGAATATAATAGAGTGTGACTCTCATTTTGCCTCTCCTAAAGACGGAAAGAAAACCATTGTCTCATGCTAATACATTCCCTCTTCATCTTCTTTGTAGCAGTTGTTACTCTTTTCTTTATACCAGGTCTAAAACCATCTTCCCCATATGTGAATATAAGAGGATACTGAAGAGCAAGATATGAAGGGTGAATTTCATTGATTCTTTCGAGAAGTCCAGTCTTCTTATTATGCAAGATAATATCTCTATCTTTCATTGCCAAATTGAAATCTCCAGGGATCAGAGCGGCAACTTCGTAAGCAGTAGGCGTATCATATGTCCTACCATCCTTCTCACGACTGCTTATTATTCTGATATGAAAGGCTTCATCTGGATTAATCTCAAATCTTTCTCTTGCAGATCGAAACGTTTCCACATAAGGATTTACTTTATCTAAGATTTAACATAAACGTTTCCACAACTGCTTTCTCAAATTCTGTTTCCTAACACTTGATCCATATTTTTTGTTCTTCCTGAAAAAACATAAACTCGTAAGAAACAAAAGAAAACGTTTTGTGCTAGATATATAATATTTATAAAGGAGTAGTAAGATATCAAGTTTTGAAATATACCCAATGGCAGCAACTCTGTTATCTATCTCATTCAGAGTGTCAATGATATAAAGCTGTGAAAATTTTGGTGGTTCACCTTCTTTTGGTCTCAAACTACCCATTCGATGGTAATTCTCACCCTATAGTTGGAATATCTGGAGACCCCTTCCTGTAGGAACCGAGTGATCTACTTTACCACCAAGTGAAGTCATCGAAAAAACCATATTCATTGGTCTGTTGTTGTCACGATAATATCTACCAAGCTCATTATCCTCGGTTAGAAGCCCTTTCAAAAAAATATGGAGATTCTTTAAAAATGGCAATTGAACTTGTCTCTGGCCACATCATAGACCAAATTTAGGTTTTCCTTTGGTTTTCTTGTTAACTCGCTCAGCAAACCACATCATTGCACCACAATCTTCACATCTATATGTTGGGTCGCCTTCATCGACATAATCTATAAAATTCACATGAAAAACTTTGTTACTAAAATATATAATCAGAACAAAACGTTATTATAAAGAAAAATAAGTAATATACCATAATTATTCTTCGAAGAAACACTTCTGGCAATTGCAGGCGTTTCAAACAAATTTTTAAAAATTGCTGCCATTGTGAGTATTCGATCTCGTTTCTCACGTGATTCTGGTTGTACTGTATTACCTTCATCATCCGATAACGAATCACTCCCTTCACTACTACTATAATCATAAGTTAGATCACTATCATCTTTTGATACACCTGGAATATTACAAAATAGCTTTAGAGAGATAACATAAAAGTTTTAAAATAATTTAATCAATGGTAAACAAAGCGTGGATGCAAAAAATATTACACTCATTTCCTGGATAGTTTCCCTCACATTCCGCTTCAATTGTGTCCATACAGTCATCATCATCATCATCATCATCATCATCTTTATCATAACTGGTCAATAGGTTCCGTCTTACCGTGTCATCATCAGTCAGGACTTGATTTCTTCTATTGTGCAAACTATCAAATTTCGATGAAGATGAACTGTTTTGCAACTTATAACTGTTCCTAATATTAGCAGAAGTGATGCAACTTGAACTGGATGCAATATCTCATGTGTCAAAAAATAAACACAATTAATATATTGCTAAAGTTCGCTAACAAAATAAAGAATATTAACAAAAACTTTTGTATTCTTCTATAAAGCCACAATGTATTATAAAAACTCACTCTCTTTTCCACTTTTCCGAAGGGTCCTTTTAGATGCAGCTTGATCTGTAGCTTTTGTTATTTCATGGCAAAATTATAAACATCAAAGATGATTAGTGATACTATAAAAAAAGTTTTCGTACGTTCTGTAAAAATAAATAGCACGACAATGACATTTTAATAAACCACACACCTCTGCCTGTATGTTTGTATGATGTAGATGGGGTGTTCGAAAGTACTCCATCAGGAGTTTCATAACGACATCTTCGAGAAGGTGGCATGTTGGTAACATCTACCAACACCCTACCAAAAACATGTGATAGATTGACAGAATTACATACTTGTGACTTTGAAGCATCATCACTATTTTCGGATTCAATAGCTCTAGTAATTCTCTTCCTCTTCTGTGTTCCTTTAATTACTCCAGGCATTTTTGCTTCCATGTATTTCTTGCTCTTCACTGGTTATCACTTTAGTATGGTTTAGATCAAAGGACTGATGCCGGCTTGGTTACTCTAGGTTTAGATTTTTTTATTTATTATAGGATGGTTAACAAATGTGTGATATCAATTCAAATCTTAAATATCCGGAATAGTATCATTGTAATTTTAATAAAATCAAATTAAAAACCTCGGAAAGGAATCTGTTATATTTTAAAATCTTTATAAGATTATGTTTCCATATGTATCATTGATCAAATATATTACTGTAGCTCTGATTGACAAATATTATCGCATATGAACCACTCGTTTAAATAAGTTATTTGGTTGTGTATATATTATGTTGCATTTAATATACGTATAATAGAACTTCTTATTAATGTTAACGGATATGTTATAATATTTTCTTCTGTCTGATCATACCAATATGCATGTTGGTAACATCTTCCAACAGCCCTACATAACTTTTTCCCAATCAAATTTTGTTTCCAAGAATAGTTTGTTCTTCTGCACCATTTTAAATTCTAAATATAATTTTAAAAAAACGGATACACATTATTGAAACTTCTTAGCAATGTTTTAAGTATTAAAAAACCAAAGAAAACACCAGTAACGATATTGAGAACAATCAGAATAAAAACAAAACTTATTAAAATCAAATTAAAGTTTAATCATCTTCAGCCAGAATCATTTTTTTCATCTCTTCTTCTGTAATCTTTTCCAGTTTAATCTGTTTGGTGCAGTGTTTCTCGGATGTCGAAGTTAGGTCAGGTGCAACTTCCTCATCTTCGTTTGATCGCTTAGATGATGGGGTTGTTACAACATCTAAATTACCCTGACTGTCCGTAAGAAGCATAGAATCCTTTGGAGAGAAAATAGCATAAAAAATTAATATAGAGACTTAGGGACTATTGCCAATTCTAAATGGCATCGATTTTCTGTATGAGAATATTACCTCACCACTAGTAATCAGAGTTGATCCCTTGTTTGATCCAGAAATGGTTAACGCAGCAGAGTCACATGAATCTAATTCAATACCAGTCCAAACCTTTCCAACCTTATAGGTATCATTACCATACTTAATATTTTCCTTCTCGATTAACACACCAAACTTAAAAGTTTTACCGATCACATTCTTGATCTCAATAGGCAACAACTCAAGATCTTCTATATGTTCTCATTTGGAAAAAAACTATAATATTAATATATATATATGGAGCTAAAAAAAGTTTTTTTAGATGTACCTCATCAAAAGAACCATTCAGTAGTTTCGCAGCAATTTCAGTAACAACAACCTTTGCAGGTGTGTCCAGAAGCATGAATTTAGATGTTCCTGTTGTGTCCCTAATCTTGAGATGCAACTTGTACCTTTTAAAAAATTATAAATGTTTCAAAAATAAGCATACTGATAGTCACAATCACAAACCATGTAGGTGTAACATAAATTATCATACATGTGTGTAACATAGGTCACAATTGTATTGCAACATTCACACCACCATAAAGGTTTGTGATCAATTTTAGTAACCTTTTTGTTACATCTACCACACCCAAAATAATACCATCTCAAGTCAGTATCTATACCATAGATACTACATACAACCTTGCACTTATCAACCTAAAAAAAACATAAAAACCATGTTTATATCCATATGATAGGGTGTAGATATTGAATATCTGTTGAAAGTATTACCTGCGTTGATGTCACCATTTCTGAGACTGTCTTATCCGGGTACTCAATCCATTCATCACGTCTAGCATTCTGTTCAGAGCTTTCTTCCAAGTTTTCAAATATGGTTATCGCATGAGAATCATCGCTGAAACTTTTATATTGCACAATAATTAGTAACAAATTATATAGGTAAACAACTTAGATATCTTTTTGTGTAGTTTAACTACGGAAAATTAAATGGTGCATACATCTGTTTTAGCTGTTCTGCTTCTTCTATTCCATGATTAATTAGGACCAGCGATGCATCATAAGCATTTGATATTTGAAGCCCACCTAACCAACCAATAAGACTTGAAAATATACAGATTACAACAATATATATATATATATAAATTTAAGTACTTCAGTAGTATATAGATATATATTTATATACGCAATATTCTTTAACTACCAGCTGTATCCCTATGCAGTATAAAATATGAACGAACAATATTCACATACCTCGATAGGTCCCTACTTTGGCAAACCTTATCAAACATATGACTACCTCACCATCAGCATCAGTTCCTGCCGAATATACTGTCTCAGCAAATTTTTCCCATAAACAACATGATAATCGTTCATCACTACATGCAAAAAACAGAGTTAATATGAATCCATATGAATCTATACTATGTAATACTTATCTTACTTGATATTTCTCAAGGTAAACTCAAGCTTTTTCCTTTCTTTTCCACCACACTGAACGCTCTGGAGGTCACTCATATTCAAAACTTGACCAATAACATCTGCAATTAAATTATTATCAATATTATACAAATAAAATTGACTCTAACATTCACGAACACATACTTTAAGAATAACCTACCAACCAAAAAGGCCGTGTTCAGTGTACCACTAAGAATGATCTCATAATCAACCAAAGATAGATACATGCTGTCGGTTCTTATGGTAGATCGTGACACATAAGTTTTGTGTACAAAAGTCATTTCGTACAAATGATCGGTCGATCTATATAATCCATAGGCTGGACTCAATGAAAAATTCTGGATAACCTTCCATTCACCAACAGATAATATCCTTTCAAACTTTTTAAGTAAGTTTTTTTTGCAACTTGCATGGATTTTAGTACCCTGCACATCGAAACAAAACAATAAGAGTATTATATACTGTAGAACTCGATATATGTGTATCATATTTCAAAACCAAACTTTACAGACATTTTGATCAGCTAATATTAGCTCCAATGTTTCTCCAAACTGTGAGGTGTACTGCTTCCAAGAGTGTATGATCCTAACTTCAATCTTCCAACCGGTTTTAAATGGCTTGATATCGTAGAGGTTAGTAATCCTAGCCATAATAGAGGAAGAGTTTTCTTTTCTGAACAGAGACTGTATGTTTAGATAAAGACGGCGAACCAAGCACTTTATATAGTACAAAATTATGTACTAAGAATTAGGTCAAGATATCTCGAAGATATTTAAAAAATATATCGATGATCAAGCTTTATTTGGAGGTTTCGAAACTGTTACAGTGGTTATGATCTTGTTTAGACTAAAAGATATCTATCAAATATTTAGAAAAGGAATATTTTGGAATGCTATTAAGAATAATTAGAATATTATAGATCCGTATTCCGAATTCAAAGGTGATAACTATAAATTAGAATAATCTTTAAAGGAAAGGAGTTAAGATTATTCCATTATAATAAATGGGTAAAATATTGGGTTTCCAGAATTTTAAAATTGGAATGGCTGGTGATATTAAATGTGCATCACATCTGGTTTTCGAATTCAAATGTGGTTTTAGATTGGTTTACACGAATCTATTCCATTCGGTTCAAATTCTTGTCAATTGTTAGCTCTCCAAATAATTGTATTGTAATTTTTTTACGAATCTGCATATATGGCATGATCATACAACACGCTAGATTTTTGATTTTAACATTCACACATCGAAATGTCAGATTTATCGAGTTTTAGTCCTGATAAACCAAAAATTGATTTTAACCATTCAATTAAATGTATTTCGATTGGTTTAACCGAATCGAATTTCCAAAAGCCCAATAACCATCGCAATGTGGGATAGTATCCAAGGTTTATCCTTTTTACAGTAAATGATCAAGATCATAACGTCTGAAAATCAACGATTATGATTAAAAAAATAGACCCGCGCATTTATCCGTTTTAGAATCCGGATCACCCGCTTGGTTGGACCTGTTACAAAGACAAATTTACCCTTAATGAATCGACATATTTACGGCTGATTCCCAATGGCATGCCCTATAAATAACACGGTTGGGAAATGTTAGTTTAAAAAAACTTCATGTTTTAATAGTATAGATATACAAGTCTAAAAATTGGATTTTTCGAATTAAGTCTATTTGGATTTATTATTTTTTAAACTTAATTCGATCGGGTTTAGACCATCATGAAAAGCCCAAAATTAACATTTTATCGAACTAGAGATTTATTGAAAATTTGAAAGTTGAAATTTTACTTATATATTCTTATATCGAAATTTAACAATTTTTACTTTCTTTTATTTGTAATTCTTGATGTGATGAATATTTTGATAATAAAATTTTAAATTAAACTTCAATCTAAATTCGACTAACTATATTGAAATATTTTGATTTTATATTTTTGTTCGATAATATAAATTATCTAAATTTTATTTGAATGATTTGATCTAACTTTTATTTTTATATTAAATTTAATGAAATATATATATTAAATTTTTTGTAATATATGTTTATTTTGATAATATACTTTGTTATTTTATTTATCTTAAATTTAAAATTATTTAATTTTTGAAAATCTATTTAATTTTTGAAAAGTTCTATTAAAACTAATCTGGACTTTAGAATAAACTAGATCAAACCGAACTCAAATATTTATAAATTTTAGGGGTTTTAGATCAGACCAGATTGAGCTACCCCAAATGACATCTCTAGGTAACACTACAACATTTTCGGCTACTTTTTTCTGTTTTGGTTATTAGTTTTTTGCAGAGCCTAAAAATGTTTCTTCTTAATATGATAAATAAAGACCCTACGCGTACAACTAACACAACATTTTGTCCATATGACTGCAAATAATTTAATTTGTTATAATCATATAGGTTAATCTATTAGTTTTTTCATATATAATCATATAGGTCTAGGCATTCGAGTACCCGTTTGGATTCGATCGGGTCTTTCGAATTTTCGAATTTTTGGATCTAGGCATATAAAATATATTTGGGTATTTTAAAAATTTAGTTGAAGTTCGGTTCGATTTCATTCGGGTTCCGTTCGGATTTGAGTACCCGAAAAACATAAAACAAAAATAAAAATAGTTATATTTAAATAAAAATTTGTCAAATTTTGACAAATATAACAAAAATCTTCATATATTTTGTTTATTTTGATAATTTAGTTATTTTAGTCTAAAATAATCAATATGTTTGAGTTTATAATTGTAATTTTAGATAATTTTGTTATATTATATCAAAATACAATTAATATTTTGGATATATAATTGTAATTCAGATATTTCGAGAATCCATTCGGTTCTCGGTTTGGTTCATAGTCGGTTCCGGTTCTTCATATATAGGAGTTTAAGACCCATTTAGGTATTTGACGGTTCGAATTCGGATTCAATTCTACTTTTTCGGTTCGGATTCGGTTCGATATTTTGAACCCGAGTATTTTATCCATGCCTAATTGTTAATATAAATTATTATTTTTAGAGTTATTTATTTTAGAAGGACCTTGCTCAAATCACAATAAGACATGATAATATGAAATCACTAAAATGACCCTTATCTTGTAATTTCTAATTTTTTCTTCTTCTCATAATCAAATCTTTTTATCTTTTCTCCATCTATTTCCTCCGAGATATATCTCACTTTTATCTGCCATAGCCATTTCTCCCTTTTCGCCATCTTACTCCATTTAAAATTTCTTAATTTTACAGCTTACAAAATCCATCCTCACTAAAACTCATATCCGAAAGTGACTCTCTTTTTCGAAAACCCTAATCATTCATTCATCTCCTTTATCTCTATCTTCTCCCTTCATATATTATTTCCTTTTATGTCATTACCACTCTTTTATTTTCCTCATTCTATTTTCGTTAAAGTTGGCTAGGTTAAGATTCCCACACACTTCCATTCACTAATTTTCGCTTGCTGAGATCCACATCTCTAAACATGTCTATTGAATATAATTGTGCTTTTCAATGTTAATTTTTCTAAATATGCACTCTACTGTTAATTTCGGCCACTTCCGCTTCTATTTTCACCCACTCATATTTTTTTTTTCATTTATCTATGATTTATCCATGATTTTCCATGTCTCGTATTCAGTATAGTCTTTAACTCAGATGAATTTGTTTGTGAATATGTTTGCATGTACGCTATTATATGTACGTGTTTTCTTGTACAATTGTTTTGGACATCATTCATATGTGAATTGCTATTTTCTATTGAATTCAATTTTATCACGACTAGCCCGGGGTAAAGAAAGCAAGCAGGCCAGAGTAAGGAAGACAGTTGTGGCTCCCATCTGCGTTGGTCTGCATCTGATTACCATTCCCTAACTTACATTCCATTCTCAAGATTTTCTTTCCCTTACAAAACCTTTCTTTCATATAGAAATATCAGTTGTGACTATACTGGCTAATTAAAAAAAAAACAATCCGGCACGTAATCAATCGTCTATAAAGTAACATTCGGAGAATATTTAGGGTTTGATCCATTGGTTCCTAGGGGTGTGCTAGGCTCGAGTTAAAGAGGGGTCTTTCGGGTTATTAGAGTTTAGTCCAATTTTTCTTTCGGGTTACAACAGTTTGGTAGCTCGCAAGGCTCATAACCTTGAGTTCACGGGTTCAAATCCTGTCTCCGCAACATTTGTTTCTTCAACAAATGTAAGTTTGATTCTATTAACTAAAACTAATCAGTAATTAGAGTTTGTTTTTTACTGCATATTAGTGGGCATTTAATTGTGGACACATTTTTTTTAGATGGATAACTTTTTGTGGACACTTAATTGTGTACATTTACTCATGTAAACTTATGTGTTTCACTATATATTTCCAAATAGTTTTCCTCATATAATTTTGTGATAACTCGACATGTAAGTTATGCTTTTTGTTTGTTTAATTGTACATCGTGGTCACCGAATGATGGACACCAACTAGATTGACATCCTCATTTTTTAATTAAATGGACACCTCTTAGATGGACACTTATAAGAGCTTGTGGGGTATGGAAACATAATCGTGGACACAAGAGATTGGACATGAATACATTGGCAAAGATAACATATGCATTTTAAGCTATTTTCATGATCTTGGTTTTTCTCATAGATTTAATAGATCTCTCGATGATCTAATCAAATATGATTGATAATTAAAACTTGGCATTTTAGAGTAACCACACACATATTCAAAACTTGTCCACATGTTATTCTAATCTAGTTTCCACTAGTTCATTACATAGAAACATGTTATGCGCATGCTTTGTGTATACTTTCTGATGCATTAAAGTGCAGGTCAATTTTTTTAATGATTTCAATGGCTATATTAATTTTTACTAAACAAAGTAGAAACATTAAAATGGATATGAAGAACTACAACTAGTTTATAAAGACAATAATACAAATACATGTTGATCGACATAGTACATAAATGCTATTGTAATATGAAGCATATCACACAAAAGCATATTGATCAGGAAAGAATCCATTGATAAGGAAAATGTAGTATCCCCGACCCAACCTAAGGGTCAAGGGGACATACCATGAGACCAGAAGTGTGTACAGACGGTCAAGGGAGACTAAGAGAAGTGTTCCATGGTCATAAAGGACCAAGTTCAATCTGGAATGGAGCTTGGTCAAATGGGAATGAGCTGTACCGTGAGTGTTTTGTTCAACGAGTTGGATGGTCGAGCTAGTCAGCTGACAACCAGCTCAACCCAGTTGGTCGGAGTGTTGACCACTTGGGTCAGCTGGTGGACTAGACCAGCTAGTGTCACTAGTTGGTGCATGGCAGTTAAGGGCCGAACGGAGACCCATGCCTTGATATCCATTCGGCCAATGGGCGGTTTTGGAGAGAGATAAGGTTATAAAACCCTTTCTCTCTACCATTTTCGATCATCACACATAAGGGGAACAACCCATAATTTTTCTAAGCCAGACCGATTATAATTAAAAGGAAAGGGAGGGTTTTTGGGCGGATTCTTCATAGGATATCCCGGCGAGTGCGAGTCCATTCAAAGCGGTTTAAAGGCTAAGGAAACAAGGGGTGCAAAGGAGATTACTGGCATCAAACACATCCAACGATCATGGCAAAAACTCTACCACCTCTAAGTTTAGAACCGAGCCCTCCTCTAACTACGACCACGGAAAATCCGACCAGTCGGCGGTCTGTTTGGATAGGTGGTCGGATGGAATGAACTCTCACTCTATCTTTCTGTATAGAACATGAAATTATGCTTGTGGGAAGATAGGTTAAATGGGTCGGAATCCATGCAAACCATGATCGGCTAAGGTTTGATCATGGGCGAGTGTCGCACATGGGTTGACTGGGGTGTTGGCCATGGTCGAGGGACGAATGAACCAATGGAAAAATCGCGTGGGAACCGAATAGTACGTCCATGGGACGGTACCGAAGGTCGACGGATGGGGGTTTTCCAACTATAGAACAAATTGGTGCAATCCGACAACGCAGATGATCCAAAGGTACGGGTCACTCGGTAAGACCGCGGTATGGAGCGAGGAGAGTGATCGTGGTCGGCCATGCGTGGTAGTACCGAGTATTACTAGGACGATAGGACGGACGAACACATATTAAGGAACAATTTGGGTCCTAACACGGTCACTGGCCACCAACCGTCCCAAACATGACTATGGACCCATTTAGAGAATTAAAACGGTTTATGGATTTGTATGCGGTTTGATGGGGAACATATTGCATATAAAATGGCTTTGTTAGGTTGATGGACATTGCTTAAGTCTTATTAGACTATTGATATATTTGTAAATGCAGAACATCAAGTTGATCGTGGGGATAATCAAGCCTAGGATGCAGACACAAGGCCTTTGGGACGAGTGAGGTTGGATATACTGATTAGTTAGAACTGGAACAATAAACTAGATTATTGATCATACTTTAGATTGTAATTAGTACCTTTGGTTTGATTAATAATATGTCAGTTTATCTAGTTTTATGCTTATACTCGTTACTTAGATCTAGGTGAATGGAATGAATGAATGACTTGAATGAATAAGTCTGGAAAATAGGACTTAAAAATCACATTGAACCTCAAGGTAGAACGAATATGATAGGAAACACCCTCCTAGGCCCCATGGCCGGGATAAAACCTCAAACGATACTATCACTGGGTCGGGATGAAGCGAGATATTGTTGAATGTGTGGCCAAGTGCCCAACCTGGTAGCTGATCAAGGCGGAAAACCAAGTTCCAAGCAGCCTGTTACAAATTCTACCGATTCTATAGTGGAAATGGGACAACATAGTAATGGACTGTGTAACTGGTTTGCCAACGACCAAAATGAAGAGAGACACGATTTGGGTATCCACAAATTTCCTAGCCATCAAGAAGATTGATGGAGTGGGGAAACTTGCTGAGAGATACATTGATGAGATCATACGGTTTCACGGAATCCCAACAAGTATAGTCTCAAATAGAGATAGCCGATTCACCTCTTATTTCTAGCAAGCTTTTCAAAAAGCCCTAGGAACAAGAGTGAACATGAGCACATCATATTATCCACCGACGTATGTACAATCGGAAATGACCATACAAACATTGAAAGACATGATACATGCATGTGTTCTAGATTGAGGTGACTCATGGGAAATGTACTTAACTTTGGCCAAATTTTCTTATAACAAAAGTTATCACACAAGCATATGAATGTCACCCTATAAAGCTTTGTATGAGCGGTCATTCCGAACTCCACTATGTTGGACGAAAGTGGGGGAGTCAAGCACGACTGGTCCATACATTATTGAAGAAACCATTGAACGGATCTGATTCCGAAAAGCCAAAATGAAGGAAGCTCAAGATCGCCAAAAAGTTATGCAAATAAGAGACGAAAGGATCTTGAGTTTGAAGTAGGAGATCGAGTCTACCTGAAGATGATCACCTTCAAAGGAAGAGCAAGAGTCTCAAAACGTGGGAAGCTTGATCCAAAGTACTTGGGGCGGTCGCATACAAGTTGGATTTTACAAGTGAGATGGATGTGTTCCATAACGTATTCCATGATTCACAATTATGCAAGTGCTTGCTGGATCAAGATGTGGTTGTGCTAGAGATTCCAAGTTAACTCAAAGCAAACCTGACAATGGAGGCAAAAACCATTTGAATCCTAGATAGAATGGAAAAAGCAACAAGGAAGAAGGTGATATAGATGGTTAAGGTGGAATGGATCTGCAATGGGATTAAGGAAATCATTTGAGAAACGGAGAATAGATTGAAGGCCGACCCAAAGTGGTATAAAGACCTTGAGACGGATTTAGGGACAAATCCCTTTAAAGGGGGGGGGGGGGGTGTAACGCCCCTTTCCCATTCTCCGCTGACCGTCGAGCTGACCGGTCAACAATCAAACAAGAACATGACCGATCGAACCCGAGCAAGTCAAACAGGAAAAGTTCGTCACAGGACGAAGTCAGAGACGGATCGGTTTGAGACAAAGGCTCGCACTAATCCATCTTTGACCTCGCTATCCTCACTTCCGTAATACAAGTTGTACACCTTGTACCACTTCGGTGAGTTGTGTCGGTTCGGACGAAACCTCATATCAGGGAAACAATTTCATTTCTGAGTAACCAAACGTTCAGCACAACGTTTAATAGAGTTTTTACAAACAATCATCATCTCAAAGCACATAAGTAAATCAAACACATAAAATGGCGCCAAAGCCGAACCGAAAATAAAACATCCAAAACCCCGAATCAAATCCCGTCACAAGCCATCCCAAAACTACACCGAGGCCTCCTGCGTCCGTCGCTGCTAAACCTGAAAAACACAAAAGAGTCTAATGAGCGATCTATGATCACCCAGTGAATCGGCTCCCCACTAATGGCTTCTAGACTATATAGAACTACAGATTCCCGCCCCAAAACCCCAAAATAACAATCAACAGGAATAAATGGTCGATCACGCACAACCACGTCGTGATAGACCCACACACACAGTCAAGCCAAAGATAAAGAGAATTAAGGGAAATCGAAGGCATTGCGGCACATGTCCTCGATTGGACTCGATCTATCTATCGCGCAACAAACGAAATAACAACAAAACAACGCTGGGCCCTACGAACTCGGTAACTTCCACGGGTTGCATCGTCATCTACATGGTAACAAACCCACGACTCCTAGATGTGTACACAAGGTCCCCACACCTAGGACACCGTTCTCCGTCCATCGATACGCGGTGACTCCTGTTACCCAAGGTAACCTGAGTTTCCATGCGATCCGGCCCTAGGACATGACCCCGTATTCTCCGAATCGCACACCTACCGGCGTCACCCAGTAATTTAACACCATAACCGGAATCGCCATGATCCGATTAGGCAAAACCCGAGGATCCAATCTGGTCGGAAGTACCGGAACGTAAACAAAACCTAGGCTTGCGGAATCTAACGCACCCTAGAGTCCTAGTGCAGAAATATAAACACGCAGACTCGTTGGGACTCTAGCACAGATCACACAATCAATATCAATAATAAATCCCCAATCATTCTGCAAGCCTCTACCCTACCACCGCTCTGACTAGGTAAGATACCTAGTCAGCACCAACTAACTTACCCGGTCCCGTGACCGGAGTAAGTGTCCACAATGATTGCTCGGCCCAACACCGAACAATCTAACAAGCCTGCACACAAAGCTCAACACAGCACAATAATTACAATAATCAAACACGCAATCACAATCAACACAACAATCACAACAACACAACACATGCATGCCTATTAGGGTTTCTAAGTCTTTTAATCCATTCTCATCCGCTACCTTGGGTTAG
This sequence comes from Orychophragmus violaceus, assembly GCA_030180135.1. Taxonomy (NCBI): domain Eukaryota; kingdom Viridiplantae; phylum Streptophyta; class Magnoliopsida; order Brassicales; family Brassicaceae; genus Orychophragmus; species Orychophragmus violaceus. The sequence goes on along the minus strand of CM058240.1, from coordinate 84,575,136 downwards.
CGAATTGCTAACTCGTAGACGGCTCACAACACACACCACTTCCTTATTAACCCATCATATGTATCTTTTATTAACTTCTCGATCTGTCGGTTTAGAGTTAGTAAACTTACTAACTCCCCGATGTCTCATTATTAATTAATTGATTCATTACCCAAACCCGCTATTAAACCTAAACTCCGATCCCGTTATAATATTCTATACGTTTGTTTAGGTTTAACTCATATTTTAATGTCGTCTTAATTCCCGTATATAGATTCATTAATTATCGTTCTTATACATATATAGATGCATATACGGTCCTAAACAACGGTCTATATGAATGCATCACCCAATCATTACTAACAACCTAGCGGCACACAATTGATTAACTTTTTTTTAATTCTTTAAACCCTAACATGCTTATTCGATCCTAACCGGTTTATCTTTAAACGTCCAATTATTTATTAATTACTATTCATTCAAATAACGGGTATGCACTCCTAGTACTACGGTTTACCAATTCCCGGTCTATATGTAATTAAAAGGTTTGTGAGCCGACTCACAGTGAGCTAGGCGCGGAATGACGGTCTGACGCGGTATGAATCCCGAGACCTCCGAACTGAAACCCGAACTTCCCGAACAAACAAACTCGAACCCCGAGGCTTCCCAAACACCCGACATGAACCGCAAACCATGACTGGCCGGAGTCAACGCGTTGACCGGCGTTGACCACGGCGTTGACCGGCGTTGACTTTGACCTCCGGTTGACCGTTGACTTTGACTGTTGACTTTGACTTTGACTTGAACCGGTTGACTTCCCAAACCAAACCGGTTGAACCATTGAACCATCTGAACCAACTGAACCGGTCTAATTAGAACCGGTTAGGTTAAACCGGTTTTGGTCAAACATTGACCGGTTTGACCTAACCATTGACCAAGGCTAAACCAGCCTTAAACCAACCCAAATCTTGAACCAAACCAGACCATCCCACTCCTTGAAGAACCGGCTTCAATCTGACGGCGGCGAGGCTTCTCCGGTGACCGGCTCCGGCGTTGACCGGCGGTGGTCCGGCGTTGACCGGCCGGTTCACCCCTTTTTCCGGCGACTCAGGTGACGATCTACATATCAAACTGACCGCAAAGAGAAGATCTATCCATCCATGGCTTCAAAACATTCAGATCTGGTGAAGGATGAGAGAGATACACCAAAACTCCAACCGCAGAAAATTTCCGGCCAGTTTCCGGCAAGCTCCGGCGACGGCGGTCATGGCTGGCTGGATGGCGGTTGTAGAGGAGGGAGAGAGCAAGCTATATCACTTTGCAGAAGTGGATTTGAGTTTATATTGAGAGAGTTATGGGATTTTTAGTGTGAGAAGGTATGAAGAACATATTTAGGGTTCTTGAGTTTTTCTTGAAGATTCAAAGGTTTCCGGGGTTTTTTCTGGGTTTGTATGAATGAGTGTGATGAATCTGATGAATAGAGAGAGAGAGAGGCATTGGTGTTTCTAGAGAGTGGTTTTTTGTGAGTGAAATGAACCTTCTCACATGCATGAACTTGTTTTTGTGCATGCAACCCATTCCTTGCACCAAAAACCTATAGGTGGCGCCCTTAGAAAACAACACCTGTCCCTCTGAGTGTGCTTTGTAGCCAAAAACCCTTCCCTAATTAGCCATAAACACTCCTTAATCCTCCTTTCTTCCAATGCTCAGTTTTGACGGTTTTCGGGTTTAATATTTTAGAATCTCTCCGGATGATCCCATAAATCCACAAACCTTCACTATTAGATTCTCCATGCTATTTTATGAATTTAGCATTTTGAATCACTCCGTTCGGACTTACGTAGCTCCGGTTATGAATTTCTGTAGTTTCGTCGGTTTTGTCGGTTTCCATCCCGACAAGCCGTAGAATGCGTTTCTGCTCCGATTTCTCCAACTTCGATCTTCTAAACATCTTTATGTTGAAACATAAGAATATTTGGCCCGTCTCAGCTTCCGTCTTGAAATTTGGCAAAATTACCATTTTGCCCTTCACTTGGCAAAAATGACAATTTTGCCCTCGGTTGACTTTCTGCTGCCCGTTGACCGTATTTTTGATACGGGGTATCACAGGGGGAGACTTGTATTATCCCTGACCCAACCTAAGGGTCAAAGGGACATACGATGGAACCAGAAGTGTGAACAAACGGTCAAGGGAGACTAAGAGAAGTGTTCCATGGTCATAAAATACCATGTTCAACCTGGAAAGGAGCTTGGTCAAGTAGGAATGAGTTGGACCGTGAGTGTTTAGCTCAAACGAGCTGGATGGTCGAGCTGCTCAGCTGGGTCAGTTGGAAACCAGCTCAACCCAACTGGTCGGAGTGTTGACCACTTGGGCCAGCTGGTGGACTAGAACATGGCAGTTAAGGGCTGAATGGACACCAATGGCTTGGCATCCATTCACCAACCATTGGCATCCATTTGGCCAATGAGCGATTTTGGAGAGAGAGAGAGAGAGAAGGCTATAAAAACCCCTTCTTTCTGCCATTTTTGATCATCACACATAACAGGAACAACCCATAATTTCTCTAAGGCAGAGGCCGATTATAATTAAAAGGAAAGGGAGAGTTTTTGGGCGGATTCTTCAAAGGAGATCGCCGGCGAGTGTGAGGTCACTCAAGGCGGTCTAAAGAGTAAGGAAACAAGGGCTGAAAAGGATATTAGTGACGTCAAACACATCCAAGGATCAGGGAAAAACCTCTACCACTTCTAAGGTTAGAACCGAGCCCTCTACTACCCGTGACCACGGGAAAGCCGTCCGGTCGGCAGTCTGTTTGGATAGGTGGTCGGATGGAATGAACTCTCTCTCTACCTTTCTGTATAGAATCAGAAATTAGGCTTTTTTTGCAGATATATCAAATGGGTTGGAATCCGTGTAAACCATGATCGGCTAAGGTTTGATCATGGGCGAGTGTCGCACATGATTCGGCTGATGTGTAGGGCATGGTCGAGGGATAAATAGACCAAAGGACGGATAGCGTGCAAACCGAATTGTACGTATGTGGGACAGTACCGAAGGTCGGCGGATGGCGCCCCTGGGTTGTCCGACTATGGAACAGATTAGTGCAATCCGACTACGCAGGCGATCCAAAGGTACGGGTCAATCGGTACGACCACGGTATGGATCAAGGCAATCGAGATGATCATGGTCGGCCATAAGTGTTAGTACCGAGTATTACTCGGACGATGGGACGAACGAACGGACACAGTTCAAGGAACAATCCGGGTCCTAGCACGGTCACTGGCCACCAACCGTCCCAAACATTACTATGGACCCATTTAGAGAACTAGAACGGTTTATGGATTTGTATGCGGTTTGATGGGGGAACATATTTCATATAGAAATGGCTTTGTTAGGTTGATGGACATTGCATGGTTAAGTCTTATTAGACTATTGAAATATATGTACATGCATGACATGAGGTTGATCGTGGGGATGATCAAGGCTAGGATGCGGACACAAACCTTTGGGACGAGTGGTGTTGGATAGAGTGATTAGTTAAGATTGGAAAAATAAACTAACTTATTGAGCATACTTTATATTGTATTCAATACCTTTGGTTTGATTAATAAAATGTCAGTTTATATATTTATACGCTTATACTCATTGCTTAGATCTAGGTGAATGGAATGTATGAATGATTGGAATGAATAAGTCCAGAAACTAGGACTTAGAAATCACATTGAACCTCACGGTAGAACGTATAGGATATGCGACATCCTTCTAGGCCCTATTATCGGGATATTACGTTTCAGTAAACATATTCAATAACTATGTCACATTGTCCACATTACTTTGTCCACATTGGATACTTCTATAAAATCGTAAATCTCAAGATTAAACCCAATTTCTAATCTCGAACTTACCTTTCTAGAGCAACGCCTTCACATTTTCTTCTTCATCATCGTCAAATTCATGATAATATAAATTGATATCTACGTCATGATGTCCATAATACCATATGATATCCACATAGCACATGCCACCAATTCCATGATTTTTGTTCAATTTTTTTATTCACCGTTTGATGTCCACGTTCATGTGTTCACAAGATCGGACTCAATCCCTAATCCAGAAAGTGTTTTTCCTCTACGTCGTAGAATTCATCATTATAGCTAAATTCAACATCATTTCTATAACCATGCTTATTATTATCCTAGAATTATTATTAGTGTATCTATTCATACTACAAAATTAACTTTCTAACCTTTTTTTCTTTGTTGGTAAAGGCTTAGGGAAATCGATACAAACAATGACATTGATAAAGGTAGTGAAAATATCAATAGAGAGAATCGACAAAAATCTGAAAAATAAAAATGAATTCGATCAAAAACTTGAGAAAGTGAAAATAGAAAATAAAGATGATGAAAAGAGAGAAAGAGAGAACAGACAAAATGGAATTACACAGACACATGAGAGAGAATTAAACAAAGGCATATTTGAGTTTAAAAATTAATCTATAGTTTCAAAAGTGCTTAAATAGCATGATATGCTCCAAAAAGCGAGCAGTCAACCATCTACCAATGGGCTAAAAGATCTGGTTTGGAAGCTTGAGGCACCTCCAAAGATAAAAAAATTTCCTTTGGAAAGCTATCTCGGGAGCTTTACCAGTGGCAGAGAGACTCTTGACTCGGGGTAAGAAAGTGGATTTGAGATGTCAATATTGTGGTAGAGAGGGAGAATCGATAAACCATGTCCTCTTCTCATGCCTAGTTGCAAGACAGTTGTGGGTGCTCTCTCTGTTGCCTTCTCCTGAGGTTGGATACAATGAGGAGGCTTTGTTCACAAACATTGCTTATGTTCTTGATGCGGGTTTGAACATATCTATCCCTATGGAGATCAGGCGTGTCGTCCCTTGGGGTTTATGGATGTTGTGGAAGAAAAAAAGCAAATATCTTTTTGAAGGTCTTGGATATGATGCTGAAAATCAGTGGTTTCATGCCAATGAAGAAGCCGGTAAAGTTAACAGAGCACCTCGAACTCCTCAGGTACATTTGCATAATAATTGAAAGCCTCCTGAAAGAATTTGGGTCAAATGCAACATTGGAATTGCATGGAACAAAGTTAAGAAACTAGGTGGAACATCTTGGGTACTTAGGAACAATAAAGGCACAATTCTACTCCATAGTAGAAGAGCTTATGTTGCTATGAACTCACTATTTGATGCTCAAGTAAAAGGATGGAAATGGGCTATTAAGAGCATGTTAGTCTAGATGTCTCTTGCATCATCTTTGCAGCTGAGGCGTCTGATCTGGTCGGGACAATCACTAGACCTCCGGATTGGCCAGCTTATAAGTTTCATCTAGAGAGATTAGACATCTAATGGTGAATTTTTTGGAATGAAAAGTCATTTTTGAAGAAAGAGCAAGGAATAAGGGCCCTTTTGCGATTGCTCTTAGTATGGTGCAGAAGATTAAACTTCAATCTTATGTGGTTGCGGGTGCTCCCTTTTGGTTGAAAGATGTTTTAAGCAGAGAATCTCATCTTTGTAACTTTTGGGAACAAGTCTTTTGTTAGATTGCTCCATATCCTCTGTGGGTTTTTCCCTTGTATAGAACCCTCTCTATTATAATGAATTTCAGATGACAAAAAAAGCATGACATGCTCTTTTGTGTTATTTTAAAACTGAGAAGTGCCTTTTATGTTAAACACTCTTTTTATGGTACAAAAACTAAGTTATGAAAATAAAGCTTGCTCCACTGACACATGACACTGTCACGGTTTTTCCATTTCCTCATCGATAATGCGAGATCGATATTGCATTTAGTTCAATATTATAATTGTACAACAAGGAATCACCCAAAAACTTGGCTTATACAAAAATTCCTAACCCAACCCTAACCCTAAAGCCGTTTAAGCAAATGATCAACTCTCGTCTCTTTTCTGACATTGCCACCAACAGTACAGAGCAAGTGAGAAAGTAAAAAAAATCGAAAGTCTACACAATCTGTTCCAATCAACTGTAATGGCGGACATGTCGCCTCGGATCTTCGACCATATAAGAGTTAAGATCACTCATCATCCGATGGCAGAGTCGGGCTCTTTGAGCAGCTCTCTATCTTGTGAAGTTCCAACATCCTTTTCTCTGGGTTACAAAGGCCTGCACTAGTAACATATCAATCCAAACTGTGATCAATTCTTTTGGAAAGCGAATCTGGGTGCACTTCCTAAATGTGAATATTGAACCTGAGCATTTTGGTATATCCCACACAGCAATCGAGTAGGGTGAGCACTCTGGTTCACAAAGGGTGTGGTGGTTCTCGTGGTTGACGTTCATTGCCAACATCCACGCACCTATTGTTACGTCCTCGTTGCTAAACATCCTGAAACTGAAGTTTGAAAATATCTCTCTTTATTAAACAAAAAGGCTTTACAGGCAAAAGACTTTGAATCTGTATCGAGGAACATAGACCTCTTCTAGTGTGAAGCCAAGTCCTAATCGAAGTATGGAGATTTCAAAGAAGAATAAAATAGAGGAGACATGACTTACCTGTTGTTCTTGAGGGCAACCAAACTAGTGACAACATCAGCAGAAAGAGCATATATGGGGCCATAGGCATGAAGGAAGTACTCTTTTCCCAGCAAATTTGCCAAAGGTTCATACCTGCAAATTTTCAACCAGTTTCCAGCAATTTTCAAGTATATTGAATCACAAAAGAGATGAATAGGTGTTTCTAGTCCTTACCATTTTAGCTTTGGATCTGTGAAAACAGGACCTTTTTTCAGGCATCCAAGGTAGGTCTGCGAGTGACTTCGCTCTTTAGCCAACAACAAAGACAACCGATCTGTGATGAAAACAACAGCTTCATATAAGATCCACAACTTTCCCGAAGACACGGAATTAATGCATACTCTCAAAAGAAAATAATCATTTACCTGGCCTCAAATATATATCATCATCAGCTTTGACATAGAACTCAGAATCATATAGGGCATATGCAGCTTTGAAGAAAGCCAAACTATTCAACAACAAAAAACATATAAAAGACCATGGATCAGAGCTTCTTGTTTACTCCGGCAAAAGAAAGATTTGAATCAGACAAGTGTTACTCTCTAACTCACGTTTTGTATGGGAGCTTACTGTACTCCTCCTCGATATCGAGCAATATAAAGTCATCGTACTCTGCGATTTCCCTTCTAAGCTCAGCCATTTTTGTTTCATCTTTAGTTTTGCCTATAATAAACCTGATGGCCAATCCAGTTGATTCTTCCAAGCTGCAGAGAGCAGTGTAAAGGCCACAAGAATCATGAATCATTGAAGATAACGCCTCAAAGATCAAATGAATGTATTCAGAAGAATGTTGTATTCAGTTTCACTGGTTCCAGATCGATGATCATATTCCTATCTACAATAGCTCAATCATTTTGACAAATTGATTCCAGAGAACCCTAAAGTTAGCAGAAGAATTGAGATTTGAGAGAAGATGAATCAGTACCGTCGAAGCCCTTCTGGATCGGACGGCATCCACGTGTTCCTGAGCGCTCGTCTGCGGCCAGCTGACCCGAACCCGGTCTGGATTCCGACGAATCCCATCACTTTGTGCCTTTTCACTCCGCCGCTAACGCCATTACCGTTACTATTACCAGCGATGTCCCAGACGACCCGTACCGTTTTCGGAGGAGAGTTTGTGAGGCAAGTCCGGCCGGATAACCGGATACCCGGGAAAATAATGGCGGAGAGTCCGAAGAGGAATCCGAAGAGCCCGATCGCAAGAGAGGTGAAGACGATCAAGGAGGCCGATCGGCGCGTAGAGTGTGATGGTCGCGCGTGAAAGAGCTTCAGCCTCGGAGAAGATGGCATGATTTGTAACGGACCAGCTAACGGGATCCACTTATTCGGAAGCTCTTAAGCTTTTGTTTTAACGGTCGTTAGTGGAGATGGGGATTTTCTGTTTTCTCAGATAGGTGGATCCACTTTCCCGGATTCGGATCCTTCTTCAAGTCAATAAACAATTTTAGAACATTAAGAAGACCAATGTTAAGAAAATAGAAACACTAGTCATTAACTATCTATCAGTAATGTACTAATTAATGTCAATTGAAAACATCTATCAAATAAATATTTCAGTGAAAGCGTTTTCGGAATGGTAATTACTAAAAAGGTTACAAGTTTACAGTTACAGGTCAAGAATATATGGGGAGATTCATTTTCCAAACTATGCAAATTTTTTTATATTGGACAAAGATTGTGTGCTTATTTTGGAAAGTTTTAACTAGTTGCAAATGGATTATCATTTCTTTTGAATGGAATGATGTGGAACAATTTGTTCTATAAAATATTTACCATTTATTTATTTTTGATGTAAATAAATTACTGCTATAAATGAATTATCATTTTTGGAATATAACGATGTGGAATGCTAATTAAAAGATTCATCATTTATCTTATATTCTAATTTTTGGAATAAAATATAATGTAATATTCATTCTATCAATTCTTCCACATAAAAATTCAAAAAAACATTCATTTACAAATTTGATGAGTAATAAATAGAATAAAATTATTCAATTTTTCTCTCTCATGCATCTTATTTCATTCTATATTATTCCAATAATTATATTATATATAATCCATTTACACCCTACAATTTTTAAAAATGGAAGAGGAAGAATGACTAATTCCATAAACTATTTATCATTTGTCTTGAATTTTTTTAAATAGAATGTAATAGAATATCCATCTCATCAATTCCACATAAAAATTTAAAGAAAAACATTTCTCTACAATTTTGATGAATGAGTGAAATTGATTTATTATATTTTTTTCTAGATCTCATCATCTTATCCTATCCAATATTATTCCGTTAGTTCTATTATATGTAACCCATTTACAGTTTTTAATTATATTTTTTGAATGAAATGGAATGAAATTCACATAAAATTCAAAATATCATTCCTCTATAATTTTGATGAAAAATAAATAAAATTATTTTATTCTATTTTTTAAAATCTCATTCACCTTATCTCATTTAATATTATTACATCTATTATACCTAATCCATTTACAGGCTAAACATTATTTGTTTGGTTCATTACAACTTTAACGAAGATTTCAGATCTTCCGGCATGATATAATGTTTTTAAAAGTGATAAAAAAAGAACTGAATCTATGTCCACGCACGATAGTAGATGATGTATTAATCAACCAGATTATAATTGTATGATCTCCCTTCATTATCATTACCAAAGCTAACTTCTTTCGCTCCAACTCCAATATATAAGCAGAAAAACATCGTAAAACACATATGTTTTCACATAAACATTCAATATCTCACAAAATAAGAGCTCAATTCCACACTTTTTGAATTTTGAAGTAAGCTAATTCTTTTCAAAATGTAACTTTGGTATCTGGGTCATCAGTCCAAACCCAAAAATATATACTTTCTTATGTATACATATATATATATATATATATATATATATATTTTTTAGTACATCATAGTTTTCTTTCTTATATCCATTCTCGTTTTTACAGCTTTTAAATCCATTTAAATATAATTAAAATTCATGTTTGTATAAATATATATTAATTTAAAATTTTTAAAAATGAGATTGATTTTTTTGTTGGATATTAAATAATTTCAGAAAAACATATAAAATTATTGTGTTTACTTATGTTTTTCTTTAAAAAAATTGACTTCACGTAAAATAAATAAAAAATATCAATAACTAAAATTATTAAAATTATACATTTTATAAAATAAATATATTTAAAATTTTAAAATTTTAAATTTTAATATATTATTTAAAAAAATATTAATAATATGACATAGACATATGATTTAATAATTAGAGACGATTTGGGTAATTGACTTATTATTCATTTCATCGTTATTTATATTTAACATGGTGGATGTATATATTAGACATGAATTCAAAATTTAGAGCTTTCTTCTCGAGAGCAACTCTGAAGACGATTTATTGTTCACAATCCCTAATTTGAATCTACTATTGGTGTGTTTTCTGGTCATCTCTGATGGGGGATCCTTTGGTCAATCCTCCTCATGTTCGTTCAGATCTGCTCATAATTGATTCGCCGCAGAGACTTCTTGTTTCGTCAGTTCCCCTCACTTCTCGTGATTTGCTCATGTCGGTTGCTCTGGGGCTTCAGCTGCACCTCCGCTGGAGAGGAAGCTTCTCTCTTGCCTCCGTTCTCAGCTGCAGAAAGTTCTCTGTTATCATGTCCTAATGCTCTAGGCTCAGACTTTGTTTTGGGGGTTTCGCTTTACCAAGCTCCTTCTCCTTCACATGTGGATGGGGATTCTCTGGCCAACGCCTCGGAGCCTCAGTCTGGTTATGGAGTTAAGCTGTGTCCAGCTACTACCTTTTTGCTGCTGTTGATTCGTCATCTGCTAATCCTTCTGTCGATTATGCTCTGAAATCTGCAATTTCTGCCTCGGGTGCGTCAGCACCGATTATAATCCAAAAGGCTTCTACTGATGTTCATAATCCTCCCGTAGCGTCTGCTTTCGTGGAGAATATTGGGGAGTTTGATTGGGCCAAAAGGCTGAAATCAGGATGTAAAATCCCAACCTCAAATGCTCCAGTCTCATTCTCAAAAGAGGGTGTCCCTAGAGTGAAGGTACCAAATGTAGTCTTTGAAAGAGGAGCAAAAATTCATTCAAATTACATCGTTGATATATTTTACGGAAATCCTCCTTATGGTAAGATTTGGGGCGTTCTAAATTTCTTGTGGGGCAAAGATAAAAGGGTCACTATCCACAATCTCACTTCCAATGCCTTCTTGTTCCACATACCATCGGTTTCGCTTCGTAATAAGATCTTGCAAAATGAACTTTGGAGAGTTGGTGATTCTCCATTCTTTGTGACAGAGTGGAAAGCATCATTCTCGTTTGACCCGCCTTCTCTTCAAAAAGCTCCCATCTGGGCGGTGGTTCATAATATCCCATTTGATTTGGTAACTAATGAAGGCCCCAGCTTCGTTGCAAGACCGCTAGGTGTCGTTGTAGACGCCAAACCTTTCACCTCAATCAACTCAGCGGAGATAAAGGTCGTGGTGGACTTAACAAAACATTTGCCAATCTCGATGGAACTTGAGAGGGAGGATGGGCAAGTATTGCTTCTCTCCGTTACTTACCCATGGTTACCCCCTCTATACCCGGTTTGTAATGAACTTGGTCATAAGGCTGGTCTTTGTCCCGTGAGCAAGAAAGTTACTAAGCAAAAAGCTTCTAAGGTTGCCCCTTTAGTTGATCCAACCGAAATCAGGGTCTCGGCCTTCCTCTTCGTCAAAACATTGGGTGCAGAAGCACACTCCCTCTGCTCCTTCGGCTCCAAAATCTATTTCAGCGGAACTCCATGCTTCTAAGAATTTCTCTTCTCAGCCTTCCGAGACAAGTCCAAGAAAGACTGATTTATGCACCCCTGCGGTGATTGAAGTTTCCTCTATAGGTTCAGCACCTGTAAACAATGATGGAGTCGTTGATGTCACTCCAGTCACTAAGTATGCCATCTCGGATAATCTGGTGCTTCCTCAACCTTCTACTCCATCCGAAAATTTAAACTCAGCTGCTCTGGATAATTATTTGGAAAAACACCAAGCTATCGCTTTGGTCTCTAAGGAATCTCCTAAACCTAGCACAGAAGATGACGAGTTCACTGTACTCAAGCGTATTGTCTCTGCCAGGACAGAGTCGTCTCCGGTTTTGGAAAATCAGATGCAAGTGTCTAAGAATTCTTTTGAGAATCTATCATTGGAAGGGGAGAAAGTTTCTCCACCTCTCGATGGGGCAATCATTCTGAAGAAGCCGTCTATCCCCCCATCGTACTATTCTCCAGCTTCCTCATCTTCTTCGGAAGGGAACAAGAAGAAAAGAAAGATGAAGAACTAAAACTTCCCCCTTCAAGGTGTGGACAATCCCGACACAACTGGGATGTCCCCCCCCCCCACCAATAATCATTATGTGTAATATATTTTTTTGGAACGTACGTGAACTTAACGAACCATTGAAGCATCGCCCGCTCGCTAATTGGATCCAGTCTAGATCAATAGCTTTTAGATCCCTTCTCGAGACGCATGTGGTAGAGTCTAATATTAACCTGATTATGTCTTTTTATGTCCATCTTGGACAGTAGTTGCGAACTACAATTTTTCAGTCACAGTTTTTATCTTCGGGGCACCAGCACATTACCTATGAGGTTGTTCTTGAAGATGGTATCAAGTTCTTTTATACAGCAATCTACGCCTCTAATGATCATAATGAAAGGATGGATTTATGGGCAGAGTTACATTCTATTCACGCCTCCTTAGACCTCTCTACTAAACCGTGGTTAGTCAATGGAGATTTTAACGAGATCCTATCTCCGACGGAAACTTCAAATATGGATATTTATTCGACTACTTATGTGCGTTTATTTGGGGGAATGTCTCTTTGACTTGGGACTGTTTGACATGCCTTCTCAAGGTCCAAGGGTTACTGATAGGTGTCTAGTTTTCCCTATTCTAATGCAAATGCACAGTTAATGCAATCGTAGTATATAAGGTATCGAATCCCACAAGGACTCTCAGTCACACAATAGATTATTAGTAATTCAGATTTAATTAAGCGAAGCAGATGTGAAAGCAGTAAGCGAAATAAAAAGCGAATCAAGTGAGTTTGTAAGCAAGAGGGCAAAGCGTTAGGTTTCAGGAGTTCTCAGGAAATCAGGAACGCAAGCAATCAATCTATCTAGATCCAATCAATAACTATTCTAGAACTCAAACACTGATATAAAATTAACCAAATTCCTTTGTGATAATTCTCTAAGTCTAAGTGCAGCAAACCAAACTTTCGTTTGCGAGAACTAACAGATTAAACTAGCATTAATTCCAAGTTTGATATGTTCACAATTATCCTAAACCAAACTTTCGTTTGCGAATAGTTTAATTGCTTATCTAAATTCTTTCTAGTTAAATTAACCAACTTCCGCTGAATTAATCAACCTAACATCATAACTCTGATTAGCTACTTCAGATTTAGCATTAAGAACAACTTAGATAAAGAACTAGCAGATATAAATCTCTACAGATTAATTAAACTATAATTCTCTGAAATCCCTAATGAGAATCCTTCAACCTAACAGGTAAACTACTCAGACATGTTCATCGAAACAGAAAACATCTTAAGTAGAAAACCAAATATCATAAAACAGAATAATCAACAGGGGTTCGAAATCCTCTCTCTTTCGAGAGCAAGATCAGCCCCTCTGGCTCTCTGAAAATAAAATAAGACTTAATGAAAGCGTAGCCTAAACAAGTGGCTAAAAACCCTTATATAATAGCTAAAACACGTTTTGGGCTTCTGTGTAAATATCTGGGCTTTCTGGGCTTTAGTGCATTAATCCTCATTCTTCATTAACGCTCGCGAGATTGTCTGCGTCGACCTTGCATCGATCGTTGCCACAGGTGTATCGATCGATGCAGGTCTGTGAATTCGACAGTGAAGTCCATCTCTCGGGTTAAATCTCCAAAATGCTCCAAAATGCTCCAATAACTCCAATTATGCTCCAAACATGTCTAAACCTGTAAACATACTAAAAAGACTCCAAAACATAATAAAAGACTCGATAAATATGGCATATACCATGGTTAAAACCGGTAAAATCCATGGTATATCTACTCCCCCACACTTAGCTCTTGCTTGTCCTCAAGCAAGTAAAGAACCAAAGTATAAGAGAAGAAGTTTGAAAACACAGAAACTCATTTCGTCTTAGGAACTTTCGCATTCACATTCACTTAGTAAGCCACTGAAAACTTTTCTGCAGAACTCAAGACCAACATGTACTTCCCCCACACTTAGCAACTGTCCTAAGTAAACTCCACAATCACATTCAAGCATTCAAATTCTCCCTACTGACTTCTGCAAGTATTTAAGTGCGGTCTCACCTAAGGAGTATCGATCAAAGGCACATGGATTCTTACCTAATCAGCTCTAGACCACCATACTATCTTTCTTTAGTCCCTTTCTTCTCTTTCCCTTCCTTAACAACTGATTTTTCCCACATTGGGTATCATTTTATTTTTTTTATCAGTGTTCTTCCCGTTATGGGGTGTACTTTGGACACATTCCATGGATCGCATAAGAGATAATAGTGTTTGCTACTATTCCCATGACCATTTCGGAGTTACTAACTCATCCTCAGTTTATTATCTTTTTTTTTTTTTTACTTTATGGAAGGGGAGAAGGGAACTAAATAGGACAGGTTTACAGGCTGTGTCAGAACTAACAAGGGAATCCGACACAAAGTATACCAAGCCCTTAGGTGAGAAATCTAAGTCAGTATTAAGGTTGAAGTCAGTAAAAGGATCCTCTGATACCTGAAGTGATGTGGGTGTTCCCAGTAGGTTGATCCGTGTCTGGGTTTTCTAACAGTCATAGAGGCTCTGCAAGTCTGCCCAATGGTCACTTAGTTCCTGTTCAAGCGAAAAGTTTCCTCGAAAAATCATAGTTTCATACAAATTTTGACTCAATAAAACAAATTTTTGAAAAACTAAGAAAACAAAAGCGTGCGTCAGTAGCTTCCTCCCCCACACTTAAACTACACTGTCCCCAGTGTAATCGAAGCATGAGCTCGGTGAAAGAATAATCAAATTGAAGAACAAACCGAAAAGTTGCAGAATACTTACATGTCGTCGCCCTGCGTCGATCGATGCCACAAGGGTGTCGATCGATGCAAGGCGAATATGCTCGCGGTTATGTAGATAACCGATGTCTGAACCGCAATCAATTCGGCTAACCGTGAATCGCGACTGCATCGACCGATGCACAATGTGTGTCGATCGATGCAAGGCGATTATTCCTGTTTCCCTCAGCTCTGAACACACTTAAACAGAAAAATTAAAAATACCAAATCAAAACGAAAAAAAAAACAAAAACAAAAACGAACCTAACAGTGGGTTGCCTCCCACTCAGCGCTTGTTTTTGGTCATTAGCTTGACTATTGGAAAGAGATTGGATTCATGGCGGTTTCAACAGAGACTTTGAGTGTCTCTGTGAATATCTCTTCATCCAAGGAGGTGTATAGGCATTCAGATCATGAGGCTTCCCAAGGAATGAGAAATCAGAATCAGGGCGGGAGCGAAGCTTGGGCGGTCTACTGCGTTTTTCTGCATTCAAAACAATATGATCAGAAGGTTTAAGCTTAGATGATTTGTTCCTTACCTTTGATGTAGATCTGATGTTTGGGGCTTTCTGCTTATGAGCAGTTGCAGGTACTGAAGATGTTAGAGCAGGTTCAAGAGGAACTGCCATCTTCTTCTTTCCACTATCAGATACTGTAGTTCCACCAATCTGAACTTCTTCTTTCAGATCACCTTCAGTGGAGATCATCTTCTTTGCATGAACTCGCGAAGCTTCAACTGGTGGTATTTTATTCACCTTTTTATCCATCACTTTCATGCAGTTAGCCACTTCTAGCTCTTGTCTGGAAGGTTTAGGAACCTTAGGATATGGCACCGGGGGCTTGTAAGCTTGTTCTGGCACTGTTGCAGGTTTCTGGACATGTGTGCGTTCTGTGTCGATCGTTGCATGATGTGTGTCGATCGATGCAAGGCGATTCTGTTTCTCGAAAGAACTCGAAATTGCCGTCAGAATGGCGTGTCGATCGTCACTGAGGGGGTGTCGATCGATGCATGTATCAGGCAGACAATATTCATCCAGAAAATTCGAGATTATGCTCTCTTCTTCACCTAGCAACTCAATCTCATCCTTTAAGGTCACAGCTTTGATGGATCTACACTGTTCAGCTTTCTTAGCTTCATTCCGCCTCTCTATTGCTGCATCCAGCTCCTCCATATGTGTGCTCAAAGATTCGAACTTCTCATTCAAGTCTTCATACAACGCATCCATCTTTGAGTTAAGGGACATATCAATCTGTTGTTGTCTCTCAAGATATTGCTCCATCATGATTTCCAATCTGCTCTTATGTGTAGGTGCAGGCTGATATGATGGAGATTCATAATCTCTGGTGAATGAATAGGAACCATAGCCTCTGCAGAACGAGTTATTCTGCTGATTTTCCAACATCTGTTGCATCATTCCCATCATTCTTTCGCAATGTGTCGATCGATGTATATTAGCGTCGACCGATGCAAGCTCGAGAATGCAACGATCGACACACATGACAGTGTCGATCGATGCAAGGCGATTACAGGCGTACCTGGAACGCAAGAACAGAAAAAGAAAAAAAAATTAGTAGCAAAAAAATTAAAAACGAAAATCCTAGTCTAAACCCTAAGTTCAAATCTATCGAGGACTCAAAAGAGTCCCCGGAAACGGCGCCAAAAACTTGATAGGTGTCTAGTTTTCCCTATTCTACTGCAAGTGCACAGTTAATGCAATCATAGTATATAAGGTATCGAATCCCACAAGGACTCTCAGTCACACAATAGATTATTAGTAATTCATATTTAATTAAGCGAAGCAGATGTGAAAGCAGTAAGCGATATAAAAAGCGAATCAAGTGAGTTTGTAAGCAAGAGGGCAAAGCGTTAGGTTTCAGGAGTTCTCAGGAAATCAGGAACGCAAGCAATCAATCTATCTAGATCCAATCAATAACTATTCTAGAACTCAAACACTGATATAGAATTAACCAAATTCCTTTGTGATAATTCTCTAAGTCTAAGTGCAGCAAACCAAACTTTCGTTTGCGAGAACTAACAGATTAAACTAGCATTAATTCCAAGTTTGATATGTTCACAATTATCCTAAACCAAACTTTCGTTTGCGAATAGTTTAATTGCTTATCTAAATTCTTTCTAGTTAAATTAACCAACTTCCGCTGAATTAATCAACCTAACATCATAACTCTGATTAGCTACTTCAGATTTAGCATTAAGAACAACTTAGATAAAGAACTAGCAGATATAAATCTCTACAGATTAATTAAACTATAATTCTCTGAAATCCCTAATGAGAATCCTTCAACCTAACAGGTAAACTACTCAGACATGTTCATCGAAACAGAAAACATCTTAAGTAGAAAACCAAATATCATAAAACAGAATAATCAACAGGGGTTCGAAATCCTCTCTCTTTCGAGAGCAAAATCAGCCCCTCTGGCTCTTTGAAAATAAAATAAGACTTAATGAAAGCGTAGCCTAAACAAGTGGCTAAAAACCCTTATATAATAGCTAAAACACGTTTTGGGCTTCTGTGTAAATATCTGGGCTTTCTGGGCTTTAGTGCATTAATCCTCATTCTTCATTAACGCTCGCGAGATTGTCTGCGTCGACCTTGCATCGATCGTTGCCACAGGTGTATCGATCGATGCAGGTCTGTGAATTCGACAGTGAAGTCCATCTCTCGGGTTAAATCTCCAAAATGCTCCAAAATGCTCCAATAACTCCAATTATGCTCCAAACATGTCTAAACCTGTAAACATACTAAAAAGACTCCAAAACATAGTAAAAGACTCGATAAATATGGCATATACCATGGTTAAAACCGGTAAAATCCATGGTATATCATTTACATGGACTAATAAGAGACCATCAAGCCCTATTGCTAAGAAGATCGACCGCAGTGTGATAAATTATCAGTTTGTTCTGCTCTTTCCTTCTTGCCATGCTACTTTTGATCCTCCAGAGTTCTCGGACCACACACCATGTTTTATCAAGCTCATCACTCCTCCTCCCTGTTTTGGCTCTAAACCATTCAAATATTTCACTTTCCCCGTTTTGGAAGGAAACTGTAATTCGAGCTTCTAACTTAAAGGACTTGGCTTACAAACTGAAGCTTCTGAAACGTCCTATAAAGAACTTAGCAAAGAAAAACTTTAGACATATAGAGAGAAGAGTCGTGGAAGCTGGTGAGAAGCTAAAAACCACTCAAGCTATTTCTTTGAACGACCCTTCTCCGAAAATATTCGAACAGGAAAAAGAGGACACAAGAATATGGGTTCTCCTAAGACTAGCCGAGGAGATGTTCTTTAAGCAACGTTCCCGTATCAACTGGCTGCAATTAGGAGACTTCAATACTAAATTCTTCCATTGGGTCACCAAGGTCAGAAATGCCTCCAATGCTATCAAGTACTTGAGAAAAGGAGACAGGCCTAAGACCGAAAATCTTGAAGAGGTACACCTTTTGGCTCAGGCTTACTTTGCAGCAATTTTTTGCACTATTAAAGACTCATTTTGTACTCATCTTCAGATTTTACTTTCGGGAGTGGTCCGTGTCAAATGCAGACCGGTTCATCAAGCTCTACTTATTCTTCCTCCCTCTCAAGAGGAGATCAAATCATGTCTTTTCAAGATGCCGAAGGGTAAAACGCCAAGTCTGAATGGCCTGCCGGTTGAATATTTCAAAGATACATGGGACATTGTGGAAGAGGAAACCTTGGAAGCGGTTCAGTATTTCTTTACATCTTCCTTTATGCCGTCTTCTCTCAATGCTACTTCTTTGGCCCTTATACCGAAAAGAAGAGGTGCAGCTGAATTGAAAGATTTCAGGCCGATCTCTTGTTTGAACACTTTATACAAGTTGATTACTAAGTTGTTGGCTAACGAGCTGAAGTGCATTCTCCCACATCTCGTTGAGGTAAATCAAACAGCTTTTATTGAAGATAGGCTTCTTTTGGAGAATGTTCTTCTTGCTTCAGAAGTGATCCAAGGCTATCATCTACCCGGATTACATCCTAGAATAACTCTCAAAATCGACATTAAGAAAGCATTTGATTCTTTGAGATGTAATTTTATTCTAGATGTCCTCTCTGCTTACGACTTACCGCTGATGTTCACGGGATGGATCAAAGCGTGTATTTCTTCTCCATCTTTCTCAGTTAGCATCAACGGGATCACCTCGAGTTATTTAAAGGAAAACGGGATTGCGCCAAGGAGATCCATTGTCTCATATACTTTTTGTTCTGGCTATGAATGTCTTATCATTGATGTTGAACAAAGGAGCCGAAGATGGGATTTTTAAATACCATCCAAATTGCGAGGACCTGAATCTTACTCACCTATCTTTTGCGGATGACTTAATTCATTTTCGTTGAAGGTTCATTCCAGTTTGTGGTGGGAGTTTTATCTATTTTGTCTTAGTTCGAAAAGATGTCAGGATTAGCAGTGAACATAACAAAAACGTCAATGTTCACATCTGGAGTTTCACCACAGGTTTTGGATCAGTTGAGAAACCAGTTCTCTTTAACTCCGGCTTCGCTCCCGATCCGTTACCTTTGTCTCCCTCTGTGTTCACGGAAGCTCACCGTTAAACATTTTGATCCTCTCTTGCTAGCGATCAAATCAAAAATAAACGGATGGATTCACAAACACTTGAGCTTGGCTGGCCGATTAAGGCTTCTTGAGACGGTTATTGCGGGGATTGTCGGATTTTGGACTTCAGCCTTCTTCATCCCAAAAAAGGTCACTCGCCAAATCCACTCAATGTGTAGTTCCTTTCTTTGAAAAGGTAAATTGGATGCTCCTCATGGAGCGAAAGTGGCGTGGACTGCTCTAGCAATGCCTAAATCCGAGGGAGGGTTAGGTATTCGTTCGATTTGTTGGATCTCCTAGGATCTAGGGTTCGTTATATTGAACTTTACCAACCTCGTTCTTACCTTTGAACTGGCAGCGGAATGATTGGTGAACGAGATCAGTAAGCGACTCAGATGCTTCGCCTCTACCAGATACACACGCACACAAACCTGGAAACCGGGATGCTAGTGCCGGATCTTTTGGGATCTCTGAGTTCTGGTGTTTCTACTTCTTCTGTCAAGAAAAAGACGACGGCCACAGTTCTAGGTCGAAAATACTTTCTATTTATTCAGACCTAGAACCACTCAAACGGGCCGACTTTATTAAGTCATAAATCGAAAAGTCTGTTTCGAAAACCCGACCTGTGTCGACTGACACACATACTGTGTCGATCGACACAACGCCATATACTCGATACTAATGTGTATCAAATACACATTAACATGATCATTACTATAATGATCATTCCCATATTTTAGCTTCCAGTTTGCTTAGGTGTGTGACCCTATAGGATCATATAATACTGGCAGTAAGTCTACAACTTACCGATTGCAAGAGGCTTCTAGCAAAACATTGCAACCGCCCAGTATTATATGAATGTCTGATCTCGACACACAACTATCATCAGGAGTGAGTACAAGTGTGATTTCAGGACACTATCCCAACAATCTCCCACTTGTACTGGAATCATCAATTCCTATAATCCTTTTGTCTCTATATCTCGATTTGGCATAAGACAAGATTAGTGTCATCCTTATTAAGCCAATATCGTGTTTATCGAACTCCTGATCTTATACTGAACAATCCAAACAACTGAACTACAGTTCGTTTGAGTGCGGCCACACATTTTCTCAGTACAAAATCTTCGATAGGCCCTGAGATATTTGTCTTCCGTTATACAGGAGGGACAAATTCCATCTTGTTCCATCCCTGTTTCAACACATACTACATGATATACCTGAGCAGTGCCGTTATAGCCGCCAGTTACGGGTCGACGTTTGACAAGGTCAAAGTGTACCAATTCATATGTAAGAAAACATGATGAACTCAGGTCTAAGGACTATACTCTATAGTCGTAATGAGAACCTCTCATGACACAGATATAACTATCCTGTAGACTTCTCATTAGTGGGTCATGTCCGATCATATGTTCACCAACATATATCTATGTGACTGACTGTGATACTCATATCATTGACTCCATGAAACTTAGTCAACAGTCACCTCACAAGCTAGTCTCTCGCAGTTGTCATTGTCCCACTTTGACAACCTCGACTAGGGACAAATCACAATTTATGTCATCTAAGATTTATAGGGTTTCATGATCAAGTCCTCAACTTGATGACCTATAATGTGACATAAACTTATTTTGGGACCATTATTTAGATTACAATAAATAATGCTGAAATCAAATTTCATTAAACATATCCAAAAGGATGTTTACAAAAGCATCTTATAAAACTAAAACTCCCACTAGAATCAAGATTACATCTTAAGATCTCTAATGCCTACAGCAGTCGTATGACTCTCATGCTTAGGCCTTGGGAGTGGCTTAGTCAGAGGATCAGCGACATTCTCGTCCATCGGAACTCGGCTGATCTTCACATCACCCCTATTGACGATATCACGAATCAGGTGATATCTCCTTTCTACGTGTTTGGATTTCTGGTGTGACCTTGGTTCTTTCGCCTGAGCAATGGCTCCATTCTTATCACAAAACAAAGCTACTGGCTCCAAGATACTAGGAACCACACTAAGTTCAGTCATGAAATTCTTGATCCAAACAGCTTCCTTTGCCGCTTCTGAAGCAGCAACATATTCAGCTTCCGTCGTGGAATCAGCTACGGTATTCTGCTTAGAGCTCTTCTAGCTCACTGCACCGCCATTTAGACAGAAGACATATCCAGACTGTGATCGGAAATCGTCTCTGTCCGTCTGAAAACTTGCATCTGTGAATCCATTCACAACAAGTTCTTCACTTCCTCCATATACCAAGAACTTGTCCTTGGTGTGTCTCAAATACTTGAGAATATTCTTGACTGCTGTCCAGTGAACTTCACCTGGATCAGATTGGTATCTACTCGTCATGCTTAACGCGTAAGCTACATCTGGACGAGTGCAGAGCATGGCATACATGATAGATCCTATTGCAAAAGCCTAAGGAATCCTATCCATGCGCTCCCGCTCAGCATGTGTCGACGGACACTGCTTCTTGCTAAGACTAATGCCATGAGACATCGGTATGAAGCCCTTCTTGGAATCATGCATCTTGAATCTGTGCAACACCTTATCGATATAAGTGTCCTGGCACAATCCAATCAGCCTATTCGCTCTATCTCTGTAGATCCTGTTTCCAAGGATGTAGGCGGCTTCTCCCATGTCTTTCATGGAAAAACAACTTCCGAGCCAAGTCTTAACAGACTGAAGCAACGGAACGTCATTACCGAGAAGAAGTATGTCATCGACATACAGTACAAGAAACGCAATTCCGCTCCCACTAGTCTTCTTGTATACACATGGTTCTTCCTCGTTCTTGATGAAACCAAATTGTTTTACTGCTTCATCAAAACGAAGATTCCAACTCCGTGATGTTTGCTTCAATCCATAAATGGATTTATGAAGCTTGCATACCTTCCTAGCATTCTTAGGATCTACAAAACCTTCAGGCTGTGTCATATACACATCCTCTTCCAGAATACCATTCAGGAAGGCGGTTTTGACATCCATCTGCCAAATCTCATAATCATAATAAGCGGCAGTTGCTAGAAGAATCCGAATGGATTTAAGCATAGCGACAGGGGAATAGGTTTCATCATAGTCAATACCATGAATTTGCTTGAAACCTTTAGCCACCAACCTAGCTTTATAAATTTGGACATTGCCATCCACGTCAATCTTCTTCTTGAAGATCCATTTACACTCAATGGCTTTTGCACCATTAGGTAAATCGACCAAGGACCATACTTGGTTTTCTGACATGGATCCTATTTCGGATTTAGAGGCTCCAAGCCACTTTTCGGAGTCCGGGCTCATCATTGCTTCCGCGAAGGTCGCAGGTTCGTCACTTTCAATGATCATCAGATCATTGGAATTGGTCACGAGAAATCCATAGTATCTCTCGGGTTCGTGACGGATCCTTCCGGATCTGCGAACTTCAGGCTCTACAGGCGTGGGCTCCACAGAACTTGGTGGATCCACCTGTTGCTCTTCCTGAGCAGGTTGAGCAGTTTCCTGTGCATCTTGAATTTCTTCGAGATGTACTTTACTCCCACTGTTTTTCTTAGAAAGAAATTCTCTCTCAAGAAAAGAACAGTCCCGAGCAACAAATACTTTGTTCTCAGATTGGTTGTAAAATTAGTATGCCTTGGTTTCCCTAGGATAACCAACGAAGTAGCATTTATCTGATTTGGGTGCGAGCTTATCAGAGATTAAACGTTTGACATAAGCCTCACAACCCCAAATCTTCAGGAAAGACAGACTAGGAATGTTCCCAGTCCACAATTCATGTGGTGTCTTTTCCACTGATTTAGATGGCACCCTATTTAGTGTAAACGCAGACGTTTCTAGAGCGTATCCCCAAAAGGATAATGGAAGATCTGAATGACTCATCATAGACCGAACCATATCCAATAAGGTTCGATTCCTCATCTCTGACACTCCATTCCATTGGGGTATTCCAGGAGGAGTGAGTTGTGAAACAATTCCACACTCGCTCAGATAGTCACTGAACTCTTGACTCAAGTATTCTCCTCCGCGATCCGACCGCATAACTTTGATACTTTTGCCAAGTTGGTTCTGTACTTCATTCTTGAATTCCTTGAATCTATCAAAGGATTCGGACTTGTGTCTCATCAAATAGACATAGCCATACCTACTGAAATCATCAGTGAAGGTAATGAAGTATTTGTAATTTCCTCTGGCAACAGTGCTCATCGGCCCACATACATCAGTATGAACAAGGCCCAACAAGTCACTGGCCCTTTCATTCGGTTTGTTGAAAGGGGCCCTAGCCATTTTGCCCATCAAGCAAGATTCGCATTTCTCACATGATTCAAAATCAAATGAGCCCAGAAGCCCATTTCGATGGAGTCTCTGGATGCATTTCTCATTGATATGGCCCAAACGACAATGCCATAAGAAAGTCGGGTTTTCGTCATTTGGCTTAAACCGCTTTGTATTTATGTTAAAGACATGCATTTCTTGGTTTAAGACATATAACCCATTATCTAATGGGGCGCTACCATAAAACGTACCATCACAATTAAAAGAATAAACTTTATTCTTAACAGCAAAATCAAAACCTTTCAAATCCAAAACGGAAACTGAAATTATGTTTCTGCTAATCGCAGGTACAAAGTAGCAATTATTCAAAGCTAAAACCATGCCCGAAGGTAAAGACAAATCGTAGGTGCCTACGGCCAGTGCAGCAACCTTAGCTCCATTCCCGACCCGTAGCTCCACTTGTCCTTTCTTCAGCGTTCTACTGTTTCTTAGTGCCTGCATATTTGTACAAATATGAGCACCGCAGCCGGTATCCAATACCCACGAAGTAGAACTAGAAGACATAACATTAAGTTCGATAACATAAATACCTGAGTCAGACGCATCATACGTCTTCTTCAGCTTCTTGTAATCTTCCATGAACTTCTTGCAGTCTCTCTTCCAATGCCCTAACTGCTTGCAGTAGTTGCATTTGTCCTCAGGAGAAGGCCCGGACTTAGGCTTTGGCTTGGGCTTATCCTGACTGTCAGTCTGGACAACTTGGGCCTTTCCCTTATCCTTCTTAGGTTTCTTAAACCTTTTACCCCCTTGTACCATCAGTACACTGGGAGTTGCCTTCTTGAGATTCGGCTCTGCTGTCTTCAGCATGCCGTGCAACTCAGTCAATGTCTTAGTCATGTTCTGCATGTTGTAGTTCATGATGAACTGATCAAAACACGACGGCAAAGACTGCAGAATCATGTCAGTGGCTAGCTCATGGCTAATGGCACAGTCCAGTTTCCCCAGGTTATCAATGTAACCCATCATTTTAAGGACATGAGGACTTACTGGACTGTCCTTAGCCAGCTTGCAATCCATGAGAGATTTAACCGTCTGGTATCTCACTGTGCGAGCTTGCTCCTGAAACAAAGCTTTCAGGCTGTTAATCATCTCAATGGGTGACATCACGTTCTCATATTGCTTCTGCAGCTCAGAGTTCATAGTCACAAGCATTAGACAATTAACGTCTTTGACATCAGCAGAATGCTTATCCCAAGCATTCTTTTCTGTCTGTGGGGCATTGGAACGTGGCCTCTCGGGAAGAACTCTTTCAAGGACATATTCCTTGTTCTCCTGCCTGAGAACTATTCTCAGGTTCTGATAACAAGGATTTTTGCAATCCTTTGAGGTACCAATTCCTCAAGCTTATCGATGTAGCTTTGAGGTATCGAACTTTTTTGGGATGGATAAAACCAATAGGCAAACACTAAACCTTCAGAGTCAAATCAAACAATTTGGTTTTAGTTTCTAACAATCCTAACGAAAACAATTCAAACTGAAGTAAACAAAAGTAAATAAACAAACGATTCAATCAATGACAAGAATAAGGCCCAAGGGTTAAGGTCAACGGATAGGTGACTCGGGATGATCAAGGAATCCTAATTTCAACTTCTAAAAGCTAATCTCCTAGCAAGGAACATACCAAGTAAATCAGTTTAATCTCTTAATACCAATTCTTTGCTTAATCTTAACTCAAGAACAAATCATCATTTGTGAATTAAAATCAAACGAGCATTCAAACAGGTTACAATTAGCAAACAATCACTCTAGACATACATTTTCATGTGCTAGAATGTGAAAGTCCTAACAAAGCTAGATACTGGAATTTCATCGAACATGTTGTGAACAAGAAATTCTAAACATCCTAATCAATGTGATCAAGATTAATTAGGCATTAAGCACACTTTGCTAAACGATATTTTAAACAATCAATCACTAGAAATCCTTTGATCACCCCTAATCAACCTAATCCTACCTAACCCATAAGCCTATGAAGAACTACTCACTAATTATCATTAGATCAACAAAACTCATAGAGATAGAGTTGATCATGGGAGATTAGTGATGGATTGAGAGATTTGTTGAAGGAATCACAAAAAAGTACTAGATAAATCAAAGGAATCCAACTTGTTCTTACAAAAGAGTTTAGAACATCAAAAATAGCTTTTTTCCACAATAAGAAATAGATTTTTGGCTTAAATAGTCAATAGGGTGCGAGCCGGGTCAACCCGGAACAAACCGGGTGTTGACCCGGATCCAAGGCAGTTTCTGGGGTCTGTATCGGTCTGCTCGGTCGATACGCTGGTCGATATGAGTCTTCGGATTTTTCTGTCGAGGGGTCGTATCGGCCAGGCTGGTCGATATGCTGGTCGATATGAACTGTCTGTTTTTAATCTGAGGGGTCGTATCGGTCTGCTTGGTCGATATGCTGGTCGATATGAGTCTGTCTGCTTTTTTGCAGACTGTGTTGAGATGCATCCAGTAAATCAGGCATAACTCTTTCCATATAGCACCGAATGACTTCACACCACCTCCATTAGAAAGCCAGCTCAATTTCCCATGATTTGCATTTAGAATCCCAGAGCTAAAAGTTAACGTAACATCTTCATATGATTCAATCTTTCAAGCTCATCGGTTTGGTCCTTCATCACCATTTCACTTGCAATCACTCCTTTGGCCTCCAAACTCTTCCAATTATCCATAGCCACTCCAAGAACCTACAAAACATAAGAAACACTCCAAATGCAAGCCTAGAATGCCTAAACCTAGCTCTAGATGATCTTATACTCTAAACACACCAATGACCAAAGAAATGAAGTTAAAGGAAACTAAAAAGAAGTAAAACATGACCCTAACATTAGCCTAAATGCATGAAAATACAAGTATATCAATTCCCCCAAACTTAAACCTTGCTTGTCCACAAGCAAGCTTAACACAATCACTACAAGTTGGAGAAAAGGTTTGAAGGCGGGAGCTCATATCCAAAGACAAAACCGAGATCAACAAGTTCCAATTCGAGTCAACGTCACCAAGATGCAACCAAGTTAGGCTTACTCCCAAAAATTTAGCCATGCTCATCAAGACAAAACTCCTAGCTCAATTCTCAACCTAGACAAGCATTCCTATCAACTAGCTCTTTAACATTCATTAAGTTTTCAAGTGGATCTTACTCAATGCAAGGTGATCAAACTCATTTGGCAAAGGGACAAGGTTTTGAGATTAAAGTGATCTCAATCAAAAGAGGGGTTTATTCCAAAAGCATAAAGGTTCTCTCATAAAGAAGTGAATGAGTTATAGTAAAATGCTAAGAGTTAGAGGCAATTGGTGCATACTAGGTTGATTTCCATCTACCCATGCCCCAATTACTTCTTCTCCTAATCTAGCCCACCTAAATGGATACTACCCTTGATCAAGGCTATTTTTGCCTCATCCTCTTTTCTCAATCAGACACTTTCCAATCAAACTCCCCAAGGATCAATAAAGACTTTTCAAAACAGTGGCAAATCTTTTCTTTTTAACTTAGCTCAAGTCTTTCTTTAGCAATGGTCTCTTTTCTTTCTTTGAGTTGAGCCTTTGGCTTCTTTTCATTTCAAAATATGAGACACTTTTCTTTTCTTTAAACACATAAGAGCTTTTCTTCTTTTAAAATACTTTGCCAACAAACATAAGATCTTAACCAAAACCCCTTTCATTCTTCCCTTTCTTTACTCTCTTCTTCCAATCCCAATTTCTCCCCCAAACTTGGATTCTAGCCTATTGCAAAGCTAAAGGTAATGAGCTTGCATTATATGGAAATTTTCCCTAGTCGCCTCATACTCAACACTTTTTACCTAGCTCATTCAAAAAATAGGCCTACCTCTCAACAAGAGTGTTTATGGTTTGAAAGAAGGTGGTGAAAGGTGTGGAGTCTATTCAAGCAAGCGAGAGTGTTAAAAGGGATAAGAATGCTTGAATATTTTCAGAGTATCCATGAGTTTAACACACAAAGCAAGAGTAAGATAATTAGATGTCATCATTAGAGTTCTCATTTAGGTAGAGCTAGTGTCAATTGAAAGCCTATTTCAGTTTCAAATCAAGTTTCAAAGCAAGCAATCCTAGCATGGTTCGTCTTAACTTTCTAGCCTTTCTTGAATTGCAATCTTAGGACAATCAACTAGCTCAAACAACTAGCATAAAGAACACGTCAACACTCAATCAATCTTACAAGAAAATTCAATCATTGCTCCCTATGCATGCGTCCTATATGATGCAACTAGACTCGATCCTATGATGCAAGTGCAACTACATGCTTTCTTTTTGTGAAATTTTTGAAATTTTTCGATTTTTTTTTTTTGGTTTTTTCTATGCCTTAGATGCAATGCATGAGACTCAAGGACAAAAAATAAGATCAAAAGAAACATGATTAGCAACTGGTCTCTCCCCCAAACTTAAATCACACAGTCCCTTGTGTGAAAGAAGAAAGGAAGAAAGACCGATAAAAACAAACAAAATGCAAGAAGATAAAAGCAGCAAAATATGTACAAGGTTGGAGTGTTACTTGGAGAGTGGAATGGAGAGGAGGAATGGGAAATGGAAGCATCTTTGATTTGGCATGAGACTTCCCCCAATATTAGACCATTGCATTGGCTTCTCATCCTTTGATTTAGCATTGAAGTCCCTTGCTCAATCCCAAAACTCATTCTCTTCTTCTTTGCATTTACCCCAAAACTCCTCAAAAGGATAGACATGGGAATTCCTCCCAAGTGAGCTTGTTTTGAGTCACTAAGCTTGAATATCCCTTCACTCTTTTTGGTTAGGGATGTGGCATGAGTTTGTATCACCGGGATCATACTCATCGAAGAACCACCCCCTAAACTCCTTCATCCTTATCTCCTCAAAAGGGATCTTCATTGGATCATATAAGCTTGGTGATATGGTGGAGACTATATCAAGGTAGTTGTGAAAGGCTTGAGCCATTGGATATCCATCTTCTTCATCCTCCTTGAAGGATTCTTCATTGGGACCATCTTGTTTCTCCATAGGAATTCCTCCAATTGGCTTTTGCATGGGATTTAGTTGCTTTGGCACTTCTTCCATGATTGAGAGCTCATCTTGTGTGCTCTCTTCCTTGATCTCCTTGCACTTAACAACCAACCCATCTTCATAGGGCTCTTCCTCATCTCTCACAACTTCTCTTACTTCTTCATTGTTGATATTGGTTGAGTGACCCATGATTGTCCCTTCATCATCATCATCTTCATACCGCACTACAAGGTCTTCACCAACTGTACAACCAAGAAGCAATTCAAATTCCTTAATAGTCTCTTTAGCTTCTTTCAAGAAGTCATCTTGGACTTAAGTATTCTCCTCATGTGTTGGCTCAACAATACTTGCACCTGACATCAAATCTAGAAGAAGGAGCAAATTTAGTAACAAAGACTTGAACTAAATAGGATTAGAAATCGAATTGATCTATCCAAGATCCCAAAATGGCAACGGCGCCAAATTGATAACAAGGATTTTTGCAATCCTTTGAGGTACAAATTCCTCAAGTTTATCGATGTAGCTTTGAGGTATCAAACCTTTTTGGGATGGATAAAACCAATAGGCAAGCACTAAACCTTCAGAGTCAAATCAAACAATTTGGTTTTAGTTTCTAACAATCCTAACGAAAACAATTCAAACCGAAGTAAACAAAAGTAAAAAAATAAACGATTCAATCAATGACAAGAATAAGGCCCAAGGGTTAAGGTCAACGGATAGGTGACTCGGGATGATCAAGGAATCCTAATTTCAACTTCTAAAAGCTAATCTCCTAGCAAGGAACACGCCAAGTAAATCAGTTTAATCTCTTAATACCAATTCTTTGCTTAATCTTAACTCAAGAACAAATCATCATTTGTGAATTAAAATCAAACGAGCATTCAAACAGGTTCCAATTAGCAAACAATCACTCTAGACATACATTTTCATGTGCTAGAATGTGAAAGTCCTAACAAAGCTAGATACTGGAATTTCATTGAACATGTTGTGAACAAGAAATTCTAAACATCCTAATCAATGTGATCAAGATTAATTAGGCATTAAGCACACTTTGCTAAACGATATTTTAAACAATCAATCACTAGAAATCCTTTGATCACCCCTAATCAACCTAATCCTACCTAACCCATAAGCCTATGAAGAACTACTCACTAATTATCATTAGATCAACAAAACTCATAGAGATAGAGTTGATCATGGAAGATTAGTGATGGATTGAGAGATTTGTTGAAGGAATCACAAAAGAAGTACTAGATAAATCAAAGGAATCCAACTTGTTCTTACAAAAGAGTTTAGAACATCAAAAATAGCTTTTTTCCACAATAAGAAATAGCTTTTTGGCTTAAATAGTCAATAGGGTGCGAGCCGGGTAAACCCGGAACAAACCGAGTGTTGACCCGGATCCAAGGCAGTTTCTGGGGTCTGTATCGGTCTGCTCGGTCGATACGCTGGTCGATATGAGTCTTCGGATTTTTCTGTCGAGGGGTCGTATCGGCCAGGCTGGTCGATATGCTGGTCGATATGAACTGTCTGTTTTTAATCCGAGGGGTCGTATCGGTCTGCTTGGTCGATATGCTGGTCGATATGAGTCTGTCTGCTTTTTTGCAGACTGTGTTGAGATGCATCCAGCAAATCAGGCATAACTCTTTCCATATAGCACCGAATGACTTCACACCACCTCCATTAGAAAGCCAGCTCAATTTCCCATGATTTGTATTTAGAAAGCCAGCAAATCAGGCATAACTCTTTCCATATTTGCAAGCCGATACATCTCTCTGGTTCTGGGCGTGGAAATGTATCGGGCGCGTTGCCCGATACTCTGGCCGATACATTCTCCTGGACAATTTTGGGCATGATGCTGATTTGTAGATTGTGTTGAGATGCATCCAGTAAATCAGGCACAACTCTTTCCATATAGCTCCAAATGACTTACACCACCTCCATTAGAAAGCCAATTCAATTTCCCATGATTTGTATTTATAATCCCAGAGCTAAAAGTCAACGTAAGATCTTCATATGACTCAATCTTTCAAGCTCATCGGTTTGGTCCTTCATCACCATTTCACTTGCAATCACTCCTTTGGCCTCCAAACTCTTCCAAACATCCATAGCCACTCCAAGAACCTACAAAACATTAGAAACACTCCAAATGCAAGCCTAGAATGCCTAAACCTAGCTCTAGATGATCATATACTCTAAACACACCAATGACCAAAGAAATGAAGTTAAAGAAAACTAAAAAGAAGTAAAACATGACCCTAACATTAGCCTAAATGCATGAAAATACAAGTATATCAGGTTCCGATACCATTCCAAGAAATTAGATCCATTTAACTTGTCCTTCTCAAGGACAGATCTCAGCGAGAAAGTGTTGATGTGAGTTGAGACAGACATAGCTATAATTAAGAGAGGTAGAGGTTTTTAGTTATGATGCTCAAGGAAATGAGAATTCTTATCTAATAAGAAAACTCGCATTGTGGACAACTTTTATCCAAAACGGTGCGTTTAGCTCTGTGGGTGAATTTCTGGGCGATTAGGGTTTCACCACAAAAGTTTCCTTTTCCTGCACGCTCTGGCCATGCCGGCGGCATCTCCGCCTCCGGTTACGGCTCCTGTGACGTCGGAGAATAAGCTGATCGGTGATATGGGTTTGGTTGATGAGAAGATGGGAAGTGACGGCGAGGTTTCAATGTTTCCAAAGGTGGTCGACTTGATTGAGGTTTCAGGGGTAAAGGAAGGTGATAACGAGAAGAAGATGAAGGTTCATGATGCTGTGAAAGGGAAAGAAGAAGAGATCACGGTTGGAGGTGGTACAGGGAATAAGGGTTCATGGTCTTCTGTGGTCCAAACAAAGAAAACGGCTGAGTTAACGAAGTATGATTTGAGCATGGAAGAAATTGATGGGAAGCTTGTCGCAAAGATTCCAGAAAGTGTTTTAAAAAATTCAACTCCCTTATGGGATGATTTTTTTATTGGGAATTTCCTTTCTAAAGCTCCTTTTGTGGGAAAAATTCACACTTTGGTGAACAGAATATGGACATTGGGGGATAAAAAATTGCGGATTGATGTCTTTCCAATCGACAACTTTACGGTAAAGTTTAGAATCAGAGATGCTCATACTCGTGCTCGTGTTCTTAAGAGGCATATGTGGAATATATGGGATGTGCCAATGGTAGTGAAGAAGTGGGATCCTATTGCAGAAGCAGAGCAACCTATAATGTCCTCTGTTCCTCTTTGGGTCATTGTGAAAGGTGTCCCACTTAGACTATGTTCTTGGGAAGGTCTAAGTGTGTTAACAAGTCCTCTTGGAGTTCCTAAAGAGTTACATCCAGAAACTAAAGACTGTAAGAATTTGGAAGAAGCAAAGGTGTTGGTTGATGTGAATTTAACTAAAGAGTTACCTAAACAGTTCACTTTTGGTTATGGAGTAGGAGAGAATATAACAGTGCAATACAGCTTCCCGCGTCTACCTCCAAGATGTGGAGACTGTTCAAAATGGGGTCATGAATCAAAAAATTGTATGAGAGCTAAGTCAAGTGAGGGAGATGTTGACAAGAAAGAGGACAAAAATGTAGGAGCAGAAGCTCATGTTGCTGTGGTAACAAATAATGTGGAGATAATTACTGAAAAAGCAGAGAATAGATCAGTAGCCACTCTTGTAACTTCAAATAACAAGAGTTCAGAAGATTTGTTGAAGGATGAAGTTATGACAGTGATGAAAACACAGGAAAATGAGGAGGGTTGGTCAACTCCAACAAAAATGAGTCGAAGTCCAGGGAAGAAAACAGAGTTACAGTATGGGAGTGTGTCATTGCTACAAAAATCACGTTATGATTGTTTGCAAGATAAGGGGGAGGATGGTGAAATTGTTGTGATTGACGAATTGGAGGAAAGTGACAATTCACAACATGTGGATCAGTCAAATGATGTTATAGTGGCAGGGAACAAGGAGGAGGAAAAAGATGAGGGTAATGGGGATAAGGAGGGTAATATGGATCAGTTACTTGTTCGTACGATGGAAGAGAATAAGGAAGAGGTAAAAGATGAGAGTAAGGGGAACAGAAGTGATACACAAAATGAAAAAAGCTGTGAAGAGAATATTGTTGGTGCAGGTCCGAGAATTTCTCTCCCACGTGATGCAAAGAATACTCATAAGGTGTTGGGTAAACAACAAAGTAGTAGAGACTCCCTTTCTACTTCTTTAAGACCACGTACCACTCAAAGACAATCATAATGTCAGGTTTTTTCTGGAATATCCGTGGATTAAACAAGAAAAGTAAGCATGTGGTTGTTAAAGATTGGATAAAGAAAGAAGATTTTGACTTTGGATGTATGATTGAAACCAAAGTGAAAGAAGGCAAAGCGAGTAGACTATTCTCAAAGTTGTTTAATGGGTGTTCACTTATGACCAACTATGAGGATCACCGTCTAGGGAGGCTGTGGTTAGTTTGGAAACCAAATGTTCGTGTTACACCAATCTATAAGACGGCTCAATTGATAACCGTTTCTATACTGCTTGAAGGAAGAACTGAGGAGTTTTTTGTGTCGTTTATCTATGCTTCAAACTCTGAAGAGGAGAGAAAGCAGCTGTGGGAAGATCTTAAATCACATAAGGATGCACCTTTATTTCATGGTAAAGCATGGCAAGTATGCGGAGATTTCAATGAAATTCTCGATATTGAAGAGCATTCATGTTTTGCAACGTCTCCATCTCTGCCACTAGGGATGAGAGACTTTCAAAGTATGGTTAATCATTGTGAGTTGGTTGATCTTCAATACCAAGGTCCAAAGTTTACATGGAGTAATAAAAGGAAGGAAGGGTTGATTTGCAAAAAACTCGATCGAGTTTTGATTAACAAAAAGTGGATGGATGGTTTTGATCGATCGTATAGCGTATTTGAACCGGGTGGGTGTTCAGACCATATGCGCTGCCGCTTTTACATCCGAGAGGCTGCAGCAAGGATCATTAAGCCTTTCAAGTTTGTTAATGTTAGTACGGAATTACCGAGTTTCTTACCAACGGTTGGCGATGCATGGAATGAATCAGAACAGCTTTTCCACTCAACTTCTGCTATTCACCGCTTGACAAAGAAGCTAAAGGCTTTAAAACCTAAGCTGCGAGTCCTAGGCAAGCAGTTGACATCAGACATAACTAAGAAAACGAAGGCAGCTTACAAGCTATTATGTGAAGCACAAGAAACCACTATGTTACATCCAACCACTGCTAACGTCGTGAAGGAAGGGGATTTGTACGAAAAGTGGCTGCGGCTAGCGGATATTGAGGAAAGATATCTTCAACAAAAATCAAACTTGCATTGGCTGAAAGTGGGGGACAAAAACAATGTTGTTTTTCATAACGCGGTAAAACTCCGAGAGATGAGAAACAGCATTCGAGAAATTCAGTGTGCAGATGGGAGTATTGTCACTGATCAGGCCTTAATAAAGAGCGAAGCAGAAAGATATTTTCGGGAGTTTGTATCCATTAGGCCGGCGGTGCTAGAGGTATGGCCAGAGGATGAATTGAGTGAGCTTATAGGGTTTCGCTGCGAAGAGACTGATAAAACAATGTTGATGTCTGAGGTAACAGCAGAGGATATTCGTAAGGTGATATTTTCTATGCCTGTGAATAAATCACCAGGGCCAGATGGATTTACAACTGAATTTTTCAAGGAATCATGGGAAATCGTTGGGAATGATGTTATTGTCGCAATCCAATCTTTTTTTAAGATGGGTTTTTTTGCCAAAGGGAGTAAACTCAACTATTCTAGCCCTAATTCCAAAGAAGAAAGAAGCAAAGGAGATGAAAGACTACCGACCAATATCGTGTTGTAATGTGTTGTACAAAGTCATCTCAAAAATCCTCGCCAATCGATTGAAAGGTATCTTACCTAAATTCATCGCTCCGAATCAATCTGCGTTTGTGAAGAACAGACTGTTAATGGAAAACCTGCTGCTTGCCACGGAGGTTATTAAAGACTATCATAAAGATACAATCTCTCCTCGTTGCGCGATGAAGATAGATATTGCCAAGGCTTTTGATTCAGTAGAATGGGATTTTCTCGTCAATACGCTGAGAGCAATGGATTTTCCTGAACAATTCATTCATTGGATCAGATTATGTGTCACAACCGCCTCTTTTCTGTTCAAGTCAATGGAGAATTAGCAGGATATTTTGGTAGCGAACGAGGACTCAGGCAAGGTTGTTCACTCTCTCCATATTTATTTGTCATATGCATGAATGTTTTATCACGTAGAATTGACAAGGCTGCTCGAGATCGGGTATTTGACTATCACCCTGAGTGCGAAGATATGAAGCTAACTCATTTATGTTTTGCGGATGATCTGATGGTTTTTGTTGATGGGAAAAAAGAATCAGTTGAAGGAATACTTGGTGTTTTTGAGCACTTTGCAAAAAGGTCGGGATTATGTATTAGTATTGAAAAGTCTACCATCTACATGGCGGGTGTAGACCAGTCTATGAAAGCAGAGATTCTAGAGACCTTCCCTTTTGCTTCCGGTGAGCTACCGGTAAGGTATCTAGGTCTACCTTTAATGTCAAGGAGAATGACTACAAATGATTATCTTCCGCTTATTGAGAAGATAAGAAACCGGATAAATTCATGGACATCGAGGGCCCTGTCTTTTGCAGGGAGATTACAGCTGATTGGATCGGTACTACTGAGTATTACGAATTTCTGGATCTCAGCTTTTCGTTTGCCAAAAGCTTGTATCAAGGATATTGATAAGCTTTGCTCAGCTTTCCTCTGGTCGGGACCATCTTTAAAAGCAAATAAAACTAAAGTTGCATGGAAGGATGTTTGTACACCTAAAGATGAAGGCGGTCTTGGTCTACAGTCTATTGAGGATGCAAACCGAGCTAGCTGTTTGAAATTGATATGGAGGCTTCTTTCTTCAAATGATTCACTTTGGGTCAATTGGATTAAAAAGAACTTGATACGGAGGGGTTCCTTGTGGTCGGTCTCAAGTAATACCTCTTTAGGGTCCTGGATGTGGAGAAAGTTGCTCAAGTATCGAGCTTTAGCAAAGGAGTTTCATTTGGTCGAGATTGGTAATGGTAACAACACATCTTTTTGGTATGATTCGTGGAGTAGCATGGGATGTTTGTACGATATATTTGGAGCTCGAGGAATCATTGACTTGGGAGTGCAAAGATTTGCTACTGTTGGTGAGGTTTTGAATTTACCAAGACGAAGGCACCATAGACACCAAGCCCTCAATGGTGTAGAGGACATGATCAGGGACAAACGTCGAGAAAGGCAGTCACATGTGACCGACAAGGCTCTTTGGAAACATGAAAATGGTGAGTTTCGACCAACCTTCTCCACCAAAGAGACGGTGGCTCAAATTAGGGTCCCAAACGCAAAGGTATCTTGGCACAAAGGAGTGTGGTTCTCTTACTCCACCCCAAAATACTCATTTATGCTTTGGCTCGCAATGAGGAATCGAT
The DNA here is from genome assembly GCA_030180135.1 of Orychophragmus violaceus. NCBI lineage: Eukaryota > Viridiplantae > Streptophyta > Magnoliopsida > Brassicales > Brassicaceae > Orychophragmus > Orychophragmus violaceus. The sequence continues at coordinate 84,539,118 of CM058240.1, read as the reverse complement.
TGTCAACGGGTGATCGGATGAGGAATTGGAGTATAAATGCTGATTCGAGCTGTGGTTTTTGTTTGGATTCCACTGAAACAAGGGACCATTTGTTCTTTACCTGTCAGTTCACGAGACGGATATGGGAAGAATTGGTCAAAAAGTTGATGGGGAGGAAGTATACATTTGTGTGGTCGAGGGTAGTCAACATGATGGAAGACACATCAATGGGTAGAGTCGAGAGCTTTCTTCTTCGATATGCTTTCCAAGTAACAGTTCACAGTATTTGGATGGAGAGAAATAATAGAAGACATGGTGATCCACACAAGACCGAAGCACAACTTGTCAAAACCATAGACAAGAGGGTTCGAAATCAACTATTCCTCATCATTCGGCAAGGGGATTTGAAGTTTAGAGAGGCTCTTCAGATTTGGTTTTCGATGAGATAAAATAAAAACGGTTGTTTGATTCAAAACGTTATTGAAACGGTTGTAAAAAGTTTATTTTTCTTTTGAATATAATTTAACATTAAATTCAAAAAAAAAAAAAAAAAAAACTCGCATTGTTTTCAAAAACTATGTTTCCTCAGATGAATACAATGAACCAAGATCCTCAGATCACCAAAATTTGAGTGGGCGACTCGCCATCATCCAAACTTTAGTTATCTAGGTAAGCAAATCATTGCTAATTGTACCCAGTACAATTCTTGGTCGCAGATGAGACAATCCATGTCTAATCTACTCTGATGTCTCTGAGCCCAGAACTTCTGATAGCCCAGTCAAGTAAACCAATCTCTTTCTGCCTTGTGATCATCGACAGTCGCACTGCAAGTCTGTCAATGATCACCTGCCTTACTCATGTTGTTGTGGATACCAAGGACTCCAAGGCTATCCAACAACGAAACGAGTCTTGACAGTAGACAAGATCGGGCAAGACATCAAGATCACTTGATATTTAGTTGAGGAAAAGAACTATTTAATCTTGATGTATATCCAATATACATTCAAGAAGTTATTAAGTTAATTAAAACATTCAGTTTTATTAAGTTTAGGTTCATCTAGAACTTTAGGATTAAATTTGGTTTGGTGCATACAAATTTGAGGTTCAACCATCAAATTTGCGAATGGTGTGTCGATCGAAGCCAACCATTGGCATCGGTCGACACAACCCAATTTAAACCGGTCTTCGATAACCGGTCAAACCGGATCGAATTTCCTTAACCGATTCAATCTAATTGAACCGGTCCGGTTTAACGGTCCATATCGATCGTCACACAACTCTGTGTCGATCGACATTAACAAAACAGATCCAAATTGGTTAATTAAAATTAACCGAGCGAGATAACCGGTTCAATCCAATTGAACCGATCTATCCATTGGCATAGTCTGTGTCGACCGACACACCCAGTGTATCGACCGACACAGAGCGATCTCCAAGACCGAGTGAGCGTCTTCGCGGTGTGTCGACCGACACAAGATTAGTGTCGATCGACACTATGCGATAAACCTCAAATTCTTTTGCGAATTTTCGCGGTGTGTCGACCTACACAAGATTAGTGTCGATCGACACCATGCGACAAACCCTAAAATTATTTACGCGTATTCGCCCTGTGTCGACCGACACACACTTTGTGTCGATCGACACTCTGCGAAAGCACATACATCGAATTTTCAACAGAAGCTTTAATCCAAGATTAACAACATGAAAAAGCGATTTAACAAGCATCAATCTAATCAATTACATCAGTATTCGATTCAAATGCTCCAGATTCAATAGACTAAACCCTAACACGCTCTGATACCACTGTTGGATCTCCTAGGATCTAGGGTTCGTTATATTGAACTTTACCAACCTCGTTCTTACCTTTGAACTGGCAGCGGAATGATTGGTGAACGAGATCAGTAAGCGACTCAGATGCTTCGCCTCTACCAGATACACACGCACACAAACCTGGAAACCGGGATGCTAGTGCCGGATCTTTTGGGATCTCTGAGTTCTGGTGTTTCTACTTCTTCTGTCAAGAAAAAGACGACGGCCACAGTTCTAGGTCAAAAATACTTTCTATTTATTCAGACCTAGAACCACTCAAACGGGCCGACTTTATTAAGTCATAAATCGAAAAGTCTGTTTCGAAAACCCGACATGTGTCGACCGACACACATACTGTGTCGATCGACACAACACCATATACTTGATACTAATGTGTATCCAATACACATTAACATGATCATTACTATAATGATCATTCCCATATTTTAGCTTCCAGTTTGCTTAGGTGTGTGACCCTATAGGATCATATAATACTGGCAGTAAGTCTACAACTTACCGATTGCAAGAGGCTTCTAGCAAAACATTGCAACCGCCCAGTATTATACGAATGTCTGATCTCGACACACAACTATCATCAGGAGTGAGTACAAGTGTGATTTCATGACACTATCCCAACACGATTTCCTCTTGGAACGACACTTGCGGTTTGAAATTAATATGGATGCTTTTTTCGTGTTGGTTCCATTTGGGTCATGTGGATTCGAAAGCGCTATTTATCGTCTTGTAGCTTCTAATCACTAGATATTAAGCGCGCTGGTTTGTCATGGATGTTTCGCAAAATTCTGAAACTTCGGTTTCACGCAATCAAGTTCTTCCGCATTCAAGTTAAAAACGGGGATGAAACCTTTTTCTGGCATGACCCTTGGACCCCCTTTGGATTGTTGAGTCAGTTCCTCGGATTATCAGGCCCTCAAGACTTAGGGATTCCTAGTACGACACTAGTAAGTGATGTGATCTCTTCAACGGGTTGGAGTTTGCCTCATGCTCGGTCTGAACTACAATTGCAGCTAGTAGCCTTTATCACTTCAATCGACTGGTCAGAGGGTACATATATCGCTTCTTTGTCGATTGGGGATCAAAGGTACACATCCTTCTCTTCTAAAAAGGTTTGGAATGAGATTAGAAGCAGATTGCCAGAAGTATCATGGTTTCCATTGGTTGGCACAAGATTATAATTCCGAAACATGCTACCACCACTTGGTTGTTTGTACTGGATAGAAACCCAACTCTAACAAGGTTTTCCTCTTGGGTTTTAAGTGTTGAGATCACTTGTCTGCTTTGTGGTGCTCATGATGAATCTCAAAATCATTTATTTTTTGAATGTGATTACTCCTTCGAAGTGTGGAAAGGTATCTTACTTAAGCTTGGTATTTTTAATCCGGAGGTTATTTGGGATGCTCTGTTATTGTGGCTGCCCACAGTCTTTACCTTTCGCTCTCGTTCTCTGGCCTTACTATCAAGCTGGCAGGCTTGCATATATGAACTATGGAAGGAATGAAATCGTAGATATCATGATGGCATCACGAGAAATGCAAATACACTCTTGAAGCAAATCCTTAAATTGCTAAAGAACAAAAGCTGGACTTTAAAGAACTTTCTTTTTTTTTTATTTTTTTTTTTTTTATTTTTTTACTCTAAAAGAACTTTCATTACTTATGTGCTGATGATCTGATTAGTATTTGGAACTAAGTTATCATTTTGAAATTTTGTTGATCTCCTTTCTTCTCATGTTTCTGTTTTCGTTCATCTGGTTCTATTGGTCTTTACTTTTTTTTATTTTGTAATTTTTTATTTATTTAATGAAAACCTTTAAAAAAAATCAAAATTTAGATATATAAATTAAATATATTTATACACGAATATTAAATTCAGGTATTAACAATAGCAAAATTTGAATATGCCGTTATTCCCAATAAACAATAAAACTAAAATCCCGGTTCATATTTTCTCCGGTTTACTCTGCTACAAACATCAACACAACACGTGCATGAACAAAATCACGAACCGGGACGTAATCTCGTTTGTCGCCAACTACAAGCCGACTTAGTTTACTCGAAAGCAAAGTTGGCTAAAAGGTTTAATGATTTATCCAATACATGACGTGTAAAACTCGAAGACTCGGAAGAATCCCAGTAAGATTTAATGATTTATCCTGAAATGTGTTTTGTTTGAGCTATGTTTCTTAGTTTTCCGTTAACAAGTACAAATAACAAAAGCTCAACTTGATGTAAAAATGGGTTTTTGTATTAATTTAAAAAAAAAATTTACCAAAAAAAAGAAAAAAACTCAAAGTAAAGCCAGTCAATATTTGCCACGTCTCAATGGACTGCCTTTTCCTCGGTGCTTTCGTCATCGCACACGTCTAGGAAGTGATGAAAAGCAAAGTCGTACATGGCTTCGTCACTAAATCAAAGTCTCTCATTATTTTATAAACCCATCCATCATCAGTGACACTCCTTTCCTCATAACTAAACTCCAATTCCACTTTCTTCCTTCATTATCTTCGTGACTCTACAATTTTCTCTCGAGTCTTTGCTAACTATGGCTTCATCTACTAAGACGGTACGTGATCATTGTTTTCCTCCTCGTACGTAACGGATTAATTTTATTTTAGTCTCTCTTGATAATCCGAGGTTTCTTTGACTTTTTTTAAGGTTTTGATCCCTATTGCTCATGGGACTGAGCCTCTAGAAGCGGTGGCCATGATCAGCGTGTTGCGGCGAGGTGGTGCTGATGTGACAGTGGCGTCCGTAGAGAATCAAGTTGGCGTTGATGCTTGTCATGGCATCAAGGTGGTCGCCGATACTCTCCTCTCTGATATTACCGACTCCATCTTCGACCTTATCGTGCTCCCCGTAAGTCTCTCTGCTAGTATATGATAAATAAGGAGATGATCGGAGCGAATTGTTAGTTTTTAGGCTCAAAACACTTGAAGAACAGAGTAAAAGTGGATCATTGGTTTACTGATATTACTTTTGATTATATGATTTGGTAAAAGGGAGGGCTTCCCGGCGGCGAGACACTTAAGAACTGCAAACCTTTAGAGAACATGGTGAAGAAACAAGACATAGATGGACGACTTAACGCAGCTATCTGTTGTGCTCCTGCGTTGGCTCTTGGTACTTGGGGTCTTCTAGAGGGCAAAAAAGTAAGTCAGAAGTGATCCGTTTCAAACAACGTTACTATTATTACCTTGTTTTCAGTTCTTATCTAATATGTCTGGATGAATTTGGGGTTTCTTGTAGGCAACGGGTTACCCGGTTTTCATGGAGAAACTTGCGGCTACTTGTGCCACTGCTAGTGAGTCAAGAGTGGAGATAGATGGAAGGATTGTGACAAGTCGAGGACCAGGAACCACCATTGAATTCTCCATCACTCTTATTGAGCAGTTGTTTGGGAAAGAGAAAGCTGATGAAGTCTCTACTATCTTGGTATGTTTTATTGTCTTGTCTTTAATGAACCGCATTTCGATTCGCTAAACGGACAGAGATCTAAGTTATTAATGTAATTAAGCTATGGTGTTCAAACTTGCTTTGGACTTACTTGTTCTGTTACTGGAATCAGCTGGTTCGTCCTAACCCTGGTGAGGAGTTTACCTTTACCGAGCTTAATCAGATGAACTGGACATTCGAAGATACCCCGCAGGTATATCTTCATATGCTTCTCCACTTGGTCAAATGGAGTCCAAGGAGCATACTGTGTTGTAAAGCTTTTGATCGTTTTTAAAAGTCAGAAAGATAATGTTTTCCTGTTTCAGATTCTCGTTCCCATTGCAGAGGACTCAGAGGAAATCGAAGCTATTGCGGTTGTAGATATCCTGAGGAGGGCAAAAGCAAATGTAGTGATTGCTGCAGTTGGTAACAGTTTGGAAGTTGTAGGATCTTGCAAAGCTAAGCTAGTCGCAGATGTGCTTTTTGATGAGGTTGCAGAGAAGTCATTCGATCTGATTGTGTTGCCTGTGAGTGCTAACTTTCTTGAGATTCATTGAAAAATAACACAAACAAAAATCTAACTTCTTTGATGTAATCACATTCAGGGTGGCCATGGTGCTAATAAATTGGCAAGCTGCGAGAAACTGGTGAATATGTTAAAGAAACAAGCGGAAGCAAACAAACCATATGGAGGAATCTGCGCATCGCCTGCTCGCGTCCTAGAGCCTCATGGTTTACTCAAGGTGCAATATTCAAAGCAGTACTTAAATTGTGAAATCGTTAATATCACTATTCTTGTTATATCTTAAAAACTGAGATGTAAGTAAGAGACATGTTTTGTTATAGGGTAAGAAGGCAACTACCCACCCACTGGTGAGCAACAAACTTTCGGACCAGAGTCACGTTGAGCACAGAGTCGTGGTGGACGGAAACGTCATAACGAGCAGAGCTCCAGGGACTGCTATGGAGTTTTCACTTGCAATCGTTGAGAAATTTTACGGGCGAGAGAAAGCACTTCAGCTCGCTAAGGCTACACTCGTGTAAAATACAAAGAATTAAGTGTGAGACTGCCCCGTACGTGAAGGGCTTTAGTTATTTTTGGTAAAATCATGAAATAAAGGTTAAAAATAAGTGGAGATGCGGGGTATCGATCCCCGTACCTCTCGCATGCTAAGCGAGCGCTCTACCATCTGAGCTACATCCCCGACATGATGAATGGATTTGTAATGTGTATAAGTTATGTCTTTATAAATGAATAAACAAGTTTCTTCTACTGAGGAAATTTGTAATATGCAAAGATTCTAAAGGTAAAATGGAGTTCAGCTCGCTAAGGCAACACTCGTGTAAAATATAAAGAATGAAGTGTGAGAGACTGAAAGAGACGTGAAGGGCTTCATTTCTCTCTCAATTGATGACGAGGGACTTTGTAATGTGAGCTTTAGCTCAATGTAGGCTTGGGCGTTCGGGTATCTGTTTGAATTCAGTTCGGGTCTTTCGGGTTTTCGGATCTAGACATATAAGACCCATTCGAATATTTTAAAATTTTGGTTCGGGTTCGGTTCGGTTCCATTCGGGTTCGATTCGGGTTGGGGTACCCGAAAAACATAAAACAAAAATAAAAATGAGTTATATTTAAATAAAAATTTGTCAAATTTTACAAATATAACATAATCTTTCATATATTTTTGTTTATTTTTGATAATTTAGTTATTTTAGTTTAAAAATAACATATATATTTAAATTTATAATTGTAAATTTGGATAATTTTATTATATTAAGTCTAAATATAATTAATATTTTAGGTATATAATTGTAATTTGGATATTTCGGGTATCCATTCGATTTTCGGTTCGATTCGGGTTCGGTTCTTCGGATATAGGAGTTTAGGACCCGTTCGGGTATTTTGTCGGTTCGAGTTCGGTTCTACTTTTTCGGTTCGGATTCGATTCGGTATTTCGGGTCCATGTATTTTGCCCAGGCCTAGCTGAATGGAATAGAGTGTAATTTATGTCTTCATAAATAAATGAATAAAAAGTTTATTCTTCTGAAAAAATTCGCAAGGAAATTCGTAATTTTTAAATATTATAAGGTATTTTGTTGCATCAGTTATGATTACGGGGTAATCAATCAAGAAGCCGGGTTCGCCCTAATCTGACTTTTCTCAGGCATGCTTTCCGAGGTCCTCCGATTTGAAGAGGAACCTTAGCAATTTGGTATTGATGAGATACAAATTAAAGAAGAAGATGACATGGTCTGGATCAAGAGTTTTATTATTATGTATTTGTTACTATTAATTAGTGAAAATGTGTTTCCTTGATAGGGGATATGTTTCTTTGTCCGCGATTCATTTAATAGTTATTTTTATTTTTTAGTTGTATATTTAAGCATTACCAAAGCTTATTGAACTTGAGTAAGAGAACATTGATCAAACTTATGTCTTAAGTCTTTAAATCTTAACAATTGGTATCAAAACAACTCTCTTGGCTTTGAAGATGGACCAAATTAGCATAGTGCTATCATTTGGTATCAGAATCGTTCTTTCGTCCACATCACCACCTTCCACAATTCCGCCCAGAAAAGGTAAAAACAAACAAAGGATCGTTACTAATGATCATAGCACCGAACCGATGGCTAACACCAAAGAACGACTTGGTGAACTGGAAACAGGTCTCAGGTTAGTCTAAGATGAGATTTAGAAAATGAATACCCTAATCGATGACAAGTTCAGAAGCCTCGAATATTCATTCACCAGAACACTAGAAGATTCGATGCAACGAATGATGGAGATGATGTTCAGTAGTAGAGAAGGAGGAACAAGTGCATCTAAGGGGAACAAACGTATGGAGGAGCACCAATCAACATAGATGAGAAATGAGTATCCATTCGCTCCAAATATCCCTGGGTTCAAACAACAAGTGAAATTGGAATTTCGCTTCAAAGGAGGAGATCCGACGGAGTGGATGAGTAAGGCCAACCAGTATTTCTCCTACCTTGACATGCCGAGGGATCAAAGGGTCAGTTTTGCATCTTACCACCTCACCGAAGAAGCCAACGAGTGGTAGCAGGCACTGACAAAGGCAAGGGGGATCGATCCACACCGGATTCCATAGGATGTCTTCGAGATAGAACTATGGACACAGTTTGGTCCCCTTGACGGTGAAAACTTTGACGAGGCGCTATCCCACATTCGTCAAAAGGGACACTGCTCGAATATCAACGCGAGTTCGAGAAATTGTAGAACAAAGTTGAAGGATGGACGGAGAAGGCAACTATCTTGACATTTCCTTTCCACCACCATTGTTATCCATGGATCTCTACAACAAAATTTATGGAGCTCTAGTCTTCGACGTTTATGACGACGATGAAGAGCCAATATTTGATGTCTACAGTGAGGCGGATCCAGTCTCTGATTTGTATGGTGATGGAGGTTTGGCGGTTCTAGGATTTGAGTATTTTGAGAAAAATATTCAAGTAATGGATTCAAAGATCACAACATACATCCGTTTGTTCATTGGTGTTATGGATGATTCAAGCTTTGGTCCTTCTTGATGGAACAATGAATCATTCAAAGAATTCAGTGACTTATCTCATGTTGAAGCTTTTATCACACAACTTCGAAACCGAAGGGTTGCTCACAAAACATATTGGCGTATGAATTCTACTTCGACGCTTCAAATCCAAAGTCATGAACCACTGACCTCAACACCAAAGAAGCTCGATGAAGAAGAACCAGTTCCTCATAAACCGCCATTGTTATGTGATAAAGAAGTTGGTTCGTGAGGTGTTGGTACAATTGCGAGATCTACCCGTGACATACACAATTTGGAAAGATGCAGTTCAACTCTAGAGAAGTTATCAAAACATGAATCTTGAGGACAAGGTTCTTTGGAGGGTGGAGTATTGATGAGATACATATTAAAGAAGAAGATGACGTGGTCTCGATCAAGAGTTTTATTAGTACGTATTTGTAATTATTAATTAGTGGGAATGTGTTTCCTTGATCAGGGGATATGTTTCTTTGTCCACGATTCATTTAGTAGTTAGTTTTTATCTTTTAGTTGTGTATTTAAGAATTACCAAAACTTATTGAACGAGAGGAAGAGAAAATTGATGAAACTTATGTCTTAAGTCTTTGAATCTTAACAATTGGTATCAGAACAACTTTCTTGGCTTTGAAGAGGGACCAAATTAGCATAATGCTATCATTTGGTGTCAAAGCAACTCTCTTTGGCTTTGAAGAGGGACCTTAGCAGTAGCCCTGCTTCTTCTCTGGCGGCCGGCGACTTGCCGCCGGAGAGGCTCCTTTGCTTCGTTGTAGGTTTGTTGTTCTTGTCGCCGGATTTCTTGCTCTTTCGAGTTTTGGCTTCTCTTCTTCGATATTCGGTGCCGTCTTTGGAGAAGTGTCCGTCTCCAATGGCAGTGATGATGACGTGATCTCTACAACAAAATTTATGGAGCTCTAGTCTTCGACGTTTATGACGACGATGAAGAGCCAATATTTGATGTCTACAGTGAGGCGGATCCAGCCTCTGATTTGTATGGTGATGGAGGTTTGGCGGTTCTAGGATTTGAGTATTTTGAGAAAAATATTCAAGTAATGGATTCAAAGATCACAACATACATCCGTTTGTTCATTGGTGTTATGGATGATTCAAGCTTTGGTCCTTCTTGATGGAACAATGAATCATTCAAAGAATTCAGTGACTTATCTCATGTTGAAGCTTTTATCACACAACTTCGAAACCGAAGGGTTGCTCACAAAACATATTGGCGTATGAATTCTACTTCGACGCTTCAAATCCAAAGTCATGAACCACTGACCTCAACACCAAAGAAGCTCGATGAAGAAGAACCATTTCCTCATAAACCGCCATTGTTATGTGATAAAGAAGTTGGTTCGTGAGGTGTTGGTACAATTGCGAGATCTACCCGTGACATACACAATTTGGAAAGATGCAGTTCAACTCTAGAGAAGTTATCAAAACATGAATCTTGAGGACAAGGTTCTTTGGAGGGTGGAGTATTGATGAGATACATATTAAAGAAGAAGATGACGTGGTCTCGATCAAGATTAGGGGATATGTTTCTTTGTCCACGATTCATTTAGTAGTTAGTTTTTATCTTTTAGTTGTGTATTTAAGAATTACCAAAACTTATTGAACGAGAGGAAGAGAAAATTGATGAAACTTATGTCTTAAGTCTTTGAATCTTAACAATTGGTATCAGAACAACTTTCTTGGCTTTGAAGAGGGACCAAATTAGCATAGTGCTATCATTTGGTGTCAAAGCAACTCTCTTTGGCTTTGAAGAGGGACCTTAGCAGTAGCCCTGCTTCTTCTCTGGCGGCCGGCGACTTGCCGCCGGAGAGGCTCCTTTGCTTCGTTGTAGGTTTGTTGTTCTTGTCGCCGGATTTCTTGCTCTTTCGAGTTTTGGCTTCGCTTCTTCGATATTCGGTGCCGTCTTTGGAGAAGTGTCCGTCTCCAATGGCAGTGATGATGACGTGAGGCGGCAGTGCGTCGAATGCAGCGGTGGTATCATACGCTTTTCCTTCGTTGCTTGGGTTTTGAGGAAAGGTGCGATATTTGGCGTCGTGAGTCCAGTTTGGCTTGCCGTCGCTCCGACGGAGTGAGCTCCAGTGTGGAAATCGATTCGACCGATTCTCTGTCTTGTTTGTCACCTTTGTGAAGGATTATTTGATTTCAAGGTGTAATTCACAGGTTACAACCTAGCACATAATCTTAAACAGATCTAGGTTCTTGTAATCGAATCATAAAACAAACCTGATCTTTACCTTTGCAGCGGAATTGGTGGTAATGACAAGATCAGATTAGAGCTGATGAGAAACGGCTCCTCCTCAGGTATCCACACGCTTACAAGCTACGGATCAGGCTGCTAGACCGAGGTGGAAATCACAGAGAGAGAGAGGACGGCACAGCTCAGAAAATCGCAGAAGGCTTAGGGTTTCTGGCGCCTCTCTCTTGCCTTATATAGGCCCAAGTTATTAACTAATGGCCTATTGGGCTTTTGGGCCCAAAACACAAATCAGACAAAAAGCCCATTTTTGTCTTGGCCCAATTCTCTGTACAAATACAGTAAATGCCTTTGCATCTTACCGTATTATTTCCATTTAACTTTCCCGTTAGCTATGGTGTGTGACCCTTTGGGATCATACAATACTGGTAATAAGTCCTAAACTTATAGATCAAGAGCGGACTCTAGCAAGCCATCATGATCACCCAGTATTTATGACTTATGTCTGATCTCGACACTTATCATACTTTCTAGAGATAGTACGGTAGATTTCAGGACATTCCCAACAATCTCCCACTTGTACTGGAATCCTACAAAGGACATTCCCAACAATCTCCCGATTGTACTGGAATCCTACATTCCCTAATCCTTTTGTCTCAATATCTCGATCTGGCATAAGGCAAGATGCGTGTCATCCTTATATAGCCAGACCATGTTTATCGGAACAGATTTGATACTGACAATGCAAACGACTTGGGCAAGTCCGTTTGGGAGTGGCCACTCTCTTACCAGCTATCAAGTCTCCGATTGGCCTAGAGATATTACCTCCGTTAAACGGCAGGGACAAATCCCATCTTGTTCCATCACTATGAACTACACACTTTATAATACACCCAACCAAGGTCCTTATAGCTCCCAGTTACGAAACAGCGTTAGACAATGATCAAAGTGCATCAATCCATGTGCAGCCACATGCATGCGAACTCAGGTCTAAGGACTATACTCTATAGTCGTATATGAGAACCTCTTATGACACAGATATTAATCTTGTAGAGTTCTCATCAGCGGGCCATGTCCGGTCATATGCTCCCCTACATATACCTATGTGTCGACTTTGATGCCTCGCATCTATGACCCCTCGAAACTTGGTCATAAGTCTCAACACAATCTAGTCTCAAGCGGTTGTTGGTGTTCCAATTTCAACAACCTTCGACTATGGACACTATGATTTATGTCATTTCGTTAAATATGGGGTTTCAGGATCAAGTCTACTCATGTACTTCGATGGCCCATATATAATGACATGAATCATTTTGGAACGATTATTTATATCACAGTTAAAATAATCCAGAAATCATAGATTTCATAAACATAAAATATTATGTTTACATGAACTTTTCAAAACAACTAAGTAAAGCCCTTTACAAACTCCCACTGAAATTAAGACTACATCTTAGTTTCATTCATCCTACAGCTACAGTCCGCGACTCATGCTTAGGCCTAAGGAGTGGCTTCGTTAATAGATTGGCAACGTTCTCATTCGATGAAACTTGCTGATCTACTTAACACCTCTGTCATTTATCTCACGGAATAGGTTATACCTACCCTCAAGGTGTTTGGACCTCTGATGTGCAGCTAGTCTCATCTATGCTGGGAATCACATCAAGTTCAATAATGAACTCTTTCTTTCCAAACAACCTCTTTCGCTGCTTCTCAAGCTGCGAAATGTTCAGCTTAAGTCATGGAGTCAGCAACAGTGCCTTGCACCGCCAGACAGACACAAGATATAGCCGGACTGTGACCAGGAATTATCTTTGTCAATTGGAAAATTGCCTTTCAGACTCTATCGACTTGTAGCACCTCACTTTCTCCGTAAACCAAGAATTTATCCTTAGTATTTCTCAAATACTTTAGGATATTCTTTACGGCAATCCAGTGATTCTTTGCTGGATTTGACTGGTCTATACTTGTCTTGCTTAACATTAAAGCAACATCAAAACAAGTGCGTGTCATGGCATACATGATAGATCCAATTGCCTACGCATATGGAATCTCATCCATGCATTCAAGCTCAGCAGTTATCGTAGGATACTGTATCTTGCTTAACATATTGCCATGTGACATTGGCATAAAACCCTTCTTGGAATGCTGAAAACGTGTAGGACTTTGTCAATTTAAGAATCTTGACTTTGTCCTACCAGCTCTTTTGGATCTCTATCTTTAGATCCAAAATCCAAGAACATACGTGGCTTTACCCATGTCATTCATAATACCAACTCCCAAGCCAGTCCTTTACCGACTGCAGCATTGAGACGTTATTTTCGAGAATCAGTATGTCATCGACATACACTATGAGAAATGCAATATTGCTCCCACTTATCTTTTAGTAAACGCACAGTTCCATTTCGTTCCTGTTCAAGTCAAAACCTTGACTACTTTAACAGAACGAAGATTCCAACTCCGATGTGTTTGCTTCCATCCATGAATGGATCAATGAAGCTAACTTACGTACAGTATAACTTTTCGGAGTCCGGGCTCACTTTCGCTTCTTTGAATTTCGCAGATTCGTCGCATTCAATGATCATCAGATCATGCGAACTTTCAATGATCATCAGGTTCAACTAATGACGAGAAATCACTCTCGAATTAGTGACTGATTCATTCATATCTGCGAACTTCAGGCTCTACAGGTGTAGATTCTACAGAAATCTGTAAATCCATCCGTTGCTCTCCCTTCACAGGTTGAGCAGCCTCCTGTAATTCTCGAATTTCTTCGAGTTATACTTTTACTCCCACTGTTCTTCTTGGAAAATTACTTCCCTTCTTAGAAAACAGAATGGACGTAAAAGTAACAAGCCTTGGTTTCCCTAGGACAACCAGCGAAGTAGCACAACTACAAATACTCAGTAAAGACGAATTTGGATCGATTCCAATCCACATTTACGTGGTGTCTTTCAACTGATATTGGTGGAACTATTTCAGCGTAAACTTAGATATTTCTAGAGCGTTATTCTTAGAGAATATCATGGAAGATTCGTATGACTCATCTTTAATCATTTCTAATAAGATCTGATTCATTCTCACAGAAACATTTCAGGTTTTCAGGAGAAATGAGCTGTGAAACGATTTCACACTCATTCAGATGATCACACAATCAATGACTTAAGTATTCTCACTCGTGATCTAATCCAGAGTCTTAATACTTCTGTCATTCAGATTATATACTTCATTCTGGAACTCTTTCGACCATGTCAAAGAATTCCGACTTGTGTCTCATCAAATGAACACAGTCACACTCACTGAAGTAATCAGTAGAGACTATGAAGTACAGAAAATTTTCTCTGGCATTACTGCTCATCGGACCACATACATGAGTATGTTCAATCTCCAATAAGCCTTTGGGCCTTTCTCTAGCTCGGCTAAGATGGGCCCTTTGTCTTTTGGTCTAGTAAGCAGAATTCAAGTCTCATAAGATATCCATTCAAATGAGCCCAAAAGTCCATAACTATGGGGTTTCTGAATCTGACTTACTTTATGTGACCAAAACATTTATGCCAAGAAAAATCAGGTTTAACTCATCAGATTTAAACCAATTGCGGTATTTATGTTACATTTAGGCACTCTTTGGTTTAAGACATAAAACCCATTCCTTGAATAGGGTGCTACAATTAATATTTCATTAAGATCAAAAGAACAAACTAGTCTTTTATCAAAATGAAAAACATTCAAATTCTTACAAGAAAATGAAAGACAACTCTGCTTAAAGCAGGTACATTGTAGCAATTACTTAATAAAACCAAGCCTCAAAGGCATCTACAAGTGAAAACCCTACGGCTGAGGCAGCATCCCAAGCTCCTTCCAGACACGCAGTTCCACTTGCCCTTCCTTCAACGTTCTACTGTTGCTCAGGCTCTGCATATTATAACAAATATCAGTGCCACAACCAGTATTCAATACCTATAAGGTATAACTTGAAGTAATAACATGAATACCTGGGGAAGTAGTCTCATACATCGACTTCAACTCCTCATAATCTTCCATGAATTTAATGCAATCTCTCTTCCAATGCCCAGTCTCTTTACAGTAGCAGCACTTGTCAACGTAAGAGGTATCTGACTCGGGCTCAGAAGACACGCGCTTGCCATGATTCAAAATCTGGACAACTTTGTCTTCACCCTTGTCAGCATTAGGTTTAGTAAACCTACCATTCTCATTCATGAGATTGTACAGGGTACTCTTCACGTTTGGCTCAACTGTCTTGAGCATATCATGCAGTTCAGTCAACGTCTTTGTTAAGCCTTTCTCGATATAGTTCCTTACGAACTTATCATAGCTTGACGGCAGTGACTGCAGAATGATCTCAGTTGCCAATTCCTGGCTAACTGGATAATCCAGTTTCCTCAGGTTATCAACGTAACCCATCATTTTACTGATATGAGGACTTACTGGATGATCCATCGGTAGCTTGCAGCTAGTGAGAGATTTAACCAACTGGTATCTCTCCACTCTTACCTGCTCCTGAAATTTCAATTTCAGGCTGCTGATCATCTCTATTGGCGACTCCATGTTCTCATATTGCGTCCGCAAATCTGAGTCCATGGTAGCCAATATCAGACCACGCACATCTACCACATCATTATAATGCTTATTCCAAGCATCATATACTGCATGAGAGGCATTGGACCCGATCCTCACGGGGAGAGCTTTCTCAAGGACATAGTCCTTTCTCTCATGCCTGAGAACTAGCCTCAGGTTCCGCGACCAAGTCAAGAAATTTGATCCGTTCAGTTTGTCCATCTCAAGGACATACCGGATCGAGAAAGTGTTTTGATTGTTTGTGCTCGTCATAGCTGAAATTTAGAGATAATTAGAGTTTTAGTTATTTAGTTCATAGAAGAGTAATCTTAATAACTTATAAGAAAACTCGCATTGCATTCAAAATTTCTTTGTTTAACCTCATAAGAATGCAATGATTCCGAGACCCATGTTCAGCTAAATCCAAAGTGGGCCACTGGCCGTCACCCAGAAGTAGCTTTACTTGGTAAGCATACACACAGCTAGTTATATCTCATATAACTCTCGGTTGTGAATTGGGCCCAAGGCCCAATACACCAGATGTCTCAAGGCCCGGGACTCCCGATGGCCCAGTCAAGGAAACCAATCTCTTACAGCCAAATAATCACTAAAGTCTGGGACTCCCAATGAAATTAGTGACTATATACTACTTTACTTACGCGAAAACAGACGCCTCACACTGTAAGTCATATCTGTAATCGAATAAGCGTTAAGTAGCTGACAAGATTGGAAAGACATCCAAGCTTGATATTGTTTTTGAGGATTTTAAGTTTTATTTCCAAAAATAGAAGATTACTATTTTGGGAAACTTACTTGTTTTAGAAACTTTCTAAATTTAGAAACATTCTAAAAGTAGAAATTTCTAATTTAATATTTTATTAATATTTTGGGTTGGGTCACAAATTATAGGCCCAATTCTTGGCACAAGACCAAAGAATTCCAATTGGCCCAATAATTTGACATAACCGAGTCGGTTTATTAATTCTGGTCCAAGACCAAATTAACTATCAAAACCATCGGTTATTTACTAAACCAGACCAGCTCTAAATTATTTGGTCCAACCAAATCAAACTTAGACCAGCCTTCGGTTTAGGTTAAAATTCAATTTTATGAATTTTAAATCCGGTTTAACCAGAAATTAAAAATACCAATGGTATTAAATAATTTCCAGCAAACCGCGATTTGGGTTAACGACTTAAACCATACATTAATTGATTACAATAATTAATTGAGCATGGCGACAAAAATTTGATTACCAATTGTGCATCACAATTATGATCACGATTCGAATGATTAATTTTCACATGATTAATTGAGCATGGCGACAAAAGATGATTTTTTGTCTTATGCCACAAGACAAAACCGATCACTTTGATAATCCAATTTCAAATCGTATCAAGCCATTCAATCATGAAACGATTTTGACCAATACCAAACCCTAACACGATTCAATAATTGAATTCGTTTCATTGATCGGTTCACAAGAAGACAAAAGCAATCGAATTATGATTGAAACAAAATCATGCTATTAACAATCGATCTTATTCATCGGATTTATACCAAATCATCATCCGATTTCAACATCGGATTCTTATTCAATAATGGATTTTTCATACGATCCAAATTACAAGATACCTAATAACCTGGGCTCTGATACCACTGAAGGATTATTTGATTTCAAGGTGTAATTCACAGGTTACAACCTAGCACATAATCTTAAACAGATCTAGGTTCTTGTAATCGAATCATAAAACAAACCTGATCTTTACCTTTGCAGCGGAATTGGTGGTAATGACAAGATCAGATTAGAGCTGATGAGAAACGGCTCCTCCTCAGGTATCCACACGCTTACAAGCTACGGATCAGGCTGCTAGACCGAGGTGGAAATCACAGAGAGAGAGAGGACGGCACAGCTCAGAAAATCGCAGAAGGCTTAGGGTTTCTGGCGCCTCTCTCTCTTGCCTTATATAGGCCCAAGTTATTAACTAATGGCCTATTGGGCTTTTGGGCCCAAAACACAAATCAGACAAAAAGCCCATTTTTGTCTTGGCCCAATTCTCTGTACAAATACAGTAAATGCCTTTGCATCTTACCGTATTATTTCCATTTAACTTTCCCGTTAGCTATGGTGTGTGACCCTTTGGGATCATACAATACTGGTAATAAGTCCTAAACTTATAGATCAAGAGCGGACTCTAGCAAGCCATCATGATCACCCAGTATTTATGACTTATGTCTGATCTCGACACTTATCATACTTTCTAGAGATAGTACGGTAGATTTCAGGACATTCCCAACACTTTGTTACTCTTCGATGCCGGTTGTGTTGTTAGATCTTGGTTTAGCTATCCTGTTTGATAGATTAGGTTTGTTTATAGGTTGGGTTGATATAGCCTTCGGTTTGGCTAATGACGGTTGTGGGATGGTTCTTGGTGGTTCCATTATCCCCTTTTCTTTAGTATTTAATCAGCAATTTCCAGTTATGAACTTGTTTCCTAGCTTCTTGTTTGGTGGTCACAGTGCTTTCAATTTCAGGGTTCGTTGACAATCTGTTATGTCTTGTCCGCTTAGGGATGCTCTTTTGTTCTTTCTTTTTAAGTTGTGTGCGCTTGTATTTGTTTTTTTTTTTGGGGTGGAGTTCTTTTGGATAGAGAGTATGCTTGTCATGTGCGTTGGTTGCTTCAGTATAGATTCCATAGTGTTTTTGCCGCTTCTCGGTCTCAGATATATGGCTCAATCATTATGATTTAGAGCTTAGGCTCTTTTCGAACTAAGTCGTCAGCGTTTGTTTACTTAAAGTGTGTTCCTGCGACGCTCCGTTCTATCTGCATACGGTTGTCTCGTGGCTTCTTTGGTGAAGTAGTATAATGAGTCTCGGTAGATTAATTCCTAATAATGTTTGACAGTGGTTGTTTTTGTTATCTTTTCTCTCGATTCATGACAGATTTCTCGACTAGGATATCTCGGTTTAAGGTTATATTCTGATGTTTGTTGTTATTAGTTGGGGCTAAAAGGGTTTTTATGTTATTGTATTATGCTTTGTCTCTGGGGATATCTCTTTATCCGATAGCTTTTATCTTCTGGAGATTGTGTGTAACCTGCATAATATTTCTAATTCTGTAATGTTATTGTATTAATGAAAATTCATTAGTGAAAAATGATCACGGGTATAGGTCTGAGATTATCATCCAGGATCCGAATCCGATCCAAGATCCGAATTCGATCCAGGATCCACTTCGAAAAAATGAATATCCGGGCTGACGGATCCAGATCCGGATAGTAAAATCACGGATCCGGATATAGATCCGGATAATAGAAAATTTTAGAACCAGATATCCGAGATCCGTTATATATATATATATATATATATATATCTATTGAAACTCAACTAAAATAAAATCCAATTTGAATTAAAAAAGAATCCCACATTCAACAATTAATCATCAAAATATCTCATTTTCTTTCATTCTAATTCTCTAGAACTCTATTTCGTTCGATTTCCAAAATCTGAATAATTTTGCCGTGTTCACCTTTTTATGGAAAAGTGAGATATGTTAATACTGTTCAATGATCTAAACTGATCAAAAGTTCGTTTCCTCATCGTTTCATCCAACAAATTAACACTTACTTTTGTTATTTTTGTATGCATCTAATGATATTATAGTTATACTATTTCATTCGAATATTAATTCTGATTGATTATTTTTGTTTGTGGAGACGTTTTGTTTTTTCTTTGTTTTTCTTCATTTTTTTTTTAACGATGTTCGAATTGTTTGTGGAAGAACTCTTTAGAGAATATTTTTCTTGTCATAATTTTATGTATGTACAAACTGTGAATGTATATATGAATTCATGTATTGATGCTATTATATTTTTGTGTGAAAATTTTAGATTTTAAAAATAATTAATCAAATTCCAGATCGAATTCAGATATCTGCATATTTTTACGGAAATCCTCTGTGAGATCCGGGATTCACACTAAGAATTTGTATTCGTGGATTTGGACTTTTGGATATAGAAATGGTATAGTTTCCTATGAATCAAAGACTTTATTGAGATTGATCGTCGAGATAGAACAAACACAGTCGAAAAGAGAGTACAAAGTATGGAATCGAGCTATCTAGTCGAAGTGTTCTTAGCCTAGGTTGGAATTGTTTTTAATGAGCCGTCACTTCTTCCTTTAAATAGTCTCCACTCTCATCTCTTCGTCCTGATATTTCGGCCTCGTTGTTGTAACGATCTCCGAGATTCGTGCGGATCAGTTGAACTGACGAAGACCGAGTTGCTCTATCTCCACGTCATCCTCAGCTGAGCTCGAGCTCGATCGTCTCCGGCTTCGGCGTCGTCTGGGCATCCCCAAGGCGCTTGCTTCGCTCGGGCCCAACGAGAGAGTTGACTCTCCCGTCTATCTTTGATTCTGGAATGGGCTCGTAATTACGGGCCTTTGTCTTGTCTGTTAATGGGCCGGATTTCCTAGAGGGAAATCCAGTACCAACAATAGCCCCCCAGCTCATTGAATTCGAGAAGTCGAGGTTAATGGGCGGTGGACGTTCTTGGGAAGAGGCGCGTGCCTCGGATGTGACAAATCTTAATGATTATTTTCGCCCCATCCGTGGATCTTATTTTAATCTGATGGTTAGGAATGAGCGCGTGGAACGGACTGAACTGCTTTTCAGCGCGTCTGCAGTCGTTGCGTGTATTCGTTTGATAATTTCATCTCCCACCGTAAATTCGGTTGGTAATCGACGGCTCAGGCTCGAAGGTCGCGAAGAGTCTTTTCGAGCTTTCTCTTTTGATGATGTGACCTAATTACTGCATGCTTTGTAGCCGTTGATCTCAGATCAACGGCTTGGCGAGAGGGAAGCGAGGGGTCCAAGTCATCTCGATCCTATCAGCAATTAATGCGAGTAAGGAGTCGTACGGGCGATACTGCGCTCAATCTTTGATATAAATAATCATTCGCGTTGTTTGAAGGAAGTCCTTTGCTTTCCTACTCTTAACTTGTTCGAACTTTTTCTCCCTACTTCCTTCGTCGTTAGAGAAAAAGTTTTTCTTTCAGAAACTTTCCCTTTTTCCTCATGGCTTCTGGGGATCCTGCGGTGTAACGCCCCCTTCCCATTGTCCGCTGACCGTCGAGCTGACCGGTCAACAATCAAACAAGAACATGACCAAGTCGAACCCGAGCAAGTCAAACAGAAAAGAGTTGTCACAAGACGAAGCCAGAGACAGATCGGTTTGAGACAGAGGCTCGCACTAACCCGTCTTTGACCCCGCTATCCTCACTTCCATGATACAAAGCTTTTCAACTTGTACCATTTCCGTGAGTTGTGTCGGTTCGGACTAAACACAATATCATGAAAGCTCATTCATTTCTGAGTAATCAACGTTACGTACAACGTTTAACAATTTTTACAAAACAATTTTCATTACTAAAAACATCATCGTGTGGCCACACAAAATGGTACTACATGGTACCAAAAGCCGAACCGAATAAAACTCCAAAAGTCATCGAATCAAAATCCCGCCACAAGCAATCCCGAGACTACACCGAGGATCTCCCACGTCTGCCGCTGCTAAACCTGAAAACCACAAAAAGAGTCTAATGAGCGATCTAAGATCACCCAGCGAGACGGCTCCCCACTACGGCTGCTAGTCTACCTAGCATCTATAAATTCCCGTCCCCAAAATCCCAAAACAACAATCCATATAATAAACGGTCGATCACGCACTACCACGTCGTGTCGCACCCACAACACACCATCAATGAAATAACAATACCATCACCAATCCCATAAATAACCAAGGGAATCGAGAACACTGCGGCACATGCTCTCGATTGAAACTCGATCTATCTATCGCGCAACACCAACAATACGAATACAACACTGGGCCCCTACGATCTCGGTAACTTCCATGGGTTCTCATAGTCACCAACATGGTAACTAACCCCACGACTCCTAGACGTCAACACGAAGTCCAACGGCTAGGACACTGTTCTCAGCCCATCGATACGCAGTGACTCCGGTTACCCCCGGCAAACCGAGTTTCCATGCGATTCGGCCCTAGGACATGACCTCGTATTCTCCGAATCACACACCTACCGGCGTCACCCAGTAGGTTAACACCATAACCAGCCCTACTGCCCGAAGGCACGTGTCCGATCAGGTAACTACCCGAGGATCCAATCGGGTCGGAAGTACCGGAACGTAACCAAACACTTAGACTTGCGGGATCTAACGCACCCTAGAGTCCTAGTGCATAAATGTAAACACGCAGACTCGCTCGGACTCTAGTAATCGTACTCAATCAATTCCCAACAAAAATCTCAACACCACATCCCGCAAGTCTACACACGCACACACACACCAATGCCACCGCTCTGACTCGGCACCACACCGAGTCAGCAACCACGACTTAACCGGTCTCGTGACCAAGTTAAGTAACAACACGGATCGCTCGGCCCAACACCGAGACGATCTAATAGGCTTGCACAAAAAGATCAACAACAACAACACAACCACACAATCATCACACAACCAGGCCTATTAGGTTTTCCAGTGTCTTTTACCCAATTCACGTCCGCTACCATGGATTAGCGGATTGCTAACCCGTAGACGGCCAATATCTCATTAACGTTCACTTTTAACCCATTCAAGTCCGCTACCTGGGATTAGCGGATTGCTAATCCGTAGACGGCACACCAATCATATCACATCCCCTTTTCTTAACCTTTCCTGAATCTCTTTTATTAAATTCCCGATCCGTCGGTTTAGAGCTAGCAGCTTACTAAACTCCCCGGCGTCTCATCTTTCCATTACTTAATTCATTTACTTTTCTTTAACCTTCAACTCAATCCTGATATCGATTCATACACCATACATTGGTTAGGTTTAATTCCATCTTTTAACACCGTCTTAATTCCCGTACTTAGATTCATTCGATATCGTTCTTTACATACGTATATATGCATATACGGCCCTATCATGCCACGACTATATGCATGCAACAATCAACGTTACTACCAACCTAACGGCACACAACAGGTTTAATCCATTTAATTCTCACGACCCTAACATGCGTCTTAATCCTAACCGGTTTATCGTTAATCACCCAATTCGATTCTCATTTACAATCAACTCACATCCGGGTATGCAAACCCTAGCTCTACGGTTTATCATTTTCGTTCTATATGCTCCATCTATGGTGTTTGAGCCGACTCACAATGCTATGATGACGTGGACGGACGGGTTGACGGAGCGGAACAACGAGACCCGGCACGAACCCGACGCTATCCCGAACCTTCCCGAACCTCCGTCGCTTTGACCCGACCTTGACCCGTACTTGACCGTTGACCTTTGTGATTCCGATCGAGCCTCCGGACTAATCTCTTCTCTCTCTCCTCCGGTTCTCTCTCTTCCGGCTCTCTCTTCTTTCTCTCTCTTCTTTCTCTCTATACTTTCTCTCTCTTCTTTCTCTTTCTTCTTTCTCTCTCTACTTTCTCTCTCCTATTTCTCTCTCTCTTCCTCTTCCTCCGGTCTTCTTCTTCTCTCCTCTTCCTCCTCCTCCTTCTTCTTCTTCTTCTTCTCCTCCTCCTCCTTCTTCTCTTCTTCTTCTCCTCCTCCTCTCCCTCACGCTTCTTTTCTTCTCCTCTTCTCCTCTCCTTTTCTTTTTGTTGTGTGTGAAATAATGAGAGTCTCAGCTTCCTTTTATAGCCAAACCCCTTGAGCTGAGGTGTGACAAGTGTCCCATGACACATCTCACCCCTTTCTTTGACACCTCACCTTCCATGCATGTGAAACCTTGGAGGGAAAGCCTCCTCTTCCTTAAGCCACGAAGCCCACTCTTTTCAAGGCCCAAAACCATCTCATTTAGCACAAATTTCACATGTGAAGAGTCCATGTAAAGCCCTTTGAGTTTGGGCCAAAACCCTCTTGTAGATTCATTGAATCTAGCTCACAAAACCCCTTTGATTTTCTTCTTGCATAATTTCGTGGAACAAGCTTGTAAATGGGCTTGAATCAAGTCCATAATAACTTCAGACATCAGCTAAAATCATCCCAAACCAAGCCCAAGCTCCTTTGAATTTATTTTGGAGTTTTAGTCATTAATCACCCATTAATGATCTAAAATTTATAACTTGATCTTGGCATCAAATCTTGCTTCATCCTTTTAAACGTGTCTTCTTCATCTTATAATGGAGCTGTGGTCAAAATTTCATAATATTTGGTGGAGTTTAGAAGGTCTTCTCGCTTGCCCGAACATTGTATCGGTTTCTCGGAAAAACTGGTTTTACGGTTAATATTTTCAAAACCCTTTAGCCGCTTCTATAAATCCACAAAGTCTCATCTTCAGATTCTAGATGCTCTTAGATGAATTTAGCAATTTGAATCACCTCAAACGGATACCCGTAGCTCCTATTATGAATTTTACAAGTTTTGTCGGTTTTATCGGTTTCCATTCCCGATAACCCGAAAAACTCATCTACGGTCCGTTTCCACCATTCTTGATCTTCTCAATGTTTTCTTTCTTTAAAAAGAATAACATTTGGCCCATCTTTGCTTTCGGCTCATATTTTGGTAAAATTACCAAAATACCCCTTACCTTCACAAATTTACGAAAATTCCCTCCGTTGACATTTCCGCAGCCCGTTGACCATTTCTTGATACAGGGTATTACATTCTTCCCCACTTACAGGAATTCGGTCCCCGAATTCTCCGTTACTAACAAACTTTGAATTGGAAACTGAACTCTGTAAGTCTCCGTCTCTCGATCTACTCCAACTCCGCTTCGCTGCTTACGCTCTGATCTCAAAGTAAACCCGCTCTTCCGACGCATACTGACTTCCGAATCACTGGTTTGCACCAAACCTCTCTACATCACTCTGCACTCCGATTGCACATTTATTTCCCTTGACTACTCGTCCTCACCCGGAGTCTTGTTTTCATCTGCGTTATCTGATACTGCTTGAATTCCGAACCAATTGCAACTACACTCCCGATGCTCAGCTAATTCTTGAAATAGAGTTTTTCTCCATCTCGAATCACACTGATATCTTACATTTTCCACACTAGATGGCTTGACTCTCGATCAATCCTGACTTCTCCATTTGATTTGCTTCATCGATTCTTTCTCGGATTCCCAAATCCACTGATTCCGATTGAATTGCTATACTCCACTTCATGAATTTATCTGTGCCGATCAATACTCCAGGCTTCCCCACTTTGTCTTGACTTCTCCGATCACATAATAATATCTCGTCCTTTATTCCCGTTGCATAACTTGTTTCCCATGATTATCTCCCCGACCAATATTATGTTCATCTCCAGTTTCTTCCTCTCGTCTAAACCGCCATATTTATGCACGCCGCGAACTTCCTTAATCACTGATCCCCACGCTTCATCGACTCCAAAACTGATCTTCCCACTAATAACCTCGAACAGACTCATCCACTGACTCTGATACTTCCGAATCTCTTTGCTAACTCATTAACTCACCCATCTTGATTTCTTCTTCCACTGATACCCAACTCGTTTCTGAATCCACACTGAATTTCTTCGAGGCTCGGGTCAAACTTCTTTTTGAGATCAGGTCTCGTTTCTCGGGTTCGGGTTCGGTCTCATGTCCTCGTCAAATCGTCCATCACGTCCTACATCAACAACCTCAACAACACTGGAACGGTTAGACCTCTTTCTCACCTACTCCCGTTATCACTTCCATATAGAAATATGGTTACTTAGTCATGTACCCAACGGTCACACATGGCTAAATAACAATATCCTATCATTCCGCTCATTCTCGAATAAGTCCTCTATAAAGGCCGTTTTAACAATCATTCAGACTGCAACACGGAAATTCTACACAACCTAACGATCATGCGACTGTCATGCTACCATCATATCCATTAAATAAATGCAGCAATTAAAATCTATCAACCTAGCGAACAATGCAATGCATCAATCAAGCTAACACATTAGCGATCAACCAAACACAATGCTAGCAACCTAGCGATTAAACAAAATACAGCGATTCATAATCAACAACTACCAACTTCGCAAGGCAATTCAACACACACACAATCAATCACGCAAATCGGTGATTGCAATTTTTTTTCAGGATTCGGATGGAAACCGTTTGCTCGGACCATCATCTATTTTCACATCGTAACCATATTGCATTCACAACCATCATGAGTATGCAATATAACCACTCCGCTACTCAAAACGACAACCGAAACACTCCACATCCACTACGCAAATAAAACATCTAGTCACCACATAGAGTTTTATATACGTAGGTCCGTCGAAGTCTACATATTAGCGGTTACCAATCCGTCCCACAAGAAACACCACTACACGCAACCGAATCGTCAGAGACGATCGCAAGCTGATCGACACACATCAAACAATGAGTTAGAGCCCTTACTTACCTGGGCCTAACTATCTTAACCCTAAAAGCCCCAACACGACCGGAATTCCCAACACAAGCGGCATCGCGGTTCGTGGTGGTAACCACTGGCAGGTGTGCCGGGAGGATGTGGTGGGTGTGCATCTTTAAACGGTGCTCCAACTCACGACAACGCTGCTGTCGAACGTAAACGTGCAATGTGTTTCCCTGCGACCACAAAGCTAACAGACGGTAACGGGCGCTGGGCGTGGCCCACAATAGCAAGTTGGTGTCTGGTGATCCGAAGCGCCACATAACTGACAAGAGGAAACAAACTTCGAAGAAGGATCCTGAAAACACTTGGACGCACGATGAACCTGAAATCCGCATGCATTATATATCAGGTATGCCGGCATTGCCAGTGGCGTCTCCGATGTATCCGCTGGTGTGGTCTCCGATGATACAACTGGCTCAGACGGTGGAGTACCCGGCGGTGTCACTGACTCAAATCGCGTGTCCAACTCAGACATCGGTTCGTCCTCCGTGAATGGCTCGGTAGGATCAGATGGTGGTAACGCGGATCGGTCGAATGGTGTCCAAGGCGAACCCATATATGGATCCGGCTGGTGATGCGGACCAATCTGCTGCTCCAGTACATCTTCGAGTATCGCCACCTGCTCATCTACTTGTGGCTCCATGTCCAGGTCAACTGCTGCGCGTAGCTGGTCCACCACAAAGTCCACCACACAAAGCGAAATGAAATTTGAGGCATGCAAACTAGGTAATGGCATGTCATGCGTCTCAAGAATCGGCGGCTGAAACTTTTGGCAGTACCACTGGCTCCGGTGGTGCAACCGTCTCCGATAACTGCATCGTCCTGTAGAGCTTGAGGTAACGGGTCAGGAAACGGTCTCCAATCTACGGCGTCTGCTCTCACCATGCGGTTGCGAGGAGGAACTGGTGGTTGGTCAGATGTCTGCGAACCTCGTGACGGCTCAAACTTCGCCCTCTAATCCTCTGGCTGCTGCTCGAACAGATCTCGATACTGTGCCGTTGTCATCCGACGATGACTCAAACTGCTCGCTGAAATATCACGCCATGCACACACCCAAATCTCATACCATGCACACACCCACTCACAATCCGTCCAGGGGCACTCTGCTGCTGACTGCAAACGAAACACAAATACACATTAGCACATATAATACAAATTCCTACGCCATCCCAACCCCGAATTTACGGACGCGGCTCGGTTTCTTAATGGATGCTTGGGAAAAACACAATTTTGACTCGATAAAACACGGAAAACACTCAGAAATGAATAGCTTCGAAACCCATGCAGAACCATGCTCTGATACCACCTTTTTGTAACGCCCCCTTCCCATTGTCCGCTGACCGTCGAGCTGACCGGTCAACAATCAAACAAGAACATGACCAAGTCGAACTCGAGCAAGTCAAACAGAAAAGAGTTGTCACAAGACGAAGCCAGAGACAAATTGGTTTGAGACAGAGGCTCGCACTAACCCGTCTTTGACCCCGCTATCCTCACTTCCATGATACAAAGCTTTTCAACTTGTACCATTTCCGTGAGTTGTGTCGGTTCGGACTAAACACAATATCAGGAAAGCTCATTCATTTCTGAGTAATCAACGTTACGTACAACGTTTAACTACAAAACAGTTTTCATTACTAAAAACATCATCGTGTGGCCACACAAAATGGTACTACATGGTACCAAAAGCCGAACCGAATAAAACTCCAAAAGTCATCGAATCAAAATCCCGCCACAAGCAATCCCGAGACTACACCGAGGATCTCCCACGTCTGCCGCTGCTAAACCTGAAAACCACAAAAAGAGTCTAATGAGCGATCTAAGATCACCCAGCGAGACGGCTCCCCACTACGGCTGCTAGTCTACCTAGCATCTATAAATTCCCGACCCCAAAATCCCAAAACAACAATATGTTGGGAATGTCCTGAAATCTAATGTACTATCTCTAGAAAGTATGATAAGTGTCGAGATCAGACATAAGTCATAAATACTGGGTGATCATGATGACTTGCTAGAGCCCGCTCATGATCTATAAGTTTAGGACTTATTACCAGTATTGTATGATCCCTAAGGGTCACACACCATAGCTAACGGGAAAGTTAACAAGGAATTAATACGGTAAGATGCAAGGCATTTACTGTATTGGTACAGAGAATTGGGCCAGACAAAATACAGGCTTTTGTCTGATTTGTGTCTTGGGCCCAAAAGCCAAATGAGCCATTAGTTTAATTACTTGGGCCCATATAAGTGAGGAAAATCGCAGCCTAGGGATATAGAACACCCCCTCTGCGATTTCATACCTGAGCCGTCCTCTCTCTCTCTGTTGATTCCAGCTTGGTCTAGCAGCCTGATCCAGTAGCTTGTAAGAGTGTGGATACCTAGGAGGAGCCGGTTATCATCAGCTCTCTGTGATCTCTTCATTCCTTTGATCAATCCGCTGCAATCACAAGGTAATGAATCTGATATGTTTATGATTCAACTGCAAATCACCTAGATCCTAGTTGATTATGTGCTAGGTTGTAATCTGATGAATTAAACCATGAACACACATAATCCTTCACAATCCATATAATAAACGGTCGATCACGCACTACCACGTCGTGTCGCACCCACAACACACCATCAATGAAATAACAATACCATCACCAATCCCATAAATAACCAAGGGAATCGAGAACACTGCGGCACATGCTCTCGATTGAAACTCGATCTATCTATCGCGCAACACCAACAATACGAATACAACACTGGGCCCCTACGATCTCGGTAACTTCCATGGGTTCTCATAGTCACCAACATGGTAACTAACCCCACGACTCCTAGACGTCAACACGAAGTCCAACGGCTAGGACACTGTTCTCAGCCCATCGATACGCAGTGACTCCGTTTACCCCCGGCAACCCGAGTTTCCATGCGATTCGGCCCTAGGACATGACCCCGTATTCTCCGAATCACACACCTACCGGCGTCACCCAGTAGGTTAACACCATAACCAGCCCTACTGCCCGAAGGCACGTGTCCGATCAGGTAACTACCCGAGGATCCAATCGGGTCGGAAGTACCGGAACGTAACCAAACACCTAGACTTGCGGGATCTAACGCACCCTAGAGTCCTAGTGCATAAATGTAAACACGCAGACTCGCTCGGACTCTAGTAATCGTACTCAATCAATTCCCAACAACAATCTCAACACCACATCCCGCAAGTCTACACACGCACACACACACCAACGCCACCGCTCTGACTCGGCACCACACCGAGTCAGCAACCACGACTTAACCGGTCCCGTGACCAAGTTAAGTAACAACACGGATCGCTCGGCCCAACACCGAGACGATCTAATAGGCCTGCACAAAAAGCTCAACAACAACAACACAACCACACAATCATCACACAACCAGGCCTATTAGGGTTTCCAGTGTCTTTTACCCAATTAACGTCCGCTACCATGGATTAGCGGATTGCTAACCCGTAGACGGCCCATATCTCATTAACGTTCACTTTTAACCCATTCAAGTCCGCTACCTGGGATTAGCGGATTGCTAATCCGTAGACGGCACACCAATCATATCACATCCCCTTTTCTTAACCTTTCCTGAATCTCTTTTATTAAATTCCCGATCCGTCGGTTTAGAGCTAGCAGCTTACTAAACTCCCCGGCGTCTCATCTTTCCATTACTTAATTCATTTACTTTTCTTTAACCTTCAACTCAATCCTGATATCGATTCATACACCATACATTGGTTAGGTTTAATTCCATCTTTTAACACCGTCTTAATTCCCGTACTTAGATTCATTCGATATCGTTCTTTACATACGTATATATGCATATACGGCCCTATCATGCCACGACTATATGCATGCAACAATCAACGTTACTACCAACCTAACGGCACACAACAGGTTTAATCCATTTAATTCTCACGACCCTAACATGCGTCTTAACCCTAACCGGTTTATCGTTAACCACCCAATTCAATTCTCATTTACAATCAACTCACATCCGGGTATGCAAACCCTAGCTCTACGGTTTCTCATTTTCGTTCTATATGCTCCATCTATGGTGTTTGAGCCGACTCACAATGCTATGATGACGTGGACGGACGGGTTGACGGAGCGGAACAACGAGACCCGGCACGAACCCGACGCTATCCCGAACCTTCCCCGAACCTCCGTCGCTTTGACCTGACCTTGACCCGTACTTGACCGTTGACCTTTGTGATTCCGATCGAGCCTCCGGACTAATCTCTTCTCTCTCTCCTCCGGTTCTCTCTCTTCCGGCTCTCTCTTCTTTCTCTCTCTTCTTTCTCTCTATACTTTCTCTCTCTTCTTTCTCTTTCTTCTTTCTCTCTCTACTTTCTCTCTCCTCTTTCTCTCTCTCTTCCTCTTCCTCCGGTCTTCTTCTTCTCTCCTCTTCCTCCTCCTCCTTCTTCTTCTTCTCCTCCTCCTCCTTCTTCTTCTCTTCTTCTTCTCCTCCTCCTCTCCCTCACGCTTCTTTTCTTCTCCTTTTCTCCTCTCCTTTTCTTTTTGTTGTGTGTGAAATAATGAGAGTCTCAGCTTCCTTTTATAGCCAAACCCCTTGAGCTGAGGTGTGACAAGTGTCCCATGACACATCTCACCCCTTTCTTTGACACCTCACCTTCCATGCATGTGAAACCTTGGAGGGCAAGCCTCCTCTTCCTTAAGCCACGAAGCCCACTCTTTTCAAGGCCCAAAACCATCCCATTTAGCACAAATTTCACATGTGAAGAGTCCATGTAAAGCCCTTTGAGTTTGGGCCAAAACCCTCTCGTAGATTCATTGAATCTAGCTCACAAAACCCCTTTGATTTTCTTCTTGCATAATTTCGTGGAACAAGCTTGTAAATGAGCTTGAATCAAGTCCATAATAACTTCAGACATCAGCTAAAATCATCCCAAACCAAGCCCAAGCTCCTTTGAATTTATTTTGGAGTTTTAGTCATTAATCACCCATTAATGGTCTAAAATTTATAACTTGATCTTGGCATCAAATCTTGCTTCATACTTTTAACCGTGTCTTCTTCATCTTATAATGGAGCTGTGGTCAAAATGTCATAATATTTTGGTGGAGTTTAGAAGGTCTTCTCGCTTGCCCGAACATTGTATCGGTTTCTCGGAAAAACTGGTTTTACGGTTAATATTTTCAAAACCCTTTAGCCGCTTCTATAAATCCACCAAGTCTCATATTCAGATTCTAGATGCTCTTAGATGAATTTATCAATTTGAATCACCTCAAACGGATACCCGTAGCTCCTATTATGAATTTTACAAGTTTTGTCGGTTTTATCGGTTTCCATTCCCGATAACCCGAAAAACTCATCTACGGTCCATTTCCACCATTCTTGATCTTCTCAATGTTTTATTTCTTTAAAAAAATAACATTTGGCCCGTCTTTGCTTTCGGCTCATATTTTGGTAAAATTACCAAAATACCCCTTACCTTCACAAATTTACGAAAATGCCCTCCGTTGACATTTCCGCTGCCCGTTGACCATTTCTTGATACGGGGTATTACATGCGGGAGCGATTACGAGTGCGGCGGCGGGGTCGTTTGGACCTCACCCACCGTCTTCGTTAACCGTGGACCGTATCCAGCAATTGAGGGTGCTCTGCCGGATTCCGACGGAGGTCGAAATCGTCATCCCTTCTTCGGCGGTATCCCCCGAAACGGTCATAGAAGGCTACTGCTGTGCCTCCTATACGTATTTCGAAAAATGTGGGCTTTTCTTTCCCATTCCTCGCCTTGTCTTCTTGGTGCTGGCCCAACTCCAGATGGCTTTCTACCAGATGACGCCGAATTTCGTTCGGTACGTTATCGGACTCGGAGTTTGGGCTGCGGAGGAAGGGGTTGAATTCGGTCCTGAGGAGTTGATGCGGGTTTGCTTGGTGAAGCAAGATTCCCGCTCTCCGGGATCGTACCATCTTTCCCCCAGGTTTGGGAGGATCCTGGACGGTCTCCCGCCGAGGGAAGAGTGGAGGGACCAATATTTTTTCTTTAGGACGACTCATCACTCGGTCGGAGAGTTTGATTGCTCGGTCGTTCCCTCGCGGTGGGCTTCCGACGTTGGTGAGGCTTTCTTACTGCTATTTTGGTTACTATTTCTTGTGTCATTTTGATCTCTGACCTGCTTCGTTCTATATCGCAGAGTTCCCTGAATCGCTTGTCCTTAATCCTGTCACGGAGGCCTTAATAGCCCGTTTGAGGAGAGGTTCCGTTAACTGGGACAGTTTCACGGCCGAGCGTGTACAGGCTGCCTTGAGGGTCAATCCAAGAGGGGTCCCACAGGGTCGGTCCCGGGCCTTTCGGGAGCAAGCCTTTCCTCCTGTACCTCGCGGGACTTCTCTAGGTCGAACCGTGCGACCTCCGCTTCGTATATTTGAGCGGGCAAGAGAAGGTGAGTTTCTGTCCGTGACATTCGGCTTGTCATTATTTGGGAAGAGTCTAAAGACTTCTCCCCTTTTTATTCTACAGGTCGTCCTTATTCGGGCGCGGGTTCGGATGCCAGCACCCCATCTCACGAGAAACTATCTCGTAGGTTGAGGAGTCGCCGAAACGGAAAAGACCCCATAGATCTGGCAAAAAGGGTGGAGGATGGGAGTCTGAGCAATGCGCTCTTTTTTGCCATGTGTGATTCTCCTCTCCCTTTCACGGTTGTGTTGGGATTATGTCCTGAAATCACATTGTACGAACTCTAATGATAGTTGTATTGTCGAGATCGGACAATTCGTGTGATACTAGGTAGTCATAATGTTTTGCTAGAAACCACTTATGACAAATGAGTTGTAGCTCATTTCTGGTATCGTGTGAACCTACAGGGTCACACACCTAAGCAAGTTGGATATACTCTGCATGGGATTGATCATTGGCATATGGTCTGATCGATGTGTATTAGATACACATCGAGTTGAGTCTCTAAGAGGTGTATCGATCGACACCATTGGGTGCATCGGTCGATACAGGGCGTGTGTCGATCGACACCACTAAGTGTGTCGGTCGACACAAGGGCGAAACCGAGACTGATGTTTCGGTTCACCGCGAGGTCAATATATAAACTCGTTTTATGTATTTCGACCGAGGAAGAGTTACTGTGCGCCGCCCAGAGTGTTTTCTCAGAGAGAAAACACAGAAACTTCAAGAAACTAAAGTCCCAGGGAGATCCGAGTCCCGGTACTAGCAACCCGGCGGATTCCAGCTTGTGTGTGTGTGGACTGAACAGTAGAGGCGCAACGATTGGGGCGCTGCAGATCTCGTGTTACCACAAACTTCCACCGCCAAACACCAGGTAATCACGAGGTGAGATCCATGATTCAATTAACTAGACCCTAGATCCTAGGCTATCGGGAACTCGCGAGAATTCTGAATCTGTAGAATTGGCTCGGATTCCCTACAGTGGTATCAGAGCCTTAGGGTTTTCCCATTGAATCAGTCTGTTTAATTGAATCTAATTAATTGAATTCGCTCATAATAGTTTATGATCAATAGCATGTTAGATCGATTGAAACAGAACTCCGATTCTGTGTTTTCGCACGGTGTCGATCGACACACTGGGTGTGTCAGTCGACACAGAGTGGCGAAGTTCGACAGAATCGGCGGCCAGGGTTTTTCGCGAAGAAAAAACGAAAGCCTTCTGTGTCGATCGACACACTGGGTGTGTCGGTCGACACAGAGCAACACGGTCGAGTGTCGATCGACACAGTTTGAGTGTCGGTCGACACAAACCAATATTCGGCGGCTAGGGTTTTCTCGTAGAAAACCTAAAAGCCTACTGCGTCGATCGACACAGGTTGAGTGTCGATCGACACAGGCCGAGCGAATGGTTAATCGGTTCAATTGGATTGGACCGGTTATCATGCTTGGTTAAGTCTGAATAGATCGGTTTAAATTGGATGAATTAGTTCAATTGGATTGAACTGATTATCTCAATTAGCATGAACCGATGGGATAAATCAGTTTGATTTGATAAGTCGGTACAATTGAATTGGACCGGTTATCAAGAACTATCTGCGGTTTAGGTCTATGTCGATCGTCACACATGGGCTGCGTCGATCGACATAACTGGTTCGATGAACCGGGTTAATTGAATTAACCGGTCATTGAAATCCGGTTTTGTTTGGTTATGTCGATCGACAGACAGAGTCTGCGTCGATCGACACAGTGCTCGGAATTCTGGTTATTGAGCCTTGAATTTGCAGAAACCAAACTCGACCAAAACCTTGATTAAAGCTTAGCTTCAATATGGTCAACTGTCAAGACTCATTTCGTTGTGTGATGTCTAGCCAAGAGCTTGGTGTCCACAATTACGTGAGTAAGGCAGGTAATAACATTGATGGACTTGCAGTGCATTAACATCAACAATTACATGACCTAAGAAATTGATTTTCTAAACTTTTGGGTTTAGTTTCCTCAACTAAATATCAAGTAACATTGATGTCTTGCCCAATCTTGTCTACTGTCAAAACTCGTGTCGTTTGTTGGATAGTCTTGGAGTCCTTGGTATCCACTGCAACATGGGTAAGGCAGGTGGTCTTTGACAGATTTGCAGTGCAACTGTCAATGATCACAAGACACAAGAGATTGGTTCACTTGACTGGGCTGTCGGAAGTTCTGAGCCCAGAGACATCAGAGTGGATTAGACATAGTTTGTCTCATCCACGACCAAGAGTTGTACTGAGTACAATTAGCAATGATTTGCTTACTTAGATAACTAAAGTCTGAATAACGGCGAGTCGCCCACTCAAATTTTAGTAATCTGAGGATCTTGGATCATTATATTCATAGAGGAAACATTATTTGAATATAATGCGAGTTTTCTTATTAAATAAGAATTCTCATCATATACATAACTAAATCTTTGTTTTTCTTGGATTTCAGCTTATGTCTATGACTACTTTCTCGTTGCGATCCGTCCTTGAGAAGGACAAGTTAAATGGATCCAACTTCCTGGATTGGTATCGGAATCTGAGATTCATTCTCAAGCAGGAAAGCAAGGACTATGTCCTTGAAAAGGCTCTTCCAGAAAAGCTTGGGACCAATCACTCGCATGCAGTGTATAATGCTTGGAATAAGCATTATACTGATGTGGTAGATGTGCGTGGTCTGATGTTGGCTTCCATGAACTCAGACTTGAAGAGTCAGTATGAGAACATGGAGTCACCAATAGAGATGATCACCAGCCTGAAACTGAAGTTTCAGGATCTGGCACGAGTTGAGAGATTCCAGATG
This sequence comes from Orychophragmus violaceus, assembly GCA_030180135.1. NCBI lineage: Eukaryota > Viridiplantae > Streptophyta > Magnoliopsida > Brassicales > Brassicaceae > Orychophragmus > Orychophragmus violaceus. The sequence continues at coordinate 84,503,873 of CM058240.1, read as the reverse complement.
GTGAAGTCTCTCACTGGGTGCAGACTACCAGAAGATGCTCCAGTTAGTCCTCATGTCATTAAACTGATGGGTTACATTGATAACCTGGGGAAACTGGAATGTCCTGTCAGCTTAGAGTTGGCTACAGACATCATTCTGCAGTCACTGCCGTCAAGCTATGACAAGTTCGTTAAGAACTATATCAAGAAAGGCTTGACGAAGACGTTGACTGAGCTGCATGGTATGCTCAAAACAGCAGAGTATGACATCATAAAGGGTAAAAGATTTGAGGAATCTTGTGTTGACAAAGGTGAAGGCAAGGCCGTCCAGATTTGGAATCAGGATAAGCCTGTGTCATCTTATAAGCCCAAGTCAGGCCCATCTGGTGTCAGAAAGTGCTTCTACTGTAATGAGTTGGGGCATTGGAAGAGAGATTGCATAAAATTCTTGGAAGATTCACAAGAGATGGAGAAGATGTATGGTACTTCTTCTTCAGGTATTGTGTTATTAATTCAAGTTCTACATAAGTATTGGATACTTGTTGTGGTACTGATATTTTTGAAATATGCAGGACCTAAGCGACAGTAGAACGTTGAAGAAAGAACAAGTGGAACTACGTGTCTGGTTGAAGCAATGGTTGCTACATGAGCCGTAGAGATTCTTCACTTGTAGGAGCCTTTCATACTTGGTTTTAGAAATTAAGTAATTGCTACTATGTATCTGCCTTGTGCAGAAATGTCTTTCATTTTCTTTTGAGATTTTGAATGTTTTTCATTTAGATAAAAGACAAGTTTTGTTTTTTGGATCTTAATGAAATATAATATGGTAGCACCCCGTTTGGAATGGGTTTTGTATCTTAAACCAGCATAAGTTTGAACATAACACAAACACTAAAGGTTTGAGTCTGATGACTCGAACTCGACTTTTCTTTGGTATAGTCGTTTAACCACGAGAGTGAAGCAGATTCAGTAAATCCATAGTTTTGGACTCTTTTGATTTTAATCATTTGAGACATGAATTCTGTTCACTAGACCAAATGACTAAGGCCCATTTAGCAGAGCTAAAGGAAACGGGCTTGAGGCTTATTGGGCTTTTCACATACTGATGTATGCAGCCCGATGAGCATTAGTGCCAAAGAAAATCTTTTGTACTTCATTACCTTGTTGATGGCATCAATAAAGTATGGCTGTGTTCATTTGATGAGACACGAGCAGGAATCCCTTGAGGAGTTCCAAAATGAAGTGTAGAATCGATTTGACAAAAGTATTAAGATCCTCGATTGAATCGCGGAGGAAAATACTTGAGTCAAGAATTGGGTGATCATCTAAAGGAATGAATCAGATCTTATTAGATATGATCTGATCAATGATGAGTCACATGAATCTTCCATAACCATTTAAGAATACGTTCTGAAATGTCTATGTTTACGCTAAAAGGTTTCTATCAGAATCAGTGAAAAACACCACATTGGATGTGGACTGGGTGATTTCCAAATATGTTTTTCTGATTAATTGGGATTGCAAGGTTTGTGTAAGACAGTAGTCAACAAACAAACTTGAATCCATGTCTGATAAGTTCTACCTCACTGGTTGTCCTGAGGAAACCAAGGCTTAGTGCTTTTGTTGCCCAGAACTGTGTCTTTTAAGAAAGGTGATACTTTCAAAAGGAACAGTGGGAGTAAAAGTACACATCGAAGAAATTCGATAAACACAGTAAGCTGCTCGACCTGATAAGGAAGAGCAGCGGTGAGATCTACAAAGCACTGTAGGATCTGCACCAGTGGAGCCTGAAATTCGCAGATCCGAAAGGATCCGTCACTAACTCGAGAGTGATATCTCGTAACCTATTGTCGTGATCTGCTGATCATTGAAAAGTGACGAACATGCGAAATTCGAAGAAGCGATGGTGAGGCCCAACTCCGAAAAATTGGCTGGGTATGCATGTTAGTTTCACCGATCCATTTCTGGATTGAAACAAACATCTTGGAGTTGGAATCAACATTCTGACAGATTGGTCAAAGGTTTTGACTTGGTCAGAAAGAAAAGAAACCATGCGTTTACAAGAAGACTAGTGGGAGCGTAATGGCAATTCTCACACAGTATGTAGATAACATACTTGAATCTCATGAACGACGTTCCGACGCTAAAGTCTTGTCAAGATTTAGGTCGGAAGTCAAATTTTAAACAAAAGACAAGGGAATAGCCGAGTGAATTCTAGGAATAAGAATCTATTGATATAGATTAAGTAGGCTAATTGGATCGTGTCAAAATCCTTATGTTCATAAGGTATTGGACAGTTCAAATGTGCTTGATTCCAAGAATGGCTTCATACCAAAGGTCTTATGGCAATAATCTGAGCAAGATGAAGTGTCTTGGACACTAACTGAGCTAGTAACAATATTAGTAAGAAGAAGTGTTTCTGAACACTGTCTGAACTAATATTTATGAGTGTGAGTTCTAATGCTGCTGCAATAGAATCCATCATAAATGCCATATTTTGCGCTCGTCTAGATGCAGCTAAAGCATGACGAGAAAATATCAATGTACTCCGGTAATAGTCACTGAATAGTTACCAGAAATATCCCAAGTGTTGAGAAACACAAAGGATAGGTTCGTGGTGAACTGATAAAGTGACGAACCAGTTGAAAGTAGTTAGTCGGACAAAGACGATTCCCGGTTCCCACCTGGTTATATCTCTTTGTCTGAATAGCGGTACTAACTGTTGGAAAAGCTCCAAGCAGTAGACCGTAGAATAGTGCTTTTATCTGAATGGCGGTGTAATTTGTTGAAATTGTTTCAAGCAATAGCACCGCACTCTCTCCCACAACCAAGCACAGAATTTATTCTGTTGCTGTAGGTATAAGATATCTGAAAGGATGATCTTGATTCTAGTGGGAGTTATTTTAGTTATGTTGTAAACTCCACATAGACGTGCCTTGGTAGTGTTTATGAAAGTTAAAACTGACATCAGTATGATTTGATTATTGGATAATTAAATAACAGTCCCAAAGTATTTTATGATCATCGTATAGGTCATCAAGTTGAGGACTTGATCATGAAACCCTATAAGTAAAAGATGACATAAATTATGATTGTCCCTAGTCAAGGTTGTTAAAATGGGACACTAACAACCGCGCAGACTAGTATGTGAGGTGACTGTTGGACTAAGTTTCATGGAGTCAATGATATGATTATCACAGTCAGTCACATAGATATATGTTGGTGAACATATGATCGGACATGACCCGCTTAATGAGAACTCCACAGGATAGTTATATATAAGTGTCATGGGAGGTTCTCATTACGACTATAGAGTATAGTCCTTAGACCTGAGTTCATCATGTTTTCTAGCATATGAATTGGTGCGCTTTGACCTTGTCAAACGTCGTTCCGTAACTGGCGGCTATAATGGCATTGTTTCGACGTATCATGAAGTATGTGTAGAAACAGGGATGGAACAAGATGGGATTTGTCCCTCCTGGATAACGGGAGATAAATATCTCAGGGCCCATCGAAGATTTGATACTGAGAAAATGCATGGCCGTGCTCAAACGAGGTGATTGTCAGTCGTTTGTTTAATCAGTATAGATCAGAAGTTCGATGAACATGATGTTGGTTATAATAAGGATGACACAGTCTCTTGCCTTATGCCATATCGAGATATAGAGACAAAGGGATTATAGGAATAAGTGATTCCAGTACAAGTGGGAGATTGTTGGGATTATGTCCTGAAATCACATTGTACGAACTCTAATGATAGTTGTATTGTCGAGATCGGACAATTCGTGTGATACTAGGTAGTCATAATGTTTTGCTAGAAACCACTTATGACAAATGATTTTAGCTCATTTCTGGTATCGTGTGAACCTACAGGGTCACACACCTAAGCAAGTTGGATATACTCTGCATGGGATTGATCATTGGCATATGGTCTGATCGATGTGTATTAGATACACATCGAGTTGAGTCTCTAAGAGGTGTATCGATCGACACCATTGGGTGCATCGGTCGATACAGGGCGTGTGTCGATCGACACCACTAAGTGTGTCGGTCGACACAAGGGCGAAACCGAGACTGATGTTTCGGTTCACCGCGAGGTCAATATATAAACTCGTTTTATGTATTTCGACCGAGGAAGAGTTACTGTGCGCCGCCCAGAGTGTTTTCTCTCTGAGAAAACACAGAAACCTCAAGAAACTAAAGTCCCAGGGAGATCCGAGTCCCGGTACTAGCAACCCGGCGGATTCCAGCTTGTGTGCGTGTGGACTGAACAGTAGAGGCGCAACGATTGGGGCGCTGCAGATCTCGTGTTACCACAAACTTCCGCTGCCAAACACCAGGTAATCACGAGGTGAGATCCATGATTCAATTAACTAGACCCTAGATCCTAGGCTATCGGGAACTCGCGAGAATTCTGAATCTATAGAATTGGCTCGGATTCCCTACAGGTTGTCCCCCCGAGCTCCGGGGCCCGTGACGCGTCCGCGGAGGCAGGGGGGTCTCCTCCCCTCCAGTTATTCGGAGGGCGGACTCGGTTCCGTCCAGGGAGCCGGCTTTGCGCGATCCTTACCCCGGCGATCAGGACGTGGGCAGGGATCCTTCCCCCGTACCGAAGCGCCGAAGGATCGATACGGAGACGAGCTCGAGTAGTTTGAGCGAGAGTGTCGGGATGCCCCGGGGCGCGGCCCGTTCGTCGAGGCACGTCGGACCTGCAGGGGTTCTGCTTCCAGTTACTGGGGACCCGGCCTTCGGCGATTTGTATGCCAGGATGGCCGAAGCCACTGGAAAGGTATCAACCATAGTTCTTGTTTTTGCCTTTCTTTGGTAAGAAAGATATTTGAAATTTGTGTATTTATGTAGTTTCAGGAGGCTACGAGCGGACTTGTGGCCCAGTCCGAACGCGAGCTTCATGAGCGATCGCGGGAGGATGAGCTCGAGGCCGCTAAGAGGTCAGCTCGTATTTTGACCGCGGAGCTGCAGGATTCTTTTGCTCGGGAGGAGGATCTCGAGAGGAAACTGGCTCGGTATGAGGGGATCGAAGCCCGGCTATTGGTCCTCTAGGAGCTCTCTTTTTTTTTTGATATGGAAAAACATTTATTCGCCCAAGCGGGCTTTGTTCGAGGACATTGTGTCCTTCTTTTAATGAATTTCTTTTGGAGTCTTACATGCCTCAGCATAGACTTTACTGTTTTAGTACCTTCACGGTTTCATTTTTTTTTTTTTTTGATAGTTCGGGTCTCTTCGAGTTTAATGATTAAGTAAACTTACAAAGGCTCGTTGTGCGCGGAGGTCTTTCCGCGTGGTCGGTTGCTTTGACTTCGACGTTTTCGTTTGACGGGAGAGGGTGGCCCTCCAGTTCTCTCGAGCTGTATCAGGTCGGGAGAATTGACTTTAGGGGGGGGGGGCGTTTCAGGTCGCTCGAAATAGGATAATTTCATATCGTTTGCTTTAGAAGGGATAATTTCATATCACTTTGGTCTTTTGGGAGAGGCCATTTCAGGTCACTTGGGAAGGATAATTTCATATCACTTGTTTTGGGAGTGATAATTTCATATCGCTTTGCTTATAGAAGAGATAATTTCATATCACTTTGGTTTAGAAGAGATATTTTCATATCACTTTGCTATTGGAAGAGATAGTTTCATATCACTTTGGTCGTTGGAAGAGATAATTTCATATCAACGTAATGGCTCTAACAGGAAGAGACGTTTGATTAGAAGACTTATTTTGATTTCACAAAGATAAGCTAGTATGACTTCGTCAGAAGTTGTCGAGCTCGGTGAGAGCTTTGTGTTTGGGGGGTGGTTGCGCTCGAAGTCGAGCTGCCTACGTACCTTTTAGGGGATCAAGCCATTTCGTAGTTCGATTATGTTGATGTACTCCTAGTGGAAATACTTTTTGAGGTTGATGATGTTCCAAGGTCGTAGTTCGGGCTTCTGGGTTTCCACCGACTTGAGTCGGTAGACCCCGTCCTTTACGATGTCGGTGACCTGGTAAGGACCTTCCCACTTTGCTCCTAATTTGCCAGTGTGTTCTTCCTTTTTATGGTCGAACACTTTCCGTAAGACGAGCTCTCCTACTTGAAACCTCCGAGTTTCGATTCGGGAATCATAGTAGCGAGCCGCGGCTTGTTGGTAATTCTGGAGTCGAGCTAATGCGAGGTTCCTTCTTTCGTCGACGAGGTCGAGCTCGTCAGTTATCATCTTGTTGTTAAGTTCCTCTTTTCGCGAGCATTCTTCTTTGCGAATGCTTGACACGAGAATTTCAGCTGGTACTACCGCCTCGATTCCGTAAGCTAGCGAGAAGGGAGTCTCGCCAGTGGATTTGCGGGGGGTAGTCCGGTAGGCCCAGAGTACGGCTGGGAGTTCGTCACTCCAGGTTGTTTTGCACTCGTTGAGCCTTTTCTTGAGGCCGTTCATAATCGCTTTGTTAGCTGCCTCTGCTAGCCCGTTCCCTTGGGGGTAGCGTGGTGTTGAGTAAGTCAGCTTTATGTTCCAAGTTCTGCAGAACTCTTTGAACGTGTTTGATATGAACTGAGATCCGTTATCCGTGACAATCTCGTGGGGTAGTCCGTGTCTGCAAACGATGTTTCGCCAGACGAACTCCTTGACGTGAACGTCCTTAATTTTCTGGTATGACTCTGCTTCAATCCACTTGGTGAAGTAGTCTGTCATCACCAATAGATGTGTGGCTTTCTTTTTGCCATATGGGACCAGCGGTCCGACGATGTCCATTCCCCACCGCATGAATGGGTACGGTGATGATATAGAGGAGATTTTCTTCGACGCTTGGTGGATAATTGGGGCATGCTTTTGGCATTTATCGCACTTGTTGGAGAAAGATTCGCATTCGGTGGCCATTGTAGGTCAATAGTAGCCTTGCCTTTTGATTCGCACGGCCAATGCTCGTCCTCCGGAATGACTTCCGCAGGATCCGTCATGTATTTGTGTAATCACGGCTGCGGCTTGCTTTTTGTCAAGGCATTTAAGGTAAGGTCCGGAGAGGCTCCTTTTAAAGAGCTCTCCTTGTGTGACACAGTACCTCGCACTTTGCATTTTAAGTTTCCGCGCCTCCCATTTGCCATCGGAAACTGCGCCGTTTGTAATGTATCGAATGATCGGAGTTCTCCAATCTTCGTCATTGTTAAGCTCAGGTCCTTGACTAGTGGGTGCGGTTTGAATTGGTCCGTCGGGGACGTTCGCGACGTATATGGTGTTTCTAGGATCAAGATCATCATCAATCTCGATGATGTCGTTATTAGTGTCTCCGGGACATTCTTTGCGTTTGACATCGTTTTTCACAGCGGGTCCGTCCTCTTTCAAGGACAGGGCTTTGAGAGCTATGTCGATGCTTGGTTTTTCTATCCCTTCGACTGGTATAATTCTTTTGAGGTTAGGATCTGATGTTGATGCTAATGCGGCTAGCGCATCGGCTGCAGTGTTTTCACCTCGTGGGATTCGTGTTAGATCGAAGAATTCGATCTGTTCGGCCAATGTATGGACTACCCGTAGGTATGCTTCCATTCGTTCGTCTTTGGCCTCGTAGTCGCCATGATATTGGCTTGTGACCAGTTGGGAATTGCTGAAGGCATTTACTTCTCGGGCTCCTATTGCTATCGCAAGTCTAAGCCCGGCTATCAGCGCTTCGTATTCTGCCTCGTTATTCGATGCGGCGAAGCCCAATCTAAACGATTGTTCTAATACTTCACCCGTTGGGGAGACTAATTTCACTCCGACTCCGGACCCTTGTCTTGAGGAAGCTCCATCGACGTAGAGTTTCCATTTTTGGGCCGAAGTCGGGTCGAGTTCTATAGTCGGAGGGAGCTCGATTATGAAATCTGCCAGTACTTGTGCTTTTAGGCATGTTCGAGCTTTGTATTCAATGTCGTACTCGCTGAGTTCGATAGCCCATTTGACCAATCGACCTGATTGGCTTGGACTGTGAAGGATGGTTCTCAGTGGCTGAGAGGTCATCACTATTATCGAGTGCGATTGAAAATACGGTCGGAGTTTCCGAGCCGATGTTACTAGCGCTAAGGCGAGCTTTTCCATGGCGGGGTATCTGGTTTCAGCATCGATCAAGGTCTTACTGATGTAATACACCGACCGTTGTTTGTTCTGTTCTTCGCGAACCAGGACTCCACTTACTGCTGCCGTCGAGACAGCTAAGTAGAGATAAAGGGGTTCTCCTTCTACTGGTTTCGCCAGTACGGGTGGTTCGCTTAAGTAAGTTTTGAGCTGAGTGAATGCCTCTTCACACTTTTCGTCCCAAAGGAACTTTTTGTTTGCTTTGAGCAAGTGATAGAAGGGTAGACATTTATCAGTCGACCTCGAGATGAAGCGATTCAGAGCAGCTATTTTGCCGGTTAGGCGCTGGACTTCTCGCGTTGTTCTGGGAGATTTCATCTCTATGAACGTTGCGATCTGTTTGGGGTTCGCTTCGATCCCTCTTTCGGTTACTAAGTAACCGAGGAACTCTCCTGAAGGGACCCCGAAGGTACATTTAGCTGGGTTGAGTTTCATCCCATACTTATTGAGAATGGTAAAGCACTCTTTTAGTTGGGGAATGTGATCCTCGTACCTAGAAGATTTTACTTAGCATATCATCGATGTAGACCTCCATGGTTTTGCCTAGGAGTCATGAGAACATCTTGTTGACGAGGCGCTGGTAAGTTGCTCCTGCGTTTTTTAGTCCGAAGGGCATGACTTTGTAGCAGTACGTGCCTCGATCAGTTATGAACGAGGTCTTTTCTTGGTCTTCGGGGTTCATCAATATTTGATTGTACCCTGAGAACGCATCCATAAAGGATAGCAGCTGATGTCCAGCGGTGGCCTCGACCAGTCGGTCGATGTGTGGGAGTGGGAAGCTGTCCTTTGGACATGCTTTGTTGAGATCCGTGAAGTCTACGCAGACCCTCCACTTTCCGTTCTTTTTCTTAACCACCACGGGGTTTGCGAGCCAGTCGGGGTACTTGACCTCTCTGATCGATCCGATTTTCAATAACCGATCGACCTCGTCATTGACGGCTTTGGCCCGTTCAGGGCCTAGTTTTCGACGTTTATGTCTTACCGGTTTGTAGGTTGGGTCGACATTCAGCTCGTGGCTGGTTACGTCGATGTTTATCCCTTTCATGTCTGCTGAAGACCAGGCGAAGGAGTCGACGTTCTTTTTGAGAAAAGAGACCAGCTCGTTCTTGACTGGCTCTGATAGGTCGATTCCTATGCCAACGAGTCTTTCGGGATGATCCTCGTCTATGCAGACCTGAGTCGTGAGGTCCTTTGGGGGTCCTATTTGACTGGGGTCGTTCGACCTTTTGGTCTGCATGGTGGCGAGCTCGTCCTCTTTCTGTAATTGCTACGCAGGGGATTTCTCGATCTGTTTGAACCCGTTCATGTAGCAATGGCGGGAAATCTTTTGACTTCCGTAAATGGTTTTGATCCCTTTGGGTGTCGGGAACTTTACGCATTGGTGGTAGGTCGATGGTACCGCTTTCATGTCGTATATCCATGGTCGACCTAGGATTGCGTTATAGGGGGCTGGCCGATCTACTATGACGAACTCTGTCATTCTCCGAACTCCTCTAGCGATTACTGGGGCGAAGACAGAGCCCATCGAGTATGTCGTTTCGCCAGCGAAACCTACTAGTGGCGTCTTTTCTTCTACAACCTCGGAGTCGTTGAAGTCCATCTTTTTGAACGCGTCGTAAAAGAGGACATCTACCGAACTTCCTGTGTCAATCATTATCCTTGAGAGTTCGACATCTCCCACTACTAGACAAACGAGGAGAGCGTCGTCGTGTGGTTTGTCGAGATTACTTGTCTCGCTCTCGTGGAAAATGATCTCGTGGTCTGGACCCAACATTGGGGGCTTTCCCCCTCTGTCGGTCTCGACTCTTCTTTGAAGAGCTTTGATCGAATTGACCGAGTCGCGGCAAAGCTTGGAGCCACCGAAGATGAAGTCGATTCGTTTAGGGGGTATAGCCCGTACACCCCCCCCCCCTCCCCCCCCCCGCAGAGACGAGGGAGATTGATTCTTGAGCGTAAACTTTTGGCAGGAGCCGGAGGCGGGGATAGTGTCGAACCTCCCGGAGTACCGCTCAGGTTAAGCTCGCCGAGGATGAACTCGACTCGCTTCCGCGACCCTTGAGGGAGTGTTTCGGGAGATTCCGGCTCCTTTGACCGTTCTCGTTTGTTTTGAGAGTGCTTTTTAAAGTTCGACTCCTTGGTCTGTTTGTTTTCCTTTTTCTCGGACATAGTTTCCTCCTCGACCTCGGAGTCTTTTTCTCTTTCGGACTCTTGTTTTTGAGCCTCCGCTTTAGCTCGAGTATAGCAGTCCTCGGTCGAGTGCCCTCTCTTATTGTGGAAATCGCAGAATTTTTCCTTGTCGAAATCGAATTTCTTCGAGCTCTTTGGGCTCTCGACCGCGTTGACGTTCCCTGACTTACGGGAATCCTTTTTCGAGTTATAATTCTGTGGACCCGATGGGTTCCTTTCTTTCCGGTGTTTTTCCCTGAGGGCCGTGGTTTCGTCCTCGAGGCGAGCAAAGGCCGATGCGCGATGGAGGGCGTCATCGAGCGTTTGAGGTTCGCGGACTGTAATTTCCTCGCGGAATCTGGTTGAGAACCATAGTCCTCGTCTTAACGCTTCTATAGCTACCTCATCTCGTGGGTTCGCGATTTTGGATTTTATTTCCTTAAATCGGTCGATGTACGAGCGAAGTGTTTCGTCGGGTTTTTGAGAGACGCCAAATAAGGCTGCCTCGGTAGTCTTTTCCTCGATGAAAACGGAGTATTGTTTGAGGAAAGCCGTCATGAACTGGGTGAATTTGTCAATGGACCTTTCTTCCAGTCCGGCAAACCATTCTAGGGCAGAACCTGATAGGTTTTCCGCGAAGAGCCTGCAGAAGGTTGGCTCCCTCTCCTCATCGGTAAGGTACACCCTTGCCATCGCTAGTCGGAATGCCCTGATGTGGGCTTTCGGGTCTGATTTCCCAGAGAATTCTGGAAACTTAGTTTTCTTGATCTCTCGGATTCTTGCAAACGCAATCCGATCTGTGAACGTCGTTTGTTGTGTTTCTTCGATCACTCGATCGATGTCCGGAGCCGCGCTCGTCGCCATGTTAACTTTCGAGCTCAGACTGTTGAACTGGGCTTTAGCCTGTTCAATGTATTGTCTAAGCATATCGTGTTCATCGCCCTCTGCGGGTGCGAACTGGACTTGTGCCTGTCCTGACGTTTGTTCCGGAAAAATGGGGTCGAGGAGATCGACCGTTGGGATCGACCTTGTCTGATCGACCTGTGGCGTTCGGAACTGAACTGAGTTTGATCCATTAAGGAGTCCCAAGCTCGAGGCGAAGGCAGAACCTCCTAGTTGCCTCGGTCGGGTGTTAGAGTTACTCGGGAAAGGTGGTGGCCCGGGTAATGGTCGGTTTCTTGATCCAGTTGGATCTGTGACCATTGAACTCGAACCAAATGGGGTCGTTACCGCGATAGGGGTCATTGTAGGGCGGAAACCGCTATTTGACGTATTACCGAAATGTCCCGACGTTCCCGGAGGAGTTACTACTTGGGTGAAGTCCAAGCGAGTACACGGTGGAGGACTTATGGGAGTTCGCGTTGGTCTGCCCTCTTGGCTTTGACTGGCGAGCTCTTCAAGACGGGCGTTCAGGCGCCGCTCTTGTTCTTCGAGCTGCGCTGCCAGGGAACGGTTTGCGGCCTCTTGGGTCCTTGCGCTTGCCTCGTTGTTCCTCGTTCGATCTACCAACAGGCTTAACATCGAACGGATCTCGGCAAGATCGCATGGCCCTTGTCTCTGTGGAGCGGAAGGTAGTGGTGAATTGGGTCTGGTTACTCCAGATCCTCCTCCCGGGGTGGGTATTGAGTCGTTTCTCATCCACACCCAGTTTCTGCTCGGATCATTAGTTCCTGACAAAACGTTTGTCGGAGTCTGGCTTGTCGCGATTGTTTGAGCGACGGAGCCGGCTGGTGCCGAGGTCGTGGAGACTGAGGCGGAGCTCGTCAACACGCCGTCGGTCTGACCCATGTTCCTTACCCCGGTAGTGTTCTGAGGAACGTTGTCGACCGTTTGAGGGCGGTCAACCGGTGGTGTGGCGCTGGGAGAGCCAGTTTGGTCGGGATTCATCTCGATCTATCGGATCTAGAATCTGATTCTTAAGATAGGAAAGGCTATAGAATGTCCCCACAGTCGGCGCCAAATATGAGATCCGGGATTCACACTAAGAATTTGTATTCGTAGATTTGGACTTTTGGATATAGAAATGGTATAGTTTCCTATGAATCAAAGACTTTATTGAGATTGATCGTCGAGATAGAACAAACACAGTCGAAAAGAGAGTACAAAGTATGGAATCGAGCTATCTAGTCGAAGTGTTCTTAGCCTAGGTTGGAATTGTTTTTAATGAGCCGTCACTTCTTCCTTTAAATAGTCTCCACTCTCATCTCTTCGTCCTGATATTTCGGCCTCGTCGTTTTAACGATCTCCGAGATTCGTGCGGATCAGTTGAACTGACGAAGACCGAGTTGCTCTATCTCCACGTCATCCTCAGCCGAGCTCGAGCTCGATCGTCTCCGGCTTCGGCGTCGTCTGGGCCTCCCCAAGGCGCTTGCTTCGCTCGGGCCCAACGAGAGAGTTGACTCTCCCGTCTATCTTTAATTCTGGAATGGGCTCGTAATTACAGACCTTTGTCTTGTCTGTTAATGGGCCGGATTTCCTAGAGGGAAATCCAGTACCAACATCCTCGAACCAAATATCCTTATAGTTCGATCCGGATCCGCATAGTTATATTGCATATCTGGCGGATCCGGATCCGTCTCAGGCATATGTATAAAAACATATACATTGGGGGTTCTTAAAGGAGTTTCTTAAGAAAAATTAATAAAATATTGTGGATCTCACATGAATAGTTAACAACCGAGTTTTTAAAATCTTTATTTAAGAACCCGTTTATTAACTATTCATGTGACGTCATTGGTTACTTTTTTTTTTTCATCTACAAAAAAAAAATTAATAATAATTTTTTTTAAGTAACACGACTTGGTTAGAGGTCTAACCGAAGATTTCTGTGATATTTTGTCCAGTTTATGAATACCGAGAATGCCCTCGAATGAGTATTTATCTACTTACTATTAAACCCTCGCAAAACCTTGATTTCATTTCTGTTCTGCACATTTCCTAGGGTTTTGTATCTACCGAAACCCATCAACAGCTTCCATGGCGACGCATACCATTTCTCGCTGCCGACCGGCGAAATCTCTTTCCTTTCTTCTCACTCGATCCTTTGCTTCATCTGCTCCTCTCGCCAAAACTCCGGTGTCTTCTCTCTACACGTCGTCTCTCCTTAGCCGATCCCGTCCCCTTTTTGCCGCCTTGTCCTCAGTTGTCCGTGGTGGGTTTGTATCTGCTAAAGGTCTTTCATCGCAGGCTACGTCGTCTTCTCTGAACGATCCGAATCCCAACTGGTCGAACAGGCCACCCAAGGAGACAATCCTGCTCGATGGTTGCGATTTCGAACACTGGCTTGTCGTTGTGGATCCACCTGAGGGTGAACCTACTAGAGACGAAATCATTGACAGCTACATCAAAATCCTAGCCCAGATTGTTGGCAGGTAAACCCCCAAATTCAAAAGTCTCGTGTGCCTCTTCTTCTAGGGAGTTTAGGGATGAATAAGTGAGAAACCAATTTTTTTTTATACAGTAGGAATCCATCATATGACGGGATCTGTTATTTTACTTGAATCATTTTGAAACCTCTTAGATGATGTTTTGTTTTTTGATTTCAGTGAAGAAGAAGCGAGGATGAAGATCTACTCGGTTTCAACCCGGTGCTACTATGCTTTCGGAGCCCTTGTGTCAGAAGATCTTTCTCACAAGCTGAAAGGTAATATTGCCTTGTTGGGTCTTACTTTTCTTTCCCCACTTCTGTCGCCTTCTAATCTCTTTCTGCGACTCTTCAGAGTTGCCGAAGGTGCGCTGGGTTCTTCCTGATTCTTACCTAGATGTGAGGAACAAGGACTATGGAGGTAAGTCTTACTGTGTTTTCTGTATCATAAACCGTTAATTAAGGATCGTGCTGGTGATCTTATCAGAGAGTTACGGTTTGTTTTTTTTTATGTTGGCTTTCAGGGGAACCTTTCATTGATGGGAAAGCTGTTCCTTATGATCCTAAGTACCACGAGGAATGGATAAGGAACAACGCTAGAGCAAATGAAAGAAACAGGCGCAATGACCGTCCTCGCAACAACGATAGAAGCAGAAACTTTGAGAGGAGAAGAGAGAACATGGCAGGAGGCTCTCCTCCCCAACGTCCTCCCATGGGAGGCCCTCCACCACCTCACATGGGTGGCTCTGCACCTCCTCCACCTCACATGGGTGGCTCCGCGCCTCCTCCACCTCCCATGGGACAGAACTATGGGGGACCACCACCACCGAACAACATTGGAGGACAAAGGCCTCCACCAAACTATGGAGGAGCACCACCACAGAGCAACATGGGAGGACAGAGGCCACCACCGAACTATGGAGGAGCACCGCCACAAACCAACATGGGAGGAGCACCGCCACCGAACTATGGAGGAGCACCGCCTCCGAACTATGGAGGAGCACCACCGCCGAACAACATGGGAGCACCGCCACCAAATTATGGAGGAACACCGCCTCCGAACTATGGAGGAGCACCGCCGCCGAACAACATGGGAGGAAGTCCACCATATGCAGGATGGTCAGGTAACAACAACAGCAACTACCAGCAGCAGCAGAGTGGTGGAAATGGAATGCAGCAGCCACAGTACCAGAACAACTATCCACCTAACCGGGATGGCAGCGGGAACCCGTACCAGGGTTAAAAGTAGTTGAACTAGTCGTGGGTTTTCTTTTTAATCATGCATTCTGAACGATGTATAGATAATCTGAGGAAGGTGAAGGGAGAGTGCATTAGCAAGACAAACTCCTTTTATCTTCAGTGTTTTATCAGTCTGGTATTGTGTCGAGATAATAACCTTGAGTTAACTGTGGCATGGTTAGAACTTTTTTACTCTTGCGTTCTTGATTTTTTTAGTTTATATCCTAAATCGATCTTAAGTGATTCACTCGGATGCCTTGTGTCTTTATTTGTATATGGCCCAAATCTGTAAGACAGCCCAAAAGCCCAAACTGAAATTCACGTAACCTTATAAAGTGCTCGCTTATTTTCCTCGCCGTACTAATTTTTTGTTCTTATTATTACAGTTTTTTGTGTCTACTCCTGTCTTGTCTGTGTCTTTCTCTACGGCTGGAAGGGAACTTTAGAAAGAAATCTTTGAACCATGGATATGATGAAGAAACGAAAGTTCGATGAGAACGGTGGCGGAACCATTGGTCCGACTCGATTAACGCAGCAGGACGTGCGGAAGATCATCGAGCGGTTCTCCACTGATCAACTGCTCGACATCTTGCAAGAGGCTGTCTTACGCCATCCCGACGTGCTCGAATCTGTCCGATCAGCCTCTGACTTTGATATCACTCAGCAGAAGCTATTCATCCGAGGCCTCGCGGTGGATACAACTACGGAAGGTCTTCGTTCGCATTTCTCCAACTACGGGGATCTAGAAGAGGCAATTGTGATCATTGACAAGGTGACGGGTAAGTCAAAAGGGTATGGTTTCGTCACATTTATGCACGTAGATGAAGCTCTGCTTGCTCTGAAAGAGCCATCTAAGAAAACTGATGGGCGTGTCACTGTCACGCAGCTTGCAGCTTCTGGAAATCAAGGTACTGTCTCCCAGATTTCGGATTTATCCATGAGGAAGATCTATCTAGCGAACGTGCCGTTTGAGATGCTTGCGGATAGGCTATTGAATCACTTTTTGGTTTATGGAGATGTTGAGGAAGGTCCTTTGGGTTTCGATAAGGTTACGGGAAAGTAGTCAAGAGGCTTTGCATTGTTTTGTCTACAAGACAGCCGAAGGTGCGGAGGCGGCACTTGCTGAAACCAATGAAGGTGATTAACGGAAATAGTTTGCAGTGTAAGTTGGCTGGCGAAGGTAAGAAAGGAGGGAAGCCTGAAATGCCACAACCTCATAATGGGGGTTCTGTTAATGGTCACGTTCATGGTCAAGGAATGGGAATGGTGCGTCCTGCATGACCTTATGGCGCAGCTGGTGGCTTGAGTGCTTACGGTGGACCACCACCGCTTCAGATGGATTCCACACCGTCCTCGATGGGTGTTGGTGCTGCTGGAACTGGTGGATATGGAGGTACCGAGTATGGTGGATATGGAGGTCCAGGTTCTGGTGGTAATTGTGGAGTTGGCGGTGGTGGCTATGGTGGGCCTGGTACCGGGAATGTGATACAAGAATCGGTGGTTTAGCTAACCGACAGTCCACATCAGCTCGTTTGTTAGTCGTTTTGGTGTTACCGGATTTAGGAGTTATCTTTAGTAGGGTTTTTGAGTGTTAAGTCTTTACGTTCTTCTTATTTAAGCTATTGTTTCTTCTATCAAATAATAAATCAATGAAAAAAAATCAAGTTACGTTCTTCTTTCTTTGATAAAGAAAAACGATGATTTCCTTATCGACACATAATCGTTGTTTCTAAAACACCAACATGCAGCTCACCCGCAGAGAATCTCGAAGAATAAAGAATTCTCAGGCTAAAATGAACTATTTCACGAGCTTCTAACACAAGAAGACTCGATCGTGTAACACAGAGAAATTAGAGATAGAAGAAGAACGTAACTTGATTTTTTCATTGATTTATTATTTGATAGAAGATACAATAGCTTAAATAATAAGAACGTAAAGACTTAACACCCAAAACCCTACTAAAGATAACTCCTAAATCCGATAACACCAAAACGACTAACAGACGAGCTGACGTGGCCTGTCGGTTAGCTAAACCACCGATTCCTGTATCAAATCTTCCCTCTTCGAAAGACCTTGACCTCAAGAATTGGTTGTGAGACCGAGGTAAGAGGTGAATCCTTGTATTGGTGATGATGAGCATGTCCAATCCGCATAGAAATCCTCAACAAAGCAATCAAATGAGAGAAAGTATACTAAATAGAGAATATTAAGTACTTCCAGTGTTAACACAATGCAATGCCTTTGGAAAAGTTGGTTTGTCTGAGAAATTAATGTTGGCATACTGTAATGCCGTAATGATGAGGCCATAGAACCAAAGGCAGAAGATCCAATGCCCATCATAAGGAAAGATCCGTTGACAAGGTCAGCAACAAAGGCTTTTAGGAACCAAGTCAATGAAGGTGTGCAAAGCCTACTGAATCAAGCTACTAACCAAGAGCAGGAACAAGTCTTCATCAAGATGGACAGCCCAACACTATTCAGCTCAGCTCAAAAGGGACTGACAATATGTAGCATCAAGACTAGCTCAGGAAGTAGCATCGACACTAGCTCAAGCTTCCGAGGCCAGAATGCTACGAATGAAGAAGGCTTCTGATCAACGGCCAAAGACATACCAAACATAAGCTAAGGTATGAGTTTCATTTATACACATTATATGACCATTGTCTCTTTGTTTTGCAGGATCAAATCTTTGTTTCCTTTAGTAGTTTCAGTCATAAAATTAGTCGTTGAAGTCTTTATTTCTCTAGGTCCAAATTGAGTCAGTACTTTCCTTTTATGTTTTATTTGCTTCAAGTCCCCTAGAAGGGCATAGCTGTTTGGACTGTTTATAAAGTCCCCTCTCACAGCCGTGTATCATTTACCCTAGATCAATAAAGTACACCGAGTGTTTTCTTCAAGCAAAGAAACCGCAACCTTGTTTTCTCTTGTTTTGTGTGATTCAAACAAAGAGAAGGCTTTTGTCTTATCAAGATTCAGACTCATAGGATCTTGTGGCGACCTCAATCCATTCCATCCACTGATTATTTCTGAGAGAGCTTTTAAGCCAGCAGGAACAATCCATCTCTACTCACCATCCATCCAATTCGATCAAACCAAGAGAGCTATTAAGCCCGTGGTTCGATCTCCATCAACCCATCACTCAAGCTTCTGCTCCGGGGCTACATCACGTAACCTATCTAATGCAATTAACATTTCCTTGGACCTGAACCTTGAGCTGAAAGATGTGGAGTAGATGACATCAGTGGTGGGATCAACGTCAAGACTGTCAAGAAACTTAAAGGTTTTCCCGTCGACACTGTCGATGATATCTGTTGCTTCCACAACAGGTTCATTTGGGTCCAAATTCGCAGTTGAAACTGTTGTACATGTGACGTCATTTTCAGGTGCAAGGACCTGTGCTGGTTGAGCAATGTATGTTGGGGCTGGTGCAACAACTGCAGATGGGACTGGAACTGGAACCATGTTGACAGCTTTGGTGACATATTGTTGTTGCAAGCCAATGTTTTTCTTAGGCGTTGCTGCACTGATACACATATATCTTGTTGAGAAAATCAAACCATTCATTTCAGCTATTGCTATGTTCCTTTCACTTTCCTCTGCAATTTTTACAAACCCGTAACCTTTTGATCGTCCAGTACTTGGATCAGTAACAACCTTGGCACCTCTAACAGAAGAATAGTGAACACGAAATGTCTCTTGAAGAAGATAATCTGTAACATCTGGCGCTAAATCTCCAACAAGGATAGAATGATCGGGTAAAGCATCTACTTTCTGGCCAGAACCAAAAGAAGCTCAATTTAACCGGAAAGATACTTCCGTTCCAGGCATCAGTATCCCGTTGTACGTCTGATTCATTCTCTCTTTTACTGCGTGAGATACAAACTCTATGAAACCATACCCTTCTGGTTGGCATGTGATCTTGTTAGGTATTACCTTGACAGAAACGAGCTTCGGCGTGTCCTAGAATTTGAATCGCCAAGACTTACCTCGCTTAGTTATCAGCCTCTCACCCAACATTTTCTGCCTTGAATCTTTCTTCTTTACTTGTTGTTTGCGAACCGTGTGGTAAGGGTGTTGGAATCGAAACCCCTGAAATTCATGTTGTTGTCCTTTTTTACTTGCACTAGTATGATCCCTTGATCTGCAGAAGTCTTTGTGTACTGGACCGCACAACACACACTCGATAGATTTACCTGAAGTGGATGGAATCGATGAAAGCATAATATCTTTTCCACAATCAATCTCCACCGATGCTAGGATGATTCTCGGAGTTCGGATTGAGACCGTCGACTGTGGTACTAGCGATTCCTCAATGGGCACGTCGTCGTTCTCCTAGCTCCTATGAATTATCTCATCACAAGCCTCGTGAACCGCAGTTTTCAAATTTTGAAACTCGTGTCACAACTCGTATCTCATCACGTTTCTCAGCTCTTCGAAATTCAATTTCATGGTAGACTTTAACCTCCCTGCAGCGGCTGTGAACGCAAGAATCGTATCTGGTGTAGCAGCCGTTAAATCAGGAATCGGATCTGGTGTGGCGACTCGTACTTCCGGAGCTACTGACGTTCTGTCGTGTTGAAGGTTTGACAAAGATTTCTTGTTTCCGGACGATAATTGGGATCGTATTGACTCAAGGAGATCCGCGATCTGCTCATCGCTTGTCTTCGTCATCGTGTTTACGAGAAACGACGAAGCTCTGATACCTTTGATAAAGAAAAACGATGATTTCCTTATCGACACAGAATCAATGTTCCTAAAACACCAACATGTAGCTCACCCACAGAAAATCTCGAAGAAGAAAGGATTCTCAGGCTAAGATGAACTATTTCACGAGCTTCTAACACAAGAAGACTCGATCGTGTAACACAGAAAAATTAGAGATAGAAGAAGAACGTAACTTGATTTTTTTATTGATTTATTATTTGATAGAAGATACAATAGCTTAAATAACAAGAACGTAAAGACTTAACACCCAAAAACCTACTAAAGATAACTCCTAAATCCGGTAACACCAAAACGACTAACAGACGAGCTGGCGTGGACTGTCGGTTAGCTAAACCACTGATTCATGTATCAGAATGAGCCATATAGAATGCCACCAAACTCGATGCCTGGTGGTGGTTATCCTGAGAGTGGGCACTATGGACTGCCATCATCTGCGGGGTACCCTAGACAGCATCATCATGTTGTTGGAACCTCCCATGTGCCAAGAGTTCCTCATGGCGGAATCAGGGCCGTGGCTATGAAGGAAAAAAAGAAGCGTTGGCCTACGGCTCTTTTTTGCGAAAAAGAATCAAGGCCCTATATTTTTTTTTTAATATAGTAACTGCTGAACTGAAAGATGTTTACAAATATGAAAATTGTAAGAAATGGGAACGTGCTTTACAATTTTCTTAAATATAGTAACTGCTGGGCTGACAGTCAGCCCAAAGATGTATACAATATTTATAATTGTATCAAAATAAGACAATGACACTTAAAAAGAATTTTAAATAATTAATATATTATGAATTAAATTTAGGAACTTCAGATAAAAAAAAAAAAATAGGGTTAACTAGTAAACATCCATTCATAATTTTTTCTTCCTCTTCTTTATTGTTTCTAAATTGCAAATTTGCAATCAACAATTACAACTAAGCTTCTTTTATATTATATTATCATTATTTGTAAATTTAAGGAATATTTGATTTGGGGTTTGGATGAAACTACACAAGGACGAAAGGTTTATTGTGTAGAACTGAATATGACTAAGCTTTACAATCATAAGTGAGATTTTTTTCAATTTTATAATGAAATTATGGCATATGTCAATAATTATGGTTTTTTGGTGAATTGTGATGACTTTGAAATTTTTTATCCAAACTCGTGGATCATTTATTGAGATTTATTAACTATTCCAGTTTCAGTTGCGTTTACTGAGAGATGTTTTTCAAAGTTAAAATTGATAAAATCTTATCTTCGTTCAAGTATGTCACAAGAGAGGTTGAGTGACTCGACTATCATATCTATCCAATGGGAGTTGCTTAAAAATGTTAATTTTGAACATTTAATTAATGATTTTATTGGAAAGAAATGAAGAAAAATTATGTTTTAGAATTAACAATTTGTTTTATTTTGGTTTTTGTTTATTTTTTGAATGACGATGGTTATTATTAGTTTTATGTAAATTTGAGAAGATGCTTTTTTCGGTACAAGAGAAGATGATTTTTTAATATTATTGGGCCCTATTTTTTAACACCGCTTCCTGGTGTGGGCGGAATATATACCCCAAAGGTCCGCCAAACTACTGAAAAGGTGAGGTTGTCCTCCTTATAATTTTTTTTTGTTTATTGTTTGTTAAGACTCTGTTGCATTATCATGATCATGGCATTTTTGCATATCCATGTTTGCTATAAATTCTCTTGTTTTCGCAAGTTGTGGGTAGTTTTGCTTGCTAGAAGTTCTCTGGTTCGCTCTTCACTGATTCTATTTTGGGATATTTTCGCATTTGTACTGCGTTAGCTACTTGATTGATGCGATGCCTTGGAGTCTGGATGTGATTGTTTGGTGTTTATACGCACGACCTACAGCCAGAAAAGTGGCGTCTTGAAACCCTTTTCTGGTGAATGTTTGGCTAAAGCTCAAGAAATTCCTGGTGTTAGATCATGCATTTTTTTTTTGCCTTCTGTTTGCTGCTAGTTTATGTGCCTCTGACATGTGCCCTTTATCTTTTTCATTTGCGTTTCACTTTGCTGTCAACACATGATTTTGACAACAACAACCATGTCATCGAGGCATTGCCCTGTGAGCCCTTATTTTCTACTAAATGCTAATGACGTAATTGAGTTGTGAATGGGTGTTGATTCAGGTTTGTGACAGCTTATTGGGCGAAGATGTACTTTTTGTGCTTAGTGGTGATTGCCTGATTGCAGCCTCTTTAATATCTGGAATGATGAATGTATAGCTGCTTTCACTACAAGAAAACTGGGATATAAAGACTACGGTTTGCGACTGAAATTTTAGTCGCAAAATTAGAGACTAATATGCGACTGATTTGCGATTCATTAAAGACGATCTAGAAACAGTCGCGAATCAGTCGCTAATAAGCCACTAAATTTATTCAGTCGCAAAACGGTCGTCATATCGCGACTGATAAGCGACTAAACGCTAGTCGCTTATTGGTCGTAAAAAGTAGTTATACACACATTCCTTATGCTTATGCGAGTAGTTGTACCAATTTTTTAGGACACACACATTTTAGTTGTTGTGTAGTCGCAAAATAACTTTATATATATCTCAAATCAATCGTTGAACCATATCATTTTACTACAAGACTCATATAAAAAAAGAAAGAAACGGAAAAAAGCTCAGAAAAAAAAGAAACGAAAAAGTGTTTCTTAATAAAATGTCGGGTTATTACAATCATCGGGAATGGATGTATAAGAGGATAGATCCGGAGACGCAAAATTTTACGGCGGAGTACGAAATGGTGGTCGAGCAATTCATCGGTTTTGCAAGTAACCAACCATTTGTGCTAAGTAATCAGGGTAGGTTTTTCTGCCCTTGTAATTTCTGCAAAAACGAGAAAGTTATTCCAAGGGATAAAATTTGGCATCATCTGTTAAGTAGAGGGTTTATGGAAGACTATTATATTTGGTATAAGCATGGGGAAGAAATTGATGCGGCTTTAGGACCAAGTTATGTTAATATGACGCATTTGGATAATGTCGAAGAAGATAGATATGTGGATATGGTGAATGATGCGTTTCGCGATAACGTGAGTTTTGATAACTATCATCATGATGATAGTTATCAGAATGTAGAAGAACCGGTACGTAACCATTCCAAAAAATTCTACGACTTGTTAGAAGGGGCGAAAACTCCATTATATGATGGTTGTCGAGAAGGTCACTCTCAATTATCTTTAGCTGCTCGGGTCCTGCAAAACAAGACGGACTACAATATGACTGAAAAGTGTGTGGATTCATGGTGCGAGGTGTTGACAGAGTATTTACCAGACGGAAACCAATCAACCGGCTCCCACTATGAGACCCAGAAGTTGATGCGCAACTTAGGTCTCCCGTATCATATAATTGATGTTTGTTATTACAATTGTATGATCTTCTGGAAAGAGGATGCAGAGTGGGATAAATGTCGATTTTGTGCCGCACCAAGATGGAAGCCCAACGAAGGCAAACGTACCAAAATACCATATAGTCGTATGTGGTATCTACCTATTACTGACAGACTGAAGAGAATGTATCAAAGCGAGAGGACTGCAGCGGCAATGAGATGGCATGCTGAGCACCAAGCAAAGGAAGGAGAGATGTCTCATCCATCTGATGCGGCAGAGTGGAAAAATTTTCAAGCCTTACATCCCCGCTTTGCCGAAGAACCTCGAAATGTATATCTTGGATTATGTACAGATGGGTTCAATCTATTTGGCATGACTCGCAATCATTCGTTGTGGCCGGTGATACTGACTCCATATAACTTGCCCCCTTGGATGTGCATGAACACAGAATACTTGTTTCTTACAATCCTAAATGAAGGGCCAAATCATCCGCGAGCTAGTCTTGATATCTTCCTCCGACCTCTTATTTAGGAGTTAAAAGAGATGTGGTCTACTGGAGTCGATGCATACGACGTATACTTGCAACAAAATTTTAATCTGAAAGCAGTGTTGATGTGGACGATAAACGACTTTCCGGCGTATGGTATGTTATCGGGATGGACGACACATGGTAAGTTATCTTGTCCAATTTGCATGGAGGATACAAAGTCATTTTATCTACCGAATGGAAGGAAGACATGTTGGTTTGATTGTCACCGTAGATTTCTTCCGCGTAGACATCCCCTAAGGAAGAATAAAAAGGACTTCTTGAAGGGAAAACACGCTGTGAATGAGTATCCACCTCAGTCTTACACCGGGAAGCAAGTTTATTATGAAAGGTTGTATAGTATCCAACCACCGAAAACAAAGGATTGCGGTAGAAATGGTCATGAAAAGAAGAAGGGCTATGGCATCTACCACAATTGGCACAAGGAAAGCATATTCTGGGAGTTACCGTATTGGACAGACCTCACTCTCCGACATAATCTTGATGTGATGCATATTGAGAAGAATTTTTTCGACAACATCATGAATACTCTTATGAATGTTAAGGGTAAAACAAAAGACACCATCATGTCAAGAAGGGATATAGCACAATTCTGTTCTCGACCACACTTACATCTTGATAGTGATGGTAAAGCTCCTTTCCCAATCCACACATTGACAACAGAAGCCAAGGAAAAGTTATTGGAATGTGTGAAACATTCGGTGAAATTTCCAGATGGTTATGCATCAGACTAAGCTACTTGTGCTGATATGGTTAATGAAAAGTTTTCGGGCATGAAGAGTCATGACTGCCATGTCTTTATGGAGCGGTTATTTCCATTTATCTTTGCAGAAATCCTAGACCGGAATGTCCACAATGTGTTATCAGGTACTAATACTTACATTGGTTAGTTCAACAAATTTCAAAGATTTTTGTATTTTATAATAATCGTTTTTCTTAATATTATATTACTGTAGGGGTTGGAGGATTTTTTCGTGACTTATGTTCAAGAAATTTGCAGAATAGTCGCGTCCAAATTCTAAAGCAAAACATAGTTTTGATCATATGCAATTTGGAAAAGATATTTCTTCCTTCTTTTTTCGACGTGATGGAGCACCTGCCTATACATCTCCCTTATGAAGCGGAATTGGGAGGCCCTGTGCAATATAGGTGGATGTATCCTTTTGAAAGGTTTTTCAAAAAGTTGAAAGGTAAAGCGAAGAACAAAAGATATGCGGCAGGATCGATTGTTGAGTCGTATATCAATGACGAAATATCCTATTTCTCAGAGCACTATTTCCCCGCACATATACAGACAAAATCAAGGTAAACGCTAAAGCTAATTTCATATATATATATATATATACACATATATACTCGATAAATATTTCTTAACATGAATTACCTTTCATCGCGTAGGTTGACAAGATTCAATGAAGGTGAGACCCCGGTATATCATGTCGACGGAGTATCTGATATATTTTATCGGGTAGGTCATCCAAGTGGAGAAATGCACCAAATATGGCTATCAGAGAAGGACCATCAATGTGCACATGCGTATGTTCTGCGAAATTGTGATTATTTTCAGCCGTTTGAGAGGTACAAGTTAGAATTTATTTAATTTTGTTTTACAATAATGTGTTTTTATTTCTCATATATGTCTTCTTCTTATGTAGTATGTTCGAAGATTATATTTCTGTAAAATATCCAGAACTCTCCGAGAAAGAAATTGCTGTGAAAAGAGCTGACGAATATTCTACTTGGGTGAAAGATTATGTATGATGTTTAAAAAAACTCTACAAGTTTAGTGTGTATACTTATTGTGAACACGTGATAATGTGTATCTATTTGCAGGTTACTTATTGGAAAAACTCAGTTCCTTTTCCTCCTTGGGTCAAAGAGATCGTGAATGGACCCGTGAATAAAGCCAAAACATGGCCTATCTATTTCACAAGAGGATATTTGTTTCATACCCAGAATCACGGCGAGGGACGGAAGACATGTAATTATGGGGTATGTGTCAAAGGTCAGAATTATTCCAATGCATCAGATGAAGCAGATTTCTATGGGACCTTAACAGATATCATACAGCTTGAGTACGAGGGGATAATTGATTTGAAAATCACACTTTTTAAGTGTAAGTGGTATGATCCTGTTATTGGTAGAGGCACTCGGAGGAGTAATGGCGGGGTTGTTGACGTTCTTTCATCGAGGAAATACAATAAATACGAACCATTTATTCTAGGTACGTATATATATATATATATATATATATATGTCGATATCATATATTTATGTTTTTATAATTTGATGTATTGATAATGCACCAGCTTCACAAGCGGATCAAGTTTGTTATATCCCGTACCCGTTTACAAAGAAGCCGAAGCAATTGTGGCTCAATGTCTTAAAGGTGAATCCAAGGAGTTATATTTCAGGAGACTACGAAGTTAAGGAACCAACTCTTTTGCAACAAGAAAACGATGATGATGTACTTTTGACTACAATTGACGATATCGAAGTAGAAAATGTGGTACAAGATCTAGATCCATTAGATCTTGATTATGATGTTGGAGATGCAGAACAAGAAGATGAATTTCAATGTAACGTGTCGTCGTCGGATGATGAAGATAACGACGAATTGTAATAAATTTTAATAAATGTTTCAAGTGTTACAATTTTCAATTATTTAACTAATTCAAATCTTAAAATTGTCTTTATCTATAAATTTAAAATTTTAGATAATATAAAAATATATTTATATGTATTAATTATATGTTTATATTTATTTATATGTATGTATTTTAGATATAAAACTATATTTATATTTATATGTAAGTATTAATTAAGTGATTATATAGATATGCATGTATTAATTAAATTATTAATCTACAATTAGGCCTAACCTAAACCAATTAATTACCCAATATATTGCTAAGCCCATTTTAAGCCCAAAAATATTCTAAAGCGACAAATTAACCTTAACCTTCTCGTAACTTCCGCTCTAACCCTAAGTCGCACCCGTAATCGTCCCAAGCTCACTGTCAAAATCTTGTGCTCCGGCGATGGCTAACAGAGGACGAGGCAAGGCAACCGGAGGCGGTGGTCAGAGGCGAGTCGCCACGCCGAACGTAAATCAGCGACCAGGAGGGTCAGCGCCGTCGAGAATCCATACGCCTCTACCGATGCGTTATGTTTTCACGCCTTCATCCTCATCTCCGGTGCCCCAACGGTTGAATCCCACCGTCTCACCACCACATGTCCGAGACTATCCACCCCCGAGACAGATTTTCGAGAACTCGCCACCGCTAAATCGTGAACCGGTGAACTCGTCTGGCGCAAGTAGAAACTTAAACTCTCCTTCGCCTCCGGTTCACCAATCTCAAGCGCCTCCACCTGCGAATTCACAAGCTCAGAGTAACGGTTCACTAGAAGATCTCGAGGGTGACGGTGAAGACGTATACGGCGAGGAGGGTGACGGTGAAGACGAGACTATGTATCCGTGTGAGCCGGTGCTCCAGGAGGACCTACTGATACTCCTTAATAACCTGCTTCATGTGCCAGGTCGTGAGAAATTCACCACGGTTCTATCGCCAATTCCACAGCCAAATACTACTTGGTATGATTCCTCCTTCTGTGCTTGTCTGATTCGTTTGAGTTTAGTGTCTTATTATTGTATGATTGTTGTCTGATTTTGTCTGGTTTTGAAGATAGAATGATGTCACAGAGTGTTAGTGTTTTGTTTAGTGTTTTGTTTATTGTCTATACTTGTCACGATTCATGGTTAGTGTTTTGTTTATGTAAATGTTAGAATGTTGTCTGTGCTTGTCTGATTCTTGATAGAATGTTAATGACAATGTTGTCACTTGTCTGAGTTTATGATAGAATGATGTCTGATTTTATGCTTTTTTCTGAGTTAGTGTCTGAGTTAATTGTCTGAGTTTATGTTTTGTCTGGGATAGTGTCTGAGTTTATTGTCTGTTAATGTCTGAGTTATGCTTTTGTCTGAGTTTATTGTCTGTTAATTGTCTGAGTTTATGCTTTTGTCTGAGATAATTTCTGAGTTAGTGTTCTGTTTTTGAGTTGATGTATGATTTCATGGTTAGTGTTATGCTTTTTTAGTTAGTTGCTTCTCAAAAAAACCTGCTTCTCTGTTTTCATATTTGCGGTTTGTTTTGTATCAGACCGCAAATCTGAAAGTCTGATTCATACTAACCTGAGTTAGTTAGTGTTTCATACTGAGTCTGTGTTTTCATAATAAGCTGCTTCTCTGTTTTCATGAAAGTCTGATTCTTACTAATCTGTTTCATAATCATATGGTGATTCATACTGAGTCTTTGCTTGCAGGTTTGGGCGGGACCCCAAGAAATGGGAGGCTTGGGTTTCAGAGATCTCATAGATCAAAACCTTGCATACTTGCGAAACAATTATGGAGACTAATCCAATACCCGAATTCCCTACTAGCCCGTGTGTTACGTGGGAGATATTACAGAAGATCGAACCCTTTAGAAGACCGAGATGTTTACTCCCCTTCCTTTGGGTGGCGTAGTATCACGGCCGCGCGTCAGACACTCAGACAGGGGCTGCGGAGGACTATTGGCTCGGGGTACAATACAAGAGTCTGGTGGGAGCCATGGGTTCCGGATTCTCAATCCAGACCACCGAGAGGACGATATAATAGAGACCTGTAACTTCTTGTCCATACTTTGATTAGGCATGATACAAAAGAGTGGAACGAACAAGCCCTTCGTGAGCTCTTCCACCATGACGATATCCCACTTATTTTGGGGATCCGGCCTAGCCGGGACGTTAAGCCAGATGGCTATGCTTGGAATCATACAAAATCTGGGAAGTACACTGTGAAGTCGGGTTACGAACTCATCAGACGTCAGAATCTGGAGGTTTTGAACCCGGAAATCTTAGAACCTAGTACTACTTGCCTAAAAAGCCAAGCATGGAAAACCCAAGCCCCAAGAAAGATCAAACACTTCATGTGGCAGACAATCTCGGGATGTTTGGCAACTTGTCAACGCCTAGCCTTTAGACACCTGGGGACGGATCTGTCATGTCCCAGGTGTGGAGCTCAGGAGGAAACGATTAATCACCTCATGTTTGAATGTCACCCTGCTTTATAAGTACGGACTCTTTCGGACTTTCCGTCTATTCCGGGTTGCTTCCCGAGTATATCTTTATTTAGTAATATGGATTTCCTCTTTTGGAAGAAAAAAGACGTGGGTCTCTCTGAACCACAAAGAGATAACTATCCTTGGATCTTATGGTATATTTGGAAGGCCCGAAATAGTAAGTTTTTTTAAGGAAAGGAAGTTTCCCCTACAACGACACTTCAGTTAGCAATTATTGAGGCGGAGGAGTGGAGGGACGCAAACAAGAAAGAGAAGGGAGAAGAGGAGGAAAATGAAGTTTTTATGCGACCTTTGGAAAACCGCCGGACCACTAGCATGCCTTCGTCTGTCCCGACATGTCAAATTGATGCCTCTTGGGGGGGAAAATGGCGCGACAAGTGGGCTAGGATGGTTTTTCAAGGACCTTTCAGGAAGAAAATACACGGGAGCACAAGGATGTAGACGAAGCCTATCACTGCTACACGCCGAGCTGAACGGATTGCTTTGGGCAATGTTATGCATCCTGGAAGGGGGAATCGTCTCAGTGGTAATCGAGACAGACTGCTCAGATTTGTTAGCTATGACAGAGGATCCATAAGAATGGCCGGGTTTTAAGACGGAGTTGGAATTTTTCAATTCCCTTAGAGTTCATTTCATTTTCTTTTTTATAATTTTAATTTCTAGGAAATTAAATGTCTGTGCCGACTCCCTTGCAAAAGGGGCGAGAGCACAAAGTACTATCTTTTCCCATGTAAGTCACGACGAATCGAATCGATTTACTCTTTTGAGTGATAATCTGAACCGAGCAACAGTGATTTAATATATGGTGTTTTTGTTGACAAAAAAAAAAATCTGATAACGTATGACATGCATTGATCTGCTGCCTTGCAGTATTGATTGATTTATTTACAGACAGATGAAAGTACACACTTGTTGGTATTGTTGGATCACGAGCCCTTCTGTCTTTATGATATTTATTTTCTTTATTACTTTGATAAATAAATACATGCCAAAAGAAGTGTGAGAGAGTGAAAGGACATTATGTCCCTTCTCATTGTCTCGCTTTTTCTTTTTATTTTCCTTCTCAATTTTTCCTTTATATAAATCTTATGAGTAAATAAAATGCTTTTTGTAAATTACTGAATAGATTTTGCACGATTTAAGAA
Organism: Orychophragmus violaceus; assembly: GCA_030180135.1. NCBI lineage: Eukaryota > Viridiplantae > Streptophyta > Magnoliopsida > Brassicales > Brassicaceae > Orychophragmus > Orychophragmus violaceus. The sequence goes on along the minus strand of CM058240.1, from coordinate 84,474,173 downwards.
ACTTATCTGATTAGTTTTATATTCTTTCTAATATGTTAATTTTTTACATCTAGAGTATCTTTTAATATTGTAGAATCTTCGATATTAGAATCATAATCTCCTACAAAGCTCTATTTAGTCTTTAAGAAATACTCCGTTCTTTGATGTTTTAGAATTTTCACACAAATTTAAAAATAATTAATATTTAGTTATAATTGTTAATTTTTTTTATTAAAACACTTTCTCATAACTATTAACCAATAATAATTCAATATAGTTTTTGGAACTTGTAATTTATAAATATTAATTAGTAAAAATTGCATAAAAAACCTATAACATCAATTTTTTTAAAACAATTTTTTTTCTAAAACATTAATCATAAAGAAACAGAGGGAGTATTATTTTATATATGAAAAAGTTCGAATCTAAAACACAAAACTAAATCTTTTGTATTATCATTAAATCACCATACATTTGATTTTATTATAAATCTATTCAGTGTGTTAAATTTTTCTTGAAATATAATTAGTGGGCATAACGATGGCCTCTAGAACGATCTTAATATTGTATATTTGAAGTAATATTGGAGGATAAACACAACAACAACATAAAAGAAGAAAATTTTGAATAGTACCCAAATAAATAGAGACCCTTTGGACAGTGACATATATTATCGAACAAAACAAAACAAACTCTGATAGCGAATGGACAGAAGGGTGTTTAATTCAACCAAAACCAAAAAAAAAGTAGATAGTAATGAAATTCTGTTTTTGAGAATAAAGGAGAAATGATTTTATAGAACTGGTCCGAATGGTACTACTATCTATCATAGATGATAACACACGACAAAAATCGCGAATTTGCCACAGTCAAGGTTAAAATCGAAGGGTAAAGTAGGTCAAGTGTTAATTTCCAGTGGAGCCATTTCTCATCTGTCTCCTACGTGCCAAATCCAACATCACGTGTGTGTTTCTCTTCTTCTTTTTTCTTCTTTTTTTTTTTCTCGAATCCCATACGAGTTGTTCAGTCGTACTGTTAAAAGTAAAACAATACCTCAAATAAGCTTTTAACTATTCTGATTTTTTTTCAAAAAAAAATTGTATTAAAAAAGTTTTGAATCCGGACACAATAGCAAACTTTTTGTGTTACCATTAAACTGTAAACTAGGTTTAGAGAATAATGTATTCACATGTATTCATAATCAAAGGGTTGTACAAGGTATATATACACATATGTTAAGTAAATCCTAACAAGAATATGATATATCTCTAAACAATATATCTAAGTAATATCGAAGTAGATAAACACAAGAGATATATTTATCCTTATCCTAATACTCCCCCTCAAGTTGAAGAGTGAAGATCCTTAACTCCCAACTTGGACACGAAAGAATCAAATTGAGGACGTCCTAATGCTTTATTGAGTAAGTCGGCGATCTGATCCTTTGTACGCACATGCTGTGTAGAAATGAGACCATCACGAACTGCATCACAGACATTGTGGCAATCTCGTTCAATATGTTTCGTCCTTTCATAAAAAATTGGGTTCGCCGCAATGTGAATAACAGCCTTGGTATCACAGTAAAATCGTACTGGTTCAGTGTTCTTGATTCCGAGATCAGACATGAGAGGAAGGATCCATTTTATTTCTTTTGCGGCAGCAGCCATAGCTCTGTACTCGGCTTCGGCGGAAGAATGAGACACCGTCTTTTTCTTCTTCGTTTTCCATGAGATAAGTGACCCGCCAAGGAGAACAACATATGCACTCAACGAACGTCTGGTTAGAGGGCAAGAACTCCAATTTGCATCAACATAAACAGACAGCTGAAGATTACTATAAGACCATAGGAGAATCCTTTGACTGGGAGAGCTTTTAAGAAATCACACTACACGAATTGCAGCTTGCCAATGAGTTAGCCGAGGTGTTTTCATAAACTGAGAGAGTAGATAAATCGCATAACAAAGCTCCGGACGAGTGTTGGACAAATACACTAGACGACCAACAAGGCGCATGTATTGCTTTGGATCATGAGATAGGAGACCTTCATCCGCGGCGAGCTGGTGATTCTGCTCGAGTGGAGTAAAGACTGGCTTTGCATCACTAAGACCATTATCTTTAATTATATCAAGAATGTATTTCCTTTGTGAGAGAAAAATACCATCATCTGCTCGAGCTACTTCGATACCTAAGAAGTACTTTAGTTTGCCCAAATCTTTCATACGAAAGCAATCACCAAGATACTTCTTGAACTTTGTTAAAAGAGACACATCATTGATGGATATCAATAAATCACCCACGTAGATGAGAACCCGAACTTCGCAAGAGCCTTGTTGGAACGTGAACAAGGAATAGTTTGAGTAAGACTGGAAAAACCGTATTAGAGAAGAGCATCAAACATTTTTGCAAACCAACACCTGGGAGCTTGACGAAAGCCATAGAGAGATTTTCGAAGCCGGCACACTTTAGAAGAATCAGAATGAGTGAATCCAGGAGGTAGCCGCATATAAACGTCCTCCTTTAAATTTCCATGAAGAAAAGCGTTGTGTACATCCATTTGGTGTACAGCCCAATACTTCGCAGCAACAAGACCTAAGAGACCCCGAATGGTACTCATTTTGACAACCGGAGCAAAAGTTTCATCAAAATCATCACCTTCGACCTTGTGTATTACCCATGGCTACAATCCATGCTTTATGTCTCTCCACTGTGCCATCAGAGTTGTAATTGATCTTATAAACCCATTTAGATCCAATGGCGACCTTACCGGGCGGAAGCGACTGAATTTCCCATGTTCCATTGTCCTCAAGAGCAAGGATTTCATCCTTCATGGCAGAACGCCATACATTCTCTTTAACTGCAATTGAGTAGCGTTTAGGTTCAACGCCAGATGTTACTGCTGCGAGGAACGCATGATGTGCTACTGAAAAACGAAGATCAGAGACATAATCGTCCAATGGATAAGGAGACTTACAGTGGATAATTTCGGAGGACGATGATGAAGAACCGATGAGAGTGAGAGAGGGTTCTTCTATGCACTGAGCATTGTTGACAACATAATCCTTTAAGTTAGCCAACATAGTAAATAAGTCGAACTAACATATGCATCCACCACACTAACTCTAGCATCCATAACATCTTTGAAGAAATAAACCCCATCTCGCTCCTCACCTGCTCCAATCAGCGTCCTCGTGAAACGATCCTGTAAGATGCACAAAGTATCGGTGAGAAGAGAAAAACATTTTGTTTGCTTTAATAATTTGGAAACTGAGATGAGAGCACAATTAAGATTTGGCACAAATAACACTTTGGACAGAGTTATCGTTTGCGTAAGTGGCTATGTGCCAACATGAGTAGCAAACGTGCGGTTTCCATCCGCAAAACCAACTGGTCATGGAGGAATATTCAGCATGTTCTCGAGTAACGAATCTTCTCCTGTCATATGGTGGGAAGCTCCGGTATCAAGAATGAGATTTCCATAACGACGCTTATCTGAGAGCCTGTCGGAGGAAGACCTTGTCCTTTCATCGAGCATCTGTGTTAGAGTTTTCCATTGTTCTTCCGTGAACGCATGAAATGAAGAGGAATTAGACGTGGTTGCATGAGCGTTGTGTACTCGAGTTGCACCTCCTCCTCTGTTACGATCGGAGTTTGATCCTCCACGACCGCAGTTTGATCTAGCTCCTCTGTTTTCTCCCTTGCTCTCTCCTTTATTACCTGAGCGGTCTTCCCACCAGTCCGGAAACCCAACCAACTGCCAACAATTAACCTTTTCATGCCCAATCCTCCCACAATGCGAGCATTGAGATGATTTCCTGTTTTGAGAAGCATTAGCATCTGATTGTTCTTTCCTAGTCGCAAAGCCAACAACACTCTGTTGAGTCTCACGATCTTTGGCTGAATTGAGACGTTGCTCTTCTCTAATAATTTTTGCATAGATCTCACCGAGATCAAGCGATGTGTCACTGGAGATAATACCTTGGCACACTGCACCAAACCGTGACTCATCCAAGCCCATAACAAATTGGTGAATCTTTTCATCCTCACGCTCTTTCTCATAAGTTGCCGTTGCACTGCAGGTACAAGCCGGGAAAGGCTTATACATATCAAGCTCCTCCCATAACTTCGATAGACGTCCGAAGTAATCAATCACGGACTGCCCTTCTGTACGGCAAGATGCAATCTGTTCTTTAAGATAATGAACTCGAAATTTGTTCCCTACTGAGAAACGTTTCTTCAAATTATCCCATAACTTATGGGAATCAGAGATAAAAGTGACAGTAGACCGTACTTTAGCCTCAATCGACGTTCTTATCCATCCAACGATCATGGAGTTAACTGACAACCATAACTCGAGGTTTGGATTGAAGATATTAGGTTTTGGGATAATACCATCGAGAAACCCTAGTTTGCGTTTTGCTCGGATGGCATTAATCAGCTCTGTTGACCACTCGTTATAGTTGTCTCCGGTGAATATCACAGATGTTATTAGTGCACCAGGGTTATCTGATACGAACAAAGAGTAAGGAGTCATACGATTCTCATTACCCTGAGCGACTTGAGAACCATCACTCTTGGTTGAGGAAGACTATGTTTCGACCATAGTTGTTTATGACCGAAAGCGTAAGAAACAAGTTACGATCGGTTTCAAACTTTAGACCCGATTCGCAGACAAACGAAAGAAAAGAAGGTATTAGAAGAGCACCTGCTCTGATACCAGAATAATGTATTCACTTGTATTCATAATCAAAGGGTTGTACAAGGTATATATACACATACGTTAAGTAAATCCTAACAAGAATATGATATATCTCTAAACAATATATCTAAGTAATATTGAAGTAGATAAACACAAGAGATATATTTATCCTTATCCTAATATAAACCATTACACATTTGCTTACTTAACATTGTTTAGATCCATTTTTATTGTCTTAGAAGTTTACGGAGTATTAGGTAGTAGCAGTTTTTGTATAACAAATCCCTCAGAAATTGTGATTCACATCTCCCTGACGACGAGTCATGACAGACCAAAAGAGTCACAAAATTTCCGCAATGCATATTGTTATTCCATGTTACTACGTTATTTCGATAAAATAATGTTTAAACAATTGGTTATTGTTTGACATTTTAGAAAATGATCGTCTGTCCTTTCCTTTATTATTAATTGTCGACTGCATCGTTCTCCTTAGGGCATGAAGAGCAACAGTAGAGCCTATACCTTCGTACATACATACATGATCATATCGTACATGAAACACTGCACGTTACAAAAACAGTTATCGATCAGTTTAAGAAGTTGTCACTACTTTCTTACGGTCCGTTTCAGAGGAAGTGATTGCATGTGTATCTGCACAAAAACCACAATAGAATTAACGGGAACTAGATTTTGATCCGCGCTAATAAAGCGCGGATTATGTTTTCTAAAAAAAATATATATTTTATGTTAAATTTATGTTTTAATATTAAATTTGTTATCTATTCAATATAATATATATTAAGTGAAAAATATGATGATATTGTACTAAATGTGAGAAGAAATTTAATAAATTTTGCTTTTGTTTTGATATTTTTAACTTATACTTTTAATAGTTGTAGATTATTGTTACTTTTAGTACATGTTTAGTTTACTTTATTCCTATAAAATGTAGATATATTTTATTTAATTTTATTTATTTAAATTAATTTTAACTTAGTTTAATCCATGATTTCACTACTAAGCCGTTGTTAAAATTATAATATTTATATAGAGCGCAATCTTAGTAATATATAAGTTGTTATATTCAATATGCAACTTTCCGATTTAATTATATATAATTTTTTGTTTAAAATAATATATTTAACGCGTGATTATGAATTTATAAATAATTTTAATATTTTATAAAATTAATAATATATCAATTGAAATTGACTAATACATATTACTATCACGTATTCCAGTAGACAGATTTTGCTTTTAATAGTATAGATAATTAAATTTGGTTCATCTATTTTTTGACCCGTTTAATAATGGTCTAAATATAAAGATTTTATGTTTATTTTATAAATCAAAATGTAACTAATATATAATAACCCGTTCATTTAACATTTTGGATCGATATAAGTTCATTTTAATAGATTCTTGTTTGATTTTTGTTGTCAAAAAAAAAAAAAAAGTTCATTTTAATGTGTTTTTATAATTAAAATTAGTTGATTCATATTTTTAACTTAACTTCCATTTTTCAAAAAGAAATTGTCTTCCAATGAATACAAATATTTTTATATAATTTTATAATGAAAAATTAATTTATATTTCAACGCATTTTATAGTAGTGTAATTATTTTGAAAACTTGTTAAAACAATCCTTTAAAAACAGTCATCTTAAAAACATTAATTGAATCAAACTTATCATATATTTTAATAATATATGTATTGAATTATTTTAATATTTTATTAAATTAAGAATATAACAATTGAAATAGTTAATACATATTTTTAACATGTCTTCTAGTAGTCAAATTTTGTTTAAAATAATATATTTAACGCGTGATTATGAATTTATAAATAATTTTAATATTTTATAAAATTAATAATATATCAATTGAAATTGACTAATACATATTACTATCACGTATTCCAAAAGACAGATTTTGCTTTTAATAGTATAGATAATTAAATTTGGTTCATCTATTTTTTGACCCGTTTAATAATGGTCTAAATATAAAGATTTTATGTTTATTTTATAAATCAAAATGTAACTAATATATAATAACCGTTCATTTAACATTTTGGATCGATATAAGTTCATTTTAATGTGTTTTTATAATTAAAATTAGTTGATTCATCTTTTTAACTTAACTTCCATTTTTCAAAAAGAAATTGTCTTCCAATGAATATAAATATTTTTAAATAATTTTATAATGAAAAATTAATTTATATTTCAACGCATTTTATAGTAGTGTAATTATTTTGAAAACTTGTTAAAATAATCTTTTAAAAACAGTCATCTTAAAAACATTAATTGAATCAAACTTATCATATATTTTAATAATATATGTATTGAATTATTTTAATATTTTATTAAATTAAGAATATAACAATTGAAATAGTTAATACATATTTTTAACATGTCTTCTAGTAGTCAAATTTTATTTTTTAATAGTATATATAATTGAAAACGGTTAATCTATTTTCAATATGTTTAATGTTTTATAATAGTCTAAATATAAAGATTTTTATGTCAATTTAATAGATTAAAATGTAACTAAAAATTTATTATTAACTTTTAATAATAAAATTTAATAATAATTATGCATATAGAAATCATCTTTCTTAAAAATCAAGAAGTTAATAATATTTTAATTTTTTCGTAATATAAATATATATTAATATTTCAATTAGAAAGAGATATTAAAAGATATTATGAAAATATATTTCGAATAAAATTATAATTTAGAGAATATTTATATTATTATATAATTAAAATTGTTTTATAATAAATATAATAAAATTTCGAAATAATTAAATATTTTTTTAAGAAATCGAAATATAAATATTTATAATATAAATCATTAAATTAAAAGATATTAAAAGATACTATGAATTTATTTTGGAACAAAATCATTAATTAGAGAATATTTCGTATGGCCCACTTATAGTCCAAATTTATATAATACGAAATTACCCTTAATGAATTTCTCAAAAAACATATAAAACCAATGGCACAAAAAGTAATATACCCCGTAAAACCAAGTGTAATTTCAAAAAAGGTCATCTGTTTTAATAGTATAGATTATACATATTTTAAGGGCTCAGCCGTCCAGGTGTATTTTGTTATATATATATTACACCGGTCCATGAAGCTCTACTCAAAACTAAAATGTGTCTTACTTTTTAATACTAACGGAATTTTTTTTTTTGTAATGTGTCCTAATTTTTAATACTAACTCAAAATTAAAAAAAAATTCCCTATTTTTTTTAATACTAACAGTTCTTCGTTAAATTCAAAAAAAAAAATTATGAGATTACATCACACATAAAAATAAAATTGGAAAAAACCGAAAAACTAATAGGTTTAGATAATTTGTCAGTTAATATATTGCATTTATTTTTTAGTAATCCAAGCACTATCAAAATCATTGTATTAACGATATTAACCAATCATTGTAAATACTATATGTCAATCTGCCATAAATATTATTAAACAAAAGCTATAATTTGAGTTTTAGGTTTTAAGCTGAAAATATATGAGATTTGGAAGAAGAAAAAAAAGTAATACTTGGGTTCACCCCTAGGGGTGAATCCATTTGTTCACCTCCTCATTTTTAACCAATCAAATAATTACACATAAAATAGTATTTAAAATAATTAGAAATTATTTTTTTTAAACAAAAACAAAAATAAAGAAAAATATATTTTATTTTAGATGAAATATTAAAAATTAAAAATAAACGAATTTATAAAAAAAACTAAACTTAAATCTTAATTTATAAACCCGAAATTCTAAACTTAAACCCTAAACCATAAACCCTAAACCCTAAAATTAAACCCTAAACCCTAAATCCAACATGTAAATTTAAAAAAAATAAAAACCTAAACCCTAATCTCTAAATCCCTAAACCCTAAACCCTAATTTAAAAACCTAAAACAAATTGAAATAAAAACTAAACACTAATCCCCAAACCCTAATATGTAAATCTTAAAAAATAAAATAAAAATAAAGCCTAAACCCTAATTAACCCTTAACCCTAAACCCTAATATTTAAACCCTAACCCTAATCCCTAAACTTTAAAAGGCTTAAAACCTAAACCACAATCCCTAAACCCTAATCCCTAAATCATAAACTCCAATTTGTAAACTCTAAAAAAATATAATATTAATATATATCATTATCTATTTTTATAAAATATTTGAATGTGTTTAATTTTTTTAATTTTAATTTATAATTTTATTTGAAGATAATATTACATGGCATATTTTTATTGGTTAAAAAAAATTCCAAGTATTTTTCAAAAAATAATTACAACATAAGCCACCGCTTCTTTGGCTTACGCCAGGCCTGCATATATAAATAGACATTACACATTTTTATCTAGAATATTGAATATATCTACGCGCAGAATAGATGCTCAAAGACATGACTATCACATTCTTTTTTTTTTTTAGTAACATATTTTGTTAAGAAGAACTTGTTACATGCTATGATCTAAATCCTACAATTTTAGAAAGCATTTAAAAGTAGTGGAAAAGATAGAGATACAAAAGATCTAAAAATAATCGAATCTTCCACTTTGATTGACTTTAAAAACTAGGAAATGAAAGCTTTTAATCTCGTCCGCCTCGGTTCCCTCGACCTCGAGTTTTTCTTCCACGAACTATAGATTGCAAGTGCGTATCCCTAGCTTTTGTCAATGGCTTAACTGGTCTTTCCCGAAGGATTCGTTTCCCTGTAGGTCTCATAAGATCCATTGAATCCATCTCAATGTCTAAATCTGATGAATCTTCTTCTCCTTCCAAGGATATCAATGAGGCAAACTTGTTAGAACCATAATCGGGCTCAGCTATTCTACTACTTTCCTTTTCGACCGTAGAATATACTTGAGAATTAAGAGTATCAGAAACTGTAGAAATCTTGGCAGACTCCAAAATTGGAGACTCAATAGCTTCATTTATGTAGACAAAAGTAGGAGTGGGTTCGGAAACCATGTTATCAAGTACCGAGATTGTTTCTAAAGAAACGAGGTCATCCGCAATGACAATATCACTTGGATCAACAGTGGCTGATTCATCATTTACATCAAGGAGAGTGTTAGGAGAAGATACTTCAATTCTTGAAATTGGAACTGTTGTAGAGTCTGGTTAAGTAGTTTTGGGTAAAGTGTTAGTCGTGATCACTTTGCTATCAATTAGAGCAATCTCAGTAACTTCGGCAACTATAGAAGAATCACTGGCAGCTTGTAAGCAATGTTTAACCTTATGGCCAAGCTGACCACATCTATCGCATTTAGAAGGCAACTAAGCATATTCTACATCAACCATAGAAATAAACCCGTTCTCGTCATCTGCAGCAATTCTGGAAGGAAAAGCTTTACTCAACCTCAACCAATATCTTAGCTTCAAAAATTAATTGACAATATATGAATTAGTAAATATTATACATAAATTATTTATGCTATTTTCTAATTTTTATTGCTATGCATTATCTTATAATATATCCCGTACAAGATGCGGGTAAATCATCTAGTATAATATTAAGTTATAAGTTCATATTATAATATAATGTCCGAAATTAATGGTAAAACTATCATCAACTCAAGGGGATGTTTTATAAAATCAAGCTTCAATTAATGGTAAAACTATTTTTTGGAGAAAAACATGTAGTCGAATATTTGAAATTGTACAAATTGTAATTGAAGCGTGATTTTATAAAAAGTGAAATTTACAATAAAAATAAAAAAATCATGAATCATGAATTCTCTATTATTGAAAAGAAACACAACCATTATTTTAAACAAACACCTAAATAGTTGATTACAATAATTGAACATAAATTAGGGAATTTCAATATTTTCAAGGGCAAATCATGCATCTCGAAAGGTGTCATAAACAACATTATTAATCGTCCTTAGATCCAAATAGCCACATGGTCCCTTTATTACATCCAATAGACGACGTAAGTAATTTAGTTCTCCAATTTCTTCTGCATATACTGGTAAACCACATAAACGCGATTTACCTTGTATGCGGGGTTTCCATTCAAAGCTTTTTTGTTCCCAAACAAATTTAGTTGTTATTTGTGAATATAAAATACGTCTTGATTGAAGATTAACTTGATTGCATTTATCCATGCCCGAAATTTATCTTTTTTTTTTAATTCTAAACCGACATCATCGTCGAAAACAATTTGTGGAAAAGGAAGAACAAGAGGTAAAATTTCCATAAGATCAATTGAACGTCCGGAATAAGCTAAAAAAAATTTATATCTGTTAATGAAAATAGTATAACTTTTTAAACAAAAATAAAAATGTATAGAATATGAAAAAAAACAAAGATGCCAAAGATTTATCAAATATACATATAGCTTCCATTAGCAACTCGAAATACAAATGAAAAAATGAGAAGACGATATCAAAATATATAGTACTATGATATTAGGATTTCTTAGAGCTAATTAATTATTTTAAGGATTTTTTTACTAATATCGGCCACATTAATTATGCCCAAAATACTACAGTTTAGAAATTAAAAGATCTAAGTTAGTATAATATCTTCTATATTAATGGCAAGAATATCTCATTTGTTGTTAGGATATAGTATAATTTGTTAATTTCTTTTTACAATTGGTAAGTACTTACATATTTGAATTCATAAAGATTTTCATATTTTGTTTAGTGAAATTGTATTTCGTACTAAACAAAGATATTCCATACAAAAATTGGTATTAAATTCTATAAACAAACGGAATTATATTTGGTATGTAAGTAGTTACCAATTGTAAATAAGATATAAAGGATAATTGTCTTTAATTCTTCACATGCAATATATTTTTTCCCCATAAAATTGGAAATCATGCAATTGTAAATAAAAAAAGAAAAATAATAAAGAGTCAAAACTTTCACTAGATTTAGTGTCACCCAAAAAAGTCTTCGACGCAAATTCAAGTTGTTGAACACTTAAACAAAACATAGAAAAATATTAAAGATAAGTTTTTGTCGCAAAATAAAATATATATCAAACATAAGTTATAGATAGTTAGACACGATTCTTTGAGGAGACTTTGAGGACGAGAGTAGTGGCGTTTTCCCATAATAGTTGAAGGACGATCGTTGGATGGCCTTGATATTGTTTGCCAATAAAAATTCTATTAAGCCGCAACTCAAACGTAAACGTCGCCTGTTACTATCACAATGGACAACCAGTTCAACAGACCACTTCCCTCCAGCATCATTGACCATAGATACGGTCTTCTTTGCAACCATCTCTAAATCATTTGCATCTACAAATGACTTAGGAAGATACTGCAAAATCATAAATTTGATCATGTAACAATATTTTAAAATCAAAATACAAAGAAAAAACTTACAATTCTGCTTCGTTTGATGTTGTCGCTCATGATGTTTAACGTCACAAAATTCTCCTCGGTTCCTTCAGAAAACAAGTACATATTACTCGTGCTTGCTTCTCATGTCTCCGTTGTAACATTTTCATATTTGATCTCACAGCAGCTTGGTCGAAAGACATGTAATATATGGAAATCGGAACCTCCACGGTACTCAAAAATTAAATGGTCATATTTTTTTTTAATTTATGTGCCTCAAAGAAACGTTTTCAGCCTTTAGTAAGCCTATCACCAACTCGTTTGATAGGAAACTTTCGTCTAGAAACATCAGATTTGAGCTTACCAACTGTAACATCTGTTTTTTCAAATATATATATTTTTAAGAACCTTTTCGGGATATATTGCAATACAAAGAATAAAAATACTCCTAAGAAGAAAAAAACTATAAAAATTAAAGAAATCGAGAGAAAGAACTAAGATTACTTACCACACTATCATAACATTCGTCCGGAATAAGAGGTTTGGAAAATCGAGGATTTGCCATCTTCTAATTTGTTTTGCAAAGCTAATATTTCTTCATATAAATCCAAAATCATTACATGCATAAACCAAAAACAATCGGAATTAGACCTTTTAAAGTTGAATAGACCGCATCTAAAAATAGAGAATATCGGAAAAGTTGAATAAACCCTAAAATCTACTTAAAATTCAAAATTGGTAATGATAATAAAAATCAGTGATAAAAAAATAGAAATTTACATCAAGAAGATATACGAAACACTATTGTTCATTGACAATCATTTTATCTCAAAAAATGATTTATAACCCTAGGTTTATAGAAATCTACATGAAATCGTATATTACCTTGTTTCCGGAGTTGTTGAAAGCAAAAGATTTGCTCCTTATCTTCTATGTATACCTCACCTTAGTCCAACGGTTTATCTTCAAGATCGCCGTTTACTTTAAATGTGTGCTCCGATTGTATCGAATGGCTGATTTCAGATTGGATAGATGTATCAGCAACTATCTTACAGTGGGCCAGAGTAATTTGGGCTTAAATTAATTTCTTAATAGATTTTAATATACTACTTATTAGTTTAAAAAAAAATTAGATTTTTATGTTGTTTACAATAAAATAAGTCATATTTGGATTTTTTTATCTTCAAGTCATATTTTTGTTTATTGTGGGAAAATAATAAAAAAATGCCAAATTAAAACACAAATTATTTGTGTAAGTGTATTGTTTATAAAAATATTATAGCTACATATTGCTTTGAACAAATAGATGTGTATGATTCTTTAAATGTGCAAAATACTTTTTACCGTCGTATCACAAATGAAATATATACTTATTATATATGTTTTGTTATATCCTTACTTATGTGTTTTAGTTAATATCAAAACCAAATTATTATTCTTACAATTTGCCATGTTAAACTTTCACCAAAACCTCTGTTGTCATGGAAATCTAATTATTTTGATTTTTGAATTTAACAATAACTAAATTGATCAGGGTTAGATTCTATATGCTATTTAAATGATGTAATAAAAAAAGATTATGATACTAGACAGAAAAGTAGTTAACATTAACGATAAAATGTTTTTAACATAAATATAAAGACGATCAACCTATCATCTAACCTAAAAATAATAAAGTTTAATAAGGTCTTCTAAAACATGTACATAATTTATAAGATGAACCAGGACATGATTTTCTTCGGGATATTGATTCGATACCGGATTTGGAAAGCTACAAAATAGAAAACAATGTATGAATTGTGGAAAACATATAAAGCATATTACACAATGAGTTGCATTAGGGCTATGACAAAAACCTGTTGAGAAATCCATTAAATTCCTAATTGTTGACTTGATCGTACATAATCGTTGCCATCATTACTTCTCCTTTGAGCCAAGTTACACCTAATTTAAGAAAAGTTATACACAAACACCATTAAATTTTAAACAATATAGAAATCAAAAGGCTCATTAATCCAAAACTCAAAGATGTAATAGACAATGAGATCATTTAAAAAAAACTAAATTGAATTTCTAATTATACCCATTTCGTGATTTCTGTAGAAGCACCAGAGAATCACAAAGAGATGTCTATCAACATCTTTCCAAAATATTTTTATTAATTCCTTAGCATGTTCCCCGATTAATAAACACTGAAGACTCCAGAGGGTAGAAAAAAATGTGTTTTCAATTATATTATAAGAGATAAACAAAAAACATATGTAAGGAAGATTATATGCAATTGGTTAACTAACTTTATGTCGTGAATTGTAAACTGCAGCTTGGTCATCTCTGATAAGGTTGAAGGTTTTCAACACGTATAACAACACCAAGTACATCTATAATATAAAAATAAAAAAATTTAGAAAACTACCTTAATCTATTTAGTTAAAACTATAACTTCTACCACACAGGCAAATAACATGATTAATATAATCCGATAAACAAAACAAATGTATAGACTAAATGTTACCTATATGGTATTCATCACAGTCTCCCATCTAATATATCTGGAATCGATTCAAATTACATAAAATGACTTTCATGAATATTATCATAAGTGAGACATAAAGATGTGTTTAACCCGAACATGAGCTTGAAATCGTGAGGGGTCAACAACACATATTCCAATGCTTGTACAACTCGAGTATTCGCAAGTTTAAACCAACGACCCTCACACCATGTTGAGAAACGGAATTTCTCCATAAAAGAGTCAGGAAAAGTTGCATCTATTTTCATACCATAAATTAATAAACAAATACCTTAATAAAACATGCAATAACCTAATAAATAAAACAGATTATAGAGTAAAAGAGAGATTACCTTCTCATCGAACAAAAGCATTTGAATTTTTGGTTCAATGGACTTAACAAAAATCCAAACACGCAAAAGAAGAACTTTTAGGTTCCAAAGGCAAGGATTAAAGTTGTTGATTTGAGAAATTTTACTGAAAGTCTGTGGAGCCATAGTTGAGAATCGGAGAAATTTGCGCAGAAATTAGCTTGAAAATAAGTTTTTTTTTCTTAGTAGGCGGTAAGAAAATGAAGCGTCTAGGATCTTAAAATTAAATAGTTTCCCATGGTGAGTAAAAGTGTGAAACACTAAAAAAAACCGTTGAGTTAATAAAAGTAAAAGTGTAAAAAATAGAAGTCACAACCCTTGGTTTAGAAAAACTATTTGAGACACAACTGCTAATTTCATTTTTTTCTCTTAGCTCAGATAAATTTGGTTTTGAATCACACTAAGCCATGTCAATAATGATGATTAAAAACTTCCTACTCTCGATAAACCCAAATAATTTTTTTTATATATTTAGATATGAAATCAGATAAGTTCATAAGTTTATGAATTTATATGATCTTCTTTATCATAATAGATAAATCTTTTCATATTAAGTCTTGTCAAAATTAAAAAAAAAATGATTCTATTGTCGATAAACCCAACCAAGTTCAGAATCACAATAAGCCTTGTCAATATTAGGAAAATGATAACCATCAACATTATATAAACTCAACACAATATTTCTCATATCAACATTTGACCTTTTAATAAGATCAAAAGTTTATGAGCTTATTTGATTTTCTTTTTTAGAATCGGGACCACTTTTTCATATGAAATGAAAAGTGGTCGTTCCGATTCTGATTAAGAAAGTCAAATAATTTCATAAACTTGTGAACTTATATAAGTGAACAATATATATTTTGATATATATTGATACTGTCCAAGTATATTGTCGGAATCTTCAAACAATCCTAACAAAGATGAATTACATACTCATAATAAGAATGAGATTGTGGCGAGGTGAATAATTAAAAGGGGAGTAGTTCTATCTTAATCGAAGTTACATGTTACGGATTTAACGGCGCAAAATACATAACTCTAAGTTGTGGAGAATATATTGATCCTCTCAAACATAATACTCAAATCTTCATTATGGAAAATTACATATTTTTTGTATTGACTACAAATTTAGCAAATTACTATTTTATGTTATGGAAGATTCCATATCTTTTGTAAACTTTATTTAAAGAGATCTTTAAATAATCTTCAATATAATAATTGAAGGAAAAAGAAATTTAAAAAATCATCTTTATTTTGTTGCATCTTTGTATCCAATTTATAATCTTTTGTTCGTGAAACCAAACAAATTAGTTGCAGGAATTTAAATTAGTTGGAGAATATTTTGTTATCCAATTTCAATATATCATATACTTATATATATGTATATATAGATATATATATACAATATATTTGCGTACAACATATATATTATAAGCTTAGGGTTAAAATGGTGGGCATGTTATATTTAAAAGTTATTATTATTGACAATAATAGAATAGATTTGTTATATTGATAACTTGGAAGCAAAATTAAACGATTAAATGGAAACGTCAATTAAAAATACAAAAGTGCTTTCGTAATACGACGATAATCTTACAAAAATGGTAACACAAAAGAAGATTTAAAAAAAGTCTAAGGTATCCTTCTTTTTAAGGCTTCATTTTCTTCATGCTTAATATTTTTTGAAGTCGATGAATTTTCATCAACACTGCTTAAAGAGATGCAATCTTCTGATATTTTTGATGTTAATGGTGTAAGTGCTATGGCCATTGATGCATCAAAATCAATTTTCATACCCGAGGTAAGCATAAGTCCCTAATCAAATAAAAATATTAGCAAGTTTTTATTAATGGTTTAACATAATGTTTCAAAATGATCCAAATATATTACGTATCTGAATCGAGTTAGTTAAATTCTCAAATTCATCGATGGCAGAGTCATCATCCCAAAATAAGTCCACCACATATGGACTTCTTGACACCTTCTGAACATTTTCCTTTGGAATGGTCACTTTGAATAGACACTTGCGACCAATCAAATTGTATAATTCAGTAGAGAGATAATATTGATCCTCCTAAGAAGACAAAGAAGAAGAAAAAAATGAATTCTCAATATCAATAGTTTTATAATTTCAAAAGAAATCAAAAATTCAAATACCTCCATTTTCCTTCTGAATTCATTGTAGATATTTTATGCCGATCTTTTAACAAGCTTATCTCCAACTTCATCAAATATGAGAAATTTTGCTTCACCCTCGGAATAATCAGACACGCGGAAAATCAAATAATATCTAAAACATACATAAACGATATATAAACCAATATGTTTTTATATATAAGTTAAATAACACATCATACTTATAAACAAATTTCATTGCAAAGATATTTGTCACATCGCCACATGTTTTACAACTATATAAGGGTTTGGACTTTCATCATCTTCTGAATCTGATTCATATTGAAGCACTTTCAGTTTGCAAGCTTTGTGCGCTTGAAAATACCATTTTTTTGAATTCTCAATTGAGATAATTGTGGCACACGTAACCACCTTACCATGCTAAACAACAATAAAATCATAAAGTAATTAAATTAATTATTTCAATTAAATACAGATATAGTTGGAAGTTTAATATTATACTAACCCTTTTCGATTGCAGAATCCCAAGTAGAGTCATTTTATTATTCTTGATAAAAAAATTAATTACCCAAATCCAAGAGTGGACCCGATCTAAAAGAAACCATGATTTTATCAGACTTGATAATAAGAGCTTGAGATTCTTTTGGTATACTGTAAAATAGATTTTAAATGAATAGATGTACTCTTCAATTGAAAATGTTCGGACAAATATTTAAAACATAATGTATGACATTACCTATCCAACCACTTTGAAATCTCAGGGTTCTTTTCATCTCCGAATGTGAGTGGGTCGAGCTGTACATGCTTTTCTTAGATTTGATAATTAGAGCTTGAGATTCTTTTGGTATACTGTAAAATAGATTTTAAATGAATAGATGTACTCTTCAATTAAAAATGTTCGGACAAATATTTAAAACATAATGTATGACATTACCTATCCAACCAATTTGAAATTTCAGGGTTCTTTTCATCTCCGAATGTGAGTGGGTCGAGTTGTAAGCATTCGAGATGTACAACTTCCCTATATTTATTAAAATTTAAATTAAACCATTAATGTTATATACAACAGATTATCCATTAGGATATTTGAGTTACCTCAATATTCTTTGATCCATGCAAACCAGATAATAACCAAGACAGGAGATAAGCTATTGATGGAAGTATGGTCAATCACTTGTTTGTCATAATCTCCCCACAAAGTGCAAGACAATGCATTATCGCTGTTATTCATATAGACGATAAAAATTCATATAACGTTATTTATTTATTATAACATTTACTAAGAATAATGTTCTAACAACATTATCTTTCAAGTATAATTCAAGTTTGGTGCTGTTTCCCGACTTGATCTTAGTCTGCACATCTTCAATAGCACCCGTGTGGATAAGGACTCCCATAATATCTTATTTAGGTAAAACAATAATTAACAACGATTTATTGAAAAATATAATATAAGGAATAATACATATATTACAAAATAGCATCTTACCAATCAAAATTTTTTGTGAAGAGATCCCTCTAGAATTTGAGAAATAGTATAACAATACTTATCGTGATTCTCAATCTCAAAATCTTCCAACTGTTTAGTTCTTCTAGTACGGGTGATTGATAACTTGTACGGATGATCACTAGGACGGAAGTCGCCAACATACTCTTTCGAAGAAAAAGCATTAACCATAACATTTTTACCTATCTGAAGACATGCTTTATGTTTTCTAAATAAGGAGTCCTCACATGATGCTTGAACTCTTGTTCCCTGAAGAAAGTAAATTTTTTTTTTACAAGTATACGAATGAGCAATATAGAACCGAACAGAAACCTAAAAATAAGAGACTATAAACTTACCTTAATGTCAGACAAAATAATTTATATTACGTTTCCAAACTTAGAGTTAAACAAAGTCCATTGTGCTAATACCCTAACCTGGATCTTCTTGGATTCGAGGCTTGTGTCTATGTTTTCAAGCAAAACATAAGTTGAATGATGTCTGCGAGGGACATTCTTATTGGTGTCAACTAATTCTCCAATATTATAAAATGTAGCGCTGATTAAAAGTGAATGATAAATAGATTAAATCCTGAAAAATATATATATTAGTTTTGAGACCTAAGGGATGAGATCAAATTAATTTATAGAATTTTTTTTTTTACTAAATTGAAATATTATAGAAAGTAAGATTTTAGGTTACATAATAGAAATTTGCTATATATGATTCGGCGTATTTGCCAAATTTTAAAATTTGTTAATTGTTATCGATAGTTATTAGTTGCTAAATTTTATGTAGGGTGTTATTTTAAATTTGAAAAATAAGGAAATGTATTATGTACTAAATATAAATATACTATATAAAACCTAGGTAAGTAGTTAAGATTATATTCGAAGTTTAGGAAATATCATTTAGTTGGATTCGATGAATTTTTGTTTTTCGTTTCCTTAGAAAGAATCTTTCCCATATTGATACTGATTTATTTTTAATGGGGAAAATGGTCATACACAAATATTAAATCGACATATTGTTTAACTCCCTAATTTATAACATGAATACTCCACTCGCTGATGCCTAGAAGAAGACATCGAAACATTATACAACAAAGATAAAAAGAACATGCAATCATAATAACACAAATTATTATACAAATATGTAAAAACATACAAACTTCAATATCTTAAAACGGACAGTATACACAATATGTCAAGTGGGCTTGCGTAAATTGGGTTTTGCTTATTGGTCTGGGAGAGGTTTTTTCCAACTTTAATATGAATATCAATCTTATCATAAATATTACGGAATATCCTATATAGAAATCAAAAATACTTTATGAATAATATCCGCTTTACTTGACAAATTCAGAAATTTCTTTTGAGATAATATTTCGATTAATAAAAAATTGACATTAAAAACGGCAACTAGGATATTTGAAAATAATCAAAATCAGCAACAAAATCATATCTCAACCGATTTTATTAAAATTTGTTTAGACAATATACTAATAATAATTATATAGTTTCTAACAAGATATTGTTACTTTAGATTTCGATATTGTTATTCCTCTAACAACTTATTTTGGAACAAGGCAAAATCGGCAGTAAGATTTTGGAAACAAAAATATTCCTCTAACAACTATTTTTGAAAACTAATAATAAATAATAAATATTCCTCTTACACAAGATTTAGATAAATTTGAAATATTAGCTAATAAAATCAATATTATTAGTTAAGATTTAGATATTGTTATTCTTTAACAAATTATTTCGAAAACTTATAAACAAAATAACAAACATGATAAGATTTTGATTTATAAAAAAACGTATCTTGCGTAACAAGCTTGACTACCTTATATATATCACTATAGCCATATAAGTTTTTTCATCCTCCACACGATTACCTCTTTTCCAATTTTTTAAAAATGTCTATAATAGCTTAAATAACAGTGGTTTCACTAATCTTTCAATGAATTTTTTATTCTTTTCATGATGTTTCAGATAGGCAATAGATGATGACTGCAATCAAACAGGACAAATGGTTGTAGCTTTGCTTGGTTGGCCACAAGCAACCTTTGCATCAAAGGTAACAAGTGATTCCCTTGAATGCTTTCAGATCATACATTCAAGTTGTTGTATTTATTTTGTTTGTTTCCTCATTTATTTATTTATCTATGTGTAGGTTGTGTTGGATAAGGATGAGGTGTTTGCAACTGTGGATAGAGAAGTGGATGGAGGTCTTGATCCACTGTAATAACGTAAGTTCTACTCTTTTACATCATTGTCCAGTTGTTTCATTGTTTCTTTCTTCGTCCATTATTGTTTTTCTGTGTGGAAATTATTTTTGCGATCTCTCAAATTACTATCATTAATGACCTCTATTTGTAACAGCTTTGATGTTATAATGCATAACTGATTTGAGGCTAATCAAACCAAGATATCCAACACTCCCCAACATAATGAAGGTGAAATCAAACCCGATAATGAAAATGATGTTGGAGGATCCGAGAGTAGACATTAAATCCGACGTATAGATTGTGGAAGTCACGGAGTCTCCAAAGAGGGTTATTGTTTCTTCAGTGGATGAGTTGATAGATAAGATCAAAAACAAAGCTCAAGTAGTTTGAAGAAAGGAACAATATATGTCATCATTCCAACCTGCTACACACTTGATCCTTTCTCTTTCTTCTTTAGCTACATTGTTGTTTCCGAAATGAAGCGGAAGTACATAAATAAAGTGTAAATCCATTTATTTGGTAAGACAACTTTATTACATTCTTTCTTCCTTTTCGACAATGTTTCAGTTCAAATGCAAAAATACATAGATATCTGAATATCTTTCCTTACGCCAGACAAGTCCGTTTTTCATATCCTGAAATTAGACAAATGCGTTTTCCAATCAAAGGCATTTGCAACATATCCTGCAGTGTACTCTGGTATGGTAATGTCTCTATACTTCCAAGGGTTTTCTTCAGACAAAAGCTCTTTGATTGGTCTATAAACCGTGGAATTTGGAAATAAACTTGAGTTTATAAAACAGACAACTGAAACTCGCCATCCATCTATGTACTCCCTTACCCTATGATCCACGCTCGAGAACTTGCGTTCGTTATCAGCTGCCAAAAAAAGAAAGAAAAACCATTTTAAATTTGTTGGTAAAAACGATGCATTTAGCTAAAAGAATGCATCAATTAGGGGTCATAGTGTAATGGACTTGATATTGAATCTCTCTTATCTTTTTCTCACTTTCTCTCCTCCCATCATTACGAAATTTATGCACACAGGCTCTCATGGATCATCTTACCATGATACACAACTACAGGAAAACAATTACATGTTTAGCTCGATCTTTCATAAATTGGTTGTGATGACGATATTGAAGAAGGATACATGTATGTTTGATGAAGAAAGCGACTGGAAGTGGAAACTAACGATGCCAGCTTTGCAAGTTCATATGTAAGGGAGGAGACCTTGATGTGATACAAAAAACATTTAAAGCTTTAGAAGAAAAAGACTCTCTAGGTAAATGATGCACTCACTTTATTCTATATATTTGCGATTTCAGTTGAAGATAAACCATATATTATTATGAGAAACAAGTATTGTTAAATGTTAAAAGAAAACGACTCTTTTGCTTACATGATAATTATACTATTGATATTTTATTGAATTCTATGTCAATTATACACTATTATCAGTCCATGATTAGAAAAATAAAAAACAAACAATTAATAAAAGTTTCATATGAATTCACAATGCAAAATATTTATCAAAATAAAACACAATTATGATGTATTATTAGTCCATTTGCTTTCTGCAAACTCATTAGAAAGTATATAGATTTTTATATTTAAGGTCTGAAATCAATCTAAACATGTAGATTTTTCTGCGCGTGATTTGCTTTTTACAATTTTGTTCAAAGTATTTGGATATAAGATGGATTCATAACCAAAACTAAAATAATGTCATTTTTGTATTAAACAAGATCAAAATAAAACATAACACTGCTATTTTTGACGAGTTTAAATGAGCGGATCAAAATGAATCTAAACGGGCTGCATTTAAATGAGACAGATCTAAACGGGTCATATTCACCGTTTTAAAATCTCTACATATCCCCAATTTCAAAAAGCAAAACCCCCAAAAAATGTTTTACTAAAGTAATTTATACAACAAGAAAATTGCTCCGCGCTGATGCGCGGGTCAAAATCTAGTAAATAAAACTAAAATAGTCCATAATGATTCCAAGGTGGTTTGGTAATGCAACAATAATGGTATAAAAATGTGAACTCTTTAATCCTTCTTTGTCTTCATACTTAATCTTCTTTTACACCGATGAATTTATGAATGCGTCTTATAACATTCAATAACTCAAAGTAATCCTATAATGACCAAGTGGCATTCACTTTGTCGATGCTGCAATAATCAGAAATATTGTTAGATAAGACTACTACGAAACATATGCTATCTATTGAGCAGAGAACAAAAACATTTAAAGATAAATACTTAAACTCTGGTTAATTGTAAAAAATTAACAACAGATCAATTGGTTTGAGATGAAACAAACCTTGAAATTGATCAAAACCAAAAAAAAAAATTAGAACCATGTTAATTTCGATCTTGCCTCTCAAATGTTACCAAATAATGATCATGAAATATTCACCTTGTCGATGATGCATAAATCACACAAATGGTTTGAAAACACTTGCAAGAAACATAGTCATAGTGAACATCGTTCAAAATATATAAAGAAAAAAATCATTTCTTATTTGAATAATGATAATGCTAAGAACTCAATATATTTTCCTAATGATTTGTATGAAAAACCTGAAAGATCATAAATAGCAAAATAAAATATTTAAAGTCTGGTTAATTGTAAGAAATAAATACATATCGTTTGGCTTGGGATGAAACAAACCTGTAAATTGATCAAAACCACAAAATAAAATTAGAACCATGTAAAAAGTGTTCTATGAGCGTTGGAGAGTCTCTATTTATAAGGATTAAATTAGTTAGGGTTGTTCTAAGTTTTCGAAATATTCTATTGGAAGATTAGAATATTATATAAGATATTTTAAATTTTAAATATCAAAATCTTATATTTTAATTAGTAGGCCATATATGATCCATTGTATTTCCTATAATTTTAAATTTTATCATTATTATCGATAGTTATTAGTTGTTAAACTTTAGGTGCGGTTTTATTTTGAATTTAAAAAATAAGAAAATCTATTAATTACTAAATATTAATTGTAATTTAAAATTTAGGGAATAAGTTAAGATTGTCATCGAAGTTTTAGGAAATATCATTTATTTGAATTTGAATAATTGTCGACTTTTTTATTTAAAAAATAATCTTTCTAAATTGAATTTTGATTTATTTTTAAGGTGGAAAAAATTTCCCACCAATCAAAAATTTTCATTAGAGCCATGTCATCAATGACATCATAGTTTTGATTGGCGAAAAATCATCCACCTAAGCGATTTTAATAATTCGACTTCACAAATAACTAGATGACTCGTCCGCACCTTGTGCGGGGTGAATGAGTTTGCAATCTCATAGTTTTACTTTCTTTATGAGGAAAAACATGTATAAGTAGTAATATTTGTACAAATTTGATATGATTTTGTTGAGGATTGTTTCATTTTATTAAAATGAAAAAAGTATGAATTTATAAACCGTACAAATATGAATACATCAATAACATAGTCATAGAAATTAGAAGATGTATGTTACTATGCGATCTACTAAGTTAATCGGTAGAACATCTCATTAGTTGCATGCTTAATCTATATTTCTATCATTAGATAAACATTGGTATCAACTAAATATAGAAGAAGAAATTGTGCGAAACATAAATTTTAACAAAGAAGTTGTGGGAAATACATAAAATCCGAAACATCACTTAATGTAGACATAAACATGAGATAAAAAGTACAACAATATAAACTACAACAATATCAAGTGCGAGTGTTGTTGGTTGAGCAGAGCATTAACCAAGGTGTGGTTGGGTTTTCCCAGAGAAACTCCAACTCGAAAGTGTTGTTTGTCTTGATGTTGTTTGCCTTTAAATATCGCTTATGAAACCTGTTAAACACAAACGACGTCTAATACTTCCAAACTATATCATTAAAAATACAGGCCACCAATCACCACTCTCGTTCGCCAGTCTAATTATTTTTCTTTCTGCCTTTTCCAAATAATTTCTTTGAACAAACATCTGAGGAATAAACTACATGAACATAAATTAGTTCGTTAGAAATATTTCAAGTTATGACTAATGTACAATAAGTAAAACTTATGAGGATGATAGGATGAAAATTTAAAATTATACTATTTCTTAATGTGTCTTTGGTGGCTTTTAGAGTCACAAGTTAGTCTTTGATTGAGATATTTTGCTAAAAAGGAAAAATTGTAAGATAAATATTAAAGTAGCTAAAATAATCCAAAAATGAAGATAAAGATAGTGGAACAACTTCAATTACATACCACACTATCAAGGGATTCTGGAAGAAGAGGCTTCACAAAATTAGGGTTCAACATTGTTGTTGTCAGGTATAGTTTGATCTTAAGTTGATAAAATGATTTGATTAGATATATTAAATAATAATGTTTAAACTCATTGAACATATGAAGACGATTGCAGAATGAGTAATCGTAAGTGTTACACAAAAATTTCTCAGTCGTATAGTAAATCGAATTTTTTGGTTGTTCATAAACCTTTAAAAAAACTATAATCTAATTAAGAATATTAATTGAAGGGTTAGGTTAGGGTTTACATACCTTGAATTGAGTCCTTCTGGGAAGAGATTAAGAAGTAGGAAAGGTACGGTAAACAGATTCTGAATAAATCTTTCCGATTTTGATAAATATTTATTAAATATTTTCTTGTTTTGATATTATCAAGGATAAAGACCAAATTTAAGTTGGGCCTTATACATTTTTGTAAACAGTTAAATGTAACGGAACTTTTTAAGCGGACAAAAATTTATTTGATCCATATAAATACAATACAAATGTTACAATCTAATCACTTAGCATTTAAATCTAAATTTCTATTAAAAAATATAAAGTACTTAAATAGTACCACAATCATATATAATATTAATATTTTCATACATATACAAACAACTTCATAATTGACAATGTGTGCATCTTAGTAAGAGTATATAAAATTGTTTCTATTTTTCCGAAATTCTAGATAAATAATAATATTGTGCAGAATAAGGTTGCATTGTAATTAATAACATTAAAATGTAATGTTTGCCGATAAAATAAGTTAAAACCTTTAGATAAACTTAAAGTAAAAAAAAACAAAATAAACATGTATTACAAACGACATAATAAGTTCTTAATTTAAATAGACTTGAATTAAGATGAGGAGGATCAAGGTTTGAAATTGGTTATCGTGGCTTTGGTCCAGCGAGCCCTAAACGTTATTAAAAAAAAAAAGATGTTACATTCTAATACACAAAATGTAATTATAGTATTGTAATTGTTGAAAAACATACCACTCTTTCATCTGTTTAACCTTTCCAACTCGGTATCAAATTCAATTTAGAAAATCAGTCTCGAATCTTCGACATAAGGAGTACATATGCGAGAAACATGATAATTAATTTAGATATTATTGTTATCATTTTACAGAAATAAATTAATTAAGTAAATATGTAGGAAAAAATATGTACTTATCTAATTTACGATAGACTCTCCAAAAACTCAACACAACATTTGTTTCACAATTTCCTGTCGAGTGCCAAAATTCATGAAACTTCATTGCATGAGGACTCCTAGCCAGACATTATAATGTATGTTCCACGACGATTATAGTAGTTAAAAAATGGTTAATTATTTATTTAAATATTAAAATTATAGTTAGAATAAATTTTTTTAACAATGTCGTCAATGGATATAAATAAATTAAAATTAAATAAATTTATAAATTTAGATTTTCTTACTTCAT
Source organism: Orychophragmus violaceus (assembly GCA_030180135.1). Classification (NCBI taxonomy): domain Eukaryota; kingdom Viridiplantae; phylum Streptophyta; class Magnoliopsida; order Brassicales; family Brassicaceae; genus Orychophragmus; species Orychophragmus violaceus. The sequence continues at coordinate 84,447,717 of CM058240.1, read as the reverse complement.
TTTCCTAAGATGAAACCAAATATGTTTCACCGAGTCAGATGAGATTTGTCTCATGTTGATCCTCTCTTGCTCACATGATTCGAGATGACCCACAAATTTGATGCATCCAATGACATCTACGAAAAAAATATATGAATATTTCAGAAAATATTATGCATGGTTGAACAAAATATATTATAAGATACACATAAAGCTATAAACGTACAATCATATCAATGGTGTGCTTTGATGATATTTCCGATCTAATATTTCTTCCTCTCCAATATAATCGTAGAAATTATCATCAACAACAGTAAAGGAGTTCGAAATCTGAGTTTGAGAGTTTATCATTATTTTTTTGAGTGTAGGAGTGTATCTCGAATCAAGCAGATTGTAGATGACATCAAAGTTTTGGACATACTTCTATGAGCCCTCCTCAAAGTTTTCGTTGGATTTTTGAAAGGCATCCGTGGGGATTGTCGCTTTAATTTTGAAACCCTAAAATGTAATATTTTTTCTAATAATAAGTAGATGAACGAAAATAAAAGAGTATTTTTATAAATCTCATCTAAGTTAAATAAATCGAGAAAAACTAATCTTTTCATCCCTAAAGATGACATGAACTTGAAGACCACTTGGGTGTACATTTGTAAACCAATTTCTAATGTTCTTAAGCGATATTTTTAATCGTATTTGGTGTTGTCGACATCCCACAAAAGAGTGCAGTTTTCCATTCTGTCTGGTTAGATTGTTTATGATATGGGAGAATTTTTTTGGAAGAGAAGAAGAATTGACAGATATAGCAACGTTCGTATATTTTGGAAAAACTGTAAGCAACCATTTGTAAATGAAAAGATGTAAACATTCAAGAGTTAAGTTTTTAAAAGTTGAAGTGGTGGTTATGGTTTTAATAATGCTTTAAATGGGGTGTAAATAGATTATAAAATAATTGTAAATAATATTTAATTTTCTTAATTTAGTGTTTCAGTACTAATAGAATCCATGTGTTAGTAATATTAGTTGAATTGAATTTGTTCTTTAAATTACAATATCGATAAAAAGGAAATAACAATCCTGAATACCTCTCTAATGTATAATATTTAAGTTAAGAACTATATGTTAGATTTAGTAATTCATTTTTGAGTTTTAATTAGAAACGTCTACGATTTTGTAATTAATATGATCATAAATAGTATTCATTATATCTACATTCTCAGAATCCATTATGATTTTTTGCATGTCAGACAAAATCTATATTATATGCATGATACTAAATGGGTGTTGGTTGTAGGTTTTTGCCAAATCAATTCATGTACATAATTGAAGACATAGTAATTTTATTTTAAATCCTGAGAAAATATTTCCTTATTAAATGTTAGGAGTTTGGACATTTGCTTTCGTTATTTTCCGAAAAACTCTATGATTGTTGCGCCACAATAAATTTATTTAATTAAATATTGTTAGAAGATTGTTCATCAATAAGTCAATATGATAGAGGCCCAAATTAATGTTTTGCGTTGAGAAAAAAAAATACTACAAAACATATGATTTAAGAAGAATACAGAGTCCAAAAAATTAAAATTCATTGCAAAAAAAAATCCACATAATCTACGGAGTAACATTTCTAAATATCTCCCTGTAAACAATATTCGTAATCTTTTTCATAACATTACCATCCTCATATGTGGTTAGGTCCATATCTTGATTTCACTCTAGACAAAGCGACATATAACTGTCCATGAGAAAACACGGGTCTAGGAAGATACAAACCGACATTCTCAAGTGTTTGGCCTTAACTCTTATTGATGGTTATTTCAAATGCTAACGCCACAGGAATTTGTCTCCGACGCATCATAAATGGAAACTTTGTATATGACGGTGTGACATACATTCCGTTTAGAAGTATCTTTCGACCGATAACGGATTTATTTCCCGTTAAAAATCATTACTTCCATGATATGAGGTCTACGCTGAGTAATAATTAACCTTGTTCCATTGCATAGACCACTGTTACGCTCAATGTTACGCAAGCACATCACTGTCACACTAACCTTTAGCTTCAAACAATGTTTCGATAATCCAGACACTTTTATGTTGTTCAGAAACTCAATAGGATAATTAATATCATCACCTATTACAGCATCTGAAGGAATAATAATATCTCAGCTTCGATATGTGACTTTTTTGCCTATAAAGTAAAAAAACACAGATGAAACCATATTATGGATAATGTAGTTGAATAGAGCTAAAAAAACTAATAAGTAAGAAGGGTATATATCTGCCAATTTGGAAAGCATATAATCAATCTCATCAACATTATCGTTGGTAGAGCTGAGTATAGCTCGGTTTTTAAATATTTGACTCTTTGTTGAGTTAACAAATTCCAGACCATAGACTTCATTAACTATTGTCTAATTTGGTTTCTCATACTCAGTTATTAACAAATCTTCTGGGATATCAATCTCAACGACTCCATCATTTGGAGAATTAATCTTGTCATCGCCTATTTCCAATAACCATTCTGAGAATGTTTTCAACTCAACAACATCTTCATCACTAATTCCACCAAGCAGTTTCATGTTTTTGGTAAGTGTTAGAACTTTACATGATTGCCATAGTTCTGAAGAGTTTAAAGTTGCAAAGATTGTTTCAGATCTTCCTCCACCGGGAACATCTAGAAGAATCTGTCTAAAATCACCCCCCAAAACAACTACCTTACCTCCAAATGGTCAATCCTCTTTTTCTCTGATAATATCACGCAAAATCCGGTCTAAGCTTTCTACACAATGTTTACTCATCATAGGAGCTTCATCCCATACTAACAGATTAGAAACCTTCACTAATTCAGCAAGATCATATCATGGCTTCATATTGCAACTTGTGTACTCGTCTGGATTTATCGGAATTGCAAATCTTGAATGTGATGTTCTCCCACCTTTCAACAATAAAGCATAAATTCCACTTGAAGCAGTATTGATCACGATAAGACCTCTGGAACGAATATATGCACTTAACAAAACTTCAAAGGAATGTTTTGCCCGTACCTCCAAACCCATAGAGAAAAAACATTCCTCCTTTATCATTCACAACTGCATCCAATATAATTTCATATATTATTCTTTGCTCATCAGTTATCATGGCAAGGAATCTCTCTTCTTCTTTTCTTTCATCCTCACGGTTATAATTCCTCTCATCATCTATTAGACGGTTGCCGTTGTACTCTTCATCATCTTCTGATAGTGGCATCTCATGCCATTTAGTGAGTGATCCACCATAACTTTCCAACTTTTTGTATCTTGTCAATGCTATGTTTTTCTTTTGATCATCATTTAAAATCAAATATGCGTGATTAAAACAATGTTATAATATTATATAAGAAACAATTATAATATACTGTGATAAAGAAAAACCGAGTGAAGATTTTTATATCATACCAGGATTCTGACGATTCCTCCTCTCATCAATTAGAGTGTCCTCGGTTAGATATTCTCATATTGCATTCCAAACAACCAGAGGATGAGAAATACTATATGTCATTAACATTTGAACAAAATGATCCAAAAGATAATTTCCACTGGCCTATTCACTTGCTACCTCAATAGCCAGAATAAATTCTTTGTCATCATCTAGCAATCCATGAGCATCTTTAAAGGTAGGATAGACAATTACTTCAAATTTCCTTATATCCTCATAACATTCCGGGACTTTAACATAGTTTAGAAGTATTCCTAAATAATACAACTTACCGCATGTTGGACTCACATGCGCAATCCTACCAATCACAGCACCAATATTTTTCTGTCTTGGTTTCCATGATCTCTCTTTTGATATTCATGTAAACTTTGTTGGAAGCTTAGAATAAGTGAGATCCTTTGCAAGATTAGGATATCTCCTACATGCAACCATCCAAGCAATAAACATAGATTGTATAACCGTCGTTTTAATAAGCAGAGTCTCAATGGGTTCATCTTCATCAAAGAAGACAATCTTCTGGTTTGGAAGATGAAAACCAAGTTTCTCAACAGCTACACTACAGTAATGTGTAGTGAATGCAAATATATGCCATGTTGCTTCGTGCAGTTAAAGATATCTAGAAATGACAGAGTGAAAATAATTTTTAAAATAATTATGATAAATGTTATACATATAATCAATAGTGTACACAAAAATGGTATAATACCTACAATTGTAATAGGGGAATTCGGCCAAAAAAATCTTAAACTTTGTAAAAATGGCCATTTCAGACACAAATTTTGGTCTGGCCAAAAAAACACTGGACTTTTATTGACTTTCTGAATTTATTCAGTAAGTTGTCGTTGACTTGCCAATTAAACACCGTAATCTAGCCGTTTACTGTTATCATTAATGGAAACGACGTCGTTTTCAATTAGAAAAAAAAATAAAAAAATGGGCTACTTCCATGGATCGATCTTGGGACATGGGGTGCATTAAGGACAACCATAACCACTGAGCTATTAATCTTTATTGGTAATCTATGAAACACAACCTCTTTTACTGTTAAGGACATTCATTGCCACTCGATTTCTAAGTGAAAACTTCGAATCTTTCTGGAACCGCTTCAAAATCTCACCATCATCCCAATGAAAACTTCGAATCTTTCTCTGAGGATTTCCAATTGATTTTACGAATGTCATTTTCTTCGGCTTTATCATTCTCTTTTGATTTCTACTTCATCAAAGGGGTTGTTCGGATTCAAAATTTGGTTAGGAACACCAATCAATCTAAATTGTGCAGACTTTGGCAAACCTGGAGATGATTTTTGATAGATTCGAAGAGGGATTCGTTCTCTATTGATTGAAGAAGAAACACCCAAATCGATTTCATTTTCTGAGAAATTAGGGTTTTTAGTTGAAGAAGAAACCCCCAAATCGATTTTGTTATTTTATTAGTGTTCGGATTTGATACAATATAAAGAAGTTTGTTCCATATTTGACTAAAATTGTCACTAGCTCAGTGGCATTGATCATCTTTCAGACTCCATATCCCGAGTTCGATCGGGGGGAAGAACATGTTTTTATCTCTCAAATATATGAAACGACGTCGTTTGTTAATCCTAAAAAATCAAAAAATCGGTCTTGTCGTGGATCAAACTCGGGAAATGGGGAACGATTAAGTCGTTCATTGCCACTGCGCTATTAGTCATCAACGCAATTTTATGAAACATAACACCTTTTATTCTAGTCGTTTACCCTAACAGCAACAATTAACGGAGACTAACGACCGTGTAAATTTTCTGTTAAAATCGCTAACGGCGTACTAAAACGGCGAGTCAAAACTTAGTTTGAAAATTAACGTAAAAGTCAACAATTTTTGTGTTTTTTGGCAAGCCAATAAGTCTAGGTTTTTTATGGCCATTCATGTAAAGTTTGAGATTTTTTTGGCTGAGTTCCCATTGTAATAGTGCTCAATTTCGTCAGCATCTTTGTTCTATTTTTCAAGAGTAGCCACAATATAATAAAGATTTTTATGAATGTATTTAAACAAATACTTGATGGCTCGCGACTGGACACACCACTCAACATTAATATGTGCACAATATCGAAGTATAAGTTCCTTGTTATATGGAACAACATATCCATTGTCAAGTTGAAATTTTCCCTTTTCAACAAGCCTTTTATCATCTCTACGTCTGTAGCAAGGAAAACCATTAGTATCAATTGTTGTCCTATTGTTTACCGGCCTAGGATACTTCTTCGAACATCTTCCATTTACCATACAAACATTACTCTTGTTACCGTTTCCACACGGACCATGCATCATGCATTCTGACACTGCTGCGTATAGGTTTGGTTCTGTAATCTTGCTTAGTATTTTTGCACAAATAATCTTATCAATGTCTTTTGTTGTTAAAAATTTATATCATTTTTATAAATAGTAAAATATGAGCATGCGGTAACCCTCTATTTTGAAACTCAACCGTAGGCCTGGGCATTCGGGTCCTCGGGTCGGGTCTCGGTCGGGTCCGGGTCCATCGTGTAGAAGAAATGAAGGACCCATTTAAGGACCTGCTAGTTTCGGGTCGGGTTCAGGTCGAGTACTGTCGGGTCCGGGTCGGGTCGGGTCTTAGGATAGCTCACATGCCAATACTCGTTCTTATTCGAATACTAATCGGTCAAGTTCGGATACAGGTTTGAAAAGGTTTGAACAAGTTTAGAACAGGTTCGGATACAGGTTCAGATACAGGTTCGAAACAGGTTCAGAACAGGTTCGGAACAGGTTCGTAACATGCTGAGAACAGGTTCGGAACAGGTTGGGAACAGGTTCGGAACAGGTTATTAATATATTTAATATATATATATATATAAATACATATATATTATTAATATATATATATATATATGTTTATATGGGTACCCGAAAGACCCGCGGGTAATACCCGGACCCGAACCTCCACCCGCGGGTCTTCAACTGCTAGACCCAACAGGTTAAAATTCTAAACCAGGTTCCTACCTGAACATGTCTTATTCGGGTCGGTTCCGAGTCGGGTCCTCGGGTCCGGATAAAAATGCTCAGGCCTACTCAATCGTGTACATTGTTGTAAAATAAGAACAAAATATAATGGTTTAGAGATAAATTTGTAGTTAAAAAAAATATAGTATATATTTAGATGAATAGGTAAATAATGTAGCCATAAAATATATACCTACAGAAATCTTTTCAAAGAAACCTCCTCATTTTTGTCAATTCGGTGATTAAACTATCAAGTTTTATTTTAAAAAATTCTACAAATGATCTTTGGTCTATCCTCGAGGGCCAATCTATATTTCTCCAGGTATCTGGTTTTCTCCGGCCACTTAGGGTTGCATGTAAAAGTAATGAAAATGTTAAGAAAACCTAAGTATCCGCATATAGTCATTGGATGTGTATAAAGAATTTCGAAGTGATCCATATCAACCGAAAGTTTAGAAACACTTATGCTGAAAAGAAGATTTTGCTCGAGAATTCCACCCAAGTTGACAACCACTACAATATCTCTAATGATATGTACTATGAGTTTGTGATATTCAAAAATATCTTGCAAGGCAATGTCGAACATCTCTACACTATTGGTATGTTTGGTTTAATTTTCAAATTATTAGTTTGTTGCATGTTTATACTCTATATTATTAAAATTGTGATATCTATTCAAAATTCTATGTTATTTAGAAGTAATAGGTGCAATCATGTGGGTTGGACCTCTCACCACAGCTCAAGATTACAAAATTCATTTTAAGATCAAGGAAAGAGAGTAATGATTTAATTAACAAAAGTTATGTTTTATTTATGATATTTTTGTGATTGCATGAATTATATCTAATTTCTATAAATTTTATGAAGCAACACATACATCAACTGTGTTGCAAAGGGTAGGGTTACTATGAAATTCAATGATCTTTGAAATTCAAGTGGAAATTACAAAAATGTTGTGTGTTTGAGATTTTGGCGCGTTGATAATTCCCCAAGTAAACAAAATTCAAGTTAATATATTTTATTTTTGATAATTTATAGAATACTTCTAAGCATAATCTTAATATATCACTGAAACAAATTTGTTTAACTATATATTTAGGAGTACCAATACTTGAAGATTCTGGTGATATCTCGGATGTTATCTTTGATCCAGAAATTGAAGAAACCACTTCCATCAAAGAGTGGTAAATTATTTACGTTAAAATATAAAATTTAGCATCATTTTAACAAAGTACGTAATTATCTATATTTTCTAATTTTTCTCAGGATTTAATATTGGTGAATGCAAGAACTCTTCAAGTGGTTACTATTCCAAGTATTGTGTAACTACTTTTTTATTCCATTACTCTTTTGAACTTATTTTTAATTGGCATGTAATATTTTAGTGAATATTTTTTGATACAATTCTCGGTATTTATTAAGCTACTATTTATGCAAATGCTTTTGTGTTTAGTATATATGTAGTTGTTATATTTATTTATCTTAACATACATTGCATATTTATTTGAAATTTGTTAATCTCAAATAAATAATAATATTAATAGGTAAATGTCAAGTCAATATTTAAATCATTATATTTATAACGTCAATTAATTAAATATTTTTTACATATTTTAAAAAATGTCATTAGTAATTTTAAATGGTGAATGTAGGTATATATCAACTCAAGATTTAATTAATGATTTTTTCTAATCCATATATATAAATTATTATTTTCCTATCAATATATGTACGCGAGTAGTAATTTTGAAAACTCATTTTGATTATTGATATATTATTAATATTTGTTCTGTTAAATTAAAATAATTGTATCTATAAGAAACTTCAATTTTTAATTGGGAAAGTAGATATTATAGTTTATATTTGGTATAATGATTTACATATTTTGAATATTATGCATCATAGATAGTTGTTTTTTTTTTTATAGATTTTGCAGGATATATTAATATGTATATTGTTAAAGATATTTCAGGGTATCAGTTTATTTAGTTAAATACAAATATTTTGATGGAAGTTTTAAAAAAAAAAGATAACTTAAATTTGGTCAAACAATAACAAACGTAATCCACTTACAAAGGCCCATTATCTATAAATATGGTCTAACATCATTTAAGGGCCGATTTTTTAAAACAAATCGAACCAATTTTAAGTTGTCTAAAACTAATTCACAAACAAACCAAAAATATAAAACCTTCTATATCTAAGACTTTAAAACACCAAATAAAATAATTAAAATGCATATAAAAATACTAAAACCGATTAACATAAATCAAATATTGTATAAAACTCATTCAAAAACAAATAAAAAAATAATTATTTGACTCAACAGAATTACAAAATACCTATCATTTGTTAACTACCATACATCAATACTAAAACTTTTATATTATAATAAGTTTTATAAATCAAACAATTATAAAATATAAATAAAAAGGAAAAAAAATCCGCACACTCAGTGCGGATCGGATCCTAGTAAATAATTAAAACATAACTGGATCCATGTTAAATTCACTATTATGATTATCCACTATCCCAACTTGATCGAAATGCTCCACTACTGATACCACTCACTAGAGCACTATCATATTGTTTTATATTTTCTTCTTCCTATAAATAGAGTGTTTCTCATTATGTAATTGACACACAAAAACTACAAGAAATAAAAACTTCTGTCAACTCTCTCTCTCGCTCACAACTCTCCCTCGCTCTCAATTCTCCCTCTCTTCTTACGCTTACATTACTTTCCTCTTAGCAACATTTCTACATATATATAAACACACATAATCTGTATCATAAACATCAAGCATATATATTGATCAAATAGTTCACAACACGTTATCAGCACGACGCTCTACCGATCCGTTCATTCGCCATCCAACCATTTCTCTGTCCACCAACTTTCCATCCGATCATTCCCACACAGTCTTTTATTTTATTTTACTATTCATTACCGAAAAGGTGAGGTTTTAGTTATTTTTACTAAACAATGGCTCTACGCTATTTATATTTTTGTTATGATTATCTCGGGAAGATAGGCGTTGCCTTCCCCGAATTATTCGTCGTGGTGGACTATGTCTCCTCGATTATTTTTGGAGTGGTAGGAATAAAACCCCTCCTTGATCATATTTTTATGGAGTGATAAGATAAACCTCCTCCCGATCATATTTTTATGGAGTGATAAGATAAACCTCATCCCGATCATATTTTATGGAGTGGTAGGATAAACCTGCTCATTGATAATAATTTTACGGAGTGGAAGGTTATGTCCCCTCCTTGTACTAATGATTATGATGTCTTTTTAATTAATTTTATATCACACTTCGAAATTTGGTACATTAAAATTTATGAAAATTTATTCTAAAATTGATAAGTTAAATCATAATCACTTTATTTGTTTTGTTAATAATATTATCACCATAAAATTAATGTTAAATATATTTCGGCCACAAGAATTTAAATTTATGAATGACAAATTAAATAAATAAATATTTGTTTTAACTTTTATCACCAACGGTCATGAAGTAAATTTCAAAATATTTTTTCAAATTTTTGAATATTTTCTAACGGCTATGAACAGTATTTTTTTTTCAATCTATAAATACACTTATCATTCACTCATTCTTTTCACTCAAAATTTCATCTTTCATAAAAATCTCCCAAATATTTTTCTTCTATTTTTTTAAAAAAATGATGATTCTCATGTTGTTAATTTTATGTACGGTTGCAATTTTTGCTTCTATTTATGGTATTTTTATTGAAGAATTTACTCCGGAAGAATTCATTACAGTTGTTGCATTAATTCCTATGCTTCAATTTTTCTTATAATCTCTTTCATCATTTATGTTAGTGGTTCATTTTAACATATTATCATCAAATAAAAGTATAACGATTATTACTGTTTTTTTTTAATAATAATTATTATGAATTCAAAAATTGAAATTATTTAATTCTGAAAATAATAATCGTTGTATTCATTAATTAATGTTCATCGATAAATTGTTGATAAAATTTAAATTAAAAATTTGAGTTGAAATTTAATTAATTTGACATTAATAAGTTGTTATTTCTTTTTTTTCGATACAGTTATCATGTCAAATCTCGTTAAGCTTGAAATTACTACCCTCGACATATCGGGACAGAATTATCTGACATGGGCAAAAGGTGCAAAAATGCATCTAAAAGGAAATGGTCTTCTCAAAACCATCGATAAAACAGAAACAACAACAGATGAGCAAAAGGCGAAGGCCATGATATTTTTGTTCCATCATATCCACGATAGCCTAAAATCTGAATACATCATAAAAGAAGATCCCGCGGATCTATTGCAATCCTTGAAAGAAAGGTTCGATCACCAAAAAAATGTGATCCTTCCAAAAGCCAAGCATGAGTGGATACACCTTCGTTTCCTGGATTACAGAAGTGTTAGCGAGTATAATTCCGCCTTATTCGGGAACACCTCAAGGATGATATTATGTGGAGAGGACATAACTGATTATGATCTCTTAGAGAAAACTCTCACCACATTTCATCCCGTAAATTTAGTCCTGCAGCAACAATATCGGGCTAATAAATACACTCGATACGCGGAATTGATGGAAGTCCTCCTCGTTGCCGAGCAAAACAATCAATTGGTGATGATGAATCATCAGTCTCGTCCAGTTGGATCGGCTCCATTCCCTGAAGCGAATGTCGTAGCATCCAACACCAACAATAACTATCGTGGGCGAGGTCGTGGACGCGGTAGAAGCCGTGGTCAAAATTATGGACGATATCGTGGACGAGGAAGGAACTTTAACACCGGAAGAAACAATAACTTCCGAGTGAATGAAGGTGGTTTCAACGCCAGGCGAAACAATAATTTCCGAAGTAATGAAGGTGGTTTCAATCCCAGAAGGAACAATTCCTTACAGATAAATGAAGGTGGTCGCGAAATAAAGAAACCGACCGAAAGTGCTTGTCAAAGATGTGGCATGAAAGGACATTGGGAACGAACATGTCGCACACCAAAGCACTTTGTCAATCTGTATCAAGCGTCTCAAAAGGCCATAGTTAATAATGTCGAAACCAACTTCAACAACAATGAAGCCGGACCTTCCTTCAGTGGCCTAAATGATGAGACTTCTCTTGATATCGCCGATTTCCTTATGGATTCCGAAAACTAAAACGGCTATGATTGATGAGACCACATAAACTGCCAAGGAGGCTTAAAATAAATGTTTGCATTTGTATAATATGTTTGTCTTGTGTGTGTGTGAAAGTGTGTTTTCCATTGTAATAAAAATAAATAATTTTATATATTTATCTTACTTTATTAATACATCTATATAAATATTATGAAACAGAATGTCACAAATCGGAATTCATGATGGAGACATATGTCTGGCAGACAGTGCTACAACTCATACAATAATCAGTGATAAAAAGTATTTCTCATGTCTCAAAAATAAAAGACTCTGCTGGAAGCGTGAGTACAATTTCTGGAAATGCAAAAATAATAATTGGCTCCGGAAAAGTGAAATTTTCAATGCCAAGGGGAACAAAGTTTGAAATACATGATGCATTATATTCCCCAAAATCTCAACGGAATCTATTAAGTTTTCGAGATATCCGCAGAAATGGATATCATGTTGAGACTATGAGTAAAAACGGTATTGAATATCTTTGCATTACATCGGAGAGAAAACATGTATTAGAAGAATTAGAAATGTTATCCTCCGGATTATATTGCACAAAAATAAATACAACTGAATCATATGTTACAATAAACCCGAAGCTTGCTAATACATTCAAAGTTTGGCATGAAAGGCTAGGGCATCCTGGTTCAGTCAAGATGAAAAAAAAATTGTGCAAAATTCTAATGGCCATCCGTTAAAAAACGAGAAAATTTTGCAATCGAATGAGCTTTTATGTAATGCATGTTCTCAAGGAAAACTTATTACTCAGCCTTCACCAACTAAAGTTGTAAATGAATCGCCTATATTTTTAGAACGTATACATGGTGATATATGTGGGCCGATTCACCCATCATGCGGACCATTTCGATATTTTATGGTATTAATTGACGCATCTAGTAGATGGTCACATGTGTGTCTTTTGACCACAAGAAACACGGCTTTCGCAAAATTCATTTCCCAAATAATCAGGTTGAGAGCACAATTTCCTGATTTCACAATAAAGAAAGTAAGGCTTGATAACGCTGGAGAATTCACTTCAGCAACTTTTAATGACTATTGTATGTCATTGGGAATTGATGTCGAACATCCGGTTCCGCATGTTCATACACAAAATGGAATGGCTGAGTCTTTGATAAAACGTTTGCAACTCATTGCTAGACCATTAATAATGAGAACAAAACTCCCAATTTCAATATGGGGTCATGCTATCTTGCATGCAGCAGCACTACTCCAGTTAAGACCAAGTGCGTATCATAAGTATTCCCCATTACAATTAGCATTTGGCAGAGAGCCAAATATATCTCATCTCCGTGTTTTTGGATGTGTGGTTTACGTTCCCATAGCCCCACCGCAGAGAACAAAAATGGGGCCACAAAGGAGATTAGGCATATATATTGGGTATACGTCACCAAGTATAATTAGATACCTTGAACCGCGAACTGGTGATATGTTTACGGCACATTTTGCTGATTGCCATTTTAATGAAGATGAATTCCCCGCGTTAGGGGGAGGGTTAAGAGAATCACCAAAAGATATCACATGGTGTACACAATCTTTGGCTTATCTTGATCCTCCTTCGAATCAACGGGAGATGGAAGTTCAGAAAATTGTGCACTTACAAAATATAGCAAACCAGTTACCAGATGCATTTACAGATACAAAGAGAGTGACTAAGTCATACATACCCGCTGCAAATGCTCCATCTCGAATTGAAATTCCAAAAGAACAAACTGATGGAACCATTGCTAATGAACCTAAGGTTCAATTTAAGAGGGGGAGGCCAATGGGCTCAAAAGATAAAAATCCTCGAAAGAAAAAGAAGTTGGGAGAACAAAATAAAAATGTTGCAGATGAACTACATCAAGCAAAATGTCAAGAAGACATTTGTGAAAAGGATCTCGAAAAACAAGAGAAAGATGAAAGACTCGAAATCGAACATGATCAAGAAAAATGCGAGATCTCCATTAATTATGCGCAAGATGGAAAATTATGGGCAAGACATGATATTGATGACTTGGATGGAGTATTCTCCTTTTCTATATCAAAGGAAATTGATCATGAAATTGATGATTCGGATCCAAAATCCATATCAGAATGTCAGAAAAGACATGATTGGGAGAAATGGAAGATGGCCATACAAACTGAATTATTCTCTCTCAATAAAAGAAATGTTTTTGGACCTATTGTCACAACACCTGAAGGTATAAAACCAGTTGGATACAAATGGGTGTTTGTAAGGAAGAGAAATGAGAAAAATGAAATCACAAGATACAAAGCCAGACTAGTTGCCCAAAGTTTTTCTCAAAGACCGGGAATTGATTATGATGAAACATATTCCCCAGTCATGGATGCAATCACATTCAGATACTTAATGAGCCTAGCGGCATATAGAAATCTCGAAATGTATCTTATGGATGTTGTGACGGCATATCTATATGGATCACTTGATAATGATATATACATGAAAATCCCAGAAGGACTAGAGATGCCCAAAGAATTGAATTCAAAATCTAAATAAATATGTTCGATCAAATTACAGCGATCTCTTTATGGATTAAAACAATCGGGACGCATGTGGTATAATCGCTTAAGTGAATACTTGTTGAATAAAGGTTACATCAATAATGCGATATGCCCTTGTGTGTTTATTAAGAAATCATCGTCAGGATTTGTGATTATTTCTGTATATGTTGATGACTTGAACATGATTGGAACTCAAAAGGAAATTAATGATGCCAGAAATCATATGAAAGAAGAGTTCGAAATGAAAGATCTTGGAGAGACAAAACTTTGTCTTGGACTACAGATAGAACACCTCCGAGATGGAATATTTGTGCATCAATCTAATTATACCAAGAAGCTCTTAAAACGTTTTTATATGGATAAAGCGAACCCTTTGAGTACTCCTATGGTAAATAGATCACTTGACGTTGATAAAGATCCATTTAGACCTTGCGAAAATAATGAAGAAATATTAGGTCCTGACGTACCTTATATGAGCGCTATCGGTGGGCTTATGTACCTTGCAAATTGTACTCGACCTGATATAGCGTTTGCTACAAACTTACTTGCAAGATATAGCTCATCTCCCACTCGTCCACATTGGAATGGAATAAAACATATATTTCGTTATCTCCAAGGTACGATTGATTTAGGTTTATTTTATCCTAGAAACTCCGAGTTTGGTCTAGTTGGTTTTGCAGATGCTGGATATTTATCAGATTCTCATAAAGCTCGTTCACAAACCGGATACGTTTTCACAATTGGCGAAACTGCAATCTCTTGGCGTTCTCAAAACTAGATATTGGCTTCCTCAAATCATGCAGAAACTATTGCGCTCCACGAAGCATGTAGAGAATGTGTATGGTTAAGATCTATAACTCGTCACATTCAAGATGCAAGCGGAATATCCACAAAGAAAGAACCAACAAAGATGTTTGAAGATAACTCTGCTTGTGTCACTCAACTAAAAGAAGGATATATCAAGAGCGACCGAACAAAGCATATCCCTCCAAGATATTTTTCATACATTCAAGAACTCGTGAAGAATCAAGAAGTCACCATCGAATATGTCCGTTCGTGTGACAATTCAGCAGACCTCTTTACGAAGGCGTTTCCAACCTCAACATTCAGAAAACATATTCACAATATTGGAATGCGTCATCTACGTGATTTATGAAGATCTATCATTCTCAGGGGAAGATTATGTTACTGTACTCTTTTTCCCTTAGACATGGTTTTTATCCCATTGAGTTTTTCCATGATAAGGTTTTTAACGAGGCAGTACATAATACAAAATGGATAATCAAGGGGGAGTGTTAAATTCACTATTATGATTATCCACCATCCCAACTTGATCGAAATGCTCCACTACTGATACCACTCACCACTCACTAGAACACTATCCTATTGCTTTATATTTTCTTTTTCCTATAAATAAAGTGTTTCTCATTATGTAATTGACACACAAAAACTACAAAAAATAAAAACTTCTGTGAACTCTCTCTCGCTCACAACTCTCCCTCGCTCTCAATTCTCCCTCTCTTCTTACGCTTACATTACTTTCCTCTTAGCAACATTTCTACATATATATAAACACACATAATCTGTATCATAAACATCAAGCATATATATTGATCAAATAGTTCACAACAATCCATGCATACTACTTGCCTAGTTGGTCATGTGCCAGAAAAGACATAACTCCCTCTATCGAATTCTACAGTATTAATTTAACGCGTTATTAAATAATTATTTGATTGAGTAAACTATTGACTTTTTCTTGTGCTTGATAGTTGAAATTCACATAAACTATCATAAATCATAATCATTCTATTTTGTTGTGTTGCGATCTGTGACTGTAATACCAAGTCGAAAGCGCCTTTGGTTTAATTAAGTAATATATGCACCCGTGGGATGACATATATTCTCCTTTTCACTATTAAATAACATAACTAATGTTCAACTTATTACTTTTTGTTTTGTTTGAACAATTATTTAATGTGTTCGTATTAGGTTTTGTGTCAATGGACCCATTTATATAATGTTAAATATGTCACTTTCAGAATTATTATTCCATTAAAGTAGGTGTTTTCAATAATACAGTTATTATTTATGCATTTAGATGCAATTAATAGTTTTAAGTGTACATTTAATGATGTATAACAAATTTTCTTCCAACTAATAAACAGAACTATAATCTTTTTAACAATATGATATATGATACGTTGTGTCAAGTTTTATTTTTGCTTTTAAGAAAGAAAAAAACTTATTGAACGACTTGAAACTATGTTAGCTTACCGTACGTGTGTTCATATTTAATAATCTTATAAAGTTGTGTGAACAATAATAAGGTTTTGTTGGTATTCGATTTATAAACTAATTTTGGTAGATATTTTGTGTTAAATATATTCTAACCACAATAGAACTCCAAATGTGAATTAGTTGTGCAAGTTTTGTATTTGTAATTGTAGTCAATTGGTTGGGATTCAAGAAGCACTGAAGCATTATGGAGTCCCATCAATTATTTTCTGAAATATCTCCGTTGAAGTTTATATTGTCTTTTTGCGAAACGATCAATATTCATATAATAAAATTTGAGTTTTACAAAGGAGATGACTTATAGATTGGTATCATGGCAAAAAAAACAAAGGAAAAAGCATGACAGCAAACAACAATGGAACCAATGTAAAGGTTCTTTAGACTAACCATATTTTCATAAAGCCTTTGAATTTTTTCTTTAGGTATCTAGCAGTAATTGTACTATGCACTCGCCTGTCAAGAGAATGTAATAGCTGTGACAAATCTGCCTTAGCTGCATTGTAGATTCTGTTATTTCTTTCGGTCCAAATTAGGTATAAAACATTATGCGTAACCAGCTTGCATAGAGTTGCTGGAGCTTATGTTGAACTTTGTTTCACCCAACATAGTCTAATCCCGAAAAAAAGGGGGATTGTCTTAGTCTTTGAAAAATCTCTAACCAAGCAGCCCTAACATAATCACAATGCAAAATATGTGATCTCTTGACTTTAAACCACCATCACATAATACGCAAGCATGGTCGTTAACCAGCCCCCATCTCAACAACCGATCAAGCATAGGAAGCTATTCAGATTAGCTACCCACATGAAACAGGCTAACTTAGGGGTGTAGCCTTTGTACCACACAAGCTCAAACCAATATTTCTCTTCCTCCTTATGTCTAAGTGCATTCCAAGTTGATTTAGAAGAGAAATAAGGATATGTAATACCTTCAATAGCTCATGAGAAGCTGTCTTCAGCGTTACTTTGAGTCGGCAGCGGGACCGTGGTTAGGTGGACATGTAACGAAAGAGCTTCTTCTGATCGAGCATTAGCAAAGGTCCAACCATTGGCATCACAAGCATCTCTAACTCTAGCTGATCGAGGAATTCTCGTGCTGGTCGGGCCATTTTCTTCCAAAACATTTAGCAAAGGACCAAAAAGTGTCCAATTGTCCAGCCAGAATCTTGCCTTTATGCCATTGCCAACTTCACAGACAACAAAATTTGCTGCCACTTCTTGCAGTTTCAGTAATCTTTTCCAGTTGCTCGAGTCTCTAGGTTTTGGTTTTATTTCCCAAAAGTTGTGATCCTCCAAGTGGTGATAGTTGTTCCATTGTACCCAAAGAGATGATCCGCCTGCAAATAGAAGCCATACCAGCCTCAAATTTAGCGCAAGGTTCCAGGTAGAGAGCCTCCTCATACCGAGTCCTCCTTCTTCCTTTGGCAAGCAGACCTTCTTCTCAACTGATCCCAACCATAGATAGATTCAACACAAGGATTTGAGCTTCCTGATGCATCCCTTAGGAAGCGAGAACGTTGAAAGCCAGAATTTTATCTGTCTCGTAATAAGAGTCGTTATAAGGTGCAACCGACCAGCGAATGATAGCATCTCAGATGACCATGCTTTTGAAATTTGACTCAACTTTGAAGAAGAGCGGTGCATAATCAGCGATCCTTAGTTTCTTATGAGCTAAAGGCAGACCAAGGTAATGGATTGGGAGTGAACCCCCTGTGAATCCGTAGCTAGCTAACCAACAGATTCACTTTGGTTCAAACCCGCCGAAAGCAGCTCCGTTTTTTAGACATTCATTCGCAATCCAGACCAAGAAGCAAAATATTCGAGAGTTTCATTGATTCCGTGGAGAGAGGAACTACTTCTATTAAAGAATAGAATTACATCATCCGCGAACACTATGTGCGATAACCTAAGAATCTCCGCATTTGGATGGTACCCAATGCTTCCAGAGCTAAACCTTGATTGTACAAGCTTGGAGAAAACTTCCAATAACAAAACAAAGAGATAAGGCGAGAGTGGGTCGCTTTGACGGAGGCCTCTTGTGCATTTGATAAATCCCTTTGCTGGGCCGTTAATTGAAACCGTGAATGATGTCGTCGAAATGCACTCATGGATCCAGTTGATAAACCTTTTCGGCATTGATAGACCCCCTAAGCGTAGCAATAAAAAATCCCCACCTTACCGAGTCAAATGCTTTACTAAAATCCACCTTGAGCATTGCTCGCGGGTCTATGTTTTTCCAGTTGTACCCCTTGACAAGTTCTGAGGCGAGTATGACGTTTTATGCTAGCAGCCTACCTGGTAAAAAGTTGTTTGGGATGGCGAAATTACAACCTCCAAGACTGATTTGAGTCTAGCCTCTAGAAGCTTCGCAATAACCTTGTAGCCCATATTCAAACAAGAAATCGGTCTAAAATCCGATGGCTTAGAAGCATTAGGGATTTTCAGAATTGGCACAAGAGTGGATGAGTTCCACTACTTTAGGATTTTGCCTTCTCTGGAAAACTCCTGCACTGCCACAGTAACTATGGGCCCTACTACTCCCCAGCTAGCCGTGAAGAACTCGGCTGTGTAACCGTTAGGGCCGCAGATCTTTTTATTAGTCAAATCAAAAATTGCTTCCCTGATATCAGAAGGTGAAAATCCTCGCTTAAGAGCAGATATTTGAGACTCTGAGCATTAATAGTTTAAAAGCAAGGTGATGTCTCATTACTCGAACATACACTCAGAGACAATGCCACCTAGTAAGCTTTGAAAGTAGGCATGACATATCTCCTGAATTTCATTATGATATTCTACAAGCGACTCATCTTCTTTCTCCATGTAATGTATGTAGTTATGAGCTTGCCTTGTGGACATTAATAGATGGAAGAAAGCCGATCCACAGTCTCCTTCCCTCACCCAATTTATTTTAAATCGCTAGTGAAGAAATCTAAATTCCGCTTCCACCAATACTTGCCATGGCTCGTTAGCCTCTGATTCTCTTGCAACATTGTCGCTCGAGGGGTTCAGTAGCACGCAAGATTGGAGATCCAATACAGCCTGATGAGCTTCTTCATATCACTTTTCTAAGTCTAAGTGATTTTGGTTGTAGAAGGATTTGATCGGATCCTTCAGACCTCTAGGCTTAGAAGATATCCTAAACATGGCTGATCCCACAATATTCATCGAGAACCAGTTAAGCGCTATTCCCTCTGAGAAATACTTGTTCTTCAACATCAGATTTCTTAATCGAAATGGTATCATGGGTCTGAGCAGCTGAGGTTGGAGTGTTACGCAGGAGGGTGCGTGGTTTGAAAAATCAGGCTCCGCAAATTGCCCCAAAGCCGCAGGAAATAAGTTGCTCCAGACATCATTAACTACTATCCTGTCAAGTTTCTTGGCTATTGGATTGGATCTTCTTTTGTTCCACCAAGTGTATGTACCACCTCTAAAATTTAGATCCTCTAATCCCGCCAAGTTGAGACATTCCCTTAGCTTTCGCATAGGTCTGTTGAGACTGAGGCTTGAACATAGAGAATATTCCATCGGGTTCAACATTTGGTTTAAATCACCTATAACCGCCCAGGCTTTACCTGCAACAGCATGGTTGTTTGCTAAATCGATTAACTCTGACCACAAAAGATTTCTCATTGCTTCATCATTTGACTAATAGACAAAGGTTACCACAAAAGAGACTGTATGATCTGGTGTCTTAACCTTGCAAGTAATTTGTTGTAAAGATTTGTAATGGTAGATACCTTCACACTCGGATGCCAAATAACCTAGATCTTTCCTAAATCTGAATATTCATAGTTATTCTAAAAAAATCAGCTCGGGAGTAAAGTGTTTTATAAACTTTCTGTGCTTGAGCTGATGTACATGTGTCTCTAGAAGAGCACCAAAAGAAGGTTTAAGCTACTTCATCCATTTCTTGAAACACAAACGATGACTAACCTTGTTAAAGCCTCGTATATTCCAGCCAAAAAAAGTCTATATACATAAAAACTTATTGGTTTTTGGGACCCTTATCCCGAGTTTTCCCTCTCTTCCTTCTGGGAAGAACCTCCGTGAATTCCTCAAAACCTTTCCTAAATTCCCCTTCTTCTTCTGATTCTGATGAAGGAATATCCGATAAATCTGGTTATGCATCCAAAACAGGAGGCGAGGAGAATGCAATGCCTTTACCCTTACTTGTTTCACCAACCAGAACTTGATTGAACTTTGTCATGCTTCCCACTAATCCTTCAACAGACTGATTCAAAGACAATGCTTTATCCTCTTTATGGAAAGGAGATTTTATGGCAACCCCCTGCTTAGTCTGATATGATGTGCCTCCTGCTGTCAATCCATTGTTAGCTACAGGCAGCCATGCTTTCTCCTTTAACTAAGACGGTCTAATTTTCGCAGAAGTAACTTGCTTAGCTTTCCCTTTGATCGTTTTCTTCAAGCTGTTAGCAGCTCTTGTGCATTTAACTTCATCGTGAGTTGTAGAAGCACAGACTTTGCACGAGATGGGAGCACTCTTACATCGCCTCATATTGTGCCATATCTCTTTGCAAAAACTGCAAACTGGAGGCATCCACGGGATTGAAACCCCTACTCTTACGATTTCACCAGATTGAAATCTGACGTTGACCACTTCTGGTAGTGGTACCCTTGGATCAATAATTGTAAAAACCTTGGATCCCCAACAAGCCCAGATATTCTCTATAAGCCGTCATCGTTAAAGAATTGCAGTTGGACATTTCGTAGCTCAAGCCATATTGGATTGGATGTGAGTTCAAGTTTAGAGGGGACGAAACCCGACTCCCAGTTGGCGATGAACATTGTATGCCCTTTGATACTCCACAAACATTGGTTCATCACCCTATTTCTAGTTGCGACATTTGAAATTTTGAACAAGTACACAAAACCTTCCAACTTCGTAATAGAGATGTCACAGTATTGCTTGCTCCAAATTTCGGTCACTATGTTGTGAACAATTCCTTAAAAGGGAGGTTTGGAATAAAACTGACCTATCACGAAGCTTGCCCAGGACTGTCTGTTTTTTTACGATAACAGTATTCGGTATATCCACGCACAATTCTCTGGAAGGTAGCTTGAACTTTTTTGCAGTTTCTTGCCTCCACCCTTGAATAACTCTGACCATGAATCTTTCTTGGGTTGGGGGTTTGTAGCTGCAGTGAATTGTTTTTTTGTGCTTTCCATTAACATCAGGATCACTCACATGAATGCTAGCTTTGGTTGGTGTGTTCACAAATCCAACCTCCAATACCTATGTGGTTGAGTTCTGCGGTAAATTCTTTGATTGAGACATTTGGGATTGAAGTCACACCCGTACTGTCCAATACTCTGCTTCATTATATGTTCCTTCGATTGAGGAAGGTCTTATTTCAACTCAACCAAGCTCCAATGTATGTGTCAATAAGACAGAGGCAGATCTGCTCGTTGGAGTTACAATCCCAGCATTAAACGGAGAGCCGTTCATTCTATTTCTAGACTTAGAGATGCCATAGCATCTATTGCCTGAAAATGAAGATGAGAGGGGCTGAGCAAGTCAATCTTACCGGAAAGAGGACTTACAGAGACTACAGACTATATTGCCTCAACTCGAGGAAGAAAGGGAGCTACTGGCGCCACGAGCTCCATGGGAGGATGCCAGTCCGACGGAATTGAAGATCCATCCGTCGGAGAACACAGGCTGGTGGCCGAAGGAGAATTGTCCGCAAGTGGAGATTCGCTAGGGTTATTGGACACCTTTGATTTTGGATTATTTGGCGGTTTCTTAGGAGGTTTCTTCTTAACCATGAGGATGAGCTTTGTAGCATGAGAATCTTGCATTGAGGACCGGCGGAGCCGGTGTCGGAGACGAGCGAATAATGAAACCATTTATCGGGTTTGAAATCGCCTTCTACAGGGTGACATCACCAACCCAATTCTTAGTTAATTGTTATTTTTATGTATTTTTTCATTTACTCTCCGTTTAAGAATTATGAAATATCTTATTTTCATAATTTCAAATACTTTTTATATAGAATTTGTGTTAATACTCCATCTTCATGATATGGTTTAAACAATTATTTCGACAAATCTAAGTAGTAAGTAGGATGGATTTTAGTACAAAATACGAGGTTCTCGTTTAGTTGATAAACTCAATTGTACTAAATGTATAGACTAATACAAGAAGGTTAAGAGTTTTTTTTTGTCATCTGATGGGATTATATTTATAACGATGAAGACAAAAGTCTAATACAAAATCCGAAAACAACGGAAGCTAAAGCCCAACCAACAGGCAACCAAGCCCAAACAACAGGCAACCAAAGCCCACACAACGGGCAACCACAGCCTACAGAACAGGCAATATCAACCCATAAAGGGTCTTTACAATCTACAGCTAAAGGAACCATAAATCGATAAATCTAAGAGTTAACAAAAGCAATTCAATCTTGAAACTTGAGGCAACCACAAAAGAAGAAAGAGCGAGAGAAATCGCCGTAGCCCTCGGCTCACCAAGCGACAACACCAACAACCTGGAGACTCACAGAGAGACACTCTCTCACCAACCCAGAACCCAGAACCAAGACTTCATAACCCGACAAGTAAGAACCTAAGAAAGTTCTCGAAAACCACTCTCGGATGCGGTAAAGACGCACTCATAAACGTCTACAATAACCCTAGATAGAAGCCCTATACAAACCCAAATCTCCAACGAAGTCTTAACAATCCAAAACCGATTTAGAAATTAAAAACCGGATTGCAAAGCACTCTAAACCAAACCAAGTTAGCCACCAAACTCCAATATGAGAAGCTAGAATCAAAACTAGAGAATCAATTTACCCTCTTAGCAGAGATAACCAAGGTTACACTAAACCGATTAAACTAAAATAAACCCAAGATTAAACCACTCCCCAACCACCAATCAACAAAAGATCTCAGATGCTGGATCGAGAGTCGGGAAGCAATTACCCGAGATGACCCACCGTCACGACGAGGGAACCGGAGCCGGCGACGGAACCTGCTAAGCCAGACCGGCGGAGAAGAGCCCACACAGGGGGAGGACCGGCAACGCAAACTCTCAATAGGAGCTCACGTACATCAACGAACAGAGCAGCAGGAACGACGGCGACCTTCGGCTGACGAGGAAGAGCAAGCATCGGCGACCATCTTCGACGGCAGCAGCGGAGAGGAGAAACACCAGGAGACTCAACGGACGGCTAAGAACGGAACAAGGCCTCCTCCGGCGGCGACATCAGCGGTCGTCGACCGCCGGAGAGGCGACGGAGGAAGAAACCGGCTTGCCTTGGTTCTCGCGCCTGGGAGGTTCTCAGATCTAGCTAGTATATTGTATATACATGCTTTTTTTTGGGTTAGTTGGCTAGTATTAATGGGTTAAGAGTTTTTTAGACCTTTTTAAGGGCTTTCATATTAAAAAAATTTATTTTTTTTTGTTACAAATGCAGAAATTAAAAAAAAAACAGGTAGAAAGAAAACAAAGATCTCAGCCCTATAACCTGAATTGGGCTTGGAAAGAAAGAAACCCTAATCCTAGAAGGCCCAAAATCGGCCCACAAATTTGAGTAAACCCTAGTTTGGACGACACACGCCGCCTCACCGGGTGATCCCCAAATCGGAGCCGTGAACTCTAGAATCAGAAGACCGCACCGCCACCGGGCGGAACTCAGCGACACCGGAAATAAGGGTGAGCCTTAAGAGAGAGAGGGAGCAACCGCCGAGAATACATGGCACGAAGGCCAAGCCTAGGAAGGAGAGGAGCACAACCGCCTACTCACCGCTGCCATTTTCGGTTCCTCCGCCGAGAGGCGGTGCCTAGGCAAGCAAACAAGAGCGGATCGAGACTCCCACGACCATTGTCGGTTCATGACCCCCACCGCACACCGCCGCACCCAACTACGCCGCCGTCCTCAAGCGAGCAGAAGAGAGGAGAGGAGGAGCCCAATGAAACATGCATCTGCACCACCGTAAGTTCACCGACCTACAAAATCCATCGGCGAAGACAAGCACCGCCGCGAGAAGAATACCTGAAGAACCGCTGACACCGGAGAGCCTCGAAGAAGGTGACCACCGGAGAACGACCAAGGAGGGACGCCATCGCCGGATCTTGTCCCCACAGATCCGGCGTCGCCTCCGAGAAAGCACCACGAAACAGCTGCTGGACGGTCCAAGGGAAAAGCTCTGCCACCCTTCAGGATTAGGGACCTTCGAGATCCACGGATGAAGAGTCGGACTGAGACAAAAGAGGGGCCCTCCCCGGCGAGAAAATATCACCGGAGAGGCGAGCAAAGAGTCACCGGAAAAAAGTTTCTAGAAAGAGGGTTGGAAGAGTTTTCTGCCTCTCAAAGGCGAAAACCTGATTTTAAGATTTTTAGACTTTAACACTAATTTTAAGATATTAATAGAAATTTAGACTTTTTGCCATTAATTCTATCTACGGGTGATTAAACAAAAATAGTTAGATAATTTTAGGTAAGGAAATCAATCCATAATTTAACCAGTAGAATAATTTATCCAACAAATAAAATCACTTGACTATAACTATTTTAGTTGATTTTAGTTTAGTTGTGTTATATTATTATATATATTTGTATATCTTTTGTGTGATCAAGTCCCGATTTTCCGAATAAAAGTTGCTTTAACTATTGAGATTCTTACAAGAAAAAGTGGAGAAGTGGAGCATCAACAAGGCAAGAGCTTTTTATATAGTTTCACAATATACGATGGGTCAACCCTTAAAAAGAAACCGAGGAGATGCACCAAAGCTTGATGAATTGAGCATTGACCCATCCAACACCATAGGTTTTTTCTTCTAAGGTATTTATTCATTTATGGAATCCTGAAACTGGTGAAAACTAAACTTGTTCTTTCTGCCAACTTTGACCGGATCCTGTTAGTAAACACAAAGTAATAGAAAAAGATAAAGCTGCAATATAACTGATAAAATAAATAATGATGCCTTACATGCAACTTTTTTCCGTCTGGATTTGAATCGGATTTTTAAAAAAAAATTGGTGGTTAAAAAAAAAAAAAAATTCGTGGTTTGATTCTATGTTCATATGTTGTATACATATATTTAAAAAATTTAGATTGGATTTAGTTCAGTTCCTTATAGATTCAATTCAAATTAGATTTTACTAGATATCCAAATCACTCAAAAAACCAACAAATTGTATAAATTCCAAAATATTTAAAATATCATAAATATCTTAAACATTTGATAAATAATTCAATAACTATCCAAAATATCCAAAAAAATACTTGAAAATATGTGAATTAACTGAAAATTCACGTATAACTTCATTGAAAACACTTGAAAGTAGCCAAGTTATCCAAATTTAAATAAAATTATGGTTTAGTTAACTTCATATATTTTAAAGTACTAATCTGGATTTTGGTTCGGATCGGAAATTATTTGATACAAAAATACCTAGATTTAACAACTATTCAAATCTTTATATTAAATGAGAAGTGTTTTTGGCCTTATATTCACTCTCAAATTGGTTGATTACTAAATTACCATTAATGAAAATAAGTCTTTTACAATATTAACCTTGGTATATATTTATAATTTTGTATTTATTACATTAGTTTTTATTTTAGAGATATACATCATCCGGATAAATAAATAAAAAGATAAAACGATAAATATAAAAAATATTTATAAATTATGAGTTTTTAATATTGATAACTATGACTATTGTGTATAAAACAAATAATTTATATAGTAAATTATTATTAGTTATGTGAATTTTAAATTTGAATAAATATAAATGATAAAATATTTTTAAAAATTAAAACATTCATACATATATAATTATTTTTATTTATAATTTTATTTATGAGATATATGTACTTTTGAATAAAAATAAAAAAGTAAGATGATCAATATGAAAATGTTTATGAATATTTTAAAATATGAATAAATATGGTTGTTATAGATAATACAATTTATATAGTAAATTTGTTTGTATTATTTATATAAAATTTGAATTTATATATAAATGAGAAATAAATTAATAAAGTATTATATATTATATAAATATATAATTATAATTTATTTTGTCGCTATTAATTTTATTTTTGAATAAACTATAAATGTTTTAATAAGATATTAAGGGTAATAATGTTTGTATCATATTTAATTGCAAATAGTTTGATATAAATTTTTATAACATTGTTGTTGTTAAATTAAATTGATATTTTTTAATTTTTTTTGTAAATTTGTATGTTAATAATGTTTGTGCTCGTACATGGTGCGAGCGAATCATACTAGTATTTTTATAATTAAATAGTTTTGAATTCTGTTACAAACGTCAAATTTTAATAAAAATGAGAAATAAAAGGATAAAAGATTGAATGTAGTGCATTTAGTAACTTTTTATATCACTTCAGTTGTTTATAACCATGGAAGCGATATACTTTGTACCATAGTGGTTGGAAGTTGTCAATCAAACCCAATAAATTATATGTGCTCATGATATGTTTTGTATATCTTTTAAAATTTGGAAAATATAAATTCATAGCAATCGATAATTGCATAATTAAATCTCTCACATGATACACTATTCACCTACACTATTCACTACAAAAAAATCTATTATACCTTTACATTTTCATAACAATTACAAAATTAATTTTCTCTTTCCTAAATGTGTTCCAGTAAAAGAAGACGAAGGAGGTAATGATGTTAACAATTGCGTTAACACAAAGTTAACAAATTAACATTAAGTTACCATGTTAACAAAATAATGATGTTAACAATTTAACCGCGTTAACACAAAGTTAACAAGTTAACTTTAAGTTCCGATGTTAACAAGGTAATAATAATAGTGTTAACTAAGTTAACATTAAGTTACCATATTAACAAGTGAATGATAATTGTGTTAATTTTGGGTTTAGAGTTTAAGGTTTATGTTTTAGGGTTTAGTGTTAGATTTTTGGATTTAAGGTTTATAATTTAGGGATTAGGGTTTGGAGTTTATAGATTAGGGTTTTTGGGTTTAGGGTTTAGGAATTAGGGTTTAGTTTTTGAGTTTAGGGTTTAAGGATTGGTTTTTGGGTTTTGGATTTAGGGTTTAGGGATTAGTGATTGTTTAGCTAACATGATTGTATGATAAACCGAAATAACATAAACGAGTTAACAAAATAACATTGTTGGATGAATAATATTCACATCTATTGTGTGAATAGTATTTATCGTAAATTCTTTTATGTCATAATAACAGTTTTGTAAATATTTTTAAAAATATTGATTTTTTGGGGTGTTTTTTGTTTATCTTTTCTAATTATCTATATCTTGGTCATCCTTATTCCACACCTAATATTTATATTATCTATTGTCTGACACCTCTTTCTCCCTCAAAATTATTGTTGTTTTGAGTGGATATGTTATGATTTTTTTTTATATATGTGTATAGAGTCTAATACTTCCTCAATTTCATAAAAGTATTATTTTAACGTATTGCACACAAATTTAAAAATGATAAATATACAAATTTGCCTTTATTTATAATATATCAGTACTTAGATGACATAACCTACAGTCAAATGAAATGAACCGTAAATAAATGGCTAAATGAGAATTTGATATAATGACCCTGGAAATGGAGAATTATACTCTTTTTGAAACAAAAATAACTCTACAATGATAATTTTTATAAACCGAAAAGAGTACTATTTTATATTAATATCATTACGTAATATTTCATATTAAAATGCAAAAACTTGGAAGTATTTGTGTTGAATGTAGGAAAACTGGTTATTATGTTTCATGTTACTCAGATTTTGGCTGTTGTCAAAAGAAGAGATGAACAAAATTGAAAAAAAAAACTGAATCTTGATTATCTAAAAAAGAAGAAAAAAGGAAGGAAAAAATGACTGTGGAAAGAGAAGAGATGATGCGATGAGCGAAACAAAGAGATTTTTTAAGTTTCAAATGGTAGTTATAGTTATGTTCCAAAAAAAATGGTAGTTATAGCTGGAACAAATTAGTTCGTGAATAATAAAAGATTGCGTTTTTATATCATTCACATTTTTGATTTGCAGTAGTGCAGACAGAAAAAAGTAAAAAAAAAATTATTGCAAACCAAATTCAGATCATTTTCTGTGTTTGGTCTACAATGGACTGTAATCTATCTCAAAAATTAAATGTTTTAGTGAGTATTTTAGTCTGCTATTACCACAGTAGTAACCATTCAAAACGTTAATGAGAGTAAAGCAAAACACTGTCATTATAGCAGTTGCGTCCTCATCATCAACCCACAACACACTCTCCTCTTTCTTCTTCTTCTTATTTTACTTTTACCATCTCTTTTAAATTTTCCTCAAAAAAATATAAAAGCTGGTTTTTCTTGATTGGTCAATCGCACATCTCCCTTTCTCTCTCTCTATCTCTATCTCCCCCTCGCTTGCTTCACCTGTTTGGTCTCCTTCTTGCTTTTTTCTAGTAAGTACAGATAATTTAACGAGGTAGAGAGATAGAGAGATTCAGACATGGGTTAGTCTACAGTTTTTAATAAATCCTCTTCTTTCTTCTTCTTCTTCCTCTTCTTAGGCTTTAGCTATCTCTGATTTTTAGGGTTAGGGTTTTTGAGGTGAGAGAGAGACAAGTATGCGTGAGTTGCATCCATTTTGAGTGACTCTGGATTCCCCACCGTCTAACAACCGTCGTCGCCGCCGCAGCCTCGACGAAGAAGACGCTGAGCTTCCTCAATATGCTCAAGCAATGGCAGACGACGAAGAAGCTCATCACTTCCTCCACCCTCCAGCACCGCCGCCTTCTTCAATGAGGCACCGTGCTACGTCAGAGGCGGCGAACGGCGGTTGCGGCGAGATCGTGGAGGTTCAAGGAGGTCACATTGTGCGCTCGACGGGAAGGAAAGATCGGCACAGCAAAGTCTGCACTGCCAAAGGGCCACGTGACCGGCGCGTGAGGCTATCGGCTCACACGGCGATTCAGTTCTATGATGTTCAAGACAGGCTTGGCTTCGACCGACCCAGCAAAGCCGTGGATTGGCTTATCAAAAAGGCTCAGACTTCCATTGACGAGCTCGCTCAGCTTCCTCCGTGGAATCCCGCCGATGCAATTCGCAACGCCGCCGCAAACGCTAAACCCAGAAGAACCGCCGCCAAAACCCAAATCACTCCGTCGCCTCCATCGCCGCAACAGCAACATCAACATCTTCAGTTCGGTGGTACACGGGGCGTTGGATTTGACGGAGTAGCAGAGCATCCGTGTAACGATAACGAGTCGAGTTTTCTCCCGCCGTCGATGGATTCAGATTCGATTGCTGATACTATAAAGTCGTTTTTCCCGGTGGTTGGTTCTTCAACGGAAGCTCATCGGAATCATCTTATGCAGAACTACCACCAGCATCATCAGCATAATCACAATCCTCCGCCGGATTTGCTTTCTCGAACCAATAGCCACAACCAAGATCTCCGTCTCTCGCTGCAATCGTTCCCGGACGGTCCATCGTCGCTTCTCCACCAACAACAGCAACAGCAGCAGCACCACAACTCCGCCTCCGTCGCCGAGCCTGTTCTGTTCTACGGGCAGAGCAACCCGCTAGCATATGACACATCGACGGGTGGTTGGGAGCAACAGTCATCAGAATTCGGAAGGATTCCGAGACTGGTGGCTTGGAACAGCGGCGTAGCAACCGATACAGGAAACGGAGGAGGAGGGTTTCTCTTTGCTCCTCCTCATCCTCCAACGACGTCGTTTCAGCCAGTACTCGGCCAAACTCAGCTTTATTCTCAGAGGGGTCCCCTTCAGTCCAGTTACACGCCCATGATCCGTGCTTGGTATGATCCTCACCACCATCAATCCATCTCCACCGACGATCTCAACCACCACCACCATATTCCTCCGCCGGTTCACCAATCAGCAATCCCGGGAATCGGATTCGCCTCAGGCGAATTCTCTTCCGGTTTTCGCGTACCAGCACGGTTTCAGGGCCAAGAGGAGGAGCAGCAAGACGGTCTCACCAACAAACCGTCATCTGTTTCCTCTATTTCTCGCCATTGATAGCAATCGAAACAATATTCTCTGATTCCAGGTTATCCCAAATTCTGTCCTTTTTACATCAGTTACAGTACTTTTGGAGTTCTTGTTCGTTGACCTTAAAAAAACACTGTGCAGGGCTTGTCAAGCTTCCATTCACATCGAAAGCTTGGCTTAGATTGTTCGGAACAGGGAAGGCGTTCTCTCGGTTTGTATTTAATGGCGTGAGTAAAAAGGCAAGGAAAAGATGAGAGAGTTAAGAAGAACAAACAAATGTGGCACACAATCTCAGGTTCTTCTTCCAATATCATCACCTTGCCAATTGTAATTTTCATCTTTTTTTCACCAGCTAGACAACGTTCTGTAGCTTAATTATGGTTAGATCCCAAGGTTTCTTCTTGTTGTGTTGTTTCTGAAAACCTTTTTGTTGTGTGTTGTATCATCATCATCCTCTTGTTAATGCAATAGCCAGATACTTGAGAAATTGCAAGTTCCCTGTTCTTCTTGTGTGCAACTCCTTGGATGATCTACTAATAAACTCTCTATTTTCATGTGGATTTTCCCTACTTTGAAACTCAGCTAAGAAACTGTTAAAAAAACCCTCAAGCTAGATCCTTGTTGTTAAACAACATGAGAATGTGTTGATTCTTCTTGTATCTCACCCAAAATCCTTTGACCCCAATGATAACAGTTAGCCATTTTCCATGAACAGTAAGTTTTGAATTGTTGCTTCTTCTGGAACATCTGGGGGATTTAGCCAGTTACCTTAAATTAGAAGTGAAAACTTTCCTTACAAGAATAAAAAGGATGTCTGATGTCATTAATTATTCTCTCACACCTACTTTAGTGGTAGGAGGAGATCCACCAAACATGAATGTGATGTTGTCTTCTTTAATTATTAAAAGGAATTGGGACATGAGATAGGTAATAGAGAGACACCCATGTTTGTCTAAATGTAGAAAGTTTGATCAAAACTACTCAAAATCTTCTCTATCATTCATCTTTAGACGAATAATACTGGATCTCAAAATTATACTTGGGGGTTAAATGCATTGTCTCAGAGGAGAATCATCAGCATATTTTGAAAGAAAAGCAAACAACTTTTCATGTGATGTTATAAATACATCACCAACCGCACAAACCAAATGAGAAAGTGTTATGAGATATCATAAATTAAGTTCTACCAAAAGATAGAAAGGCCGAATCTTTCTTTATTTTTAAGGTGTCATGACTCAAAAAATCATATCCAATCTACTATACATTCGCTCCTTTGTCAACTGATATTACCATCAATAAGTTTGATCTATGAGACGGTTAAGATTATATCGTACAGTCTCTGTTGTGACCAAGTAAAAACGTTTCTCACTAAACCTCAAAATATCTAATGGATTTGAGAGGGATGCTGAAGATGGAACCAAAATTGTAAAAGAGCTGTCTTTTAAAACTGGTCCCCTATCTCTTTTCTCTTGTAAGATCTTATGCCTTTAACCCAAAAGATCTACCGAAAAAAGTTACAACTTTTAACCGCTACGAGCAACGATTCACTCATACTGACAACCAAAAAGGTGATCACTTTTCTTATCAGAGAAGACTATGACGACTCTTAAAGATTAGTCAATTTTAGATTAGGGATCCACCAATGAAACTGAAACCTCAAACAACTCCAAAGCTCTGTGTCTCATCAACATGTGAAGCATGAAACAATGATATAAACACATACCAAAACATGTGCAATCACATCAATCTCTTTGATATGATGTAACAAATCGTCTAATGTGAACAACATATATGAACATACATTGTGGCCAAACAAAACATGTTCAATTGGACAACAAATTAAAGAATGGTAAAAAAAAGATTCAATCTATGAAACCGGTTCTTCTGAAAACAGCATTCCTTACCTGCCGGAGATCTCTCCCTTTAAGTGTTCTTCCTGCTCCTTCAAGCACCGAGCAAGATAGTAATGAAGACTGAGCCAAAGACCGAGCTACAATCTCGTGTGGCGGAAGCATTTCGCCTTCTTCTTCTTCCTCCTCATCGTCCACCACATCAGTCAGCTTGAATTCCTTCTTATGACGATTCATCATCGCGGAAGATACTGACGGCACTTGAACAGGAGCTGATTGAGGATACTTCCCTCCACCTATAAAAGAAGCTGTAAATGGAAGCCTCTCTTGAGGCGGTTTAGGAGCTGTGGGGATGGTTCGAGCCGAAGATGAAGAAGCAGCTGATGCACCACCGCCTGAAGAAGACGAGGAAGAAGCCGTGGAGGAGACTGAAGTGGAGAGAAGAGCCGCGGGTTTGTGGTGAAAGACGTGGTTGAGGTAACTGTTTCCAGAAGGTTCGGGAAGAGCAGCGAGGATACCAGAAGCTTCCACGTTTTTCAAACCGCTTTTGCTTCTTTGAATCTGGCGAGCAGGTGGATGTTGCGCCGGAGAAGACGATGGAGAATGACGAGGCGGCGCGTGAGATATGTCGATTGCGAAGATGTCGTCTTCATTCAGCTCACCATCTGCCGAAGCTAAGGATGGAGAAGACGAAGAGGGGATATCGATCCGTGTATTTTTGTTCATTTTTGTTAACTTCTTGAGATCTGCGAAACAGAGAAACCAAGCTTCGATTAATTAAGAGAAAACCCACATCGGATTTAGGTTTTTTTACAACACGAAATTCAAGTGTGGAGCTTGGAATAAGATCGATCCTAAGGTTGGGAAAAAAAAATCGAATTTTGATTTCCTGGGAAAACAGAAAAGTCGTTTTCAATCAAATCTTCCAAGAGATTTACTGAAAGAACACAATCATAACGTGGGATTTTTAGCAATTATTTGAAAATCGTCTTAGGCGAACAAGAAAACTAGGTCATTTTTCCCCCAGAAATCTTGAATCATAAGGAGTTGCAGCAAACACGAAGATCAATACCATTAAGAATGAATTTAAGAAACCATCATTCAAGAAGGAGATCCGTAATCGAAAGGAGGAAAATTTTACCTCGAGTATGGTAAGAAGAACAAATTACAGCAGATGCACGACCAGCTAGCGATCTGAATCTTTAGCGACAGATAGAAAGAACAGAGAGAGACGGAAAGACGAAGACCTGAATGAGATTCCTAGAATTTGGCATCCAATTAGTTATGTCGCCGTTTCATAATGTTTAAGCCCAATACAGTGAAGCCCAAACACACTAAACGGTGAAGATTTTCCGCTACCGTTATAAACTTGTAAACAAATGCGTATACAAAATAAATCACCAATTTTTTTTTTTTTTTTAAAACAAACCATTGAGAATCAAACAAAAATATTCTTAAAATATAAACATAAACCATTTTTTCGTAATCAAAGATTCAAAATCATCCGGAACGAGGCTTTTTGGATTTCGCAGCGTCATTGGTGCTTGGCAAATCCGGTTTAGCAGAGGTCTTCCTTGTGATCACTTTGGGTGATAATTTCTCCGGTTTTCTAGCTGGTTTGTTCGGTTTAGAGACTTGGCTTTGAGTCCTGATCTCCCAAGGTCGAGCTGCTATCCACCGTTCTTTCCAACTCCATCCCCAGTTTTCTTTATCAAGGTTAAACGAAGCTTGACCTAGATACTGTGTAGCATTAGCTCTCCACTGCAAAACAAAAAAAAACAAAAGCTTACTTGAGCTACAAGGTATCTAAACACAAACCAATGAATGGATTTGAGTCTCAATTTTCACCTGATGAGAAAAGGCATAAGCCATTGCGCGTTCACGCTTCACTGTAGCTTCTTCTCTCTGTTGTATCCTGGCGAGAATCTCCTCCATTGTTTCTGACCCTCCACACCATTCAACTTCTAACTCCTGAAGCTTAATCTCAAGCTTTAACCGATTCTCCAATCTTTTGTGCTCGAGTCTACCTTGTGTCACCATATACAAACGTCGTGCTCTGATCTGACTCTGTATATCGCACCAAGAATGCATCACATTGAGTGCAATCGAAGTTTGGTTCTTCACTGTATGGCCTTGGATCAATGAGTTAAATCTCCTTGCGCTCTTCAAGCTGCATAGTCTTTTTCTCGCCTGCATATTCGCAAGAAACGGTAAAACCGGAGCGGTAAATCTGTTTCAAGATTGTGGAGAATGACAAACCTTGTATGCTCGGAAAGCTTTTTGAATGCGGATAGCAGCGATCTCTACGGAAAGTGTAGTGGAAGCTGAGCTTGATTCGATCGGTTTGATACGGTTTAACGTTTCAGAAGGTACCTAAAAAGAACATTACAAGAAGTCATTAGTATGTGAGAATGCAAAGAGAATGAAACAGAGTTTTTACTAACGTTGCCTCGATTTGATTTGTTCTTTTTCGTTCCTTTTAAACAGATTAGAGAGCGGAGCAACCATCCAGATCCCATGTCAAAAGAAGATTATCAGAATAAATCTGAGAGATTCAGAACAACAAAATTGTAGGTTAAAGATTTAATCACATTAGTAATAATGAGATGGGGTTTTAATGTGTGATGTTTCGTTTAAAACACAAGAAGATTAATGAGGAGTGGTTTTTAAGTAAATGGAGAAAGAGAGAGGGATAGTTGAAGCTTCGTTTTCTCTGTGGTGAATAAACCCATCTTGGTGATTGACATTTCAACCAATGGTGAAGATTGTGTTCTTCAAATGCAAGGTAGGATTGTTTCTGATAATTTAATTAGTTTTAGGCCAAGGTTGAGAAAGTTTCTGATAATTTAATTAGTTTTAGGCCAATGTTGAGAAACAAAACATATTGGGGTTGTTTCCGATAAATATAATTAGTTTTAAGCGAAGATTGAGAAAATAAAAAATAATGGGGTTGTTTTTGATAAATTTTATTAGTTTTAGCCAAGATTGTGAAAAAATAAAAAAATTAAATGCTCCCGGCGGGGCTCGAACCCGCGACCTTCGGCTCATAAGACCAACGCTCTAACCAACTGAGCTACGGGAGCTTTTGATATACATATACCATAAATATAAATATAACTTACACTATGGCTCTTTTTCAAGCATGTAACGAAGAACAAATAGGTAAAATATTGCAGAGATTCACTATAGGCGCTTTGTTACCTGAAAATCTCCAATTCTGGAAAGAAGAAGCTTCATAATGGCGGCCTATACAGCTGACGACGATTACGATTTCCTCTACAAGGTGGTACTAATCGGAGATTCCGGTGTCGGCAAAACTAACCTCCTTTCTCGATTCACCCGCAACGAATTCAGCCTCGAGTCTAAATCCACCATCGGTGTTGAATTCGCCCCCAGAAGCATTCATGTCGATGAAAAAGTCGTCAAGGCTCAGATTTGGGACACCGCCGGTCAGGAGAGGTATATCTATTGCTCTGCTTAATTTGAGAACGTCATGATGAATCTGAGGAAAACCAATTGATCATTTCCATTTGAATCTTTTTATTGGGAAGATACCGAGCAATCACAAGTGCATACTATCGAGGAGCTGTAGGAGCATTGCTTGTCTATGATGTTACACGGAATATCACGTTTGAGAACGTTGAGAGATGGCTCAAGGAGCTTAGAAACCACACAGACGTCAACATTGTCATCATGCTGGTCGGGAACAAGGCAGATCTCCGTCACCTAAGAGCTGTTTCAACTCAAGACGCTAAAGCCTTTGCAGAGAAAGAGAACACATTCTTCATGGAGACATCTGCACTCGAAGCATTGAACGTCGAGGATGCTTTCACTCAATTGCTATCTCAAATATACCGTGTGGCAAGCAAGAAGGCTTTGGATATTCGAGATGATGATCCGGGTACTCTCCCTAAAGGACAGAGTATCAATGTAGGGTCTAAGGACGATGTTTCTGAAGTCAAGAAGGTCGGATGCTGCTCGAGTTGATCTCTCGATCTAACCATTTGTTTCTTTGGAAAACTATAAAGTTTGATTATCTATGAGAGATATATTCTTAGTAACCAACCATTTCTTCAAGCATTCTGCATGGTACTCGTATCTGCAGTCAAGCGCTGCAATCTTATCATGGTTCTTGTAGTTTTCCTGTCAATTCCCAATTAGAAAAACGATATTTTTTACAACTACGATGAGTGTGTGTGGAATGTTTACTTAAGCTTTTGAGGATGCAGTCTCAAAGATTTTTACTGGCTTTACCTGGCATGCATATAGTGCAAGAATCTGTTTCTAGATCATCTTCTGGCCAGACTTGACAGTTCCAATATGGACTCGTGTGATTAGATATTTGGTACGGAGACTAACTGTGGACTCACCTCATATGACATGTCTTGATGATGATCAACATCGTAGAAGTCGGCTTCCCCAAAAGCTGCAGCTTCCACACATATTATAGTAAATGATTTTACTATACTTAATAATTATAAAATAAAATAAAATAATCATTTTTTATAAAAGAATATCGTTTTTTATCGTTTTTTCTTACAGGTAATCTTTATATTGTTTGAAAACGGATTTGTTCTCTCGTTAGCTATAAGAATGGTTGATCACTTCTTTGCCTTTATTGAAATTATGCTTATTACAATAACATTAGTTTAGATGTGTGTTTTAAAAAGGCAACTGAAGCGCAAGGTGCAATGAGGCTATGGTTTTCTTGAGCCTATAGTTACAGTGAACCAAACTTGAAACATAACTGAAAATAGGGAAGCTATAATGTAACCCTGAGAGTTTTTCTTCTCTAACAACTGATAGAGCCATTGAACCATGATTCTAAGTTGTCTGAGGGAGACACAGACGTCTAAATATCTCTTTAACAAAACCAAAACTTAGCAAGAATGGTCTAAATGTTCTGCTGTATAATCAACAACTAAGAACTCTGACTTGTCTGTTTGATCAAAAACTAGCGAGTAAGCATTTCCCTTCAAAGACAAGCCACTATTATTTAGTATTATGCAATCGAGAGAGATGTCATCAAGAACCATCAACAGTAGGATCCTACTTGCATCACATTGTTTATACCAAAAAAAAAAACAAAAACAAAAAATGGAGAGAGAGAGAGCTGCGAGAAATGACTTGCTTATTTGAATCTACTATTCTCTCCTGTCTCGGCCATGCTGGATTTGAACCAAACTTGGAACATAACTGAAAATCTGTGGCTGCCATGATTTATTTGTAGTTTTAACACAAGGCATGTCATGGTCCTCTCCAATAATGTATACCTCTTCGTTGCTGTACCAACAAATTTGTCTGCTACACAGGACCACTTTCTTCACCTCGTCGAATAAAAAAGTCGAGAAATGCGGGTAACTTATTGGGTTATTCTGTAAATCCACTGTTAAGGATTTATTCCAAAACAAGTCAGTTTCAGTATCAAAATTATTACTGGTCACCCACAGCTCAAACCTATTTAATGGAACAAAACTCGTATGTAACAATGAGAGTTGTTCTTCTCTAATAAGAGACAGAATAGCCAGACCTATCGGATTTGTCGGAGGACTCAAGCGTCTAAATTTCTCTGCTGTGAAATCAAACGTGAGTAAAAATATATTGTGTATAGGAGTGTCGTTTTTTTCTACAGCAACCCAGTAAGAATTTCCTTTCAAAGACACATAGCTACTTAGACGCATGTAGCAGTCGGGAGAGATGTCATCAAGAACCCTCCATGAATCAGTGCTAAACTCATAGATTTCAAACTCATCAATTGGGTCGTCTAGGTTGCAATTATGCCAGTACCTCAAGATCTTGTAGCTACGGAAAGATTTGTTGTCTTGGTATCCTAAAGCAAACCTGGAGCGTCTCTTGTAACGACCAGTTTTAGGTTGGATCCATTTTGTTTCCCCCAAACACGGATTCCAGACCACGAGTTTATTGTACATGGTGGTGCATAACAACAAACCGTCGCAGTGAAAGACTTCCACTATATTGACTTGTTGTGAATTAGAGTGGCCTGAACCCTTTAGGTCAAGTGCACCCTTAAACTCTATAGATGTGGCACCAACGCTTAGATTGATATCAACGCTCACTGGACAAACCCTAAGCTCCTTCAACATGACAAGTAGAGACTGCTTTGGTGCATTACGATGGTGCTTTTGGGTGAATCTTTGGTCTTTGAATATAGCATTCCATTGTTTGCAAGTAGCTCTCAAACGTCTCAGATTTGTCGCCGGAACCCTGGAAAGTATTTCCTCTAACAGCTCGTGCGGAAGATCGGATATCATCATTGAGATCGGAAGAGGAAGTAGTGATTCGGATTTGCTTATTGTACAAGGCACGATAAATCAGATCAGATCAACATGACAGAGACGAAGCTGAGGAATCTCCGATGGCTGAGGCTCATCTCCAGACGGCTAGGTTAACGAAGAGGGAGATGTATATGTATGTCGTACACAAATATATAGATGTGCCCACTCGGGCCAAAGGAAGTTAGTGGGCCTTGAGAGAGCTAACAGCCCATTAGGGTTTCGGCGGGGTCTTACAATTTCCTCAACCAAATCGTGCGGAAGAAGAAAACGACTAGGGGTCCGCCGTAAGTAGAAATTAAAACTTCATTTTCGCCATGAACCAATCTTTTGTGTGGAAACCAACAAGATTTGACTGCATATTACCCCTTAGAAACCAGCTTCTCAGCATGATTTAACCCCAATTTTTTCTGCTTAATTCCAAAATTCTTATTAAAGACCCAATAAAGACCCTAAACCAAAATATAACCAGACTTTTATGAAAACGTGGATGAGCTTCTTCTTGCTACAGCCAGTTTCGTGGATGAGCTTCTTCTTGATGTTTGCTACTGGAGCTGGATTGGTCTACTATTATGATCGGCAAACGAAACGTCATATCGAAGGTACTAATCTATGGTGAGTTTTACTTTTGAACATAAAATGTAGAGGTTAGTGAGCCAAAATATCAGAAGACGCCAACTAGTAAAGAAAAAAAAATATAACAGGGGAAACAAGAGATTCAGTGTTTCATGGGAACCAATGAAGCAGATAAAGTTCTTTTTTTTTCTTGATCAGATCACTGAGTTAAGTTTAACAAAGTCGGAAGTCAATATATGCTCTGTCTCCTGCTTTGAAGACTTGTAATTACTGTACTTTTTGTACTTGTAATTCTGTTAACTAGGCAACGTGTAATCAGATCACGTGTCTGACCAAAAGTCATCATACAAGTTATTACTGTAACTAGGTATAGGTCCGCGCTATGCAGCGAGGCTTTTTTTTAACCAAATAGATTTAAATATTTTTTTTATATTTAAGTGTACAAATGTTGTAAATTAGCACTATTGTCACCTCGATAGAACAAGAGTGCTGTTTGCAGCTGCTCAATTTGACTCCGCATTCTTCGCATTTGTGCGGCTGTTGTGTCCTGATTAATCTAAACATTTCAAGAAATAGCAAGACGATGAGGTCATAAGAAGTTTAATTAAATACCATAGAAACATCAAGCAAGAAGTAAGATATACGTACCACTGCTTTGTTTTGAATATTGCTTGCACGATTTGCATACTTGAATGTATTCAAAGTCTCCTCAGCATTTGTATCAGCTTTTTGTATCAGCTGGATTTACACAAGCTGCATCGTTACTTACATGATTAGAATGAATGAACGAATGAATAAAAGATTGATTGATCCAAAAGGTAATAGATGTGAAAGCCATACCAATCATCATGGTTTTGCTATTGCCACCAAGCAATCCTATATTAGAAGTTAACACGGTTAATATACCCGGACATATAATTTGATTGACAAGGTGCAACTCCGCTTATGTTTGAGGAAATATTCAGGAATAAGCAAAAGTTTCACTCATATTATATAATACTATAGAGATTAAGCCAGCCATACTTCAACAAATATAAGAAAGAAAATTTGGTATGGACCTGCGAACTATAACTGGCACCTGACGATGCCGCTTTCTTTTCTCCGATGTAGTATGAGCTTGATTATTTGTTCTGACATTAATTATTTTATTTTGATTTGAGCAAAATAACATCAAGAACAAAGACGTCATTGTCTGCGTAATCTCTCGATAGACAACAAGAACAAAAACTGCAAACAAATGAGTTGAGAATATGCTTACAATCTGAGTTTTGAAGACAACAACAGAAGAACAAACAAAAGACTGCAATCCATAACACATAATACTGCAAAATACGTCGGGTAGACGTCACTGATTCTGCCTCATCTGAGAGGGCTGAGTACAGGCAATAATGTCAGGTCCTTCTATGGTATTGTTGACATGAACTTGTGACTGCGAAGAGCTTTCTTGTGCAGCCTGTTTAACCGTAAGATATCAGTACAAACATAACAAAACTAACACAAAACACACAAAACTAACAACATGTCTACAATACCTCTAATTTCCTTGACTTCTTCTTTGGACGAACCATACAACCCGTGTAGTTGGGCCTTCTTCACCACAGTTTGAACAGTGGATTATGCAACCAGTCCTAGGCAATTTCTGAAGCTGTTTCTTCTTCTGCGGCAACTCGTGCTTGCTTTTGATTCTCATTTTGATCTTCTTCGATTTTTTTCT
Organism: Orychophragmus violaceus; assembly: GCA_030180135.1. Taxonomy (NCBI): domain Eukaryota; kingdom Viridiplantae; phylum Streptophyta; class Magnoliopsida; order Brassicales; family Brassicaceae; genus Orychophragmus; species Orychophragmus violaceus. The sequence goes on along the minus strand of CM058240.1, from coordinate 84,406,844 downwards.
TTCTTCCCGGCATATCTGGTTCTGGAGGTTAAACTACTAAGAGGCAACATTCTTTTAACCAGAATCGCGGACCTCTAATAGGTTCCATATTGGTTTCATAATTGAGCCTCCATATATCAGAGAACCATGGACTGATAAAATCATCATCTTCCAAACCTGCATTTAACATAGCTCCATATGCATGTTTACATGGTATGCCTACAATCAAGATAACAATCAAGTTAACAATCAAATTTTTAGCTTAGAGAAACAAACACAAAATCAAGAGAGACATGTATTTGCATGTGATTTGATACTTTCCACATGAACAAGTTTGATTCCTTGTATTGATTGAATAAGTATTTCTAAAAAGTTGAACATGTCAGCATGTTCCTTCCTTCAGACGCCAACATCTTCTTAACAAACTTTGAATTCTTTCCTTCCCATTTCTCTGATTTCTCCCTTCTCTTTGCAATGCGAGTCATAACCTGCCTACGAATCATCTCCAACATGGCTACCATAGCCTTAGCTCGAGCTTTTATAATTGTTGCATTATATGACTCGGTGACATCCTCACAGAAGCTTCTGAGCTTGTAATAAGCAAGACACCAAGTCTCTGGCTTCTCCTTCATCACGTCACCATATAAGATCTTGTTATAGTCTAAAAGCTTCTTTAGATTCTCTTGTTACTCAACCACAGTGTAACTCCATGCTAGGTTCCAAACCATTGGCTTGATCAGATCATTATTGGCATGCCCGTTGCTCTTCAGATTCTCTACTATATGTTTCTGACACTTTCTGTATTCAGCAGATGGTAATTCCTCCCCCACAGCCGTAATAAGTCCCTATTTACATGTATTTAGTTAGTATATGATAAATGTAAAATAAAACGATTAACCAACACAAAATTAAATAATGTAACTTACCTTTTCTCTGTCCAAGATAATGACTATTATATCTCCTATTTGAAGCCCTAAATCATGCTTAATGAGCTTCAAAAACCATAGACAATTTGATCCATTCTCTTTTTGATAAATTTGGTTGTTTGCATCGTGACCAACAATAGTAAGTAACAACCCTTTCACAGCAGCTTTCAAGAATGTACCAACAAGTCCGATAATTGGACGACAAGTCCCCATCCAACGTCTCCTCATAGCACTAATACAAACATAAAATCTATCAAACACATCTTCGCCTTTCGCATTAGGATACACTACAAAAAAGGGATATTGATAGCACTTGAAGATAGCACGGTTTTACTAACTGCTATTAAAGATGATATGCTGGACTGGTATACTTTTTTATAGCATTTTAAAATAGTTAAGACGAAATTTTGCCAAAATTTCATTTAGCGGGAGACAAAAAAAATTTTAGAGCCAAAATTTTTGAGACTGAGCGCCAACACTTAGAATTTTTTTTGGTTTTAGTGAAATTTCCCCCTTCTTCCTCTTTTAAGAAAACACATTCCTTGTAAAAAAAAAACAAAGAAAAAAAAACTCTCTTCCTCCTCGCTTCTACACAGACCTCCACCGCCTTTCTCCTCCTCCGCTTCTTATTCTGCCCTTGCATTCTTCTCCTCAAAATCTTCTGAAATCCCTAAAATCCCCATATCTCAAATCACCTATCCTTCTCTGGTCCTTCTCCTTCACTGCTCCCTCAACCGTCCTTCTCCTTCACTGCTCCTTCAACAACTATCGAGGGAACTAGTGAGGATGAGATATCGATTCCTCATTCACCCAGGTGTCTCTTCTTCTTCTTCTTCTTCTGAGGTCAATGGGTCTATAAGATTTTTGTCAGATCCACCAATTTTAGCGTTGACTGATTTTGACGAATCTGTAATCAAATCCGCAAATTTCTGCTTTCACTTCGTTCTTCTTGATTATCTTCAGCAGATCAAATCCAAAATCCGCTCGTTTTTGGTTTTGAATTTGATTCTCTCGATGATTCCCAATTCCATTTTTTTTATGACATTGTCAAGCTTTTGTAGTGGTAGAAGTAACCGTTTGTCTGCTGAGGATTTGATAGAACAAGGGACTGATGATACTTCTCGTCAAGGACAAGACCTTCGAGTCTTGAACTCAACTTCTGTAATCAAACCTTTGCCTGTGGACATAACAACATCTCCTTTACCAACCAAGTCACTATTGTCATATGAGACAAACAACCCGGTAGAGACATCTCTAACTTCTTATAGTCACATTAAAACTGTTAGTATTGGTTTCTTAGTTCAATGTTTTGATTTATGATAGCTCGTGGTTTGCTTAGGGAAAGGAGGAAGAGCCTGTGTTACCAACAACCTTGGTATACATATCGTGCCTTATTCATTTGGCTGTTTTTGGGATTCTTGGGGTAAGTCTCCGAGGCTTTACTCTTGAAATATGCTTAGGTCCCATGATTCTTTCTGGCTCTATGTTCGTGTTATGTTTTGGTTTTACTCATTGTGATTGTTGTCTACAAATGAGCAGGCTATTACGAGAAGATGTCAGTCGAGTTTTGACAATTGCAAGGTAACTGTTTCCTGATCCTGAGCTCACTCATACCAAGTGCTTCACCAGAAGAATGTTCTAATGTGTTTTATGATTTGCAGTTGCTTCTTGTTGACAAGAAAATTACCAATGCAAGGGATCTTGTTGGTGTTCTGGAGGATGCAATCAGAGGAGGATACCCAATTTTAATTATCGCAGAAGACATTGAGCAGGAGGCTTTAGCGACCCTTGTTGTTAACAAGCTTAGAGGTACACTGAAGATTGCAGCTCTCAGAGCTCCAGGATTTGGAGAGCGCAAGAGCCAATACCTTGACGATATTGCCATTCTCACTGGAGGTAAGTTCTCTGTATGCATTGCTGAGGCCTGTGTTTAGGCATAATCTTTGTGGTTTTAATCTTGTCTTATTTTTCTATCTGTGCTTGCAGCAACTGTGATTCGTGAGGAAGTTGGTCTTTCACTTGACAAAGCTGGAAAAGAAGTTCTTGGTAATGCCGCAAAGGTCGTCCTCACCAAGGAGACGTCGACCATTGTGGGTGATGGGAGCACACAGGACGCAGTGCAAAAGCGTGTTACACAGATTAAGAATCTTATCGAGGTATTTAACTTGTAGTAGAAGAGTAGAACAAGTATATGATTTCTACTTGTTCTTTTCGATAGCGTACTTATAGTAAAATGGTATTTGGTTTGTGCAGCAAGCGGAGCAAGATTATGAGAAGGAAAAACTGAATGAGAGAATTGCAAAGCTCTCTGGTGGAGTTGCTGTGATTCAGGTTAATACAAACAAACCCCATTGGTACTCTTTAATATAACAAATGAATATTATGGTGTTCGTGTTATGTTTCTGTGTGTGTTTTCTCACGTTTTGATGGTCAGATTAAACTAGACAAAGGCTCGCATCACACGTTCTAATGCTTGTGTTCACATCACAGGTCATCTTCCTCACAGACCACGTTGATGAATACTTGATGCAATACCCGATGGATTACGAGGACAAGAAGTTTCAGAATGTGTCAAAAGAAGGGTTGAAGATTGGGAAAGATTCAAAATTGTTAAATCCTGACACGAAAATTGTTTCAGGACGAGTGTGAAAGAAACAACACAGCTCATGTACCAGACGGCTTTGATCGAGAGTGGATTCATTTTGATCGAGAGTGGATTCATTTTGTTTTACTTAATTGAATGTACACTTAGATAATTTTGTTAATGATGTTGGTGTAAACATGTTGTGTTTATTAATAAAATTATTTTAAATATAATTATTTTATATAAATTCAAGTAATATATGTATATATATATATACGGCTCGGCTCGGCTCGGCTAGGCTCGGTTACAAAATATAGCATTACATCGATGCTATAATAGATTGTACCAAACATAGCAAAAAAATTTTAACGCTATCTATTTGCACTACTAACATAGCACGAACAAAATGCTATGGTATGGGGGGGTCTATTATAGTTGCCGCTGTCAGAGCGTTTGTGAAAACGCTATCTATTACATACGATAGCTTGTATCGTGTGCTATTAATGTTGTTTTTTCTTGTAGTGATATGCTTCTACTATTACATTTGATCCTGGGTTTGTGAAGATTACTTCCTCCGCATAACCTCGAAGATGAGCAAATTGTTCTGCGTATTACCTCTTTATCCATTTCAAAGCTAAACCTCTACCCCTTTCACATTGGTCTCTTGTACTAACAATTTCCCACTTATTTTTTATCAGCCTCTGAATTTCTGCATGCATACATGACGGTTCCTCTCTCAGTTTGTCTAATAGCATATTCGCAATCATGGGAATCTTCAAAAGCGTGCATTTCCCATTCCGGCTAAAGCTATGAGACGCATACCTAGTATTAACAACCCACATCTTACTCGGTTTATCATAAGAACAATATACCTTCAATTTGCATTTACCACCAATGCCACATCTAAACGATAGCTTAGTCTTATCTCACCTATCATGTTTAACGTTCCGACCTTTTCTCAATACATAATCTAAGATAGCTTGCTTGAACTGATAGTCCCTATAGAATTTCGATCCTAGTTCTAACATGTCATGCTTCTTCTTACCCATTCTTCTTTTGTCCGATCCAATTTTTTCCTCAGCTTCATCAGAACTCTCTGGAATGGTGTGTCTCACCGTAAAGTCTTCATCAACGAAATCAGCAACATCTTCTTTGATTTCGTACTGATACCGACTCGCCAAATCCTCATCCATCCCCATTCTCCTTTATCTTCTTATCTCCAGTTTCCTATTGTTTGTATCCAACAGTTTTCTCTTGTTCTTGTGTAAATGTTTCTATGCCAAACCAAAACTCAATGTCAACGATTTTTGACACACAAATTTCGTTCTAGAAATTAAAAAACGAACAAAAATGCACCAAATTACCTGAGAATAATGGTTGTCACAGCCAAATCACGTTCATCTCGGTCTTCACCTCCGCCGGATTTGGCCATGAAAACTTAAACAAGATGCAGTCAACTGTTTACAGTGTCGCAAAGTACAACAACAAAGAAGAAGACAAATGACCTAATAATTTAATTGGGATGACTTTATTTTTAACTAGAAATTAACCCGCCCTACGGACGGGTGAGAGGATAAGAAGATAAACAACTTTTTTTTAAAAAATATTAAATTATATATTGAATTCTAATATTTGTTAAACGGATAGAAAATATTTTTTTTGTTAAAATACTAATTGAAATATTTTGATTTATTCTTATAAGAGAACTTATAAGAGACTATAAGTTATCTTACTGTAAATATAAATTTTTAAGAAAGAATAATTAGTTATATTTTTCTCATTATGGATTCTATTTTGATTCTAACGTCAAGTGTAATATATGTCTTAATATATACGGTCGATCAATAAATAAAATATTATTTTCTATTTTAAATGTTTGTTATTAATGCAATTTGTATCCCCATTTCTTCTTATTATTTTTATCCTAAAATCGCCGATTTAAAGTTAATATTATTATTATTGGATTATTACTATTTTGCTTCGATTTATATTAATATATCAGCATAATTAAGATTAAAAATTTTTGAGTAAATTCTAGTAATAAAACTTGGATATTTAAAGTATTAAGTGAAAATAAAAACAATGTGCCATAAATATGGATGAGGATACCATAAATATGGATGAGAATAAATTATATTGATTGAATTTTGGTTTTATGATATATAATATAGAAATGATCTTTCATATTTCTTTTAATAATATATATATAGATTTAAATTGAATGAAATAAAAATAATGTGCGATAAATTAAGATGATGAGATTTTCTGAAATATTTAATTCACTCTTTGGTTGAAAATACTAATTTAAAACTTTGATTTATTCTTATAAGAGAACTTATAAGAAATTATATGCTATCTTACTATAAATATAATTTCAAGAAAGAATGATTGATTATATTTGTTCTAATTATGCATTTTACTTTGATTCTAACATTGATTGTAATATATGTTTTTATAATACGGTCGATTGATATATAAATATTATTTTCTATTTTAGATGTTTGTTGTAAATCATTTTGTATTCCCATTTCTTCTTATTATTTTCTCCTAAAATTGCTGATTTAAAATTAATTTTATTATTGGATTATTACTATTTGTGCTTCTATTTATATTAATAAATTAGTATAATCAATATTAAATAATTTTGAATAAATTATAGTAATAAATCTTACATATTTAAAGAATTAAGTGAAAATAAAAATATTGTTCCATAAATTTGGATGAATATAAATTATATTGATTAAATTTTTGTTTTACGTTATATAATATTAAAATGACCTTTCTTATTAATAATATATAGATTTAAATTAAAATAAATAAATATTGTGCAATAAATTAAGATGATGAGATATTTGGAAATATTTAATCGACCTTTTAGTTGAAATACTAATTTGAATATTTTGATTTATTCTTATAAGATAACCTATAAGAGACTATATATTATATTACTATAAATATAAAATTTTCAAGAAAGAATAATTAGTTATATTTTTTTTCATTATGCATTGTATTTTGATTCTGACATCGACTGTAATATATGTTTTTATAAATACGGTCGATTGATATATAAAGATTATTTTCCATTTTAGATGTTTGTTGTTAATCAATTTGTATCACCATTTCTTCTTATTATTTTCTCTTAAAATCGTAGGTTTAAAATTACTTTTATTATTAGATTGTTACTATTTTGTTATATTATATTAATATGTTAGTATAATTAAGATTAAACAGGTTTTGAGTAAATTTTAGTAAAAAAAAAACTTACCTATGTAAAGCATTAAATAAAAATAAAAATAATGTGCCATAAATTTAAATGAGAATAAATTATATTGATTGAATTTTGGTTTTATGATATATAATATGGAAATGACCTTTCATATTTTTTTATTAATATATATAATTAAGTTAATTGAAATAAAAATAATGTGCAATATATATATATATATATATATATATATATATATATATATATATATATCTGGTTTAAAATTAATTTTATTATTATATTATTACTATTTTGTTATATTATATTAATAAATAAGTATAATTAAGAGTAAACAATTTTTGAGTAAATTTTAGTAAAACCACTTTCCTATTAAAAACATTAAATGAAAATAAAAATAATGTGCCATAAATTTGGATGAGAATAAATTATATTGATTGAATTTTAGTTTTATGATATATAATATAGAAATGACCTTTCATATTTCTTTTATTAATATATATATTTAAATTAATTGAAATAAAAAAAAATGTGCAATAAATTGAGATGATAAGATGGCTTAAGGAGAAGAGAGAAAAGCCTTCTTTATATATATAGATAAAAAAATTGTATCACAGTGGTTATATTTGGGTTTAGGGTCATAATTGGGTCAAGTTTTAATACGAATTTGGTCTACTTTTCACTCAATTTGATTAAGCTTTAAATGAGATTTTTAATTTTTAAACGCGTATTAGTAATTCTGATTACGTATATAGAATTAAGCAGAAAAATTATAGTTAAATCATGCTTAAATATTATAGTTTGGGAGGGAGGATCAGGAGGAATGATGCAGAAACCAGTTTCCAGGAGAGGTAATATGCAATCAACACAACCAACAATCATAAATAATCAAGAACATTTTCTCTTTATTCCTGTATTGCTTTGACGAATAAAGATTGTACATGTTTTATACTAACAAAGACGTATCTACTTATCACTACACAATATATTAATCGTAAATCCATAACATAATCATGGGATAAACATGTCTCATTCCCAATCAATATGAATTGTGATTTTCAGTTATGGAGAGAGGATACTTGATCGTGATTCTCGATCACGATATTTACTCCATTTATTCCAATATACTATAAAAAATATGTTCGTTTTTGTCATTTTTAGTAATTTATCTAGATTCAAATGTACAAATAAATTGGCATAGAATGTTCGCATGCAACAATTTCTTTTCTCCAATATACGTTACTTAAATGCGTTGCAACTCTTCTATTGATAGAATATACTTAACTTCATCAATATATTCTGCATTTTTGTTCTTGTTTGTTGAAACCGACCGATTTAGCTCATATCCTATAGGATATAGCAATCTAGACGGTATAATCTTTAGGAAAATTAGATCTCATATTTAAACTCACACTGAAATTAAGAAAAGAAAAAAAATATTTTTGACCTATTGGAAAGTTCACAATTGTCTATCATCTTATCACTTATATATCATATATATATATATATATATATATATATATATATATATATATATATATATATATATATATATATATTCAACTCTTGGCATA